>JALPQD010000081.1:4865913-6065913 GCA_023101885.1 Typhlomys cinereus
GGCTTGCTGTTTTATTTGCCCTTGCAAAGAACAGTCAAGAGTTTTGCATCTTCTCTGCTGCTCATTAGCTTTATGTGTAGTTGATGTCTGTTATTTCCTTGGTCTTTAGCTTTACTTCTGTCTTCTGAGTTTATTCATTCTCTATTTTTCTTGAACTGAATGTATAACTTGATTTTCTGTTGACTTTTCCTCTTTCAGTATTGCTTCCTATGCATTTTGAAATATGGTGCTTTTTTTTTTTTGCATTATGGGTTTAACATGCTGCGTAGGGTCTTGCCTGTGGGTTTCACACAGCTCAGTGAATTACATTGTGCTTGATGGACTTTAAGGTTACTTCCAGGTTTGACTGTGGTAGAATAATGCGATCAACACAGAGAAATAAAATAGGGATGTGGGGACACAGGGTGGCATTCCTTCTCTAAAATGTAGCCTGTTGCTCCATAACGTGTGGTCTTTCATCTCAGTACTGCCCAAGCACCTTCAAAGAGGGGGTGGTGTTTGTGTACATTTTTAGTTACGTTTCTGTATCTTTTCTCAATGTGTGAGATAACTATATCTTCTCTCAATGTGATGAAGCTTGTTACATTTGATGATGAAAAAATTTAAAAAAACCCTAAGACATGAAAAATAGTTCTCTCCATTTTACTTCATACTGAGACCACTGATGGCCAGTGCAATAAGGCGCCTCCTCCAATATGATGACCGACCACTGTGTTTCCTCTGCTGGAGACACCTGACTGCATCCTCTGCCCCTTGTCTGTCTGCCTTCTTCCCTTTCTCTCTCTCCCTTCTTCTCTCCTTCTCTCCTTTTCCCCTCTCTCCTTTCTTTCCCTCCTTCCCTCCCTTTCTCTCTCCCTTTCTTCATTTATTCCTTTCCCTTCCCTCCCTCTTTTCCTCTTTCTCCCTTCCTTCCTTTCTTTTCTTGTCCCCTTCTCCCATTGCAGTGTTGGAGCAGATCCCCAGAGCCTTGTGCATTCTAGACAGAGCTTTATCACTGAGCTCTTTCCTGTACCTTTTGCCTATTTTTTCTTCGATGGTTTGATTTTTTTTTTACAGATTTTTTTAAAGAATACTTATTCTTGATCCTAATCCATCCTAATTTATTGTTTTTTAAAAAAAGGTGGTTACTATTTTGAGCATATGTGTCACAATTGTGTTAGGTTGCTGGCCACAGCTGTAGTCAAATGTACTAAACTTACATTTGTGATTCTATTTGCACCTTTGCCCTGATCTTGGATTCACAGTATAGCTTCCTGGATTTTTTTCTAATACAGTTATTCCTTTTTTTTAATATTATTTATTTATTTATTCAATTGTGCATGTGTGTGCGTGTGTATGTGTGTGTGTGTAGAACCACGGATGAATTCGGGAACCACCATGGACGCCTCCACCTCCTCCTTGTTTACTCTGCCCTGGGATTCACAGGCTCCGCCCTACCAGGACCAGAAACGCAGGCCGCCCCCGCTTCTGCCTGGTGTCTATACGTGGGGTCTAGGATCGGAATTCAGGACCTTCCGCCTGCAAGGCAGAGGCTTAACCCCTGAGCCACCTCTCCAGCCCCCAGTTATTTCTTTTTTGTTATTGTTAGTTTGCTTTTAGACTTTGATGCCCTTGGATGCACATTGGAGAATGTGTTGTAGAGGCTTGATTCTGTTATCTGCAACTGGGAAACCATTGGACCAATAGTGTCTCCTCAACAGTACATAGTTTCCTCAAGCATTTGACACTATATCTTATTTAGATTAATAAATCAGTGGGCAAGACACATTTGCATTGTCTAATCAGTTATTTTTTATATTTATATTTATGCAGTTACATTTTGCTGTGTTTTCTAGCCCTAATGTTGCATCACTTAAAAATTCTCTCTGGTTTTATGAACATATGAATCTTAGAAGAAATATGGACATCCTTTTCCTACTCATGTCATTAGAATTTCAAGATTCACTTACAAAATTCCATGAAAAATCCTGCTAAGATGCAAATGATACTACATTGGCTCTAAATATTTAAGAGGGAAATGCTTTATCCTTCCAAATACTTTTCCACCCAACACTTTCATATTGTTTGCTTACACCTTGTAACTGGAGCTAGTGAGATGGCTCAATAGGTAAAGTCACCATGTAAACCCGAGGAATTTGATCCTGGGAATCTACATGTAAGTGTAAGAACTGACTCCACAAAGTTGTTCTCTGACCTCCATATTCATGCACACACATACATGCAATACATGGATGCATACAGTCACCCATGCTCACATAGACGTGCATGAATGCAGACACATGCACATACAGACACACAGAAGCATGCACTTGCACAAAGACAGACTCACATAGAGACATACAACACATACAGAGAAGAGACACACAGATACACACATAGAGATTCACACAAATGCACACAGACACACATGTGCACATGTATACACAAACACATGTATGCAGGCGCGCACACACACACACACATACACAGACACACATTGTGTTAGTGATGATTCACTGGAGGAACAGAACCAACAGAGTGACTATGCATGAAAAGGGAATTTGTTGGAGTGGCTCAGGAGATAAAGTTCAGAGAGGCCAGCAATGGCACCTGAAGCTGCTCAGCATCGGAGCTGAATAGCTCAGCAGATCCGGTCTGGTGCGGAAGGTCAGAGGATTCCTGGAGCATCTCTGGACTTCAGCCACATTGAAGGGAGGAAGAAGCTGGGTTCTAATGTCAGTGAAGAATTGGGGGTGGGAAGGAAGAACAGTTTGCTGGCCCAGGACGAGAGAGAGAGAGAGATCTTCTTCCTTGCCTCTGTCACAGGAGGGTATATTCTGACTCGCGGCTCCAGAACAGTCCATCATAATGGAGAAGGCAGGCCAGCAGGAGCATGGAGTAGCGGGTCTCCTTGTGCCTGCATCCAGGAGGCAGAAAGAGATGAACGCTGAGCTTAACTCCCTTTCTCCTTTTTATTCAGTCTGTCCCTGAACCCTTGGAGTGGTGCCCCCCATGTTTGGAATGGAGCTTCTCATCATGATTAACCTAGATAACTGCGAACAGACAGACCCAGAAATTTGTTTCCATGGTGATTCTATATCTAATGAAATCAACCATCAAGATTCGCCATCATGAATATTTGGTTTTATTGAAGCCAAAAAAGAAAACATAGCCTTAGTCCCACAAAAAGCATTTATTGAGTGCTTACCTTCTGATACCACTGCACTGGGCACAGAAAAGAGGGGTATGTGGGGAAAGTCTCCTTTGCCCTCCTATGACTTAAACTTTCTACATTTTGAAAGTGATTAACATTGTCTCTGTGGGTTAGAGGAAGGATTTATTTTCTTTTTTAAAAATTTTTTATTATTATTTATTCAATTGTGCGTGTATGCGTGTGCGCGCGTGTGTGTATGTATGTATGCGTGTGTGTGTATGTATAGAACCACGGAAGAATTCGGAAACCACCATGGACACCTCCACTTCCTCCTTGTTTACTCTGCCCCAGGATTCACAGGCTCCGCCCTACCAGGACCAGAAACGCAGGCCACCCCCGCTTCTGCCCAGTGTCTATACGTGGGTCTAGGATCGGAACTCAGGACCTTCCGCCTGCAAGGCAGGCTTAACCCCTGAGCTATCTCTCCTGAGCTATCTTTTAAGGACCAAATGGAACCTGTTAAGATTATGTGTTTGATGTAGATTACAGAATTTGAAATAGACCTAGTAAATAACCCTATTAATGAAATTATTCATGTCTCCCATATTTTCATTTCTTCTTGCCTGCTTGATTTGACAAAGACTAAGCAATGCAATAATGCCAAGGTATCCCATTAGGAGTGTGGCTTTTGCCAAATTCATCTTGGTAGTCTAATAGCTTTCGCTTGTATATTGCTTTCTTTTTTACAAAAAAGTACCAGTTATTAGATTTTTAATATAGAAAATGTTAAAAACTAATCCTACCATCAACATAAATCAACATAATCCTTAACAATCTCCCGCAGAGTACACAGAGTGTATATATATATATATATATATATATATATATTATATATAGAAAGAGAGAGAGAGAGAGAGACAGAGAGAGAGAATTCACACTCTGCATAGAAACACAAATCCAAATTTCAAGCTTTCTGCTTTACTATTAACTATGGTTTGGACCTAGAGTGTCCCCCCCCAAACCCACGTGTCTGTTTCAGGCTGGTCCTCAAGGTGGGGCTGTTAGGTGTCAGTCAAACCCTTAGGAGACAGACGGCCATGGGAGGTCTCGCTGTCATTGGGAAGGTGTTCTTGGGGGAGCCATGGAGCCTCTTTCTTGCTCCTTCCACCCCTATGCTTTTCTTCCTGGCACCCTATGTGTCCCCCACAGTGATGGGGGCCACCCAGTCACACACTGGAACATCCAAAACTATGAGTCAAAATAAGCTTTCCTCTTTATGCGCTAATGAGCTCAGGCAGGTTGGTGTAATGGCCCACTCTCCTCGCTAGTGCTTTGGCAAGTTTCTCTCCCCCACAAAGCCACCGGCTTCTGGAAGCTCAGCGGTAGGTGGAACACAGAGCTCTCTGATGTCGCCAGTGCTTTGGGGTCCGATCTTGAGAGCCCCCACCTGACCAGGTTGTTAGGCTTCTAAGGAGCTGCTCAGCCTTGAGACCCTGCCTTCTGGAACTATACTCCCCAGTGTGTGCTCAAAGTCCCTAGGGATGTGGGCAAAAGCAAATCCAGATTCAACAGGGCGGGAACGAAAGGAGGAGATCAGACGTTGTCCCGTGAGGCGAACAGGGTGTGATGTCAACCGCCTGGCTGCTGGGAGCGTCCGTAGAGACACCCAGAAACCATAGCTTGGGTACAGATGAGTTTTACCTTCCCCGGAAGTAAAGGACCCTCTGTGCTGAGCCTGTCCAAAGACTGTTGGCATCTGCTGGAGGCTGCGCAGCCCCCCACTGAGGTAGACCCTGCAGCAGCGTTTATGCTGCGGTTAGGCCAGACATAACCTATCCACCTGGGTGAGGCCAGCGCCGACATGCAACCGGCAGCTTCAGACTGGGGGTGTGCTCAGTCGGTAGAAGCCCTGGGCTCATCCCCAGCACCTCCAAGCTGACACATGCCTGAGATCACAGCCTTTGGGGGTGAGGCCTGGGGGATCAGAATTCAAAACCATTCTTGGTTACATCTGGAGCTCAAAGGCCAGCCTTGGCTACATAAGGCCCTATCTAACCTCTGCACGCTCACTGTGGCATGCGCACCCCCCCCACACACAGACTTATCCATGCAGACACAGAACTCATGAGCACACACACAGACACACATATACATATAGACTCACACACAAACACAGACTCACAGACACACACACTCACACAGACACACACATACAAACAGACTTGCACAGATAAACACACACAGATACATAAACACAGACACACACACAAACACAGACATAGACACACAGACATACACAAACACAGACTTACACACACAAATAGACTCACACAAACACACACTCAACACAGACATACACATACAATCATAGACACACACATTAACAAACACACACAGATACAAACACACAGATACACATACACAAATACAGACTCACAGACACAAACACAGACTTACAAATACAGATTTACACACACACACACACACACACAAACACAGACACACACAAACACAGAATCCACGTGTACACACACAAATATACACAGTCCCCTTAAGTGTGAGTTCTGCCTGGCGTCTGACATCATTTCATTTTGCTAGCCTCATTTCAAACCACCTTCCAGTTTTTTATTTCAACCTTATTTTTAAGCCCTGGTTTTTTCTTCCTCTTCTTTTTGCTTTCTTTTGTTTCCCCGTCTGTACCAACCGTCAGACACAGGACTTCGTCTGCTTCCCAGTTCTTTGTATGTAGCACTTCCCCTTTCTGGATTTTCAGAATCTTCTCTTTAGGACTGGTACTCTGGCACCCCGACAGTCCACAAGGACAGGCCGAAGCACAGGGTGGTACATGTTAAGGCTGCGTATTCCCTTTCTGCCAGGGTCATCTAAACCTGTCCATCTAGGGACATTTTCTTGCGTGTTCTTTGAGAATGTCCCTTCTGCTTCTTCCTTCTTTCCACTGCACTGATTAGCGTCATTCTAGATCTGCACTCCGCCCCCCCCCACCCCCGGCTTCATTCAAACCATTCCCCTCCCGCAGAGCCTGCCTTGCCCTCTTTTGCTTGGCTAACTGTGTGTGGCTTGGCAGCTGTGTCTCAGAGAGTCTCCCCGGCCCCCTCCCTTCCCAGAGCGGTATGGCCGAGTCTCTCCCCGCGTGTGACTGTACCACTTGCTTCTCTTCCTCCAAGATGAAGGAGAGAAAAGAAAGGGTGCCCTCCTTCCCATAGCTCTGATCACAAGCTCTGATCACCAGCTGGAATCCCCTCCACCCCCTCATCCCCCCCAAAGGCCTGGCTGTAGTTTCACCCACTCCCTGGCCACGTGACTTCTGCCCCCACTAGCCAAGCTGGCCCTGGGGTCCCTAACCAGCTGCCAGGCACAAAGGAGAATTGAGCTGAAATAAGCCTGGCTGTGTCCCGGCACCCCCGCCCCCCAACTCTTCAGGGATTTTTTTTTTTGAGGCACATTGTTTTGTTTTTTCTCTGATCCGCTACTCTCTGTGTTTCTCACTGTCTGCCTCTGAGTGTCTCTCTCTGCCTCTGGCCCCTGTCTTGCATTCTCCCCTTCGCCCCTCCTGCATTCTTCCACCCTCTCCCTTCTTCTACCCACCTCATCTTCTCATTGTCTAGTCCCTTCCTAACTCTGTCTGGCTCTGGCCCTGAGAGTCCCCCCCCCTTCTCTCTCCCCTGCCCTGGTTGACTCCCAGAGTTTCTGTGCTTCCTTCCTCCCTCCCTCCACCACCTGTCTTCCCGAGCCCGGCTGGTGGGGCCTTCCCGCCACAGAGGCCCAGGTGTGGCATGGCCCGGTGGCCGGCCGGACTGCCTGCTGTCTCACTCTCTTGTAAGGTTACTATTTATCTAGTGCAACCGGAGTCGGCGCACACATCTGGCGCCGGGTACTTAGTGCAATTATTTATGATTTCCACCAAGATTTAAAAGCTCATCGCCGGCCTTGTAATGCAGGAACTGATTGCGCTGCTAATGTAATTAAGAAAAGATTATGATGTCCACGTGGCGTACCAGATGGTGGCATTCATGGTAATCGGCGTGCACAACTGGTAGACGACTGCACAAGGGCAGCCGGGCTGAGGCAGCTGGAGACCAGCATCTTCCACGTGACTCAGAGGAGAGGTGTGGCCGGAGCGTGGACAGCATGGGGAGGGTACAGGAGTAAGAAGCAGTTCTGGCTCCCCAAGATCAGCCTCGTTGGTATCGTTCCCAACGAGTGAATGTTCTGGCACTGTCAAGCATGTGTGGACAGAGCCCATGGTGAATAAGGAACCCTCTTCTTCAGGCACACAAAAACTTTCACGAAGTGTATGGTTGACCGCAGCCCGAGACTAGATCGTTCGAGAAAACCACCCTGGTCCCCTTCCTTGTGGAGTTCAGCAGCCCAGAGGAGGAAAGCCCACCCAACCACATAACCACAGGAGTAAACGCAAAACTGAATTGTGCGCGGCATTAGAAATAAAAGGTGGTGGCCAAATGTGGTGACATCTGTTGAGTCAGGGAGCTCAAGGGAGGCTTCTCTGCAGAGTGACGATAGACGTGTGACCTGAAGAGAGAGGGTCGAGAGGACAAGGGAAAGACGGATGTTTTAGCAGAGGGAAGGTGTGCAAAGGATGCATGGAAAAGACACAGTTCTAACAGGGTCAGTGCTCAGAATGGCCAAGGCCAACTCAGAGAAGAAAATTAACGGTGGATAGTGAGACTTTAAATAAAGTTGCCTAATGAGTGCGACGCAGGTGGTCACGGGACAAACCAGCCGACAGTGGGGCAAAGGGGAATCTGGAGCAGAAGTTTCCAGGTGCATGGTTTCTGTGCATACGTGTGTGTTCCTGTGTATGGGTTATAGATACAAATGCATGTGCACATGCTCCCATCTGTGTTCCTGTGCATTAGTGCACATGCGTGCACGCATTCGTGTGCGTGTCCCTGTGTGTGGATGCATGTGTGTGCACATTCTTGTGCGTGTCCTTGTGTGGATGCATGTGTGTGCACATGCATATATGTGCTCCTGGGTGTGGGTTATGGATACACGTGTGTGTTCCTATGTATTAATGTCCTTGTGTGTACACATTCATGTGTGTGTTCCTATACATGGATGCACATATGTGTGCACATGCGTGTGCATGCTCCTGTGGGGGGATGGATATCATGTGTGTGTTCCTGTACGTTATTGCCCATGTGTACGCACATGCGTGTGCATGTTCCTATATATGGGTGCATATGTGTGCACATGCGTGTGTGTACTCCTGTGTATGGGTGCACATACATGTACACATGTTGTGTGTGTTCCTGTGCATGAGTATGGCACATGCATATGCATATGTATGGGTTATGGATCTGTGTGTATGTGTGTGTGTGTCTGTGTGTTGATGTGGTATGTGTGTACGGTATGGTGTGTGGGTATGTGTGTGTGTGGTATGTGCTGTACGTGTGCATGCGTGTGCATGTGTGTGTATGTGTGTGCATGCATGTGCATGTGTGTGTATGTGTGTGCATGCGTGTGCATGTGTGTGTATGTGTGTGCATGTGTGTGTAATCAAAAGGTCTGTGTTGTGTGGAAAGTCACTTAGCATGTATTAAACAGAAAAACAGTCTGAAACAAAACAGACCAAAATGCTGTTGGAATGGTTATTCTGGATGGCAGAAACCCAGACATCCCTTTGAGATGTATACATATTTTGTCTTTTTCCCTCCTTGGAAGTCAAATATTTGGCTACACAAGCACTGCCAGTGTGACGGCTAAGGGGTGGCTCGGCGGGGGCGGTGCCCGCAGGGCTGGCAGGCCTTGTGTTCTGTCGTGACTCACAGCGCACAAGTGCGCAAAGCGTCTGGAGTCCCCCTCAGTTTGTACCACATTTCAAAATAGATTTAAAAATTTATACTGACATAAGATTAAAAATACATACTGTATTTTCAGTGGAGAACTTTGATATTAAAATGCCAATTCTCCCAACAATAATGTTTAAATTTAGTGTGACCCCAATTGGCTTCAGACCATTACCCTCGAATACTCCTGCTTCTGTCTCCTGAGCACTGAAATTACAGATACATGCATCTCAAAGAGACACACACACATCCAGGTATGTGTGTTCAAAGAGACATATGTGCATGCTGTTATCAGAGTAACATTTTTAGTTAAAACAAATGATCATAAAGTTCCTGCCAAAAATTAAATTCTGAGGACAGGTGTGTGTGTGTGTGTATGTTGTGTGTGTGTGTGTGTGTGTGTGTGTGTGTGTGTGTATTAAGGTATATATATATTAAACATGTGACTTTGATTAGAACATATTAAAATTAACTTTAAAGCAGCCAGATCATGATACAGTATTGTCATAGAGCGATCATATTTTTAGAAAGCATTGAAACAAAGAGCCCAGGCTCGTATTATAGTGTCTATGAGAATTCAGCATGCAATAAATATTTCCTCTCAGAAGCCACAACAGCAACAAAGAGGTGTTTTGGTTACTCTTCTGCTGTTATGACAAAATACTCTGAGTAAGCAACCTAAGGGAGAAACGGTTTATGATTTTGGCCCATGGTCCCATAGGGGATACAGTCCGTCGTGGTGGGGAATGTGTAGCTGCAGGCCTTACTGTGGGATACTTTCTCTCATTCGTTTACACATCTCATAACTTAGAAGCCTGTCCTAGACAAATTATCTATGAGCAGTTGTCAAGATTCTTGAGTTCTGCCTTGTGTTCCTCTGAAACACACATTTCGTTCTCAAATGAAATTTTATAATTTTACAGATAACACAAGAGTATGCCATTTTTTATTTCTCTTTTTAATTTCACTTGGATGAATTTCAACTGGTAGGCAAGCAGCTAAACTCTCTGTTCAATTCTCTCTCTCTCTCTCTCTCTCTCTCTCTCTCTCATCTCATTGAAGATTCTGCAAGTCTCCCAAGTAGAGATTTACAGTTCAAAACATAGTCTGAGGTTTGGGTAGAGTTTCTGAACAGAATCTGCAACCCCAATTATGGACTGCTCCTTCCTGGGATTGCCCCCGCTTTGTTTCCCAGCTTCCATAGAAGATTCCAGTTCTGCCCTCCGAATCCTTAAGAAGCCCCAGTGAGGACCACTATCCAAATCTTAGCCAACTCACAACCTGAGTGAGCCCTGCCCACAGGCGCAGAAATGTGCCTTTAAGAATCTCACTCCAGGGGCTGGAGAGGTGGCTCAGGGGTTAAGCCTCTGCCTTGCAGGCGGAATGTCCTGAGTTCCAATCATAGACCCCACATATAGACGCCGGCTGGATGGCCTGCGTTTCCAGTCCTGGTAGGGCAGAGCCTGTGAATCCAGGGGCAGAGTAAACAAGGAGGAGGTGGAGGCGTCCATGGTGGTTCCCGAATTCATCCTGGTTCTACACCCACACACACACATACATACACACATGTGCACACACGCATACGTGCACAATTGAATAAAAAAAAAAAAAAAAAAAGAATCTCGCTCCAGGTTTTTCAACTCTCAAGAAGGTCTGGGTTTCTGGTTTCTGCCTGCTTTGGCCACCCAGAACTTTTTAAATATCTCATCCAGGATTTATTATTGTGACGCCTGGAAAAGACTGAAGTTCCTTTCATCAAGTACCACATGGGTCCTGAGAGGGGAACTCACTGCACGGAATTTAGATGTTAAGTTGGAAATGCAGCTTCGGTGCCTGTGACAGACAAAGAGTTAATTTTTAGCTCTTACAAATTGTTAAGAAAAAGACAAAGCATCCAATAGAAAAATGTTCCCAGGACATGCATAGGCTCAGGGAAGAGTAAACCCCAACGGCCAATAAACATATGGCTCAACCTCCTCCAACTCAGGGAAATGCAAATTGAAGTAGCAACGTGGCATTGCTTCTCGCCCCTCAGATTGGCAAAGATTCAAATGTGTTTGCACCTATCCTAAAGACAGAGAAAGGAAAAGTGGGGTTTTTATGTGTCACTGGTGACAATCAGCGTCCACCTGTGCCCTTTTGAAAAGCGACCTTTCAAGCTAACCTGATCAAAAACTCCAAGTATGAAAACCCTCCAACCAAACGATGTCACTCTAAAAAATGTGTCTTGCCCATCCACCAAAGCTGTTCCGTTTAGGGACAGATAGCGGTGCTTAATGTAGCTGTGTTTGCTGTGGCTGAAGATCTGGAAAGAATCCATCCATATGGGAACTTCCAAATCCTGGCAGGTTTTTGCCGGGGAGAAAGACACAGCTTGAAAGAAAGGTTCGCTTGGATGTGTTTCCACGAGGTGCTGCTGACTGAGAAAGTCAAGACGTGCAGAAGCAGATTCCGTCTGTTAAACAGCGCTCAGCAGACCCTGTGAGTGGCGCACAGGCACACTGAGCTGTGGAGGATGCACATCAGATTATCGATACTGATTTTGAGACTGAGGAAGAATCAGAGAAATGCAGCAGATGGGCAGGTGCATGCACGCACACGCACGCGCTCACACACACACACCACACACAAAGCCTACTTTTTAATGCCCGTGGGGCTAGAGTGGTGGCTAGTGGTTAAAGCCTTTGCTTTATAAGCAAAAAGATCTGTTTAGATTCCTAGATTCCATGTTGGGTAGAAATGATGGTGGCCTGTAATTCTGACCCTGGAGGGCAAAGCCTGGGAAACTCCAAACAAAGCAATAAGGCGGAAGAACAAGCCAGGATGAGTCCTGATGTCACTCTTGGTTGCCTGCATGGGCATGCACAAGGACCCTCTTGCACAGTCCCCAGCACATATACATACATGTACATCCACCCACATGCCAATATGCACACATACATACAAAAAGAAATAATCCTTTTAAAATGTCCATAAGCCCAGCATGGTGGCTCATGCCTCTAATCAACACTGGGAGACTCAGGAAGGAGGTCAGGAGGTCAAGGCCAGCTGAGGTGTACCTGAGACTCTGGCTAAAATAATATAATAATAATTGAAGAAGAGGAAGAGGACGAGGAGAAGGAAAAGGAGGAAGAGGAGGAGGAAGAGAAGGAAAAGGAGGAAGAGGAGGAGGAGAAGGAAAAGGAGAAAGAGGAGAAGGAAGAGGAGGAAGAGGAGAAGGAAGAGGCTTACTCTTCACGAAGGCCGAGCGTCTGTACCTCTTACGCAGTCCTCTTCGCCTCCTCGATCTCACCCATATCGTCGCTCTCGGCCTCCAGTCATTGCTGGGCTTGATTTCTTCCTTCTGCTTCCGCCCGCTCCTCCCCTCCTCTTATTCTTGCCCTCCTCTTCTCCGTCGTCGTTCTCCCTCTCCTTCCTCTCTTCCCCTCTGCGTTCTTCTTCCTGCCTCTGCCTCCTTCTTCTTTTGCCTCCTCTTCCGTGCTCCGTCTTCCTCGTTCCTCCTCGTTCCCCTCAGCCATCCCCCTTAACCGCCCTCTTCCTCTGCCTCCTTCACGTTCCTGGCTTCGTCACTCGTCTCTTCTTCCCATCTTCTTCTTGCTTCCTCCGAGCTTCCATCTTCGTCTTTCTTCTTCTGTGCCGCGTTCTTCTTCCCTCTTCCTTCCTCTTCCTCCCCTCCCTTCCCTCCTCTTCCTCCTGCCTCCTCCCTCTTCTTCTATCGTCCTTTCCCGTCGTCCTCTTCTTCGTTCGTTCCCCTCCTCTTCTTCTCTTCCTCTTCTTACCTCTGTCTACCTCCCTCGTCTTTCTCTGCATTCACCTTCCCTCTTACCCCTTTCCTCTGACTTCCTCACTCTTCTTCCCGTCCTCCTCTTCCTACTCCTGCCTCCTTCCTCATATTCCTCCTCCCTCCCTCTCTGTCTCGCTCACTTCGTCCCCCCACACACACCCCCTTCTTCTTCCTCTTCTTCTTCTTCGTCTTCTTCTCCTTCTCTCTTTCGTCTCTTCGCCGTCGCCCTCCCTCCTCCTCCTCCGCTCCGCCTCCTTCGTCTCTCATTCTTTATTCTTCGTCGGTCGTTCTTCTTCTTCGCGCTTCTTACTTCTCTTCTTCTTCTCCACGGTTTCTATCTTCGTCCTATTCCTCCTCTTCCCACTCCTCCTTCCTCCTCCACCTCCCTTCCTCCTCATAGCCCTCCTCCCCCCATCCTCCTTATTCGTATTCCTCGTCTTCTTCTGTCCGGGCGTCTTCTTCACTCTTCCTCATTCTTCCTCTGCATTTTCTTCTTCTTCCTCCTGCTTCCTCCTCTTCACGCCCTCCTCCTCTTCCTCCTCCTGCCCTCCCTCCTCCTCCACCCCCTCCTCCCTCCTCTTTCCTTCTTCTTCCTTCCCGCTACGCCTTCGACCTCCTCATGCCTCTCCTCCTCTCCCCGTCCTCATCCAACCTCTTCCTCCGCGCCTCCTTCTCTTTACGTTCCTCTTACTCTGTCTTCATGCCCCTGCCTCTGCTTTCTACTCGTCCACTCCTTCGTTGCCGCTTCAGCTTTCCTTGACTCCTCGTTGACGTTCTTCTTCCTTTCCTCTTCCCTCCTCCGTACTTCTTCCGCATCCTCTTCCTTTCCTCTTCCTGCCTCCCTCTTCCTCCTCCTACCTCTTCCCATCTTCCTACCCTCAGCCCTCCCCTTCTTTATTCTTCTCTCCCTTACCACCTCTTCTATACGGAAAGCGAGAAGGACGGGAGATAACGATTACTATTACTTGTCGTTATTTAGTCTCCTAATTCCATTCTCGCTCCTCCGCCTCCCTTCCTGCCGCCTCCTCCTCATCGCTCCTCTCGCTTCTTTCTCGCCCCCCTTTCTTATACCCCCGCGCTCCCCACTTCTCATTCTACCGTTGTTTCCCTTTGGTTTCTTCTTGTTCCCCCTCATTTCGCCTCTTCCCGTTTTCCCCTACCCCTCCATTGCCCGACCCTCCATACTTCTTCCCTATTCGCCCCCCCTGTTCCTTCCCTCATTCCCATATGTTCTTTTCATTCCCCTCATCTCTCTCCTCCCTCCTTCCTCCTTCCCCTTTCCCTCCTTTCCCCCCCCCCCCCGCCCCTTTTCTCTCTCCCTCAAGTATCCATGAAAAACTAAGCTATATGATATGCTTGTAATGTACAAACATGTTCAAACAAAGAAGAAAAGATGTTTGGGACTCAAACATCAAACAAGCTATCAACTTGTTACCTGTATTTTTGCATTCCTTAAAAAATCTTCTTTTAGTATGTATAAGTAGCATAAATAGGAGAGAAGCAGCTATCGTTATGAAGAAATGTTTTAAGCTGCGCCAGCTATAAAGTAAGAAAACAAAGCGCCCTTTCCCTTTTCCTAGCAACAGTTTCTATTCTTACCGACTTTTGAATTTATCCTATGTTGATTCCATTTTGCCTGGAGCATCTATGCAAACGCATCTAGACACATATACTAACAAACACACATACATGCTATTTTAATTCACAAAAGCTATTTTCTTTTTTTAATAGTTTTTAATTTTTTTCTGGTTTTACAAGCAGAGTAACTTATCCAAACCAGGCCTTCAAAAACTGCCAGAAATGATACTCACGCGTGAAGAAAAAAACAGGCATATCCAGGAGAACAGAAGGCAAATATAACACCATTAAAAGCAAAGCAATATACTTATAAAAGCTACTAAACATAATAAATGTCTGGAATTAACAATAGTTTCTCCATTATAACACTAAATGTTAATGGACTTAATTCACCGATCAAGAGACACAGATTACAAACTTGGATTAAAAATCACAATCCATCAATCTGTTGCCTGCAGGAAACCCATCTCACCACAAAAGATAGGCACGCTCTAAAAATAAAAGGCTGGTCAACAATTCTACAAGCAAATGGAAGCAGAAAACAGGCAGGGGTAGCCATTATGCTATCAGACAAAGTGGACTTCAAACCAAAGAAAATGATAAGAGACACGGATGGATACTACATTTTAGTCACAGGTACAATTCACCAGGAAGACTTCACAATACTGAACATATATGCACCCAATACAGGCCCCTCCACATTCATTAAGAAAACCCTACAGCATCTACAGCAAGAAATCAACCCCCAAACGATAATTTTGGGGACTTCAACACCGCCCTCTCAACATGGGATAGATCAACAGGTCAAAAGCTTAACAGAGACACTTTGGAACTTAATCAAACCCTGAAAGAAATGGACCTTACAGATCTCTATCGAACTTTTCACCCACGCACCCAAGAATACACATTTTTCTCGGCAGCACACGGAACTTTCTCCAAAATAGATCACACACTGGGCCACAAAACAAATCTACACATGTAAAAAAAAGTTGAAATTCTAACCTGTGCCCTGTCAGACCACCACGGCTTAAAGCTGGACATCCACAACACAACAAACAAGAGAAAATACACTAACTCCTGGAAACTTAACATTATGATGCTGAATGAGAACTGGATTCAGGAAGAAATTAAAAAGGAAATTCAAGATTTCCTGAAAGTGAATGATAACGAAAATACAACTTACCAAAATCTCTGGGACACAATGAAAGCTGTTCTAAGAGGTAAGTTCATAGCTCTTAATGCCCACGTCAAAAAAATGGAAACATCAGAAATAAACAACTTAACAATGCAGCTTAAAGCTTTAGAGAAACTAGAGCAATCTGATCCCAAAAGCAGTAGAAGAGAAGAGATTAGCAAAATAGAGAAATATCTGAAATCGAGACTAAGAAAACGATAGAAAAAATCAACCAATCAAAAGCTGGTTCTTTGAAAAAATCAACAAGATTGATACACCCCTAGCTAAACTAACCAAAAGCAAGAGAGAGAAAACCCAAATTAACAAAATTAGAAATGAACATGGAGTTATCACTACTGATACCCAAGAAATCCAGAGAATTATAACATCATATTTCAAAAACTTATACTCTGTGAAGTTTGACAACACAAAAGAGATGGATGAATTTCTAAGTAAACACAACTTACCTAAATTGAATCAGGAAGTTGTGAACGATTTAAATAGTCCTATAACATATAAGGAAATTGAGGAAGTAATCTCGAATCTTCCCACCAAAAAATGTCCTGGACCAGATGGATTCAGCACAGAGTTCTACCAGACATTTAAGGAGTTAATAACACCAATACTCCTTAAACTGTTCCATCAAATAGCAAAGGAAGGAACACTACCAAATTCCTTCTATGGAGCTAATATCGTTTTAATCCCAAAACCTAATAAGATTCACTTAAAAAAGAAAACTATAGGCCGATCTCCCTGATGAACACAGACGCAAATATTCTCAACAAAGTCTTAGCAAATCGGATTCAAAAACATATTAAAAAGATCATTCATGGGGACCAAGTAGGCTTCATCCCCGGCACACAAGGTTGGTTCAACATACGCAAATCAATAAATGTAATTCATCATGTAAACCAGTCCAAAGTCCAAGACCACATGATACTCTCGATAGATGCAGAAAAAGCCTTTGAGAAGATCCAACAGCCTTTTATGATCAAAACTCTAGAGACAGTAGGAATGGAAGGAACCTTTATCAATATAATAAAAGCTATATACAACAAGCCCACAGCAAGGATTATGCTCAATGGGGAACAATTGGAAGCATTCCCACTTCGATCAGGAACTAGACAAGGCTGTCCACTCTCACCACTTCTATTCAATATTGTACTTGAAGTCTTAGCTGAAGCCATAAGACAAGAAAGGGACATAAGAGGGATTCAAATCGGCAAGGAAGAAGTCAAGCTATCCCTATTTGCAGATGACATGATCTTATACCTGAGTGATCCCAAAAACTCCACCAGGAAGCTCCTGGAACTAATTGAGAAGTTCAGCAGGGTGGCAGGATACAAAATAAATGTGCAAAAATCAGAGGCCTTCCTATATGCCCAGAATGAAAGAAGTGAAAAAGCCTTGAGAGAAACCATACCATTTACTATAACCCCTAAAAAAATGAAATACCTTGGTATAAACCTAACTAAGGAGGTAAAAGACCTTTACAATGAAAACTTTAAAACCCTAAAGAAAGAAATTGCAGAAGACACCAGAAGGTGGAAAGACCTCCCTTGTTCCTGGATTGGCAGAATCAACATTGTAAAAATGACCATCCTACCAAAGGCAATATACAGATTCAATGCTATACCAATCAAAATCCCAAAGCAATTCTTCAAAGAAGTTGACCAAATAATCTCAAAGTTCATATGGAGACACAAAAGACCCAGGATAGCAAAAACAATCCTGAGTAACAAAAACACAGCTGGAGGTATTACCATACCAAACCTAAGTCTATCCTACAAATCCATAGTTATAAAGACAGCCTGGTACTGGCTCCAAAATAGACACACAGATCAATGGATAAGGATTGAAGACCCAGATATAAGCCCACAAAGTTACAGCCATTTGGTCTTTGACAAAGGAGCCCAAAGAATCCAATGGAAAAAGAACAGCATCTTCAACAAATGGTGCTGGTAAAACTGGATCTCCACATGCAGAAGATTAAAGCTGGACCCGTACTTGTCACCATGTACAAGACTTAATTCCAAATGGATCAAGGACCTTGATATCAGGCCAGAGACTTTAAAAACCATAGTTGAAAGGATAGGGAACTCCCTCGAGCTGATTGGGCTAGACCAACACTTCCTAAACAGACATCCAATGGCACAATCACTGCTACCAACTCTCAACATTTGGGATCTTGTGAAATTAAAGAGCTTCTGTTCAGATAAAGAGATTGTCACACGAGCTCAAAGGCAACCCACAGAATGGGAGAAAATCTTCACTAACCACATATCTGACAGAGCTCTACTGTCCAGAGTGCACAAAGAACTTAGAAAATTAAACTCCAAGGAAAACACTGGCCCAATTAAAAAATGGGCCCTGGAACTTCAAAGAAACTTTACCAGGGATGAAATTAAAATGTCTAACAATTATCTTAAAAAATGCTCCACTTCCTTCGCCATCAGGGAAATGCAAATCAAAACTTCCCTGAGATATCATCTCACCCCGGTCAGGATGGCAAAAATCCACAATACAAACAACGACAAATGCTGGAGAGGATGTGGAGAGAGGGGAACTCTCCTACATTGTTGGTGGGAATGCAGGCTCATACAGCCACTCTGGCGAGCCGTCTGGAGATTCTTAAAGAAATTAAAGATTGAAATGCCATATGACCCTGCTATCCCACTTTTGGGAATAACCCCCCATGCAGCAGAGGTTCGCCTCAATAGCACAAGCTTGACCATGTTCATAGCAGTACTGTTTACAATAGCAAAGTCATGGAATCAACCTAAATGTCCAACAGTTGACGAGTGGATAAGGAAACTGTGGTACATCTATACAATGGAGTACTACTCAGCCATCAAAAATGATGAATTACTGGAATTTGCTGGGAAATGGATGTCATTAGAAAGAATTATATTAAGTGAAGTATCCCAAACCCAGAAAATTAAGCACCGTATATACTCCCTAATAGGTGGCTCCTAGTACCAAACTCACCCAGCCCACATTGAGACTTTCAAAAGTAAACCTATGAAACACAGTAACTGCAAGGATTATGAACAAGAGAGATGGGTTAGGAGGGCCACACCAGAAACAAGGAGAGAGGAGACCATGTTACAGCAGAGAAAATAGGCCTCCATCAAGGTCTGCAAGTAAGTAATGAGAAACCTGGTTAAGTTCACAGACGTTCTTTCCTGATCTCACCAGAAGGGGAGGGCATATAGTCTAGCAGATAAAAAGTAATCATTTTGCAAATGGGTGATGGACCCCTCCCTCAGGGAGGTTTCCTACTCTTATTACATCTACCCTTGAATGTGCTATTACAACAAGACTCCAGTTTAACAGCTTTTTGTCTCTGGCCAGGGGGTGACATACAGTGCCCAGCAGAATGGAGTGAAGGGAATTGCAGGAGCAGCAAAACTGCAAAAGAAAATCAACAAACCACAATCCAGAACTTCAGAGACTATATCAATCACATAGAACTAGGACAGCCTAATCTCTCCCCATCCTGGAGCTCAGGGACATTTGCGGAAGAGGGGGCGGTAAGATTGTAAGAGCAAAGGATGGGAGGAGCAACGATTTGCAAGATTCTCAACAATAGTTGGGGCCAAAGCAATCGTAATGGGACTTTGCATGCCCTGCGCAATGTCCAGCGCACTGTTGCCCTCATAAAGTCTAGCATCTGTTAAGGGCACCGAGACCCCTGGAGGCAAGGGATTGACAGCCATAGTAGTGATCTTATGCTTAAGGGGAACAAGAGAAAGGGCTTATGGAAATGCCACTAGGTCCTTATATGTCATCGGAGAGGAGGACCCAATAGAGAGTTAGGCGTATACAATAAAGGACTCTCTGGGAATTGGGGGGGAGGCACTGGGGGAAGGGGAGGGGGAGGAGGGGGGAGGGAGGGAACTGGTAAAAAATTTTAAAATGTATAATTAAATTTTTAATAAAAAATGAAGATTATATCTTATAATTGGTCCAATGATCTGAAATGATTAGTACTTCTAATGATATATTAATATTTGAATGTTTTTTTAATGTAAAAAATTCTGCTAAAAGCATCACTGGTGTTGCAGATCAGTCTGTAGGTCTCATTACTTGGGTAGCTGGTTATTACAATCTGGATGTCCCTAGTTCAAGACTTATTTCATCAACAAAGGTAGTTCACAGCCACTCTGGGAAACTTGGTAAGATCTTGTTTTAAAGAGAAAAAGAAGGCAGAAGATATTTCTCACTTGCAGAGCACTTCTCTAAAATATGTGAACCCCTAGTTTCAATCCCCAGAATAACACATAGGCACAGAGATTCTGTTGGATAACATAAACAGCATTATCGATCTATAAGTTTGGTATAATATATCTCTAGAATGTTTCTTGGAATGAATTACAAATTACTGTCATTAAAGTATGGTCATCACTAAAATTTGATTGAACTTAGTGGTCATAGCCTGAAGATTTCTACCATCCTGGAAGGAGATTATCATACAAAGTTCACTAAAATCATTAATGCCTTTTCTCCAGGGCTGTCAGTTCAGCTACATATTTTCAGAATGGATTTTTCAATATAAGATTTTTGCTAGAGGCAGGACTGGTGATGCAGTTCTATAATCCTAGCTGATAAATTTCGTCAGGTTGCTTGGCAGTATTTCTATTTGGTATGTTTGTGTAGTGAAAGACTACCCATTATCAGCTAAATTTCCTTTAGATTTTGATGGTAATGAGAAACTTAACTAGAATTTCTAATACTGTTGCTTTGAAATTAGCAAACCTTTACATTTTGGGGAACTTGTATTCTAAATATTAATTTGCTGGTTAGAGCTTAGGATAAATTTGAATGGAAAAATGTCCCTACTCCTTTATAATTTCTTGCTATTCTAAAATGGAATACAAATACTCAAGGGAGAGGAAAACTTTGAATTATGCCAATAAATCATTGAGATTCTCCTTTTTGTGGTTGTCATACAAAATAAACATATTAAGATTTTTGGTATTTTTTCTCATTTGTGTTCAGGATTTGTGTCTTCCGGAGATGAAAGACTATTTTTTTCATGTATGCGCTCATATGTGTGTGATCATGTGTGTATGTGTATTTTCATCCCACTATAAAGTAGCCATTTTAACTATTGTCTACATATAAGGCAACATAAATATTCGTTAAGAATAATTAAAATTTCTAAGAATTACCACAGAGAGTGGCTTTACAAAGTGGTATATCAGTTTCTAATCATTTCATAGCAAGCCTTTTAAGTTGTCATTTACATATTGAAATGGGACATGCCATGATTGTACCTGGCATGTTCCAAGATTCTCCTCTAAATGAATATTAACATGAATTTCATACCATTATCTGAAATATAATTATCACCATGTATTTTATGAGACCACTTATTTCCAAGAAAAGAAGAATTGTATGTCTGTGGCAGAGTCTTCTGTCAGGAAATTTTAGATAACTCTTTGATATGAGTCAAATGTCTTTTAAGATAACAGTAGTTTGAGTTTTTCTGGCTCATTTGACATCATGATGTCACAAAGAAGGTGACTGGAGGTTAAAAATTCTGTAAAAGAAAACCTGCTGAAGTGGAGAAGCGATGCTCTTGTATTCAAATTATTTATAGAGCTCTATTCCATTTTAATTAAATAGAAGTGATATCTGATAGAAAGTGAAACTAAAAAACTTTATCACCAAGATTTTCTAGGATTATTATCAAAATTCATAATCATTCCATAGACTGTAATAATTACAAAAGTTTCAAAAACATCCCACAAAATATTTTATTGCACATATATTCCTTTGAGAGAAAAGATCCATAACTGCATGTTTCTTCAACAAGTCAACCTGCTAAACTTTAGCATGAAGGACTGTGAGGTATATCGATCTTGGTAGCATAAAAGCTCAGACTAATCTATCTTTACTTGTTGATTCTAGTGCTTTTAAATGTGGGCATGTCTTTAGAAATATTAATTACTTGTATTGTGAAATTATTCACCTATACTATAAGATTAATTAAAATTATTTATTTGCTGGAAACAAAGGCTTTTTTATAAAAGGGTAAAGTGTTCAAGAAATTACACAATGGAGTAGAGTTTGTAAACCTTCAAAGATAGTGTCTATGGGAAGAAAGCAAAAAGCTATGACTCATCTACACTGGTAGAACAGAAGATATTCTGAATGGATTTTATCTGTGTAACAGGAAAAATATGCTATATTTATGCAACTGCTGGAATATATAGTGTAGAAGTGTTTGTCTCCATACCATTCAATCTTTTCTGTAAAAAAAACTTACTAAAGACTCTAGAGGGCTCCTGAAAGTACTCTATTAGGTAAATGAAATTAAACAAAAATGAAACTGTGGGAACTAGCAGAAATTCAGAGCTTTCAATGGGAATATGGTAGCACTTGGAATGACTCGCCTGTGATCCCAAGGATCAGGATGATGATAATTACATCCTAATCATTAACTAATGAGACAGTCTGAATATCTAATTAGATCACATGTGCAAGCACATTAGCTCAACAACTTACTCCTGTTCCTCATTCTCATTAAGTGCATTGCTTTTGCTGCTTCTTTATCTACTCTCATTTTTCATACCCTTAATGCATAATGCATGCTAGAACTTGAACTTGGTCCTCAAGACAGTAAGACAGGTGTCTGCCTTCTTCTGTACTCTCTATACAGCACAGTTGTCTGTGGCCCCAGATGAAGCAGTTATGACAAACTTGATACCCTGGCCCTTGGTATCCAAGCCATGCTTCGCACAGGAGTTTTCACTGAGTAACTAACACAGAGATGGATGCCAGGCAGTGAGAATTCATTCCAGGATTTTCTAATATATTTTTATTTGATTATTATGGAAGGAGTTGAAATACTTTAGAACTCATTGAATATAAATGATGCCTAGGCTTTGCTCATTTTTAAACTCAAGTATAAGACAGCATTGATATAAAACCAGTTTCAGTTAGAATGGAACATGCTTGCTTGTCTTCAAACTTTTCCCTGCTATCATTTAACTCAATTTCTTTTAGTTCAGGTCAATGGCGTCTACATATTACTTTGATGTCCTTTTATATATGTGTTGACAGCTTTGATGATTCTACTCTGTCTTCCTGTGTCTCCAGAATGAGCACACACAGTTCTCTTACCATCTCACACAGGTCTTATTTTGAAATTGTCTGACATTGTGTGCTCTGTATCAAAGCTATCTGTTTCTGTTTTCTATAGAAGAAAACCCACAAAGAAAATCAAAAGTGCAAGTAGATTTAAAGCTTCAAATCCACTTACTTCATTCATCTTGTTGACTATTATTAGCACCAATATTCAGAAAACAATAGATGTAATATTTAAACCAGTGGCTGAAACTTTTTTGTTTGTTTTGAGCAGCAGCATGGCTGAACAAGATGTTATAGCGTTTGCTTATAAACTTCTGGGTGGAACAGTGAATTTCCTAATATACAATTGTTTTATATACTGTTAGTGAAATGTGCATATTTCTGTCATCTAATCTTCATGATGCAGGCATGAGCAGGCTATGGATGATAACTTTTTGTTGTCTTCAGCTGAGATAAACACAATGCAGCCTTAAAACAAAGCTTTATCATGTATCCCTAGGAGATGAAATAGATTTTGAATTTACTTAGTTATCTTACTTCATTCTGATTCTTGCCTGTAAGCTTACCTCAAAATTGAACTACTACAATGAGAAAGATAAAGACAGACTATAGATAGGTAGGTTGATAGGTAGGTTGATGGGTAGATAGATAGATAGATAGATAGATAGATAGATAGATAGCAGATAGAATGTATGTATTTATATGTGGAGTCACTATACATAAAAGTTGTGTAACTTTCTCTTGTTTGTTTTAGTGGAGGGCAAAGGTTGTCATTTGTGTCCAGATATTTTATTGCTAATATGTATCAATATTATCATTTTCAGAGTATGGAAAAATAAGCACTTTTTTGTCCATAACATCAGTGTTCTTAATATTGACTTGACTAGAATTTTCATAGACTTTTAAAGTTTTTTATCAGAGATTTTAAATTTTAACAATGTTTTTTCTATTTCTTTTTCATGAATTTTGAGATTGTTAAATAAATCTTTGTTTCTAATTATAAAAACTGCAATGATTTTAAGAAATGTTTATAAATTTTAGATTTGGTTTGAGTAATAAAAAATGTTCTCGTGGTCAGGATTTGGAATCAGCATTTGTTTACAAGTTCTTGACCTCTTCTGCAAAGGACTGAACATTGGAAGTCATACAGATTGCAAATGAAGCAAGGTAAGAGATTAAAGAATAATGCAATCTCAACATTACTAGTAGTTCTTATAAGAGAAGGCATTTAGTGACCTCAATTATGGCTTGGGGGATTTTACAGGATTTAAAAGAAGGATTTGGTTTGTTAAAGTGTATAGTATGCGCAAGTCTCTGTTTTAATTGGCAGAATTAAATTAGATAGGCTTCTGCTTACTATAAATGTCTCTTTCCATAATGTATTTGAGTTTAATCAAATACATACCCAATAACATAAAGACATAAGATATTGCCAATATTTGAATGTGACTTGCCCCCCCCACAGGATCCTGTATTTATATCCTTAACGGTATTAAGGTTTGAGAAGTTTATGACAACTTTAAGAGGTAGAACTCTGCTTGATGAAGATATGTTTATGCCTTGGCTTGGTAGCTGAGCCCATCTTCAATTTGATATTTCTTTCGAACTTCATGATGTCTATTGTGACCTGAACCAACCTTCTGTTTCTGCCTCCACTTATGACTTCTGTTATGCAGTTCCCACTGTAAAAACAATGGGAATCTGTGGATCTGTAAACTACACAAATCTTCCTTTCTCCCTTTGTGTTGTGTATGAGTATTGTCTCACATAGGCACAAAGAAAATGAACTGCATGAGATGTTAAAATAAGGGGATTTTCCCTACTTTGAAGGCACAGTTTGCTTTATTGTACATTATCACAAATCCAGGTCAGGCAATATCAGTCCCTTACCTTTCTACGTGGACATGAAAAGATTAGAAATTAAAAGAGTCTATTGTCTGTCTAAGTTCAATAGTTGCTAAGGGCTCATGACATTATTAGAAAGGGGTATATAAGAAGAATGCTGTAGATAGGGACATCTCCAGTTATTAACAGGATGCTAAGTTTGTTCTTAGCAAAGTGTGTGTGTGCACAGTAAACACAGGTTTGGATTCAAGATTTCAAAGTTAATTTTTGCAGCAGAGGTGTGTGCATAGCTATAGCCAGGTGAACGTTCTCCTTAAGGCATTCCCTATGCTTACCTGCCCAAGAATTACTAATCCAACAGTTGAAAATCAAAGGAAGACATTATGTAGAAGGAAAATTTTTTTCCCATTCTCACTTTTTCATGAGCATTAAGAGATCAAATATTACTAATGTACATCATAAATATAAAGAGTTTCCCCTTGCATTTGTTAACAATAGAGCATTATTTATTTTTATAATTGTTTAAGGTGATATGTATCCTAAATTAAAGGCATTAATATTACTATATAATGAGGATGACCTCAAACGTATGATCATTTGCTGCTGATTCCAGAATGCATGTGCCACTACAACCAGCTTATGTGGCCCATCGCTTTATTTATGCTGGACAGACATGCTACCAAATGAGCTACTGTCCTATTTTTTAAAATTCTGAACATATAAAATCAGTCTATTCATCACTGTAATAAAATGACAAATATAATCTTTCAGATGTGTCCACTGCTGTAAGTTTCAGACATTAGTCACTGAAATTCCATTAATAAGGACAGAATTTATTTTTAACATAGATGACATTTTTACTGTAAGTTTTATGGGAAAGGCATGAATTTATTTCTGTTTATTTAAAAAATTAATAACAATTTTAGGTACATTTTTACACATTTCCTTTCAAAAAAGATATGGATACAGAGAAAAAGTGTTGGTAACATCTCATGCAAAGAACAGATACAGAATATTGAGGGCACTGAAGTTGCTTTTGTTCCCATTTCATGCTCATATGAAGGAAAGCCACTTTAACCAAGACTTTTCTCTCAAAGATGCCTTGGAACATCTTGCCTCGTCTCAGACCCTTGTGAGTGGTGCCATAGTTAAGCAGGTGCCTGCTATTGAAAACTGATATATTTTGTAACTGAATTATTTGAAAATCTGGACTATAAAAGATAGTGTGTCTTATGGGTAAGTCTGACCCACTCTACAAATACTAGAGTTTGTGTTATTGTGAATTTACTTCTCTATGTTCATTATTCAAGCTATGTTGCTAACATATTCTTACAAAAACAGAATTGTGCCTTAGTTTTTTACCCTTAAAGATCAACTTGAATGCTTCCTGAGTATCAATAAGACATGGGGATGTTATAAAAGATAAGATGAAGTCTTAACAGAATTGTATTAAAAACTAAGCTTTACTAACTTTGGAGAATTTTAACTTCTGAAAAATTTGAGTATTATATATTAACATTTTAATTAATGAAATTATAGAATTAAACAATTCCATTGCCAATTCTATCATCACTGTAACAGTAGTTATAAGTTTACCTTATAACTTAACCTTGTCTAGGTAAAGGCTGCTTCCATTGAAGAATCACGGACTTTCCTTGACATGTTAGATTTTCTTATATATTATCATTTTAATAATCATACAGAATTAAAGGAAGTAACTGAATTAGTCATATCATTCCTTTTCACCAAGAGGGTAGATTACTGTTTCAATTTTCCATTTTATATTTCAGGGAAGTTTTCTAATTTTATCACAAGAGGAGGGAATTTTCAATTAGATATAGATGAATATCTAGAAAGTGGAGGACCAAGCTTAGATCACATTTGTGAGGAACTAATAGTTAAGGCATTCTCTAAGTATCCTGTGAGAGATACACCCAGCCCATGGAAACAGTCCCTGGGTTAGACGGATAAGATGAAGAGAACTGGTTCAGTATTTTGGAACAATTAAACACTTTGACATATTAGGCATTTTGGCAAAGAGGATGTATACCCCTATTTCAGATCATTGTGTGAAAATAACGTAGTCAGTTTCCTTGGTTTCTGATGTCAGCATGAACTCTCCCGCTGTGTTGTGAACTATACCAAGAATCATGAGCAAGAAATAACTTGTATTCTTAAATTGTTTGAGCCCTGTATTTGGTCAGCAATAGGAAGACGAAAGTACTATGCTTGGTACCAGAGAAGTATAGTCATATATAAATGCACTTATATAATGTGACTAAGAACTTGAATAAGGGGTTACGATTTTCCTAATGCAGTATTTATCTTGTAGGTAAAGGCTACAAGATACTTGTAAATGCTCTATGCCATTGATTTTGGAAGGAAATTTTTTTTAATTTACACAATTCAAAGTTAAGAGATTGTTTTGGAATCATGACTCCACAGTAGAGATGGCTACTGACACTAAACCAACATCTACTTATCTAACCAATGACTATCTATGGACACAAGGAAAGTATGACCTTAGTGAAGGAAAACAACTTTTTCTTTTTTTCTCCCACATTTTATTTTTTCTTAATCATACAGGCTCATTAGGTATCACAATCTTCTTCCTACCCCCTCACCTCCCCAGTCATCCCCCATTGAACTTTTCCCCCTTCCCCCTTTCCTTTAATGCTCCTCCCCTTCTCCCCCTCTCTCAGTGCCTCCTCTTTCCTCCCTCCTATCTCTTGGAGCATACTTTTATGTAAACACCAAATCTCTCTCTAAGTCTTCCACCCTAGTGAGGTTTCAAGACTGAGCTGCATAGCCCAGAGCCCCTTCTTGAGCTCCCCATTACAGCCATCAAAAAAAGATGAATTAATGAAATTTGCTGAGAAATGGATAGATTAGAAAAAATTATATTGAGTGAAGTATCCCAGACACAGGAAGTTAGACACCTTATGCACTCCCTAAGAGGTAGATCCTAGTTCCCACTTAATGACATATTCAAAGGTAAATCTCTGTAATACCCATCACAAAGGATTTTAAACAGAAGGGAAGGGGAAGGAGGAATTCAAAAGAAAGGAGATAGGGGATCACATCTCAGTAGAGAAAATAGGCCACAGTCAAGTACTGCATGTAAGTAGTGAGACATCTGGTTCAGCTCACTCTCACTTCCCTTCCTGGTCACTTGTGACTAAACAGGTTTGATCTCATCAATCAGGGAGGATATGGGGATTGACAGATAGATGGTACCTGTCTGGCATATGGGACACTGACCTCTCCCCCACTGCTGTGTTCTACTCCTATTCTTCCATCTACCTTTGAGTCTCCTCTTACATTAAGATCTTAATTTAAACAGTTTTCTCTCTTTGGTTAGGAGGTGACCTTCGATATCAATCAGGATGCAGTGAAGGGTGGTACAGGAAAAGCAAAACTGAAAACAACAACAAACCATGATTCAGAACACCAAAGACCCTACATTGTTCACCTGGAACCAGACCAGCCAAATTTTTCTCATCTTAAAGCTCAGGGAACCTCATCAAAAAGGGGGTGGCAAGATTGTAAGAGCCTAAGGATAGGGAGGACCAATGACATGCAAGATACTCCATACAAGTTAGGGCTGCAGCAGCCAGGATCAGACTTTTGCCTGACCTGTACAATGGCTGACATGTCAACAAAACCCCAAAGTCTAGCATGGACCACAGTAAAGAAGGCTCCAGGCAGTAGAATCCTTAGAAGCAAAGAATTAAACAGACTTTTTGTTTGACTCCTTATATATTTTGCAAAAGTAAAGCATGAATGTAAACATAATGCCTTTTAGAAAATGATTTTGTCTTTTACATGGTTACTCATGCTTTCTGAAGTATCTTGTGCAAAGTTTAACTGTCCCTTTTCAACACTTTTGAATTATTCAGCATCTGAATCATGAGGCCAAATAATTGACACAGGGTGCAGGTTCTGGCATTAGGAATGTAAGCCAAGTGGAATACCTTTCTGAATTATGGCTGTACTCCCATTTGAAAAAAAAAAAAAGGAAAACTTTGCCTTGCTCATATTAAAAAAAAACAGAAAAATGAAAAGAAGCTTTGCTGAACATATTGGTGTCTCTCTTCTGATCTTGGATTAAAGAAATCTGAAACCATATTATTTATTAGATTACCCAAGATTCCAAAAATGAATGACAAATCAATTTAACAGGGTCAAAATACTTTTTGTATGTAATATTAGAATGAGACCTTTAGGACAAAGGGTCAATAGTGATGTTTAAAGTAATGTTTCTGTGTCAGGTTGACAAAGTCTGTTATGTTATCATTACTATTAATTGTCAACCTTACATCTAGAAGGCAGGGCTCCAAGTCCACCTGAGAGTCAGTCTTCTACATGGCATCTAGGTTTGCCTTGATTGCATAATTGATGTTGGAAGAATTGTGACCCCAATTATTTCCTGCCTTAAAACAAATAAAGATGGAGAAAGCTAGCTGAACATAGGTATACAAGTAATAAAGCATGCATGCACTCATCCATTGTTTTCTCCTCTTGAATGTTGATTTTTTAGGACCAGTTCTCTCATCTCTTCTCCTGTAATTTCCCTGATATAGTAGACTATAATCTGGACATGTGACCTAGAATTAAACTTTTCTGCATAAATTGCATTGACATGCATTGAAGTGACATGCATTGAAACTAAAGCAGGTAGTAACCAGAGATATTGAGCTTTGTCACAAAATCACTACATTCTGCCATATTAGAATATTCTGAGCATAAGTATTGTGTTATCTTTTCAGGAGTAGCAACATTACATGTCTTCTGTGGCCAGACTGCCTGATTTGAGTCCTGTACCTTCTATCTACCAGCTACTCATTCTGATTACATTGGTTGATTCTTCTATATATCAGTTGGCTCACCTACAAAATATGCATAATTTTCATAGCATCTGGTAACTATAAATATCAAGGAGAATAATATTTCCAAGTTACAAATCAACTTACTCATAATTAACTTAAATAGTTTTTTTGGTAAAATATATGTCTCCCTTTCTTTTCATTAGTGGGGATTCAAACCATAACCATATATATGTACAGTACTCCTAGAATTAAACCTTTCATAACAGTTCCGCAATAGAGATGGGTCCTTTATTTATTTGTAAGGCATTACAAAGCCCAATGCATGTCTAAATTGAAATGATAAGAGCAAAATTTAGACTTTATTATGTGTTCTCCCAAATATTTCACCTTACAAACTATTTTCCTAAGAGTTTAAGTTCACACAAAGTCAAAGTGAAGCCTTATAGAGTGAGACTTCCTTGATGCTGGAAATTGTAGTTATCACTAGCAAAAAATCTGTCATTTTTGTAATAGCACAGTATTATAAAAATAGGTCATCAGCAGTTCAAATCAAAAATTTACTCTGATTTTCAAGAGTCCGTCTCATTAATCTGTGGCCCATCGCTAGCCAATCAAATTGCTTCTCAAACATAAACCACATTCTACATATTGCATTCAGAGTAATCTAGACTTACTTTTTTTCCCAGCATATGATTAGAGGCTGACAGATTGATTCTCAAAGAAGTGATGAGAAAGCTTGTCAAGGTTACAGTCAGTAATTCTGACTCTCCATCTGAAATCATTTAGAGGTGGAAGGTGGTGGCCGCATTTATTTCTGTTAAGTGAATGGTGAAGATAAATGGCAAGGTTTATTTTCCAGCTTCACACTCTTCTGAGGATGAATAATGGAAAGCTGGAAGCACTGACAATATCTTAACGAAAAGAGCATGGCACCTGACATTTAGTCCACACTACCTGTCAAACACATTATTTCTCATTTTCCTCTGTTACTGAAATCTCCACAATAACTCATTCTTTTAGTCTTTTTTTTTTGACAAATGTAAAGCATATGATAACAAAAAAGAATCAATTATGATTTCTGGAAAAGTATAGATCATGTCATACAAACATTTTATATATAATATTAATTAATGTACATAATATGTTTGTATATATCATCAGAAGGTACTATCCAGCTTGAAAGTAAACCTTTCAAATGTTAAGTGAACATTTATAAATGAGATCAAGATGAGAAGCTGAAAAGAAATACTTCCCATTTGGGGCACAGAGATTGTATATAGAGTGCTTGACGATATGGAGTAAAATTCTGGATTTAACCACCAGTTCTACCAAAAAAAAGAAAAAAGTAAAAGAACCATGTGTGGTGGCTCATGGTTGTAACCCTGACACTTGGTTAGTCAAGGCAACAGTGTCAATAAAACTTTGAGACCACCTGTTCACCTGGAACTAGAGCAACCAAATCTCTCCACATCTTAAAAGCTCAGAGAACCTTATGGAAGAGGGGCGGCAAGATTGTAAGAGTCTAAAGGTATAGAAGATCACTGACAAACAAGTTATGCCACTCAAGCTGGGGCAGCAGCAGCCCTACAATGTGATTTGACCTTGTCTGACTTGCACAATGGCTGGCATGTCAACAAGCCCCTAAAGACTCCCATAGATGTTAAGGGAGAAGGCTTTAGGCAGGAGGATCCTTAGAAGCAAGGGATTAGATGGATATAACCGAGTCCCCATATTAGTGGGCCACACAAGAAGGGGCCCCAAGGTATGACACTGAATCCTGAACTCTCACTAGGGTAGAAGATTCAGAGGGAAATACAGCACTGATATAAACAAATGTTCTGGAGGGTGGGAGGGAGCAGGTGGTAAACACCAAGAGAGGAAAGAGGGAGTAAAGGGGGAGAGAAAAACCGGGAAGGAGAGGGAGTGGGAAGGGGGAAAAAAGAGGGAAAGGGGAATAAGGTAAGTAAAGTTACTACCCATTGAGCTCATAATTAGGTAAAAGATAATTTTTTATTTTATAATTTTTTTTATTATTCAGTGCGTGTGTGCGCGTGTGCACATGTGTGTGTATTGTGTGTGTGTGTGTGTGTGTGTGTGTGTGTGTGTGTGTGTGTAGAAGCATGGACGAATTCGGGAACCACCATGGACACCTCCACCTCCTCCTTGTTTACTCTGCCCGGGGATTGACAGGTTCCGCCCTACCAGGACCAGAAACGCAAGCCACCCCAACTTCTGCTCGGCGTCTATATGTGGGGTCTAGGATCCGAACTCAGGACCTTCCGCCTGTAAGGCAGAGGCTTAACCCCTGAGCCACCTCTCTAGCCCTAATAATAAATTTTTTTAAAGGTTTAAGAACATACTGTGCTACATAGCAAGTTCCAGCGCAACCTAATCTGTATAGCAAGAATATGGCTCACAAAAAAGTGCTTTTAGATAATAAAGCAATTATACAAAAGTATAATTATAATATCATCAGATATCAACAAGCATAGGCCAAGGAGCATATTTTCTGTAAAACGGACCAGAAATACTGAGCCTCAAAGTGACAGATAAGGAAGCATATTCAATTAAAAGACAATATGTCTGTCTCTTTGTAGAAAATGAGCATTACTTTAAATGACAGGGAGTGACTTTTAAAATCTTGATTAAAATTTTTATCCTGATTATATTGTTCTGTTTATTTGTGTTTAAGGAAGTAGAAGTGTGGATAAGAGTAACCAACCCATTACCTTTATACCTCCAAATATGAACATTTAAGTTATTTATTCCCTTTGGGCATTATTGCTTTAGCTATTGACATTTCTGCATTGGTTTAGTTATTGACTTGAATATCAAAGCTAATCAAATTTTTGGCTGCTATGGCTTGTGAGAAATAACCTACAGGAAAACATTAGTGTGGTGATCCCTATGCCTTGATTTCTGGGTGTCTGCAGTCCCTCTGCATATCAAAATGACACATTGATTCCTCATTTTCCTTGCTACAACCCTAATGTTCCACAATCTAGTTTATTATGTTACAAGCCTTCTCATTATTAACACATTTCAATAAAGTTCAGCTTTTTCTAGCCTTGAAACCATTAACATTTTGTAGCACATTCTGGATAGCACATTCCTCATTCAGAAAAATGTCTGCAGAAGAACACAATTCTGATTTCTTTGCTTCATCATTTAAAACTCCAGACACAAGCAGATACATCTTTTTAACACTGTCAAGTGAAGGGGTGGTTTTTCCAAAATAAAGATCCTTGCTAACTTACTTTGTAGTGATCACTGCATTCATTTTCCTATTTTGTCTCATAACCCTTTCGTTGCCTTTTATATTCAATCTTTTTAAAACAAGGATCCATATGGAGAAAGAAAGTGAGTATATGTGTTTTAAAGAACAGAATTTCAATTTAATTTTTAAAGAAATATAATCAAATTGATTTTCTCTTTCTTCCATAAGGCAGTAGTATTACAGGTTTCTAAAACAATTGTCCACAGACTAAAATCATTGCAAAATAAAAATTTTGTTCATGTAAGCATAGAACTTTGGAGTTTGAAAATTAGTTTCGTGTGTGTTTCTTAAGTATTTATAAATTTATTACATTATGAAATAAAAAGGAGATGAATATCATGTGTTTGAATAAAGGTTCAGGCCATTATTCAATTTACATGCATCTGCCTATGTATGAAATACAATGGATTGCCATCCAAGATGTGATGGGAAATGCTTCTACTTAATGGCTTCTTCTTAATGTATTATTTCATTTTGATAGCATAAACATAATTACCTGAAATTTATCATTGTAGTGCTTTTCACAGCAATCTGATTTTCTTGGACAGTTGATGCAAAGATACTGAAAGAACACGTAGAGAAAGAATTTTTTCATATGCTTAAATGGAATCATGACTTCTGCTATTGTGTGACATTTTTCCAGTGGACACTCCATACAAACTTTTATTTACTACATATCGTAAACTAACAATTGACCAACATAGTGATTATATCAAGTCTATATTGGCAGTCCGTTGAATTTATTAGGTTTATCAAAGAACTATGTTAGGGAACAGGGATAACTTAAAGCAGTTGAATCACCAAGATGTTATCGCAGCATCTGATGGTTCACAAAACCTGCAGTCCCATATCTCTGCGCTAACTTTGCCACAAGCTCTGCTTTTCAGAGTCTCTCACCCTAGAGAGGTTTCTTCCACAGTGCTTATTTATTGCTTTCTTCACTTTGGGAAGAGGACTTCATTAATCTTTTCAGTTACAGGAACTTTTTGAGACTTAACGAATCTCCTTCCAAGATGAAATGTTTCAAATTATTGCACTAAAAATAATGCTTAAGCCCCTAACCCACACAGGTTAGGTTTCTATTCCTGGCTTCCTTCTATTCCTTTCTTCTTGCTCTAGTTACCATAATTATTAGGACCAGAGTCTAAGGTAGCTCATGTTATGCCTACATAACCAAAACCATAATACAACAGCATATTTGTCAGCTTTATTTCTGCTAAATTGTTTCAAAATTAATTGAAGATTTTCCATTTTTGTAAATTGCCCCTTGATATTAGAATACACTCCTAAAATATATTTATGTTACATAAGATTTCAATGTGTATCTACCACTTAATTTTTTACTAATGACTTTATTGTCTATTTACATGAAAATGTAGGGTTGAAAGCAAATGATTTTCTTATTTGAGTTTAAAAATGGGTCATAAATCAGAGGGTACAATTCTAACAAGAACAATGCATTTGACTCAGGAACTGAGTAAAGTACAGTCCAATGGGGTGGCGGTTTAACAATTTTTCTGTAAAGGTAATAAGGAGCTGAAAGGAGAGGGTCATAGTGGGAGTTTACACTGAAAATTGATAACATCCAGCTAAGAACAACCATTAAAGTTGATACTTTTCTAATATAGAATAATTTTCCAAACAACTTATGTTGACCATTTGATAGCTTTTGGGTCTTTGAAGCAAATAGGAAAGCTGATAATGCTTAATGAGTAGGTGTCTTATGTAGTGACCAAAATTAAAAATGTTTACAAATGTCATCTTTTTTATTCTATACATCAACAACTAAATATTTCTCCAAAATATTGTAATATAGAACAAAAAGTTGATTTTTTTACTGCAACTATTATTACCATTTCAATAGTTGAACCAAGAAACTAAAAAAAAAAGTTCCCAATGATAAACATGCACCCAGAAATGGTCTTGGCCAGTTTTGTTGCTTGTTGCCAGCCTGATTGACTAGAGTTTTGTGAATACTTTTGAACCAGCCACACCTGAAGAAGTTTGATCAGGACATCACTGAGAAAAGTTGAAAATTCTAAAGCCTGAAAGTAGCACTGTTAACAAAAAGAGTCCAATTCTCTAGGACCTCTTTTACCACAACTATTGATTCTATACCTTCATAACTTATCAGTGATGTGCTTTATAAACTGGCTGGAAGACATAATGGACATTCAATAAATTGGTAGGAGAGTAGAAACTTAGAAAGTTTTGATTCATAACAACTGACAGTTTCTATTCTGTAAATATACCAAATGTTACTATATCCAAGCTACTGTAATAATCAGAAATTGATCTCCTTTGAACTACCTGGATTCAATCCTCTGAGTCTGATTGTCTGGTGTTGGCTATGTATGCACAGTCTGAGGTCACTTAGGATGTATTGGAGGATGATGCTATGATAATGACATCCAGACAGATTATGGTAAATAGCAAAAAAAAAAAAAAGAGTGGGAGATCTATTTGTGATCAACACAAATTATTTACGGAATCAGATATTATGACCTGACAAAAACATGGTTTGGATAAGTGAATTTCAGAAGATGGGCTGAAGTTTGACAGTATGGCTGGAACAAGAAGCACCTTAGAGAAGAAAAGAGCCATTCTCAGAAGCTCAACAGGTCCGTACAAAACCAAAAAGTATCTGTCACTATGGTAGTACCAGATGAAACCTCCTGAGCAGAGGAATGAAAACCAGAAAAAAGACATAATTTGCGGATAAGTATGTTAACACACCAGGACAAAGATCAGCAGCCTAGTTACAGATAACCCAAGGCCTTTCCAATTTTTTTCAATATGGAAGCAAAAGAAAACTTGCATTGAATTGAATTATGTGTACAACAAAAACCTAGAAATATTTAGCTAATATTCACATGAAAAGAAATCTCAAATTATCTCTGTTGACTTTCCTGTCACTGGATATTCAGAGTTCAGAAAGTTCATGACTTGTGTATGCTGTGCATGTCTCATTACTATGTTTGAGTCTCTGAAACAATTTTCCAATGAAGATTTTTCCTTGCAGCTTGATATTTACTTTTTTAAATACAATAATATCAACCCAAGTATATGCGACTTTTTAAAATACCACTAGTTGATTCTCTGTTTAGGACCTTCAATCCCCAAATCACCTTATTACCAACAGTGGAAGGTGCTTATGGACATGAACATTTTTCTTTTATTTGAGAATCATTTGCAAAATAAAAAGTATTATAATTTCTGTATGTTCCAGTCCACTCAATTATGAGGAAGCAGATTTCTAAAATAAGTAGAAAAAGGGTCTGTCTATGTGCATGAAAGTCACATGAACATATCAGGAGGACATCAGTTTCTTATTTTCTCAGTGAAATGCTCATCTTCATAATTGTGCACAAAACTGAAATTAGGATAAAGAATTATTTCAGTAAACAACTTTCTTCTTCATTATGACGAGAAGATTGTTGTGTAATGAAGTACAAGGCATAGGAAGTAGAACTGATTTATATCCACAGATATGAATGATGAATGAGTTACTTTTTTCAGAACATTTGCTCAATTTCTTATGTGATTTTTGTCCAATATTCCTCACCCTGACACTCATTATGCAATTTGAACAAACAAAAGGATTTAGAAAAAAATCAGTGCTATCTCATACTGCTTTTTCATGTGCCATGCATCATCATATCTCATCTCTTTATGAAAAGGGATAAAGAGATTGAATATCACAGAATAAAGAGAGGTATGCCAGTTATAACTGCTAGCCCTGAGAATTTAAGCTCAAAAGCAATTTAAAACAGCAAAATCAGGGAAACCTTGAGATTTTTAGGGATATTATCTTACTCCATGAATTCTAAAGATGTAATTTATTCCTCACACCTCTCTTCTGTACTTCAACTGAGATGCTAAAAATTTAAATTTTATGTAATTATATACATAGCTTTTAGTTTATATAAATTTTGAAATAATCCAAGTATTTCAGATAGAAATAGTTTTGTTCATTTTATTATTGGTAATAATGAAATATTTAAAATTATAAATCATGACCTATGCACAGAAGAACACAATTAGATCTATCATGTAATCAAGATAATTGCATCATAGATTCCTGGAAACCAGGAAAAAGATATCACTTTATTGATAGTATGATTATATCAGAAGTGAAAAAGCACATCATTTTTTTCAGAAAGTGAAATATTTTCTCTTTGGATTATAATTAGTTTATATAGAAGACATCAACTAATGCCATTTTCAACGTCTTTAATGATTTATGATGAAAGCAGCATGTGGTTTTGGTGGCAAATCCACTAATGATGAATCAAATATAGTTCATCCTTATGACTCTTTATTTGTTTAATGTATCTCATGAGTCTTCAGAAATAAATGATGAAGTATTTGTCAGCATTCTGTTGCAAAAAAAAATCTATTTCTTTAAATCTCCACCATTCTGAAAAAGACTATCTTTTGAAAACACTAGCATATAAAGACCTGTGAACATAAAATAGCATCTTTTGGTCAGTTTACATGCTGCTGAGACTTATGACCAGGGTCTGACCCTACAGTCTACATTATGGAAAGAAAGAACCAACTCCTACAAATTACCCTAACTTCCAAGCACATTCCATTCCCTCTCATAGCACCATAAGTAAATTTAAAAATTTTAGAAAGAAAAAGGGATAACATCCATGACAAAGTTTATGACATGAATTATTAAGACATGACTACTAATTCTCAAGGCTATTCAAAATAAATTATGCTTTTTTCTGAAACTTATGAAGAGTTTCAAAGAGTCATTATCATTGACATGTAAATATATCAGTGAATTTTATAAACATTTAATGAAATAATGCCTATATGTTTATAAAATGTACCTGTAAATCTCAACATGTTTCAGAAGGACTAATTTGGAGGACCCAGATTGAGAAAATAAGAGCAAGAGGGAGTGGCAAGGACTAGTGGACCATGCGAGCCTGCTTCTACTGGCATCTGGATGACTGCTGAACTGGGATATCTGCTAAACAAATTCTATGTAGTTTGTGCACACACACATATTTACACACGTACCACCACCACCATTTGCCTAAGTTTCATGAAAATTATAAGAAAATAAACATTTTAAATTGAATATATTTAATGTTTTAAAATATTTATATGAATAAAATAATGTATATATGATATGTATGTATGTGTAATGTATATGTGATATGATAATGCATATATGATATCATATATATAATATATGATATAAGTATGTTAAACTGTTTGACATTAAACATATTTATAGGATAAAAATATATGTTAACTAAAAACTAAAAACCTTCTATTTCCATAAATTCACACACACAGATACACATAGACACACACACACACATATGTATATCAACTTCCATAAAAATTAAAATAACAAAAGATTTGATATTAAAACTTTAAATTTTTTTCTTAGAATTTGACATCCTTTTTATATTAAAACTTTCAATCATTAGCTTATAAAGATATGCAATTTGATACATTATTAATGGAAATTAAGACAGTATTTTTTAATTTTAGTCTTAAGGTTTTGATTTTTTTATTGCTGTGTTAATGTTACATGGTGGCTAGAAATAGCCACTAATTTTAATATATAAAAACGCATAGTTTTCCATATTTTGTCAATGTTTTCTAGTAGTAATATTGCATAGTATAGTATAGCTCTATCTATTGGAATTTACATTATCAACTTTGGGAATAGATATCTGATTCTGATAATGGACAATCATGTTAAAATTAGCAACACACCACTTACAACATTTTTAGAGTTCATCATTTTACTGTTTTGAGTAATGTCACTAATTCTTTATTGATTGTTTTGTTTACACTGTAATTTCAGTTACTTTTGTGGTCCTAAGACCTCCAAAGCTAATTTTCTCTGCTCATATACTTATAAAAACATGCATAGGGGCCTAAGCACACTGAGAATGTTTATAGTATTCCACTTGTTTATTGTGCTCTAACAAAAGACTTCAGAACTTAAGTTTTTTACAATCATAGCAATAATAATTTACTTCGTTCCAAGTCTGTAGTTTATATGTGTGTGTGGAAATGCTTAACTCAAACCCACCAAGAGTCCCCTCAGATTTCTTCATTGGAGCTACAAGATATATTTCCAATGGCTTTTGTTATGGGACTAGCGAGTTGTCACTGCCTGTCTACTAGTAATGTCAGCCAGAGAGGTCAACACTTCTTGCTTAGAAAAACTTCTATACTATTGTGTCAAAACAAGACTTTATATAGTGAGTATTTTAAAAGACTATGGCGGTCAGCCATCTGTTACAGATTTGGAAATTGACTAATACCATATTTTTATTGACCAGTGAAAGATCCTTTATATCAAGGAGATGAATACTAGATTAAGGAGGGGGTTGTAACTTCTTTAATCTGCCACACATGTGTTGGCATATTTTAAATATCAGAGAATATCCAAGTGTCTCTTTTCGACCACATAGAAAGTTACATTTAAGGGGTCACATACAGTGTTTTCCTCATATTCAAATTAAAATTTCCAACTGTTTAAGAGGATGCATAGAGCTTAGTCATAGAATTTAGACTTAAATTTGAAAACTTTCTAATTAAAATTAAAACTTTTCCAGATAAATTTCCTCATTTTAACAATTAGAATGAATTGAAAATAAACATAAGGATTAAATGTACTATGAGTAATTTGTAAAATTTAGTTGAACCTCACATATAAAAGAATTTACTCCCTTCTGTTTGGATTACGTATTATTCTCAAAAAGCTCCATTGTCATGCTCATAGGAATCTTATGAAATTTTGGCATCATCAATTGCCAAATTTCTTTCATTACCTATCTGCCTTCCAGTTGTGATCTAATGAACTAAGTGAATGTATTAAGATTGCAAAGCAATCTAAAAAAATTGAAAATACACATTAATACTTATAGCCATAGTTTAGAAAAACAAATAAAATTAATGCAACACAATGGGAGAAATACATGGAAATGACTCATCTAAATGTAGAGATGGGGGGAATTGAAAATAAATTTTGAAGTACATTACTGTTTCATCCTCCAGAGAAGAGATTTACCAGAACTTATTTTAAAATAATTCAAGCACTAACTAGAATGAAAATATTATGTATATGTAATTATGATATTTTAATCTGTAAATACATAACATCAACAGCTCATTTATATATAAGATGAGACAACATGCATTTTGGCTGTTGAAGAAAAATAAAACTGTCTTAAATATCACATAAGTTCTTTTAAAATTGCTTTTACACAGCATCTTCCTTTTATTAAATTCCATAAGATTTTTTAAATGGCTGAAATTGATTAGTCTGTCTTGTTTCTGTAATATAATAAAGCTTAGAAAATAGCTTTCCCTAGACCAGCATATATTATATTTAAATCCACTTATTTTTCTGGTCTCCACAGGTAAATGATCTGCCCAGCCACACATGGCCTCAGGTGAACCTATTTGAGGAACTAGCAGCTGAGGTGTTAACTTGTTTCAGTAGTGAAAGAACAGGAAGGTTATCTATTAACCTTGTGTTCTGCAGGTGGAGATTTGTACAATGCAGCACATCTGAATGCTTGTTCTGAATTGATCAATTTGGTTGAATTGACCAGCCTCCTCTGAAATAGGGATACACAACCTGATTTAATTATATTTTAGTTGCAAATCACCATCTCCACTAGAAAAACAAGGACATTTCATCATTATTTTATTTCACATAAAGAAGAGTTGGTTGGTTAAAGAAATATTTTTCTGTGACTACCACAACCATAGCTTGTATTAAATATACTATTTATTTTTAATGTAAGACACTACAATTATTGTATTTTCATGTCCACATATACATTCAGGACTTCAGATGAAAGTAAAAGGCATGGATTGTGACTGACTGAGTAATAGTTGCGTTTATTAAAAACATAGTTCTAAACTACTCAGTGTGCAGTTTCAGAGACCTTGTGCTTAGTGAAGTAGCTCCAAAATCCTACTGCACAGCTGGCCAAGGAGGGCAGCAGAAGCTCCCAGGCAAGCAGAGTCTCTGCAGCCTGCAGCCCTGGGACACTAAAATGGCACTTCTCAACTGCCAGAATGAGTTGTGTGAAACTCTTTCTGGAGAGATGTCACAGAAATGTCTTTTCACTCCAGATACGGATTCCATAACAAAACAAAGTAAAATTACACCAAAGTATAAACTGGGAAAACAATAAATTTGTTGAAATTGTTTTTAGGATTGTGAGTGAGTTTTACATACAAGAGTAGGGATAGCTGAAAGGCAGGTTTGTTACAGGAAAGGAGACCCTAATCTGAGTGAGATAGAATCTGTTTTTAGTTGGAGACAAAGGAGAGTGGGATAAGGTACATACAGTGAAAATGACTACCAAATAATAAAATAAATTAAATTAAGAAAATAATTAGTACATTGTTTTTATTTTAACTTTACTTTTTAATTTAGGCTCGACGTTTGTAAGCTAAATAAATAAATAAATAAATAAATAAATGTTTGATAATGATGCCTGACCAAAATTCAATATTCACAAATAATTTTTTTCAAGTGGGAAATATGATATCGAAAGAAAACATTGTTATTTTATTTTTTTCATTCTTTTACTTTTTAGTGTTGCATGCCTGAATACAGTGAATTCATAAAATTTTCAATTTTCACTCTTCAGTCCCAAGTCCCATACCTCTCCATTTCCCCCTACAATTCTTCATCTCCCTTGCCAGACTCACTTCTATTTTCAAATATTTGACTTGTGCAGACCTCTGTTTTCATCTAGTTTGTCTTTGATAATGCTTGTCTGACATTCTGTATGCTCCAGCAAGTATCACAGATCAGTAGGTATACCATCCTCCTTTTCAACCCATCAGCGTGAGTCCTCATCAGTCTCTCAGGAAGGTGTAGATCTTTGCAAGATCTTTTTACTTTTATGGTAAGATCTGTCTTGCTTACTATTGTCTTATTTCAGACTCTTGCAATCTTACCGCCCCCTCTTCCATGATGCTCCCTGAGCATTGGGATGGGGTTGGTGAGATAAATATGTTCTGTTTAGAAACGGAAGTCCATAGCTATACATTTTCTGCATTTTGAGGAGTTGTACTTTTCAGCACTAAGCTTGTTCTGCTGTAGAAGGAAGCTGCTAAGCTGAATGATGAGTGCTTTTTCCAATCTATGAGCATAATAACAGGAATTTCCAAAGCAGTTTGGTACACTGTTCTCCCAGCTTTCTGCAGACTACTGCAGAAATTGTGAAAAAAATAAGGGGACACAAGAAGTAATGTATTATTTTTGAGAATAGCATTTCAAAGAAAATAATTACTAACAGTTATACAAAGTAGGAAAAGTGAAGGAGAAGATTGAGAAAGGGAATGGAGGATCAGCGATATTATTTTTTAATTTGAAATATGAGGAAGATAATCAGAAGAACTTTAGAAATAAAAATAAATTCAGGATTTACCTAAAAGAGAACAAGATTATAAGAGGGGTGACTACCTCTTTGTGGGTTGATTTTTGTCCCATTAGATTTATGATATTTTCACTAAGAAGGAATGAAAGTTCTATATATGCAGCTCTATCCATTTTCTATCATCTATCTCTCTGTCTTTCATCTACTATCTTTTATCTATCATGTATCCATTTATCAATCAACTACATATCTATGCTCTGTTCATATTCCATCTATCTATTTTAATCATTCATCTATAGTCTATCAATCTATCTTTCTAGCATCTGTCTCTCTATGTACTGACTTCTCTACTTATCTGCATGTGCCAAGTAAAGTTTCCCAGAGAAAATAATATTCAGAGAGAAGAGCATGCATAGGCAAATAAATAATAGATACAGTTCATGCAAATTAATCAAAACTATTACATCCAAACTCTATAGGACTTCAATTGATCACTGATATTTTGAGATGAAATATGAAGCTCATGTGATGCTGCATTGAAGTGCCATAGACCTAAGACAAGTCATTCTTTCTGAAGCAGGATGGTACTGTACTTAAATATATTAAAAAACTTAATTTTTTAAAAAATTATACCTCATTATACAAACTCAATAAGTAAGTATTCTTGCCCCCTTCCCTCTCCCTTCCTCTTCTCTTTCCCCCATCCTTCTCCTCTTTTTCTTCCCTCTCATCCCCATTTCTTTCCTCCCTTTCCCTCTTGGTATTTCCCACCTGCTCCCTTCCACCTTCCTATCCATCAGCTTATATGGGTCCAGAATTTTTTGCTCTGAATTGTCTACTACAATGTAGGTTCAGGCCTCTGTGGCAGACCAGGGGAATGTTCCTTGGGCTGCCTACTAATATGAGAACTCCTCTATACCTGTCTATCCCCTTTCCTCTAAGGATCCTAGTGCCTGAACAATCCTTCCTGAGATCCTCACTAGTCTTTGGGGGCATGTTGACATGTCAGCAACCATGCAGATTAGATAAGGTCAAATCTTATTGCACTGAGTTCCTAGCTGCTGCAGTACAATCTTGAATAGATTTTCTTGTCCATTAGTGAACTTTCCCATCTTTAGGCTCTTAAAGCCTTATCACCCCTTCTTCTTCAAGGTTCTCTGAGCTTTAGAATGGGGAGAGTTTTTTTTGGCTTAGTGTCATTATGGTTGACTGTTGTTTTCAGTTTTGCTATTCTATACTAGGCTCTATCCTGTTTGGCTGAGGTCTTCACCTAGCCAAAGATAAAAAGACTGTTAAAAAATATATAATTCTTTATGTAAGGAGAAGCTTAAAAACAGAAAGAAGAAAAGGAATATGACACAATATCGAGTGGGGTCAGCCTCTAGGTTGCCAAACAACTGCTAACTAACTACAAACCCCTATCTTCTCCATGCACAAGTGACCATGAAGGAAAGTGACAGTGGGTAGGGTCAGATGCCTTAGCTACTTACAAGCCATTATTGACCATGGCCTAATTTTTCTATTGAACTGTGTTTCTTTGTCTCCATTCTAAAAGGGAAAATTGAGATTTCCCCCAACCCCAAAGTTATATACCTTCAAGGGATGAAATATGATTTCAAAAATAAAGCTGTGTATTCTAAAAACTACTTTGCAGTTATTATGGATGTTATAGAGATTTTTCCCTTAAGCATGTCATTATGGGAGAACATGTGTTATTTAACTTTCTGTGCTTGGGATACTTCACTCAGTATAAGTTCTTCCAATTCCATCCATTTACCAGCAAATTTCATTAATTAATTTTTAAATTTTTTAGATTGTTTTCTTTTATGTTTCAGTTTTACAACCATATTGAGTACTTATCTCTGTTTCCCTCCATCCCCCCTCACTCCCATCCTTTCATTAATCCATTCTACTTCCTCTCACACTCATACTTGTCTGCTTCTACAGACCCCAGGGATCCCTCTGACTTTTATTTTAATTTTTAAAGTTATTTAAGTCAGCTAGAAAGCAGCCCATTGTCTTGTACCTTGATTAGAAGATGATTTATCGATGTGAATTAAGTAACTTTCTCATCTACTAAAGGACACATTCAAAAAAATAATTTTTTGAATTTTATTGTAGTCATTTTGAGGACGTTGAGATCATATCCTGGAATGTTCTCAATTGACATTTCTTTTTTCTTTTACATTTACTCTGTGTGTGTGTGTGTGTGTATGTGTGTGTGTGTGTGTATGTGTGTTATCAGGGCACGCATGTCCAGGTCTTAGTACAACTTTAAGGAATTCTCCCTTAACACCTTGAAGGTTGTGAAGACCAAATTAAGGTTGTCAGTCTTTGAGACAAGTGCTTTACCCATTGAACCCTCTATGAGTAGTTATGAAAGGAAATATAATTACAGCTGTCAGTCCAGTTGAACCATGGCAAGCACTAATATTTTCTAATGTATTCCTGTTATACTGCCACAGATTGTAGCCATCACTGCGGTGGGTAAAATTTATCCACTATTGCCCCTAGGGCTTGCTGTACACTAATTAAATGTTTTACACTAATCCTTGGACTAGAATATGCCTTACAGAGTCATGGATACTGCTATAAAATTGTGAGAGAAAATCAGTTGAACTTATAAAATTATATTGGCATTTTAATAAAAGGGAAAATTGAGATTTCCCCCAACCCCAAAGTTATATACCTTCAAGGGATGAAATATGATTTCAAAAATAAAGCTGTGTATTCTAAAAACTATGTGCAAATTATTTTAAATCTAATTTAAAACAATTTTTGTTATTTATAATATAATAATAATAATATAATAGCAATCTTGTACTTAAAGTCTAAGTTATATTCCAAGTAAGCCATGATGAAAGCATATTTCTTCTCAGTTTCAAAACGAAAATATAGGCATCTTTAAGGTTATATTTTAGTAAATATGTTTAAAAAATCTGAGCATAGCCACCAGATTACAATTCTACAAATGCAGTAATGACAAATGGCACGTGTCAGTGTTTTCTAAAGAATTCCTCTGTGTTAAATTAGTACAGTAATAAGCTATCATTTTGCCTTATGACCCTCATCATTTGCATATGGGAGAAATATATTTTTTCTAGTCAAGTAACAATTTAAAAGGAAGCTTTGAATTGTCTCCAGCTCATTGCTTTCAAAATATTTTATGTTAAAAAGATGTCAGTCATATGCATTTTTACTTTATTAATGTTACATAGTGTGAATAGTTTATTAGGCTGACGATTTGAGATAATGAAGATATTATTGTACATAAGATTAAATAAATCAGTTTTACAAGGGATATGAATATGAATAAAAATGGGAATATCATAAAAGAACTAATCTAGTCCTGTGATTGTAAAAACTGAAGGCACTTTTGCCTGCAGCACTATTTAGAGATGGATTTATTATTGCAATGTGAAAGTCAGTAAGTACTTGTGATTGATGAAGGGGAAAACAACTAATTTATTTAGAGCTATGAAACATAGAACCAATGTTCTTATTCAATCTAATCATTATTCATAGTATTAAGCCTTCTCTTTGGTGGATTTTCTGTATCTTTATGAAATTTCTATTGTTGATGTAAGTCATCTGCTAAATGTAGCTATTAGAATAAGAAGCACTAAGTATTTCAGAAAATTGTATATCAGTTACTTATTTCTAATGATATAATACAACTCATGATGCTCATTAAAGTGCTAAACTTTAAAATTTATCTTAATGGAGAGGTCCAGGTTTATGAATTTGTGATACATGTGTTTGTGTACGTATGTGTGTGTGTGTCTGTCTGCCTGTCTGCCTGTCTGTCTACATGCTCATGTACCTTGCTGAAGACAGTAAGTAATATGCAAAAAAAGAAGAATATTTCCAAAATTCTTCAATATGGGGTAATTTGAGAAAGAATTATGCTGATATTAGTTTTATTATCTGCATCTTCAGCCTTAATATTATGACAGTACTTTGATTCCATGCTTTAGTTTTCATATATCAATCAACACTAAAATTGGTACATATAGAAAAGGTCACTGTAGTCTATGTTGCTACTAGAAAGAGTTCCTAGATTGTTGTGATATGTTCAGTGGTGACAAATCTAAGTACTGGAAGAAGCAGCTGGACTGATACTAGAAAGAGTGCACTGAAATCATAGACTTATGCCTAGCTATATCAAAAGCTAACTAGAGAAAGGAAAGTAGCTCAAATGACCAAGAACTGATATTGCAATAGGTAGTTAGAGTTTTACCCATATGAGTAAATGTCAACATTGAATTATTTCGAACTGTATTGATAATGGCACAATGTTGAAAAAGACAGAACTCTGGCTAAGGAGCAATCTGTGAAATTGAACATAGTTCAGTTTGTGTGAAAGTAAGATATTTTGGGGTTCTATATAGGGCAAATGAATCTCAACATAAAATCATCTGTGTTGTTTGATGGACTGCAAGTTTTGCAGATGCCAGGGACAAAATCATGTTAACTATTGCTTTCCAAATATCTACATGGTCATGGTCTGTTTCATATTTAGTAACACAGTTTAGTAAATAAGTGATGTATCTACAGAAAGTCATTCCATGCTTACTCAATAAAAAGCATTATTGCTGGTGCATATAAAGCAATGCCATTTCAGTAATGATATATAATTTTCAGTATAGTCATTCAGCACTACAGCTTGTATATGTGACCTTAATGGAAATGAAAGAACCGAGCTCACATGTATGGCTAGAACTAAAGTGAAAGATACAGAAGAGCAGGAGAAAAATAAAAGAAATAAAAATCCACTCCTATATCAGAGAGACAGCTCGACCCTAAGGTCCAACTCCCAGATGCTCCCTCTGAAACATATGAAATGCTTTGTTTCATTCAGAGAATTTGCTCCCACTAAATGCACAAGTTACCCTAGCCTCACAGGAACCACACTACGGACAACAACTTAAGCAAGACCTATCATGATACAAATCAGGTGCACATTTTAATGATCACAGGAAACATGTTAGTTTATCATGCCCACCTGCCAAGGAAATGCCAAAAGGTTTGTACCATCATTCCTGGAATTGATAGAGATAAGCACAAAGTCACCTGAATTTCAGGGATGTTTGTAAATAGTTCCAGTTGACTTGGTGAATCAATAATCCAACAGAATTTCCACGCATACAGCCTCCCCTCAGGGACCATTACACCACAGCTCAGGAAGTGAGGCAGATATCCTACTTCCTCCTGCCTTTTCCTAATAGCACCTGTTTCTTAGAAATGCTCAAGCTAAAAGTTCATAACAAGAAAATAATGTAAACGAGTGAAAATTTGACATATGACATTTTTTTCTAGCATGACTCTTACTTGGAACAGGTCTACCTGTGATCAGAAAGAAAGGTAGGAGGCATGTGTCACACAGGTATTATGGTGACAGTAACTCCTGAATGCAATTGATACAAGTCCTTTACATTGGGTTCTGACTCATTCAAAATTCTCATGTAGAAATATTAGTTCTGGTACCCTTATTCTGATTCGTTTGGATATGTAGTCTTTGGAGAAATAATTCAGTTAAGGTGTAATCAGTAGGGATAATGGGACATATATACACAGAGGAGATTGGGACTTAGAAATACCAGAAAAGGGGCTGGAGAGGTGGCTCAGGGGTTAAGCCTCTGCCTTGCAGACAGAAGGTCCTGAGTTCGAATCCCAGATCCCACGTATAGACGCCAGGTAGAAGCAGGGGTGGCCTGCGTTTCTGGTCCTGGTAAGGCGGAGCCTGTGAATCCCAGGGCGGAGGAAGTGGAGGCGTCCATGTATGTTCCCAAATTCGTCCGTGGTTCTACACACACATAGACACACACGTGCGCACACACATACATACATACGCACACACGCACAATTGAATAAATAAAAAAAAAAGAAATACCAGAAAAGAAGACTATGTGAAAGTATAGAAAAGAGATGACTACATACAGGGAGGTCAGCTTCAAAAGAAACCAAATCATCACACACTGTATTTTGGACAATACATGTGTGTTCAAACACATGGTGTTTGGCATTTGTTATGGGAATCTATGCAAACTATTATTCTCAGTACTAAGGGTTAAATCAAGAAGAATGATCCAAGAACATTGGTATTTGGAGAAAAAGAAAATAGATGATATCTAAAATGTTTTCATTAAAACAAATAAAAACTGCTGGTCCTTCTAGTGAAGTCATAACATATTGGAAACAAGCAGTTTTAAGTGAAGGTTTTAGTGTAAGTCAAGTATCAGTGTAAGAACCCTACCTTAAAAGTGAGCAGATGAGGCCCTGTAAGATAGCTTGGTGGTAGATAAGGTACATGCTTGCAAACCTGGAAGTCTGATGTCAATAACTGGAAGCCACATGGTTGAAAAAACATTGTCTCTGGTCTCTACCCATGCACCATGGCATGTGTGTATGGATTTTCATTCTCTCTTTCTCTGTCTCTGTCTCTCTCTCTCAAATATTTTTTTCATAAAAGCACATATGAGCTCAAATGAGAAGCAGATGGCAATATTTCACAAAAGATGAGATTGAGAGTGAACATAGGGGTCATAAATTTAAAACTTGATTCTTTTCTTTTATACTTTAGTATGAATCACAACTCATCCTTACATTGAATACAGTTGCTTCGTGTCGGGGTTTAAATGTGTGTTCTATACAAGCTTATGTATTTTAGTATCTGATCAAAACATGGAAAGAGGGGGCTGGAGAGGTGGCTCAGGGGTTAAGCCTCTGCCTTGCAGGCGGAAGGTCCTGAGTTCGGATCCTAGACCCCACGTATAGACGCCAGCGGAAGCAGGGGTGGCCTGTGTTTCCGGTCCTGGTAGGGCCGAGCCTATGAATCCCGGGGCAGAGTAAACAAGGAGGTGGAGGCATCCATGGTGGTTCCGGAATTCATCCGTGGTTCTACACACACACACATATATACATATGCATACATGCACAATTTAATAAATAAAAAAAATTTAAAAAAACACGGAAAGGGCCTGCAGTAGTATGAACTGAGTGACCTGGTTACATCACATCCGCAATAATAGTGACAATACCACTCAGTAAGTTGATGGGATCTTTAGGAAGTAGAACTTGAGGTTGGATCACTTTAGGCAGATATAGATAGTTAGATAATCTAGCTACATTTCCTCTCTTGATATCCAACTCTCTGCATCCTGATAGCTACTGTGAGTTGGCCTCCTGCTTTGACCACAGAACCTGCTACTATGAGTTTCCCAGCATATATATCCCTTCTGGAACCATAACCAAAATAACAAATCCTTTTTCTTTTAAGTTTCTTTCTTCTTATAGCAATAGAAGAGTAAATAACACAATGCTTGCTTATTCATTCCTCAAAATTTGCTTCAAAATTTTGTCCTGAAATCAATTCACTCTAATCAAAGCTGTATCAAAATACATTTTTTCATATTTCAGGATTGTCCCTCAAACACAACTACAAGTGGCATTTGTATTAGGGATTTAATACTGAGTCCTGAATTGAGGCCCATGAGGAAGTCACTAAGAGAATCAAGATCTCTTTATCTCTTCTATTAGATGTGGTTTGAAGTCTTCTTTTTTGTCATATGTAATGCTCATGATGTTTTTCTAATTCTCTTTGGTTAGATTTTTTTCGAGTCTTTTATCTTAAAAAGTATCTGTCTTTAATGGTGAAGTATGCTTCTTGGAGAACATTATTGGAGGTTTTTTAATTCAACCTTTACTCTGGGGATTTGTGTGTGTGTGTGACTGGAGAACTAAAACCATATTGTACAAAATCCTATGTGCCAACGCTGGAGAAACACTCTCCCAAGTAGCTGTTATAGAGGAGCAGGGCACTGTTCAGCTCAGACTTCCTTTATGTGAATTTGCATCTTCACAAAGAGAAACATTAGTATAGCACAGGAGATTCTTTTTTCATGGTGCTCATATGCTTAACAGATTCCTTTTTAGAACCACTCAGAAAATTCTTCTATCTATCCTGAAACTTCTGATAAACAAAAAAAAAAAAACAGTCCATCATCTCCAAATTCAACTCCACTTTTTTTTTGCTTTAATCTGTTTATTAAAATCTGGAGAAAAAACTTACATACAAATTTTATAAAAACAATTATACATCCATTTTTCAAAAAATATTTTAATTAATTAATCAATTAATTATTTAAATTTTTTCCATTCTTTATTACATTTTTGCTTAGATATGCAAACTCAATACGTACCCCCTTCTCCCTTCCCCCTTTCTTCCCCCCATTATCCCTTCATTCTATTATTCCCCCTTCCCACTCTCCCCCCCCTTACTACTTTTCCTTCCCTTTTTCTCTCTTGGTGATTCCTGCATTCTCCCTCCCATCCCCCAGACCATCTGATTATGTGGGCACTGAATTTCCCTCTGAGTCATTTACACTAGTGAGTGTTCAGTACAGTAGCATAGCTTGAGGCACCTTCTTGGGCTGCTTGCCAGTATAGGAACTCTATTATGTCTGTTTAACCCCTTTCCATTAAGGATCCTGTTGGTTGAAGCTTTCTTCACTGTGATCCATGCTAGACTTTGGGGGGGTTGTTGACATGTCAGCCATTGTGCAGGTCAGGTAAGGTCTAGTCACATTGTGGTTATATCCTGGCTGCTGCAGTCCTGACTTGTATGGAGTAAATTGCATATCGTTGTTCCTTCCCATCTTTAGGCTCTTACAATTTTGCTGCCCCATCTTCTTCAAGGTTCCCTGAGCTTTAGAATGCAGAGAGATTTGGCTGTTGTATTCCCTGGTGAATATTGTAGAGTCTTTAGTGTTCTGAATTATGGTTTCTTGTTGTTTTCAGTTTTGCTATTCTTTCACTGCCCTTGACTGAACCCTGATTGGTTGTTAAGTTCATCTCCTAACCAAAGAAAAAAGACTTTTTAAATGAAGATCTTAATATAAGAAGAGGCTCAAAGATAGATGGAAGAATAGGAGTAGGACACAGTAATGAAACAGGTCAGTTTCTCATTTGCTGTTGGTTACCATTTAACTGCCATTCCCTGACTAGGAAGCTCAAACTTGTCCCAAGTGAACAGGAAGGGAAGTGAGAGTGAGCTGCATCAGATGTCTCATTACTTACATGCAGTACATGACCAGGGCCTAATTTCTCTATTGAAGTGTGTTCTTTTGTCTCCTTCCTTTTGTGGTCTTTCTTCCCCGGGCCCTCCTGTTTACAATCCTTTGTGATTATAGCAGGTATTACACGACAAATCCACTCTGGTTCTTAATAATCCAATCAAAGCCTGAATCTTGGTCAAAGTATCACATGAATGGTGCCTGACTCTTTCCCTACCCCCTGAAACTTCATAGTCCACATCTCTTTTAGTATTACTCTCCTCCAAACTCCCAACAGAATTGTCTATTAAGTTGTTTCAGAATTTAATAGCTTTTCTAAGTGAAAGTTTCAAATGCATCCTACAAACATGCCTCCTACAAACCAGTTCCAAAAGCTTAAGACCTACATCATCACAGCAATGCTCAGACTTCTTAGTACCAATCTCTTAGAGTTTCAGTGCACAATTGGTAGAGTGAAACACTTGGCCCAAGTAAATTAGAAGAAAAGATGAACTTAAAATTCCACACTATCATCCATGTATGCAAAGGGCATATAGTAGTAGAAGCTAAGGGAACTGGTCACAAAGCATACACAGAATAACAGAGGAAAATGAGCAACTCATACACTCTTGCTCACCTGCCTTCTGATGATCAGATGGCTTTCTTCAGCTTTGGCAATTAGAGTCCATCTTCATAAGGAAGGATCCTGTCCCTAGTGGGCTGTCTCTTCCCACATCATTTATGCAAACAAGAGAGTCTCCCTTAAAGGCACAACCAGAGGACAATTTCAATTTAGGGAACACCTCCAGTGGTCTGGATATCTGCTTCCATGATGTCAGATTGACAATTATTAAAAAAATGTTTGAAATAGATAAAGGGTTCAAATTGCTGCTTATCAAAAGTTGCAGAAAGGAGTTTTTTTTTTTCTTCTACCTGAAGCAGCAGGAAGAGGGAGAAAGGGAGTCACTTTCCTTTTCCCTAACCTTCAGAATTGAAAATGTCTGGTGTCCAATAACTGTCCCCAGCTGCAAGATAAGAGACATGTCATCTCTGAGACTATGGTGACCATAGTGATCTCTGCTATAAATATATGAAAAATATAAAAACTTTTTGTGAACTGTTAATCTCACCTTTACCTCCCCTTCCTTGCTTAACAATTTTCCTATAAAATATGCTGTACCTTATAGAATTATTGCTAGATTCCCTGGAGTTTTGCTGGATCTAGCCCACAATCATTCACTATATTTCCTCAACTCATTTTCTTTATTTGGAATGGAAGGAGAACTTTCCCTCAATAACATCACAAGAGTTCATAGTATAACAGATGACATGGAAGTAGAGAGAGGGTATACTGCACATAAAAACTTTGGTGGGCTAGAAGTGCAGAATGGTTGAATATTCGCCAAAATCAATAAAGTATGTAAAACCTACATGAAAACATATTTTATACTATTCCACAAGCTAGGTAAAATTATTATAAAAGTATGACTGGAATTACCTTGCATACATGAGCAATTCTACTTCTGAAAGCCATAAGTTAATAAATGAAAATCCTAGTACTAGTTGTGAGATAATTTCTTTATGAGTTATCAGTTGAAAGGGCCCAGAGTTTTCCAAAATAATTCAGGTTACTGCCACTGATCTTGGTTCCCACAGGAACCAGGTGATAAAACCACATCGATGAAGATATTGTATATTCAAAATGCAGGATATAGAGAAGCCAAATTAGAAACGAGCTTGAAGTTTCCTCTCTACTGACTAGCTTTCACGGGACTGGAAGGTGCTATGCAAGTCATTGGGATAGGAAAGTCTTCAATGGTCCTGCCCAGATGTTGATCTCACCTGGTACAATACCATCTTGTCAAGCAAAATTTTTCACATTGGTGGCATAAATTTTACGGGAATAACCAACTGCTTTATGATTGAATTTGAGGCTATCTCCCGAGAAAGAAAACAATGTTGCATTGCAAACCTGCTGAGGAGGTCATAAGCCCAAGGTGAGGAACATACTGATTTCATTTTGATAAAAAGTTAAGGTATAAAGTCATATATGTCCGTAGATGAGTGATACTTTCAGAAAAGCTTGGTCAGAGAAGCTTCTTTATTTCTGAAGTTGGTAGTGGTGATGCTGAGACATCCACTTTTTCAAAGTGCTGAGAATAAGTGGTTTTTCCAGTGTTCAATCTTAAAAGGTAGTTAAATCTTTATTAAATCTTTATTACAAATTCATGTTATTTTTTATTAAATCTTTATTACAAATCTTATTTATTAAATCTTTATTACAAACTCATCTCAACAGTAACCACAAACTTAAGGACTTGCTGTCTTTTCTTATTATAACACTACTGAATGTGAGCTCAGATATCAGTGATGTGGATAATACTCCTGAAGATCATTGTACCAGTTAGGGTCAGCATCTGTATAAGACCACTGAAGACTTTCCTATCCCAAGAATCTGCATAGTGTCTTCCTATGAAAACTAATTGATAGGGAGATAGCTTCCAGTTCATTTCTAACTTGGTTTCTCCATATCCTGCATTTTGAATACATGGTATCATCATCAATGCGGTTTTACCATCTGGTTCCTGTGAATGTAGATGCACTGTGTTCCCACTAGTACTCTAAAACGCCTCCCCAGTGCCCTGACATACTAATCAGCACTGAGTCGTGATTAGACTATACATAATGTATAGCCTCATCAAGATCTTTCTTGTTGGTCACAGACCTCTACAATGACACCCCCCCACCCACACACCCTGTCTTTTATATGGGTGTTATCTTATAACATGCTTGGTACTTCAGATGCTGCCCATTCACATTTGGCCTATTTCTCTTTGTCTGTAAAAGAAGGAAATACAATTGTTTGTCCTGATAATGTACATTCTTATAATGTAATTCTTAAACCAGTTGTGGTTTTGAATGGATGGGTCATTTCTTATTTAATCATGGTGCAGTAGCAGTGAAGGCTAAAAGGATTTAATGAGTAGGACTGTGTTATGCTATTGAACAAATTACAGAGCTAATGAGATTTACACTAAATATAAAATCTCTGTGTTACCTGCTATTATGGATTTTAGCAAAAAAGTGGCAATTCTTCTCTTTGTACAATTAAAGTATGGCTATTAAACAATATTTTCTCTGGATGAGAAACTTCCAACTTCATAGGAAATAAATATGATATGTAAAGTAAAACCTAAAGTTCAATTCAAGGTTCTCCAGATCTACAGATATATTTGATCAAAGTAATGTAGTGACTAGGGGCTAAGTTTGAAAGCTGTCATAGAAAACATGAGTTCAAATAACAAACCAAGTACATTCACTTTTAAATTTTACAAATGATGTATTATTTTGGCCTCAATTTATCGGACTTAAAATATCAATACTCCAGTACATATAAGTCAAGTTGACATATATAAGAATAACTAGACTAATTTCCTAAAACATTATAAAATTCCAGTAAATCATACTGCAATTGCCACTAAAGTAAAAAACATATTATTTACATAATATTCTTTGCAGGACATTTTAAAAAATTTAGTAGGGTATAATTGAGCAATCAAATAGTACTATAAAAATTGATCTTCTCTTTACATTAGAGAGATACTGTACTTTAAAAAAAAGAAAAATTCTAAAAGACCATTTCAAAATAATAAACCCCAAGTCTTCACTACCATGGTGGGACAATGTGTTCACAAGACTTAGTATTTTAGGAAAAGGCATTTCTGAATCGGAGTGTAGTAAAGGAAAATATAGTACTTGGGCTCCTGTCCTCTCATATTGTCTTTTTCCTGTTCCTGTCCACTATGGTGCCATTGTTGCTCTGCAGCAAAGTTGTGTATACTAGCTGACAAAGCTTGGAATTACCAGTCAGGACTTGAAGAAGATTGCTCTTTCACTGCTCTAGACCCACAATATTTTTAAAAAGTTTTTAAACAATAAAGGGAACTACTCTTATTAAACTGATATATGCTTTCTGTGCAGTTATTGAGGGCATCTGGGATGCTAGTGAAATATAGATGAATGACTCAATAAAGACATAGTAGAATATAATAGCAGTTCATGTGGTCTGAGGGAGATAAAAAACACTACGCTAACCCTCCATGAAAAATGTGGAAAACATATATATCTATATAGGTATCTCTGAAATTATGAACTACATGCATTCATGTCCTTTCCTGAAAAATGTTACTGGAAGAATATCTCCCCTTTGCACAGAGTTTTCTGTCCAAAGCAAAATGTTTACTTTTCTACTTCTTACTATAGCTGTACTTGGTTTCAATTAGAAATGACTACTGAGACTTTAAATTGATGAAACCTTGCAACTTTTTCATGTTCTATATAGTGGTGTGATTATCTTCTCTCAGATTAACAGACCCTTGAAATTACACTTAGATACTAATAACCAATGCATTGGTCAGGATAGCAGATACAGTATTAGTTAAAAGACATGCCACCAAGAATGAACCTCTACCACAAGTTCTCAGTCAAGCAGCTATAAACAGTGGAAGAAAATAAGCCTGTGAGTGCAAAACTTGCTGTTTGGTACAGAAAATAAAACATAATACTATCTAAAGGGGTCTTGGAGCTCTCACAGAAAGAGCAGCTTTGCTTCAGGCATCCATCAGATGGAGCCACAGGGCCATGAAAGCCACTTCAGACATTTCCTGCTGTAGTGCTGCTGAACCCAGCCTGTCCTATAACTTACCTCACCTTCTTCTTAATGTGATAAATTCCCCTAGCAAAGTAAAAAAACTTTAGATTTTAAGTCTTAAAATTGTTTAACATGCAAGTAAATGCTAAGAAGATGCATGAATTATATTTTAAGCACTCATTTTGCAAGCACATATTTAGCTCCTGTTCTCTGTAATATATGCTAGGTACATGACCAAGCCCTGATGAAGCAAATGTAAAAAGATTCAGAGTTCAGATACATCTTGTCATAGTTAGGCACGAGGGTCAACATGATGGTTGAGGGTTTGAGCTCTGGGAACATTTGTAGAGAATTAATGATTGAGTTAAGCCCAGAGCAAACCTGCAAGAGATGTCTAGTTGATGGAGCAGAACCATCCCATGATGGGTGGGACTAGGCCCTGAACAGGTGAATAAAATACAGAGAAGTGGTTGAAGAAGGCAGCATCCTTCTGTTCACTTGGCCAGACATGCTGGTCTGGCAAGTAAGGATTGTCCATCTCTCAGCTGTTATGTGGTGATGATGTGGCCAGTTCCCTCAACCCTAGTGTTGGGATGTGCTCTTCCATCAAGCTGGACTGAGAACTGTAACCATGAATCTTAAGAGAGAATAAAACCTTGTTCCCTGAAGCAGTTTGATGGTCATTTATCAGCAACCATGCAGGCGAACTGCAACACATCTAAAGGTCATGGTAAGGAAGATGAGTCATGGGCAGAACAATGAATTAGGTTCATTGGTCTTTCTGCAAGAAATAAATATTAAGGCAATTTGGAATAGGTTTCTAACCTTGGTTCCAAAAAGTTGTGTCACTCTAAAAAGGAGACTAGTGAATGATTATTATTATTTAGGTAGGTATGCCAAAAGAAGTAGGATCAGCCATGGGATAAAGAAATAACAAAGACCCTTGAAGACATCCTTGTGCATAACTACCATAGGAATTGGTATGTCTGGGTATTTGAATATCCTAAAAGGAGGCTGGGAGTTGTGTATGGGTCTAACAAGGGTAGAATCGTCTGTTAAAAGCTGCTATGTGAAAGCAGCCTTCACTTTCAGTTTGGCTTCAGAGTAGAGTTGAAGTACAGAAACTAATTCAAAAGTCTAAGGTAGAGCTGGATATTCTACCACAAATTTTAGAAATGCTTTATAGGTCATATTAAATAAATTTTGCATCATTTTGATAATTCATAGAGGAATGTAATTTATCCTTGAGAAAAGTAACTCTAACTTCAACAATGGGCCGTGTGGCTGTGCTGAATACTTTATACATGACAATTGAATGAATTAATTCATCAGTGTGTGATTTAATTCTTTTTCTTATGACCCCTGGTATTTCTATCTTAAATCTGTTTTTAACTGGAATCACTTCCAGTTTGAGGCACTTTCTGTGGAGGTAGAGATACTGAAATGTGGAAGTTAAGTCAAGCAATATTGTGCTAGATTTGTTGAGAGTGCATCCATTGCTATGAGAAATTTTATTTTCTGATATTTTAATTCATTTTAGATCAGGAATTGCATTTTATTAAATACCATTCCTAGTTCCTGTGAATTTCTCATGTGCTTCCAGGGGAAAAACATTGTCATTTGAACTATAGTTGGACAATTCTGGGGAATAGTGAATAGTTCTAATTGACTGTAGGGAATCCTGGCTCATTAAAAGTGTAAGCAGTATTAATGCTAATCTAAATTTAGAGATTCTGCTCACTAGACTTCAGGGAATTGATCGCACTTGCTTTATTTGCTTTGAACCAGAGTTGTCTTGAAGAGTAGAAAGTAAGCATTTTAAATCATTCTTTTATCAAGAGCTATAGAAAAGGAGAGAGAAAGCACACAGCTGACTATTTCTCAAGAATATTGCTCAGGGCAGAGCAACTGAGTCAAAGAATTCCTCCCAGGATGTTGTTGATTATGATTTATGAAAGGGCACCTGTCAGACCTGACAAGCATACACAGTGCTGTAGGCTTCAACTTTCCATTAGTAGCAAGAGCCCCAAAAGGTTAATTTGTTTTGGCACTTCCTGATTACTTTCTGTGTTCCTCTCATTCTGAGACTTCACATTTACCACCTGATTTAGGGGCTCTACTTAGCAACATATTATCATTTTTTCCCAACTTATTGCCACCTTTAGTCCTGTGATCTCTAAATGCAGGTAAATAGCTAAAATCAATTTTCTGTTTAGAAAGGTTGATGACACCTGGCGGAATTTGTAGATCTCTCCTCTTGGATGTGCTTCGAAGTCAGGTGGATGTGTCATCCCCAGACAGATAGAATCTGAAATATTTTTTCTTTCTGCGCAAGTCTTTTTGGCTGCGACTTTGTCAGAAGCTTCATGGCCTCCTTTTCAAGCACCGATAAGCTGCAAATATTTGAGGAATGCAAAAATTTTAATGCAATTCAATTCTTTAATTTTAAATTACAATTTACACATTTTTGTAAATACAAAAATTAATATCCTTCTAAATAATTTAATCCATGCACCATACTTCTGCAATAGCCCACAGCTAGCTCAGTCTGATCACTCCCAGTCGCCTCTCTCAATCTAAGGAGCTTTCGCAACCTGTATGTTAGTTTCTGTCTTCATTTTTGCTCTGCTTATTACTTGAGATTTCCCACTAAGTGTTATTTGGCCAAATAGGATTTTTACATTACACTAGATTTGAGGAATAATCTTTTGAATATTTCCTAGTTGAAGCTTTGTTTTCTGTATACATATTCCTAAATTTCCATCAGTTGTGACCTTCATCAACTTACATGTAAAGTATATGTACATAAATGTACATATACACAGTCTCCAGTTGCCAAAAGAAACATTTTTATTCTTCCATTTCATAATTAATATACTTACATATCTATTGCTCCGGGATGCTCCAGAAAGAACAGAAATTAATACTGAAAATACATTGTTATCATATGAACTATGACAATTTGTGCCAATGTTTCTCTCCTTAAATCATGTGTAATTCCCTGTCTTTGTCATTTGACTAATGCCTAGGGATATATCATCATTTAGAGACTTCCTCTGGAGTTATTCTTTTAACTTCATGTTCACTCACTGGAAAGATCAGCAAGATCTTAGCAATAACACTTCTGATTTTCTCACCACTGATGGCTCAGTCTAACTAAAGGACTGACTGGATCGCTTGTGGTGTGAAGCAGGTTATCATGTTGTTTCAAGCATAATTCATGCAGCTCTGTCCTGATATAAGCACTCTATAATCAGAAATTACTCTAGACCAGGTGACATTTGAGACACTTTTGTTGAACTGGCAAGTTCTTGCTTTTGTTGTCCAGCTTCGTATATACTCAGGAAACTGAGGGTCTTTGTCCTTTGTGTTACTTCTTTACTTCTGCACACACTTTCCTGTTCATGTTGGATTCTCAAAAGACAGAAATCTATCTCCTGTTTTTCTTTGAAACTATTCATAAATGACTTTCAGAAAACCATTATTCCAAGTTCAGCTTATTTCCCCAATTTTCTTTTCTATATTCTCTGGATACCAGTACTTTTAAAAAACCTGTACAAATGAAGAACTCTTCAGAAAATAAGACATAGAAGCATATTCTAACGACATTATGAAATGAACATAATTATTTTAGCAGTGATATTAAAAAGAATACAGATGAACTGCCTTAGGAAAATATTCCTCATCCTAATAGAAATAATAAATATTCAGAAACTTGAAAGGCATACACATGAATGCTTAGCACTCAGAATACCTTCTACATTAATATGTGAATCCAATGCCATTACAACGCAGATTCTGATTACAATATTTATCTTTTAAATAATAAAAAGAATTCCCAGGCAAAGTAGTTCATGCCCATTATCCCAGGACTTGGGAAGTAGATCCAGGAAGATCAGAAGTTCAAAATCAGGGTGCTAAAACCCTGTCAGGAATAAAGAGTAAGAAGAGAAAGGAGAAGTGGAAGAAAAGGAAGAGCTGGAGAAGTAGGAAGAGGAGGAGCTAGAAAAGGAGGAGGAAGAGAAATGGTGCTGTTTATATGTGAATATAATATATAGCAACATAGAAAGCACAAGGGCCATTAAGTAGGAGGTCATTAACACTACTGACTTACTGACTTACAATACTTTTTGTATTGCAAATTATAAAGAAAGAATATGGTTAGCTTAATATTGTAAGTTTCATGCATGTGATTTCTAAATATGAAGTCAAAAATGGCATGACTGACAAATGTGTTTGCAAAGCACATTCATACACACACACACACACACACACACACACACTCACACATACACACCAACACAAACATCTAAAGAAAACATCTTTTAAAAACAATAACAGAAATTACAAAGTTACAAAAGTGTGTTGTGAGTCATGCAGACAAACGAAATATATTTGTAAAAAATACATATCACTAACACTGGCAAAGTACAAAAATAGAAATGACAATAGCTACTACCAATACGAGAATTACTTATTTCACAGTCATGTGCAATATATTTTACATTATGTAAGTTACTTAACTATGTTATAGGTAAAAATATTCAGTGATATGCTTTCAAATATTTATTCTGCTTAACCAACCATTTGACAGCTTAAACACCAGCCATTTTGTTTGTGTGTTTTCTCATATCTGTAATCTACATATGAGTATTCATCTGATTTGCTGCATGGGGCATTAACATTGGCCATTTACATTACTGATTTCTACTTAGGCTGGCCTGCAAGGTGTAATATTTCACTCACGCATCTGGCAGTCACTCTGTTAAGGGACGTTTCCTTTTCTTCTGTGTCATCTCAGTCTTTATTTAGCATATTGACTGTATTTCTTCAGGCTGAATGTTCTCCTTGGGGAAAAAATAAAGGAAGCACCAGGTTATTTAGTGATGTGTCTTTAGCCAGAATGGAACATTTCTGCCTTTGGCAAACTTACTAGAAAAAGGAGCAAAGAAACTCTACTGCATGCAGCAGAAGTGGGACAACAGAAAGATAACTGGAGATGCAATGTGAACTTCATGAGACCTGTGATAATTGGTATCCCAAATTGTCAAGGTTGGAAGGAAGAAGAAAGTTTTATCATGTACTCTCTGTGGAAATGAATAATGGAAGAGAGTTGTTAGAATGTTCAAATCCACATGAATCAGCAAAAGCCACATAATTTGACTTAGACGTTTTATCTCATGGGAATATGTCTTGCAGAAAATCCAAAAGATGTTTTTAAAGAAAAAAATCAGTGTATTATTTTGGTAAAAATAAGGAAAGATATCTAAATTCTTATCATTTAAAGAATATATAAGATGTATTGTATCCACATAATGAAATACTTTGAAACTGGCTTCATGTCTATGATATTTTATTAAAATGTATATCATCCAAATGGAAATACTATAGCAATTAATTCTTACTATCTATTGACTCATTTTAAAAAGTCTATTATGAGTATCTGCTGTGCTAAAGCACTGGAAGAAATTTTAATTCTTGTAAGCTTTAATCTCTAGCAAGATTTCCAGGATTTAGAATGACAATAAGTACTTATGAGTTTAAATTCTAAATATAGGAGATTTAACTAAGACTTATTTCCAAATTTGTCACTCTCTCATGTGTTTGAAAAAGGGTTGGTAGGAAACAATTTTGAAATCACCGAACAAGACACTGTTAAGAGTTTGACATTTATTTTATAACTGTGAAACAGTACTTAGATTCATCTTAGAGGAGGTCAATATGGTAGGACTCACATAGTAGAAGGAATGACTGGAGGCAGAAATAGTAGACTAGACCAAGTCACCTGTATCCACCCTCTTCTTTGAGTTAAGTTGCACCTTATAAAGGTGGCAGAACCTTTCCAAACACCAGAATTAGTTACAGTTGCAAGATATGAGCAAATGGTGGTGGGGGCAACTCACATTCAAGTCATGACACTAGATCAATTATTGTCTTATGGAAGCAATAGGTTTTACATGCTGATATCTTCCAACTCTTTATATAATAGTAAATGACTGTAGGAATGTGTCAATCGTAGGTACATTTATTCTAAACTAGATTCATAAATTTATCTTCGTTTATCATACAAAAATATTTTATCTGCAGCACATGAGTTACACAGATCTTATGTGGAGAGGGTATTTTCTTTGACTGGGTACTAAGTAGCAGGTCATGAATTTTTGAGACTGATGACAAAAAGTGATCTCCTAAAGCAATAAAATCAATATGAAAGGTAGGAGAGAACAGCAGGAAATAGCTTCACAAAATAAGTTCTGTACTTTCTGTTTGTTTGCAGAGCTATAACTTAATCCATAGTAAGTTCTAGAGTTCATACTGTAGAGTTAGTTTCAACAAGATGCAAGGTGGCTGGCATTTGGTATCTCTCTTCAGTCTGCAATGACTGTGCAAGGAGCCATGGAAGAATAGTAATTCTTCATAGCCAGCTTCTGAGTCCATACAGTCAATCAGAACAGAGCAATGACGTACTCTCAATTCTCTCATCAGTTAAGGATGGGATATTTAAGTAATAATTAAAGTCATTCTATTAAATTTGAATTTACTTCATTCTAAGCCTCACACTTTTTCTCATCACAGATAATATGGCAAACCAGGGATGCTGGACCTTCCTGTTGCTAGAATTCCAGGGAAACAGAGTCATCCTTGTAGAAGCGCAGATGCAGAATAAGACTGACAGAAGGACAGAAAGTCAGGTTTACACAGCAAGAGTGACTTCCTAATATTTGAGGGTGACTCAAGTCAGGGCTTATCTATTTCTGTTCTTATCTTACTTGCCATGGGATGCACTAAAAATTGCAACAATGTCTGGAGAGATGGCTCACAGAGTAAGCCTGTTTCTCACAAAGCAAAAGGACCTGAGTTAGCATCCTAGATCCCTTGGCAGTGGCTTGTATTTCAAGATCTGGAATGCAGAGTCTGGGAAGCCCTAGAGCAGAGTAATAAGGAGCGATAGAAATTCAGAATGATTTTTAAATTCTTTCTTGGACCTCCAAAGAACATATAGTACTCTCTTATACACCCCACATCACATATCAGTTTATGAGATGGTAGCAGGAAAGAAGGAAGTTAAATAGAGCTGAGGAAAAATTTGCTAACCTGCCCACTAGCTGTTTTAGGAAGGATAAATTAAATTTGTTTTTAACCTGCTGTAAGACCTGGAAATAGGAGGAATTTCTGAATATTTTTTCAGCACCTGGGTTAGAAGGAAGGATATCAAGATATTACAGGAGTTCTAGGAGCCTCCAAGGTTTACTCATTTCTTTTTTGGGGGGGACTATTATAGGGCAGGGAAATAGTGTCTATGGCAGAGAGTATCCACAATTTGTCCAGAAACTTCATTGCTTCCAGCAATGAATTCACACATTGTGAATGTTTGGACTGCTGACCCTGTGATATTATCACCTAAATCTGCTGTGGCAAAAGACAATGAATAGCAATGTCCAAGTAACAGATTCAGCATATTGTAGCTCATTTCAATTGGCATGTCTTTAAATTATAATGATGTCAAATTTTAATCAGTCTACCAATCTGGCTTTGCACAGAATGATCATATTGAGTATATTGCCACTCCATTAAAAATGTTGCTCCTGAGGAGGCATCAAAATTTGATACAAAAATGACTATGATGGGCCTAAACTCTGTATGTGATTAAAAGAGACCTGGCATTTTTTAATGGAGATATTGACAATATCTACTGTTAGAACAAGTGTAGAAAATTTGGATGAAATATCAAACCTATGCATTATCTTGTGACCATTTAGAATGACCATGAAATTCAGTAGTATTAAATCAAAGATGAATAATACAGGTGAGGAGTTGAAATTTATTTTTTAACCTTGATCATTCAGTATCATTTTGATAACACTTTGATCTTATTTGATAGATATGTCTCTTCAGTTTTGAGTTCTTTTAGAAAAGCAAAGCTGACTGATGCTGTCAGATCTGAGTTGTCAGAGCTATTCACCATGATGGAAATTGAAGTGTTCACATACTCGGCACTTGGGATGAGAGAATTCAACCTATCCATCCTACATTTAATAGTCTTCTATTACTATCCCAATTGCTATATTCCCACCTATTATATTTCAAAATCTAACCACCTAATTAATAGCTGCTTGATCTAGCTCCAATGGTGACTTATTCACAGTCTTAACGCAAATAATAACTATTCACACAACAAATGCCAAACATGATCTCTAATGTTAATTTAATTAATATTAATCTAATGTTAATCTTAAATCTGCTCCTACAGTTTGAAGAACAGATTTATGTATGACTTTCTTCTATTCTACCCTCACTCTATGTATTTTTGTATGCATTATGTAAAAGAAATATATACTTTTTAGTCATTGGGGATTTAGTCATTTTGAGAAAGATATTGACAAGCAAATGGAAAAAGTAAAAGCAGATATTATTGTTTCTAAATCCAGGGTGTGCATACAGGGATTTCTTTCTCCTCTCAAGAAACTTTCTATAAGCTACATTATTCTTCAATTGCTTCAGTTATTTCAAAAATAGGCTGTCAGATTTTCAACCCCTCTTTACCATTACCCCCATGGTGACCTTGGTTTCTACTTTGATAACTTTAATGGCCATTCACAAGTTAAAGCTAACAGACATTAAATGCTTGATTTTTGACACCGTTGTTATTTAGCAATATTGTGCATCTTCTCTGTCAGAAAACATAAAAAACCTTTCTTGTAAGAGGATATAGGGCTCTTTATTCAATTCTCATCATCATGTTTGGGTCATGTTTTTTTTTTTGCTGTCATTGGAGGTCTTTTTCCTGATGAGAATCTTTTTTTTTTGCCCTTGGTTTACTGTAATAATTTATTTATTTTTATTTTTTTATTTTTCCACTCATACAATGTTGATAAGTAGCATATTTCCCTTCCTCCCTCCTCCCCTCCTTGGACCCCCCCATTAGAATCTTAAGGACTAATTGTTTGCAGAGATCTGTATTATTATGTTCCCTTCTCTCGTTATATATATATTGATTAATCTAACTTTTACCATGGTTTCTAGATCCACATCAGTGAAATTTTCCTTTCCTAACATGTAAATGTTTGAAACACAGATGAACTGTGTATGACACTCACTTTATAATCCATTCAAGCAAGAATCCTTTTAATATACTCTTCTTAGTGTATAAGAAATCACATAGGACAAAAAATTTGATATTTGACTTCCCAATAATCTCTCCTCCTATTTGTCAAAAAGTTTGCAATGCTTGACATAAAGTCTGAACAGTGTTGCACAAAACTAAAATGATGTGTAATAGAATGTGGAAATATGCTAAGCCACATGGAAGGATAGTAATCACCAATCACCACACCTTTATGTACTGCACAACATGAAAAGAGGCCTAAGTTAGATGGTGCCCCTTATCTGGGGTGATTGTTTCGCATGAACTTTACAGATACAGAAGCACATGCAGGAAAAATATCTATCTGCCTTCCCATAGTGCACTAAAACAAAAGTAAATTGTATGTCTGATTAGCAAATCAAATCTTTTCATTATAGGTGTTTAATTGCTTCTCTTTTCACAATACATGGAAAAGAAAAATATCTTTGATGGGAATCTAACCGAATTAGACAAGTTATTGCCTAGTTTAACAAACTTTAAATATAAGCCATAATTTAATTTTTCCCTTAAAATGTTTGAAATCAAAGCAAAGAGATTGTGTTTGTATGTGTTATTGAGTAACAATGGGGTGCCATTAAAGTAGCATCTCAAATGATCAGCAGCATGAAATAGTTGCATTTATGCATGATTATGGAATAAGACCATAATAGAGATACTGCTTGTGTTGAAATTTTACTTCAGGATTAAGTAATTTATTGGCTCTATCTGGATATTTCCCTTGCTTGACCTTGTTAGTTGACCTATAGCTTTGACTTTCACTCATCAGCACAGACTCTAGCACTGAAGAGAAGCATGAGGACAAAAGGGCTAAGCAACAAAACAGAAAGATAACAATTCCTTCATTTCTCCTTCAACCCCTCCAAATTCTTTCCTTACAAATAAGTCAAAGTCAAACAAAATAAGCCATAGAGTAAGCTTGTGTGACTTATTAATATCTATATCCATTGCTAGAATCAGGAGAACATTTTACCCCCATAAATTTAAAGTTTCCAAGTGGTTAACCATGGATGTCACTAGATTTTTTTAACCTCTCGATGCTGATTAGGTTTTTACCGAATGATATTTTATGGATAAAATACAGATATATGGTTCTGGAACTCAGAGATCCTGAAGGCAATTTGTTTCCTATTCTCTACATGACTTAGTAAAATTGTGACATATACATAATATGTTGTATCTTTTTAAACATCTATGGATATTGAAGAAGTTCCTGATATTGGAGAGTTGAGTTTGGGCTACAATTAACATTTGCTTCTGTTGACTTTGTTAGATGATTTTGTGCAGTAAATAATTAATCTATGCAGGTTATGTGGTCATCCTGTGTCATAAAATGGCTAATGAAAAGTGGTCTACAAAACTTCTGTAAGAAATCCTAAGGCTCACATCCATTTTAATACATGGCCTGTATTTTTGATGTCTGAATTAGCATTATACTCATTAAAATATATTTATTTTATCATGAAGTTGTTTGGTACACTTTCATCCATTATTACTTTAGTTTTAATTAAAATGTCATTTCTTTTAAAACAGCCAAAGCAATTACACAGAAATACATGGGGAACAGATATGTGGATGAAAGTGTCCTTGGAAAATTTTTGCTCTGCAAAGAAAAACAAAAATACAGAGTTTTTTGGGGGGAAATTGAAAGACTAGAAGGTAATATTGTTGCTTTGACCAAAAGATTTGAAGTATGAATATTACTTTCAATATTATCATGGTGAGTATATGACTACTTAATCCACTGCTTTATAGCATGTTTAGGATATAGAACTATTTACATAAGGATGCAGCTAAGGATCTTCCCTCTGATGAAAGAGGAAGAACAGGATTTTCTTTCAAATTCAGCCCAAGTCATTTCCCAGGGCATTTCAAATCTAGACATACTTATTAATTAACCTTCTTGATTTCAGGTCCATTTTCTCAGAATTTTCTGTTTGTTTTTCACCACATAGACATACTGGCAATAAGATGAAAACGTGTATGTCATCAAAGACAAATGAAATGGAATCTAGACTGCTGCACAAGCGAAAAGGTTTGAAAATAGGAGGGAGTCTGGCAGGGGAAATGAAGGATTATAAGTGGAAAAAGGACTTGAAACTAAGGGGTGAAAACAGAAAATATTTTGAATGCACTTTATTCATGCATACAACATTAAAAAAAGAAAGAATGGAAAAAAGAAGAATTCGGACAATCTGTTCCTGTTTTAAATTGTATGTATAATTTTAAATTAGGTTTCAATGAAATGAAAATAAACAAGTATGTACAAAATAAAACTACAAGAGTCTGCTCAGTCCAATTGCAAAAGATTTTCAAGAATCAGCTTCTCATATTTGAGTCACTGTTGATGTCCTGAAGTGAATCAACTCTCTGTAGGATCCTGGGTTTGGTCCTGAAATGTGCTCAAGTGATGCCTTTCAACTTGTCTCCTATGTCTGACAAGAAAACACTTTTCAGCAAAGATTTAGCATATCCTCAACACCTCACACTCAAGCTATTTTGAAAAGGATAGATTTTGCTTTATAACCCTTCACATGCAATTGAAAAGACTCCTCCTCACAACTTTCGATGTGTCCAGTAATTCTAGGATCAGCTAAATCTGGCAAATATTTTACCTATTTGAAGTTAGGCTATTTACTAATACTGCCTTCTTATTGTACCATTGCTATGCTAAAAGTTAAAGTTAGAAATGGTAGAATTAAGTATGTCTGGGAGTTAGATGCTGCTTACATCCAAAGTTCCTGTATTAAGTTCCAGATTTGATCACACAAAGGGAAAGGCATGTGTGACCTGAAAGGAAGACACATGGCTGAACTTCAAACTAGAAACCAAGGTATAAAGACTTTATGGGCAAAGATTCCCAGCCCTCCAGGATTCAGCAGCAATACACAATAATTGTTAGAGAATGAAGAAGTGAAAATAGCAAGGAATCAAATGTTCTGAATGTTCATATAGAGAGTACCTATGCAAACTTATAGTTCTGAGTAGCTATCTGCCTATACTTGAGTTATATATGAGAGGTGAAAAGTAATGGCTAAAATTTTTAAAACATATTACAGTTAGAATAAGAAATTATGATTAAAAAACATATTGTTGAAGTTAATTTTTCTTTTGCTGTGAGACAGTATTTTGAATCAAACAGTTTAGGGTATATTTGGATTATTGTTCTAAAGAGGATATATCTATTACCTTTGGAAGATCATAGTAGAAAGCATGCTGAAGGCTGAAGCATGAGGTTGTCTCATGTCAACCACAGTCAAAAGGAGTCAAAGAGAGCAACAGCACGAGGAAGCAGGATCAGGCTAAAACCAAGATATTATACCCATGACCCCATATGCTCATAGCCATATTACAAAACAAACCACATAGATGGTAATCCTAGAAATGGGACAGTGATGCCCCCCCTCACTGCAGTCTCCTACTCCTATTCCATCTACCTTTGAATCTCCTCTTATAGTAAGACCTTCATTTAAACAGTCTTTTATCTTTGGTTAGGAGGTGACCTCCAATACCAATCAGGATGGAGCCAAGGGTGGTGCAGGAACAGCAAGACTGAAAACAACAACAAACCATAGTTCAGAACAACAAAGATCCTGCATTGATTACCTGGAACCAGACCAGCCAAATGTCTACCCATACTAAAGCTCAGGGAAACTTGTGGAAGAGGGGAGAGCAAGATTCTAAGAGCCTAAAGATAGGGAGGACCAATGATATGCAAGATGCTCCACACAAGTTAGGGCTGCAGTAGCCACAGTCAGCCTTTGTGAGGCGTGCATAACAACTGACTTGTCGACGACCCCCCAGGGTCTAGCATGGATCACAGGCAGTAGGTTCTTTAAAGGCAGAGGATAATCATAGTGTTCCCATACTAAGGGAGCTCAGGGGAGTGCTCTGAGCTATGCCACTGAGTCCTTACACCTCACTGGAGTGGAAGACTCAGAGGGAAGTTTGGCATTCACACAGGGAGATGCTCCAGGGGATGGGAGGGGGCAGGGAGGAAGGTGAAAGGAAGGGGAAGGGGGTAGGGCACAAGGGGGACTGTGGAAGGGTGGAGAAAGGGAGAGGATCAGGGTACCTATTGAATTTGTATGATTGGGGAAAAACTAAATAAATAAATTACATATACAAAAAAAAGCCTTCAAAGACTATAACAGTCTCAACATGGTTCAAATGCTCAAAGACCAAAGCTTCTTGAGACTCAAGGCAATCTCTTAATTATGACTGCCTATAAAATAAATACATAAGTTGCACACATTAAACTTATAATAGCACAGAGTAAATATCATTCCAAAAGGGAGGAATGTGGGCATATTTGGGAAAGATCAGACCCTAATAAGAACAAAATGCAGCAGAGCAAATTTCAAATCCTCCAACTCCAAATCTAGCCTATGAGTCTAATATTGAAATTATCTCAGTTTTTAAGGACTTTAATGATTTTATCCATTTAGTGCACATTTCTCTCTTGGGCTGATACTTCCTATAGTATGTATCTATTCTTAGCAAATATATTATGATAGTACTAGCATCTCTAATATTTTACCATCCCAATAGCAATACAGTCTTTAATCCAAGGGTATTCTGGAAGGATCTCTGACTCTTCCATAAATTATCTGGCTTCTTTGAATTTCCAAAGAAGGAATCTGTGTCCTTCTCAATCTTGCTGTACTTGGAGTTACAGGATTTGGAGATTTTCTTGCTGATTTTGGTTTTGTTATGGGTTGATCTCTCCTGAATATTCCCCATTTTTATTTTTTAGAAACGTGAATGTCTAGCCCTCACGGTAGGACTTTTTCAGTTGTTCCAATGAAGGGTAAATGTTAGCAATTTAGTTGATATAATTTTTTTAACATAACTGCCATTTTGAAGTCTTCATTCCTGGCTCAATACTTTGTTTACCCTTTAATTTTTCTTCATTAAGCCTCATGATTTTTATTTCTGCCAGATTCATTGCTTTTTCCCACTTTTTATCTTAGATTGAATGAAAGTGTTAAAATATAGCTATAACACATGTTCAAAAGTATGCTATATTGAAATTTGTTCTGCCAATCATATTAGTACATTACTCTTTAATTCAACTCAGGCAAACTTCCAAGATAAAGACAGTTTTCAGTCAAGGCTTTTATCTAAGCATCACTGGAATTCCTAGTCCTGTTCCCAAAGCATTTTTTTGTTCCTCTCTGTACTATAAGGTGAGTCTCCACTGTCATCCTTTCCCTGCATTACTCTCTTCAAAGTTTTCACTAGAATGACCTTTAAGATCTATGTTCAAAACTCAATGGCTTTCCTAGCCCAAAGGTCCAAATTTCTCCATGTCTCTATAACAATACAGTTCCAAAGGCAAAACAACTACATCACAGAATCACAGTATCAAATTTTCTTATTTTCCCAGAAATATTTCATTATTTTGGTATCAGATTCACCTAGTTCTCTCAGCACACCCTACTGCTCAGTGTGAATTTTTGTTGCAGTAAACTTTTCTTTTTCAGCTATGAGCAAGTACTCACACCCAAAAAGAAAGGAATAAAAGTTATTTATTTTGGTTGCTGTTCCAGAGAAGATATATTCCAATATATTCCATATATTCCATTATGGTATGGAATATAAACACAAATAACAGGTTTTGGCAGTAACAAGGGCTGGTTCAAGTCAGTAAACAATCAGGAGACAGAGAAAACAATAGCAGGAGAAGAAATTCTGAACTACCAAACCTTAAGTCCTGGTCCCTGTGATTTCCCTTCCTTCAGCAATGCTCTAGGCCCATTAAAGGTCCAGAACTTTTCAAGCATTAACATCAGCTAATGATTCAAATACATGACCTTCTGGTGGGGAACTCAAGTTCAATCCATGAAAAATATCTGGAAATGAGTAATGTTACTAGAAATATAAATTAAGATAGATGTCGTTTACATAACTTACACATAATCTTCATTCATCAATTATTAATTTTTTTATTCAATTGTGCATGTGTGAGTGTGTGTGTACGTGTGTGTGTGTGTGTTAGAACCACAGGCGAATTCCGGAACCACCATGGACCGCCTCCACCTCCTCCTTGTTTACTCTGCCCCGGAATTCACAGGCTCCACCCTACCAGGACCAGAAACTCAGGCCTCCCCTGCTTCCGCCCGGCATCTATACATGAGGTCTAGGATCCAAACTCAGGACCTTCCGCCTGCAAGGCAGACGCTTAACCACTGAGCCACCTCTCCAGCCTCTCATTCATCATTTATTAACAATCATATCCTAGAATCAAAATTTGGTCATTTTTTCCCCTATTTTTTTCAAGTCTATTGATTTGGAAACCATGTTGACCAGTGTGTTTTCATTGTGCGTATATCTTCATAATTTAAGAATCTTGAATTTTATACCTAACATTTAATTGGCTATGAATTTTTGCATGTGTGCATGTTTGTATGTTTTCATATTAGTGGGTAGACCAGAGTGTGGGGTTGAATGCACAAAAGGGCAAGTACAGTGTGTGTGTGTGTGTGTGTGTGTGTGTGTGTGTGTGTGTGTGTGTGTCTGTAAAAGCCCTAAAGTAAGATCAGGAGTCATCTTTTGTTGCTCACCCACTTGATGGGTTTGCTCTGAGGTTTCCCAGCCTCTAACTTTGAAGGGTCAAAATTATAGGCTGCTACTGTCTCTATTCAACATTTTTCAAATATGTATGAATTTTATATGTCAATAAAAAAGAGTACACAGGCCAGAGGGAACCCTATCTGTCCATGAAGACAGATGGCAGGAAGGAAGATTTTGGGATGGATTGAAGAAGGGAGTGGAAGGACATGTATGGGAGTGGGGATGGAGGAAAATGGGGATGAGTAGTCAATATGCTTGTAAAACTAGAAAAATACAGTAACTTAGAAAATAAAGAGAATGATTTCTCTTTTATTTTTTAAGAAATTTTAAAAATTGCAAATTAAATGATTTGCCCTTGGCTCCTCACATCCTCTCCCCTCCTTTTTCTTTTTTTTCTTTAAGATTAATTTTATTTTATTTTATTTTTGTTTCCACTCATACAAACTTAACAGGTACACGGGTCCCCTCCCTCCCTCCAACCCCCTCTAACCCCCATCCTTCCCTCGCTTCTCCCTTCCTTCCCCATCCCCCAGTGCCTCCCCCTTCCATCCCCGGATCATCCTTTAATGTGCATGCCAAACTCTCCTCTGGGTCCTCCTCTCCGATGAGGTGCAAGGACCCAGTGGCATTTCCCAGAACCCTTTCCTGTGTTCCCTTTAACCATAGGAACACTACTGTGGCTGTCAATCCCTTGATTCCAAGGATCCTAGTACCTTTAGTCCATGCTAGTCTTTGTGGGGTTAATAATGTGTTGGACATTGTGCAGGGTATGCAAAGTCCTATTATGATTGCTTTGGCCCTAACTTGTGTCCCATCCTTGTGCTCTCACAATCTTACCTCTCTTCCACAAATTTCCCTGAACTTTAGGATGGGGAGAGATTAGGGTGGCCTAGTTCCAGGTGGTTGATATAGAGTCTCTGATGTTCTGAATTATGTTTTGTAAATATCCAAAACTGAGATTAGGAAAACGATACAGAAAATCAACCAGTCAAAAAGCTGGTTTTTTGAAAAAATAAATAAGATTGATACACCCCTAGGTAAATTAACCAAAAACAAGAGGAGAAAACCCAAATTAACAAAATTAGAAATGAAAATGGAGTTATCACTACCAACTCCCAGGAAATCCAGAGAATTATAATGTCACATTCCTTCCTTTTCCATCTTTCCATTCCTTCTCCAATCTATCCCTGTCCCACCTGTCCTCATAACTCTCTGCTTATATAGTCCACAGGATTCCCTTTAGGTTGTTTGTACTAGTAGGGAACCAGACCTCTCTGGCAGTATAAATGGTTCTACAATGCATAAGTCCACTGGTGGAGATGTTCCCCTTCACTTGTTAAGAATGTGTCCCTCTTTGTATGACCTGCCAATGACTGAAATTCCAACAATCCCCCAAAGTCTAACCTGTATCACAGGCACTAGGATCCTTAGAGGCAAGGGATGAACAGTCATAATAGAGTTCCCATACTTAAGGGGAGCCCAAGAAAGGGCTCTGGGCTATGCCACTGAATCCTTACACCTCACTAGAGTGAAGGACTCAGAGGGAAGATTGATATTCACATAAAAGGATGATCCAGGAAATGGGAGGGGGGAAGGGAGAGGCACTGGGAGAAAGGGAGGGAGGGGGAGAAAGGAAGGGGAAAAGGGAGGGATGGGTGCAAGGAGGACTGGGGAGGATGGAGGGAGGGAGGGGACTGGGGTACCTATTAAGCTTGTATGAATGGGGAAAAATAAATAAACATAATTTAAAAAAAGTATTTGTCCCTATAGTTCCCACTACTTGTATTTATTTTTTCTGAGTTCCTTGCTGGTCTATGGGGACATATCAGCCATTATATGCTAGTGGGAGTTGATTTCATTTCAGTGAGTTCATGAGTGCAGCAGTCCTATTTTGACTGTAGTGACCTGGTCTATCATGTATCACGCCACCTTTAGGCTTTTATAATCTTACCACCCCTCTTCCACAAGGTTCCCTGAGCTTTAAAATAAGAAGAGATTTGGATGGCTTGATAAGGATTGAGCATTTTGGAATGGTCGATACTTTGCATCCCAGTTAGTTGTGATTTCTACTTCACTAACCTTTCATGGCAATCGGCTACATCTTGCTTGAGTGACGAGATTTTTTTTTTAATCTAAAGATATAATGAAATACGTTTAGATTATGCTTTACTATTAGGTATTTTTGGTTAATACTAAGAATTGGATCCTGCCCAGTGTCTTGTTTCTCCCTTTTTGGCTGTTATATGGTCTGGTTTACAATACTGCTGCCAAACATTTTTTACATGGGATTTGTGAGGCAAAATCAGCCCCACTGAGTTATTTCTACAGCCCTGGCTATGAAATTTTTAAAATCATATATTGTATTTACCATATATTTGGTGACATAACAACATCTTTTATCTGAAAATAATCCTTTAGTAGTTGGTAATTATTAACCCATAAAAGTAATCAATAAACATTGATTCAACGTTCTCATTGAAAAATAGAAAAATGCTTAAGGAAATCATTAACATATCTAATGTACGCTGAAAATGACTTAATTATACTGAACCTTGAAAGCAAAAAAAGCCTTCAGATAGCAAAAGAGGAGGGATCAGTGTTCTGTTGCAACCCTACAATGTTTGGTGCTGTTAGATGGCTATCATGTGATGGCCTAGGAGGAAGACTGCATGAAGGAAGTTTCTTTTAACTGTAAACACTAAAAGTCAAAGGGAAAATTCACACTTGAAAACTTCAACTCAGGAGGCTGAGACCAGAAACTGCCAGCTTGCAGACAGCCTGGGCTCCACAGTGATATTCTGTCAAATGTAAATAGATATGGAGGGTTATTATCACTTTTATGTTAGAGGTTCAGAATGCAAGGCACTTATATGCAGAGGGCAAAGTACAAAGAGAGAATTGGAGTTTGTGTCATAATGCAGTAATTAGGTGAGGGCATCAGGAGAGGGAGGAACCACCATCACTAAACACAATTCTATCTTTTGAAAAATGTAAAATTGCATGAACCTGAATTTTTCCTCTTTAAAATTTCTGTTTGTGTTTTGTCAATTGCATTGTCCATTTTGTGTAGACTTGCTCATTTATCATATGCCAATTAATTTTTTTGCAATTCATATACATTTTGGAGCTATTACTCCCTTCCAGATCTGCCCTCCAAAAGCACAAACGAGCTTATTTTGTTGTTGTTTGTTTTCCAGACAAGTAGTTAACCAGATTGAAATCTGATTTTGGAGCCATGTTTTAACAATACATGTACATGGACATAGGTGGTCTCCACTTGAAAATATTCCTATTTGGAGGTAAATATGTGAATGTCTAACTGTGCCTATTTTTCCAACATTTGCAGGAAGTATACATTAATCACATTTAACTTTAGTTTCCATTAATTTTATAATGTATTTGCACATGTAGAAACCTTCCTTTGACAAATGCTAATCTTTTAACTTGAAGGCAAAATCCTGTAAGGGTTTGGTATGTTAAAAATGCCCAAGAATGAATAGATTTTTTTTAATAATTTGACCATTGTTGCTTTCTTGGACTATGACATTTAGGTTATTTCAAATTTTGCAGCTTAGAACGGATTCAGTTCAGGGAAACAACATGAGCAAAATGATCAATAATGGGATATTCTGAATCTTTCACCTTTAGCAAACTAGTTTAGATATAGATGCAGACTGGAGAAGCAGAAAACTCCTTCTGTCTGACGGATTCCTTTTGGACTAGATGAATGACTCACCAGTGACACACCAGCTCGTCTAGTCCTCTGTTTTCAGTATAACTGGCACCTGACACAATAGACTGTGTGTTTTCTCAAAAATGGAAAAGGAATATGTATGTCATTGCTGAGCAGAATCACACCAGAGAAAGTTTCAGTCTTAGAATAAGAGAGGCATCCTCAACTTCCCCAAAGTGGCCAATCCTAGGGAAAAATTAAACATTTGAGTGTTTTCAATGGTTTAAAAATAATTCATTACTTCTCTTTCTCTTTTCCTTCCCCCTTCTTATAGATTCTTTTTTCACCCTTCTTTCTTCTTCCTTCTCTTCCTTCTTCCATGCTTTCTACTCTCCTTTTCCTCTTCACTCCCTCCATCCTTAAACTTTGCTTCCTCTTTTCCCTTCGGAGTGTCTGTTTCTCTATTATGCATACACACAAGTTTCTGAAAACATTGACTCTGATACACAATCCTAAATAGTCAACATTTTAAAAATCCATACCTATAAAGATTTTTCATTAAAAAAACTATAGAATAAATGCAGAGAGAGAATTAAGTGTAGTATGAAGACTGGGGAAAAGAGTTGAATATAATACAAAGGCAGGGAGAATTCTGAGTATAGAATAAAGACAGGACAGAGTTTTTACTTTTTTGCCTCACTCATACAAACACTCTGTTTGCTATAGGCCTTGAGAGAGTTCTAATAAACTGCCAGAGGTTAAGTGGATGAAACTAGCTGTTTTGGATGTATCTTCCTGGTAATTTAAAAGGCAGAGGAAATTCATCTCAGACTACATAGTAATTTTCTGAATGATTTGAACAGTGTTCTCAAAATACTCACTGGAGACCACTTCCACTAGTTTCTCCTCATCAAGTTTGCACTGTTACTAAGGCTTCATGTTCAACTTTTAATTTTGAAGAAGATAGTGGAAGAACAGTTGATCTTATTATTTGTACAAAATGAACAAAAGAAATATGAGCTGTTACTCTGTCATGGTTAGACAGTCAGTCAATTACATATTTAAACTTCAGACATACTGTGCTCACGTTGCTTCAGGTAGCCTTGTGTGGGAGCAGTGGGGATTGCCTCCGACCACCACAGGCATGCTAGGTTACGTCAAGTGCAGTGATTAGATTTTGCTATCGAAGGTGTCCATGTCAGCTGGTAGTTCTTCTGAAATAAAAATAATATTCCATATTCTAGAAAGGAGAAGATAGAGATACACATTTAGACTTCATAAATGTACTTTTTCAAAATACTATTAGGCATAAGAGCACTCTCAGAGGACTTCATTCACATTTTGCTGAGCACAGATGAACTACCACGAAAATAAAGAAATGTCCACAAGATATGAATACTCTGGATTATGAACTGAAGACTGAAGACTTTTTAAAATAAGATCAGGACTTTAAAATGTATTTCCATGCCAAAAATTATATCGTGTAGCAGCTAGACAGTGAAAAATGGGCACTGGATTTCAGTGCAGATTCAACTCTAAATTCTTTGCCAAGGCTTCCTGCTTTTATAAATACTAAGTAAAGAATGACTCAAAAACTCATGAAGTTTTGTGCCTCTTCATTATTATACAGATTTCCTTTTTAAAAGTACACTTTAACTGGATAAATTATGAAAGGCTAGGAAATTCACTCATCTTAGGAGTCATCTGCCAAGCACTACATTTATATTTTTCTTGTTGAATTTTTCCTTCAATTAAAAAAGTTAACTTTTTCCCTTCATTTATACTTTCCAACATTTTTAAAGGCTCTTACTTTTGAAAGATAGCATGCTTTAGAAATTTATTGTAAAATTGAGTTAAATATTTAAATAGAACATAAGTATTGAGAAAACCTGTTTGTTAGATACATTGGAGTCTGTAGGACACAAGTCTATATATGTGGTCTGTTTTTGTTTTGTTCCTTACTTATTGCAGTTATTGATTTTTTTTTCATTCTTGCCAGGGGTTTATTTTCAGTGCCTGAGTTGGAATTGGCATGGGAACTTCACATTACATCTGTCAAAACTGTCAGGTGGTTTATGAAATGATTTGAGAAGATAACTCTTTGGAGACAAAACATCTTTATCTTAAAAGTAAAGTTAATATTTTCATATTAAGAAAAAGAGTCAAGAACTAAGAAAGGAAAGGAAGAGTAAAAAGAAAAATCTCCAATGTCTGCCAGAGCTCATATAGTGCAAGTCTATTTCTTTTGGTTTCTTTTTGTGTTTCATTCTTTACTGAGAGTAGACTATATATCAAATATATATTGCATTAATATATATATAATATATATATTAATTACTCTTAAAATATTGCTTTATGCTCTGGTTTAAAAAACCTACATCTTGACATAAATATCAGGAAGTGTGGGAAAGAAATTTAAAATTAAATAGAAGAAGAAAATTAAGATGGTTAAGATGCCCATCATCCAGGGAACACTAATTTATAATGATGTAATATTGTATATGTGATAGTTTCAAAGCAATTAACCCAGGCCTATATATAGCCTCTATACTGATGATTCTCATGCCATGATATACAGAATAACTGTTCCAGAAATTCCTTGAACTTTTTGAAATGTAGATATTGGGTTGTTTGTTTGTTCTGAGACAATCTGATGTGTCCCTGGCTGGCTGTTAACTTGCTAGGTAGTCAAGGGTAACCTTGAATTCTGATCCTCCTCCTATCCACCTATTCCCAGCATGTAGCATCATGCCCAATCTATGATTTGCCTTTTACTTTAAATAAAAGCATTGTATGCCCTTGTTCTTTTAAATTTATCAGTGCTATTTTGTTTATAGAAATTTTTAAAAATATAATGCTTGTGGATTTTTGTTAGTGGTTATCTCCTGGAGGGCTTCCAGTATGTAGAAATAAAGTTGTTTAAATTAAATTTTATTTTTAAATGAGATATAAGATGATAAAATTATGCATATTAATAGGCTATTCCATGATATACTATAGACTCAGGAAAAACCCATCTATTTTTTCTATTATTTATCCCTTATATAGAGAGAAACCAACTTGGAAGACTTTTTTTTCAGCTACAGTAAAGCTTCATTATTTAAATGCAATAGTACACTAGAACTTCTTAGTCTTAACTATCATTTAGTATACACTTAATCAGAATGTGATTTTAACTTTCTATTTGAATAAATTGTTAAATTTTACAGCTGTCTCCTGAACTAAGTACATTAATTTTACATTAAATTTACAGAAAGAAAAATAATTCATAGACTATTGATATGGCTCAGTGGTTAAAGTTCTTGCCTCACAAGCAAAAAGACCTGAGTTCGGATCTTTAGATCTCATGCAAAAATGCCTAGTAAATATGACAGTAGTCTACAATTCCAGTCCTAGAGGTCAGAGTCTGAGAAACCCCAAAACAAAGCTGTAATGTGAATAAGCAACCAGCAATGTTTGCTGATCTTACCTTTAGGCTGCCACAGAAACACACACACACTCAATTGACCTTTTTCAGAAAGACAGAGACAGACAGAGAGAGAAAGAGAATTCATAACCAGAAGAGAATTACTCTGATATTCTAATATTAAGGATCTGTATTGTATCCTATTAGGCTATGTCATCATTGGATAAATATAGCAACAGTTCCTGCCCAGCTCAGCAAGAGACAACAGCAGTGCAGAAAAGAAATTTTTTCAGAACATCATTGCAGATGGATTATGATTTCTCTCTTAAAGCCAAAATTTGCCCTGCAATTCTAAGAATACCTCTGCATATGATTCATCATTTTTCTTTTACAGTTAAATCCTTCACTATATTTCTAAGGTATCACTGCAATTTAGATTATCATCTCTCTTTTAAAGTTCATGTCTGCACTGTCAAGTTGCAATGTGTTCACCAGCCTCTAAAAATTTAAACACAGACTGAAATCAGAGGAGACTAATACTAATGAGCCATTAACAACTCTGCAAGGATGTTCTCTCCAACAGCAATTTATAGCTCTATCTCTCTCCTGTTATATACAGCTTATATGTTCTTAAAGATATTACTCTAATTAATTGATCATTACTGCCTTGCTGCATAGCATGCACTTATGAGGAAATAGCTGAAGTCTTAACTCACAGACGGTAACAAATTATTAACTCTGATGGAACTTGCTTTGAAGCAATAAGAACACAACAAGTTATTCCATGTGATATATTTATTTATTAACTTAAAGATTTTTCCAACTTATGTCTACTCTAGACATAATCATTAGCATCATGATGCAGCGAAGGCATGCCCCCATAGATGACTTTCAAAAGTTCAGTAACTGGGCTCAGGCCTGAGTCTTGCAATCTATAGATAGTACAAGCCAATATTGAGATCTTAAAACCCTCAAAAATGACTTCACATTTTTACAATTTTAAGGACCTATGTGATGTATACAATACTATAGATGATAAAAAAAACCTTTCCATTATGACTAAGTTTATATATACCTTACTTGTCTAATTGACTTGTAAAATTGATTTATTTTTGTCTGACAAAGGAGAGAGAAGGAGCATAAAGGACACAAGGTTTGTGCAGTCTGATAGAAGATTGTTTTCCTATGTATGCAAAGCTCTGGGTTTGAATCCTAGCAACTAACACATACCCACACATGCTCACATTTGCATATGAACATACACAGACACACACAAAGACAGGCACATACGCACACACCCATCCACACCCATCCTCCCAAACATGTGATGACTTAGTATAGGTAAAATATCTGAACGTCAAGGGAAGATATTGTACATAAATCTAGTAAAGGAATAATCGGACTGTTGAGTAAGGCTTAGCAAGGGGGACTTTGGAGCTATAAATTTAATTTAGAGGAATTAAAATCTATCCAAGAATTATCTAAAGATACATTTTACCCAGTGATAGAGTTAATTTGTGAATTTATAGAAAGGAATTAAATGTTGACAGGCTCTTTCATCCAACATGAATTTGGAATCCAGGGCTTTGCCTGAGATAAAGATGGTACATACAGAAGCACAACTCCAGGATCTTAGAGTGGTAGTTGTCATAGTTAGCCACAGGTAGCATCTTGACAGTTGAGGGTTTAAGCTTTGGGCAATTTGTGGAGAATTAGTAGTTGAATTAAGCCCAGAGCGAACCTGAAGGAGATTGTCTAGCTGATGGTGAAGGTCTAGCCATGGTGGGTGGGATTAGACCCTGGAATAAATCATGGAGAGCTAGTTGAGGAAGTTGGCATCCTTCTATTCACTTGGCCAGACATGTTGGTCTGGAAAATAAGGGTCATCCCCTTCTCAGCCATTATGTAGAGATGGTGTGGGCAGTTTCCTCTGCCTGGTATTGTTGCATGCTTTCCCATGAAGCTGGACTACAGACTGTAACTAGGCCATCAGTAAGAAAATAAATCCCTTGTTCCCTTAAGGCATTTGATGGCATTTATCAGCAACCATGCAGGCTAACTGCAACAGTAGTAGATTCTAGGAGTTCACCTGTGACCTTGCACACATCCAGGGACCTAAAGGGTGAGGTGGAACATCTGAGAAACCAACACTCTAATGGTATATCCCCAAATATAAGTACAAAGCATCCATTTGACTAAAATCTCACTAAACTATTCAGTCCTAAAATTAATACTTTTAACTGAAAAATAAAGTGACCAGTCTTCTAGACACAATGAAAAATTTTCAGCAACTTTCACATTGAAATAATATTCAACACCTAAACTTTCCCAGATTCATGGTTTGTATCTCTGTAAAATATTATCGAACTCAGAGAAAAAATAATTTAGTGAACAGGATGAAAATATTTAAAAGTGCATCAATCCATGACTGAAAAAATTCAGTGTAGACAGCTTTAATACTTTGCAATTATAGTCTACTACTTTTCTTGTATTTAATTCCATAAATCATCTCAAGGTATGAGAACATGTTCAAATAAAATTTAAGTATTTCTCATAAGTCACAATTACTCACTGATAGGAAAATGAACATGAACCACTCATTTAAGTGTCAGAGTAGTTTTCTTTTTCATCTCCAGTTTTTTCCTTGTTCAGTTCATTCTAGTTACTGGCTCCTTGGAAAGTTCTTTGCTATGCAGAGTTTTGAGGATTGTTCCTTGCTTTAAAAATTTTTTTATTATGTGTGTGTATGAAAGAGAGAGAGACAGAGAGAGAAAGAGTTGCACATCACATGTAAATAGTGCATGAATGTCATGGTGCACAGGTAGAGTACTCATTTTTCACACATTTGAGCTTCTAGGGATTGAACTCAGGGAACTCAGGTCACTAAGTTTAGGAGCAATGCCTTACCCACTAAGCTATCTCACTGACTCCATTGTTTACTTTCAATGACCTTAGTTATTTATTCTGGAATGTTAATTTTTAGTTTGCTATTTTTCTTTTTCTTTTGGCTAGTTTTGTACATTCTTCCCATAACTTAATCTTGTGTCCTGGGTATTGTTTTATTTTTTACTTTAATTCGGTAGCCAAAATGGGCCTAGAGTTACATTCTTCATCATGAAATAGAGAACAAAGGGTGTTCTAGTACTGAAATACTTGCTGAGGATATTCAACTTGACATGCATAGTGTCTAATTTGCCCTCATCCCCACTGGATTCCAATTAGCTCAAAGTACACTTTTTGTGACACTGTTTATAGGGCATCAGGGAAATGATGTTAATTCTCTGCCAACAGCAACAATATTTAAATACTGATGTAACCAGAATCAGCCAGTTTCCATCCCCAGAAGAAAGCATCCTTTCTGAGCTCTGCATAATAATAGTGCTGCCATAATATCTCTTGCTATTGCTTCTAGAAACATAACATTATAATTTCCAATATGTGTTGTGAAATTCACCAATGACTTCATTGTGGATTGACACCAATGACTTCAAAGCATTTCCATTGCATGAAATGATATTTGCGTTCTGTTATTGTGAAAACGAACAGACCTTTGCTTTCTTTTCTAGTAAGGGTCTCCTAGGACAGAAAGAAGCATGTAAGGAAGATTCTGTTTTGAAATGCTACATCAATCTCAACTACTGGGAAGGACTATTATAGACAGAACTTTTAAACAGATGGTTAATTCTAATAGTTTAATTAAAGTTCAGATATTTAATTTCTCTGTACATGTTTTACAAAATTTTTTTAAATTACTAAAGGTGTTAATGCTACGTATAGATACTATGAAACCCAAAAAGAAAAATATATTCTGAGTACAATTGTAGTCTGTAACATTTCTCATGGCTTGGAAATTTAATTTTAAAAAGCTTTCATTGTCCACGAAATTTCAATTATATTGTAACTGAGAATCTGAATTAGCAAAGTTACTAGAATAGTAGTAAAAAATCATCTAAACCACAAAGCAGTCAATCCTGGGATCTGAAATAAGTGATTTTGAAATGGGTGAAATATATCCATAGGTGAAGACTTTAATAAAGTGGAAAATCTAGTCCACTTAAAGCATCTGTGAAATAACTTGAGGAAAATATATCCCTGTTTTTCTTTTCAAATATGTGTGTATATATATATATATATATATATATGTTACATACATATAGTTCACTATTATAATGTAAAAATAAAAAAGCTTTTGAACTTAAAATTTATTTGTAAGTATGTTCAGACTATAAAAGCAGAAAAGTATATTCTGAAGTATTTGTTCATTGGTTAAATATCTTAATAACTAGAAAATAATTATCTTCTTTATTCACTCAAATGCCTTGTGGACATTTTAAAGCCTTATTATAATCAAGCTAAAAGTAATTACACACACACTCCACAAATTAAGGAAGAAGCTTGAAGGAACTCATTCCACATTAGAATGCCATTGTCACATTTTCTAAGTCTCAAGAAGAGTCTATCTTTATGATCCATTCAGAATTATCTAAATTCCTTAGGCAGTGGCATTTTATATAGGGTTTAGCTGAGAATGTAAGACTTAGTGAAGTAAATTCATTCATATGAGAATGATTCCAAACAGCTCTTAGCTAGTCCTCTACTGCCTGATTTATTGATGGCTATGGCCCAAGCAGAAGTCTTCCAACTTTTCTTCTTTCACTGTTCTATACCACAACTGAGATGGGAAACACTTCAGTTATCACCTAGTCCCATAGATAACTTTACAAATTGAGTCAAAAAGATGTGTTATTCCCTGTCTCATATCTTCACTTTGAGCACTGACTGACAGACCCTGACTGACACTGTAGGGTCCAAACTTTTGTTTGTTTTGTATTTCCAGTTTAATCTTTTAGTAAAATAAAAATAAAAAAAATTAGACATAATGAGACTAAGGAAACAGTTGAAATAATCCTGAAATGCCAAATTACATTAAATTTATGGTTAAGAATTATCTTCCATACTTATTTGAATGATATATATTGTTGTTACTTTGCCTTTTAATTAAATCTAAAATGGTCACTAAACAAAGAAGTCGAGGCTCCAGATTTGAAATGCTCCCCAAAATTCATGACCTAAACAGGCATCAATCAATTTCATGTACAATTTTCAGTTTGATCAAGTTTAAAATCTTTCCACCCCCTCTTCCACAAGGTTACTGGAGCTTTAATATAGGGAGACATTTGACTGGTCTGGTTCTGGGTGAATAGCATAGATCTTTGGTGTTCTGAATTATAGTTTGTTGTTGTTTTCAGTTTTGCTTTTCATGTGCTGCTCTTGGCTGCATCCTGATTGGTTATCAAGGTCCTACACTATGACTGACATGTCAAGGACCCACCAAAGTCTAGCATGGATCACAGGGGAGATGGCTTCAGGCAGCAAGATCCTCAGAGACAAGGAATTAAACGGTCCTAATAGAGTTCCCATTCTAGTGGCCAGTCCAAGAAGGGGCCCCAAGCTATGGCATTTGAGTCCTGAACCCTTACTAGTATAGACTAGTGTAGAGGGAAATTTAGCACACACATAAACAAATGTTCTGGAGGAAGAAGGGAGAAAGGAGGAAGCATGAAGAGAGGAAGAGGAAAGGAAAAGGGGTGAGAAGGAGGGGGGAGTGTGAAGGAGCAGAGAGTAGAATGAGGGACAATAAGAGGGAAGGGAAGGTGGAGGGAGAAGAAGGGGGGTACCTATTTTATTAGCCAAAAAAATGTGATTTAAACAACAAAAAAAGTTGCTGTTAAGTCCTCTAAGTCACTTGGACCAAAATATCTTGATTTTCATTTCTCATTTTGTATCATGTTCCTTTTTCTTAGTTTATTAGTATTTTAAAAATAACTTCACTTTATACTTTTCAATTTTTAAATATTTTTCTGATAGACAAATTGTAAAAGTTACAATGTGGGTGATAGGAAACTTTTATGTATGAATATATTATACAATGTTTAAATCAAGATAAATATATCTAACTTTTCATTTATAAAAAATATATAGATAAGAAAATTGCTTAGATGCAAGTTTAGTAACAAGATCTTTCTTTCTGGAAAAATAAAGATTGACTAAAAACCTGGTACCAAGTCTTTCAAGAGTAGACAGGATTTGTTTAAAGTAGTATCAAGAATGTGATACTGAGTCTAAATCAAGGAATGAGCATCATGTGGCTATGTTTTATTAATTTTTTAATTTCTCATTGTGTGTGTGTACATGCATCATGGAGCACTATGTGTCCCTGTGGAAGACCAAGGATGATTTTAGGAATCATACTGGATTGGATGGAGTTATTTTTTGCTTCACTCTGAGATTTTCCCAGGCTCTGCCCACCTTGCCAGAAGTGTAGGGCACTGTCGTTTTTGCCAGGTGTTTTTATACAGGACCTGGGATCTTAAACCCTAAGCATATCTGCAGACCGTGTGCCTGTGCTTCAGAATTTTTATGGAAAAGTGACTTCTCTCACATTTGCCTTTTTGAAAAGTAGTTGTGATGCTATTAATTGCCAAAATGATGTCAAGTAAGCATGTTTCCAGGAATTGGCCTGGAATATTATAAGATCCTTAAGTTAAGGAACATGTCCTTGAATGCTAGATTTGTGAATTAAACAAAGAAGAGTCAGTTCTCTTGTGTCTTATTTTCTATTAATTGAGTATAGACAATAAACATGATCATTGATACATTAATAAAATCAGTGTTCAAAATGCGTTGCCTAAAATGGAATCATAGACAGAAGGTACAAATCATATCCTCCAATCTTGTTTTCTCCTTAAACATCTCATTCAATAGGCATGGAAATGAAGACAAATGAAATAAATAGATGTTTTGGGACAACAAAAATGTGATATTCTCAGTATTCCAAGTTGCTTCATAGACCTTTCTGCTCTGACAATTCTCTGTCTTCAAGGCTCAAAACTTATTGACGCAATTTTGTATGTATTTAACACATATAATCTGTTGTTGGTGGTACTAAAGGTCATGTCTGTGATAAGTAATAAATGGTTGAAGGTACACATTGCTAGTATTTGACTCACTTATTGTTCTCTCACAGCAAGGTGTTCCTTCATGAGGACATTTGGTTTTATTTGGTACAACCAACAAAAGACTTTTCAGGCAACATTCTAATATGGGAAACATACACATAGAGATACAAAAACCATGCTCAAGCTGACTCAGAGACATGCAGAATGTGGCCACAGGACAGTGGGATACCAGTATAATTTATTCAGTCAGTATTGTTAGAGAACATTCTGCCTTACCACATTTTCTTTTTTATTGAGGACTGAGTGTGTCAAATATGCACTGAGAGCATGACAGACAATTGGTTAGAAAATTCCTTTTTTCTCAGTGGAGATTCTTGGGGAGGTCAAATCTAAATTAATATTAATGATGGAAAAAGAAAGTATTTGTAAAGTGAAAGTAGTTCTTCTGATAACAACAGAGGGATTTTCAAGCAATACAATTCCTTTAAACACACTTATCAAAAACTATGGTATTTAAATATTTGTTAAATGTAGAGTAAAAACAGAGCTTTTTTTGTTGGTCTCTGAAAAGTGTGAAATTAGAATCAGTATATAAAATACTTGGTCTCTAATTTGAATTGGAATCAATGCACTGGTTTTTACAATTGTCAGGTCAAAATCAGCAGAAAAATTAATGTGTAGGCTTATTTTATTCTTGATATATTGTCAGCTCTCTCAGCAAAATAATGGAAAAATTCAGGGTATTCAAAAGTTTTCTCTGATTAATAGGAGAATTCTAGTGATATGTTAGGGCTTCTTTCCATAACATAGGGTATCAGGAGAGTATTAACAATATTAAGTCTCGTCTGATCAGGACGGAGGCAACAGTCAAGAAGAGTAAATACGAATTATTAAATTTGTTGATGGACAGTTCTGATATTAAAAAAAACAAATCTTTCAAGTACACTGTATCCTGTACACAGTCACATAGCAGCACTTTTCACAATGGCAAAGAAATGGAACAAACTTAGATGTCCAACAGTTGAAGAAGGGCAAGGGAAAATGCAGTACATATTTATAATGGAATACTATTCAGCTGTCAAGAAAGATGAACTAAGCAGTCTGTAGCTCTCAGCTTCTAAGATGTCTGCAGTGACTTAGCTTCCTCCATCTTTGGCCAGCCAGACATGTCCCCTCTGCTTTGAGAGACTGTAACTTCCTTCTGGAACCGTAGACTGATTAAACCTCCCTTTCTCCCTTTAATTGATTGACTTTGGGTGTTCTTTCACAGCAATAGTTAAGAATAACTGTTACAGAAATTGGTATCAGGTAGTGGGGTATTGCTGTGAGATTAATAACAGCTGGTACCACAATGCAAAGTTGTTTGTGAAGCTGAGAGAAGTTGGTACCCAGCAGCATGGCCAATGCTGTGATGTGGCTAGTGTGCCTTTGAAGCTGTTTGTTAGGAGAAATATGGAGAACTTTGGGACTTTGTGCTGGGAAAATCTTTGCATCTTGGCAAGGGGGCCAAATGGGTCTTTCTTGTGAGAGCTCAGAGGAGAGTAATGCTGTGAGAGATGCAGGCCGTGGAAGGCCAGCTTGTGATGGTCCAGAGGGGAACAGAGACAAGTGTTTGCAACTGGATGAGTGACACGTGGAGCCATGTATTGGCCGAGAGTTTAGTGAAGTTTTACCCATCTCATGAAAGCTTGCCTGAAATTAAACTGGAGTGCTTGGTGGAGGAAATTTCAAAGCAGTGTAGTCTTGAAAATGTGATATGACTATTTTTTGGTTGTCCTCAAAATTATGAAAAAGAGCAAAGAATAAGGCTGGAAGCAAAAACTGTAAGATCTAATGATGAAAAATACAAAGCCAAACTTAAAGAGTTGAACCAGGAAGAAGCAGAGAACAAAATGGCTGTTAAAGAGATTAGCTCCATTTGTAAATCAAAGCCTGCTCTCAATTTGGATAATAGGAGAGGCTCTACCTTGAGGGCAAGATCCTTAGAGAAGGCTCCCACCCATAAGAATGCAAATCCTTTTAGAAGAAATGAACTGAAGGGTGGAGTTCCAAAGCAAGGATCCACTTCTATAAAACAACTGTCCAGGTGTGAAACAGCTTTTTCCCCATGGTCAGCATAGAGAAGCAGAATCAGCTGTGGTTCAAGGGGGCCAGTCTTGGCAAAGTCGTCCAAATGGTTCTGGTTTTAGAGGCATCAAGGATGCAAGAGGGAGGGGATGATGCAGTCTTCTTCCAAGATTTTGAAAAATGATGGAAGCCAGGCAGCATGTGGCAGAAAGTCTGCAGTTTAGAGGCCCAAGAAGGGCAGTTTGTGCTGTGGAGTTAAAAACCTGGTTTGCCATTGAAGAAGTAAAGATGTTAGAGATGCTAGAGACAATGTGGGACACCTGCCAAGGAGAGCCGTATACTCTGGGAGGAGTCAGCTCAAGAGAGCAATGTATTCTATGGGCAGCTGCATTGAAGGGGTGGAACCAAAGCCCTTTGGAACTGAGATGATTTCAACTAGAGGCTCACCTGTTGGACTTGGAGCTACAAGATTTGGAGTTTGTCCTGCTGGTTTTCAATCTCGTTATGGACCAATCTTTCCTGGATATTCCCCCATTGGAAGTATGTAAATCGTATTTTGATTTTACAGGAGGCTTTGGGCTTTGGACTTTTGGACTGTGTTGGGACTACTGATGTAGTCTATGAAGACTTTTAAAGTTGAACTGAGTGTGGTTTACATAATGAGATGGCAATGAGCCTGTGGGGGCCAGGGGTGGAATGTCATGGTTTGAAATGTGTCCCCCACAGTCTCATGTGTTTGGCAAGGTCACAGTACCTTGAGAGGTGGAGCCTTGCTGGAGGAAGGCAGTCACAAGGGGTGGACCTTGAGGTGGATTAGTCCCACTCTGCCTCCAGGAGAAGTCTGCCTTTGCAGCAAGCGGTCTGTAACTCTCAGCTTCTAAGTCCCAGAGATTTAGCCTTCTCCATCTTTGGCTAGCCAGCCATGCTGCCTCTGCTTTGAGAGACTGTACCTTCCCTCTGGAACCAAAAGCTGAATAAACCTCCCTTCTCCCTAAAAAAAAAAAGAAAGAAAGAAAAGATGAACTAATGAAATTTTCTGGTAAGTGGATAGAATTGGAAGAAATCATATGGAGTAAAAATGGGCCCAAGCATTAAACCTTCACTTTGATATAATCAAACAGAAACACAACAGTCACAAGAACAAAGAATACGAGCCAGGGAATAGGAAGAAGATTCCAAAAGAGCAAAAACAAAAGAATATGGGTAAACAGTTAAAAAAGGCTTCTATGTGAGAAATATTTTAAAGAGGAAGAGAAGAACTGATTCTGAGAGTAATTGCTTTCCCACAGGTCTAACATAGCTCCCACAGATTATTCTTGCTGGGGTTGTAAAGGTTTCTAATGTTCACTATTGTGTTAGGCCCTCAATCTCTCTTTTTTCCTTAGTCTTTTGCCTCTTTCTTTTTTTCTCTTAACCCTTATTAAAACATCACTTTACTAACCTTCCCTTATGAACTTTTTTTTCCATCAGTGGCTTTATCTATTTACTTATGTTCCTTTGTCTCCACTCTTTTGGGATCTTCTTCTCCATACCACCAAGGTTATGTTTCTTTGTGATAATAGTGGATTTTTAAAATTTTTTTTTTATTATTTCTTATTTATTCAATTGTGTGTGTGTGTGTGTGTGTGTGTGTGTGTGTGTGTGGTGTGTATGTGTGTGTATGTAGAACCACAGACGAATTCGGGAAACACCATGGATCACCTCCACCTCCTTGTTTACTTTGCCCCAGGATTCATAGGCTTCGCCTTACCAAGTCCAGAAACGCAGGCTGCCCCCGCTTCTGCCTGGCATCTATATGGTGGGGTCTAGGATCTGAACTCAGGACCTTCTGCCTACAAGGCAGAGGCTTAACCTCTGAGCCACCTCTCCAGCCCTGATAATAGTGGATATTATGGCACTTTCTCCTTTAGTATATCTTTATGAGGGCCTATTAGTAGGTTCTATTTATAAGAGGAAGCATACAACATCTGTCTTTCTGTGTCTGGACTAGTTCATTAAGTATAACTTCTAACTACATCAATTTACCAATAAATTAAAATAATTAATTTTTCTTGATAGCTTAACAGTATATCATTATGTACCACATTTTCATTCACGTACTATTGGGCATTTAGACTATTTCATGATTTTGCTATTCAGAATAGAGCTTTTATGAATATGAATGCACATGTGTCTTTATAGTAAGATAAAGCATTCCTTGAGAATAGTTCCCAGAATAGTATAGCTGGGTCATATGGCATTGCAATTTCTATCATTTTTAGGAACCTCCATATGAATCTCGAGATCAGCTATATAAATTTCCTATGCCACCAGCCATGTATTGAGGTTCTCTTCTCCCCACATCCTTTCCAGGATTTCCTGTTGTTTGTGTCTTGGATTTTAGCCATTCTGACAAAAGTAAGATGATATCTCAGGGTGGTTTTCATTTGCCATTTCTTTAATAACTAGGCAGGTGGAAGATTGTTTAAGGTGTTTGTTATACATCTTAATTTCATCCTGGAAAAAGTTCCTTTTCAGTCCTATAGCCCATTTTTAGTGAGTTTGTTTATTTTTATGATACTTAATTTTTTCAAATTCTTTGTGTTCTCTGGATATGAGACCTTTATTGGATATGTGAATAATGAAGATTCAGGACTATACCACTCAAGATAGGGCTACTATATCTATCATTTTACTGTAATGAGATTTATCCTCACCAGACCTGTACTATGACTGATATATCAACATTGTCCCATAGACTTTATGTCAGGGAAATCATGCCTGATACTGTCAATCTTTCCAAATAACAGTAGAATAGAAGTAAATGGACAGGAATAGGTAGTCTAGTGTTTACTATAAAAGATTGATAATAAAACATGACCTAGCTTGTCTGCCCCAGACCCAGATACAGACCTGGACAAGGGCAGACTCCCTGCTCCTCAGATAAGGTCCCTAGACCATGCCCTAGGCATCAGGTCATCTGCGTGCCCCACTAGCCCCTCTGCCTTTCTGTCCCAGTCCCTGGGCAGACTCCCTGCTCCTCAGAATCCCACAGAGTCCAGGGAAAACCCAAACAAAGGGCCAGGGAACCAACACCATTCATCTGAGGTCTTCTAAAATTATCCCATCATGCAAGAGAGAAACTTCACATCCAGCTCTAAGATAAGTAAACATTTTTAACATCTTTTCCTCTCAATTATTAGTCACCGTAGTTTAATATTTCCATATAGCCACCGAAATAACTATACAACTTCAAGACTATACCATTCACCCTCACATGTCATCAAGGAAATAAACTTAAAAAGTGTACTCCCATACTAATCTTCAGTCCCTGTCTACTAAACCTTCCTTAATTCCTCATCTAGGAAATAACACTAACACCAGACAAGGATACTCAACTCTAAGGCAAACACTAGCAATAACTGCTCAAGTGTAGTAATACTGTCTAATTCAATTCAGTCAAAAACAAACAAAAACAAAAAGGACATAAGAGATAAAACAAAAATGACCAGATCACAGCACAAATCCATGAGAAGCAAAAGCCAAAACAACAAATTTCCTACCACAAGAATCAACCCCATAATGATGGAATCCAACCAGAACAAACTCACAGAAAATAGCTAAGAAAGCCATAACCAAGATAATGATTTTCAAAGCCTGATCTTTACTATGATCAAAATAATGAAAGAGGAAATCAAGGGAGTTAAATCTGCCACTTTGATCAGGAACACAACAGGCACTTGGAGGGGATGAGAAAAGCAGCTGAAGAAACAAAAATAGGTATAGAGTAGTTCAAACAATCTCAATCACAGTTTAAACTTGAACTAAATGACAAACTGTCTTCAACCCAGAATTCAAAAGAGAGTCTTATCAGCAAAACTAATGAAGCAGAAAACAGAATATCAGACCTTGAAGCCAAAATGACAATTGAGAGGAATATTCAAGAATTATGGGACACCTTGAAGAAGCCTAACATATAATATACATTCATGGAATATCAGAACATGAATCCCAAAATACCATACACGAGGAAATTTTTCAAATTATCATAAAGGGAAAACTTTCCACATCTAAAGAAAGAAAGGCCCATCCAAATTTAAGAGACAACACACCCCAAACAGATATGACCAAAATAGAAACTCCCCACAGCAAATAAATGTCAAAACACAACAAATGCAATATAAAGTACTATGAGCTTCAAGAGAAATAAACCAAGACACTTTTAAAGGTGAATCTATTAAAAGAACAAATGATTTTTCAATGGAAAGAGTAGAAATAAGAAGAGCTTGGAGAGACATATCTCAAGTATTGAATGAGGAATAATGTCAACCTAGGCTGATATACAGAGCAAAACAATCAGTCATGATTGAGGGTGAAAGAAAAATTTTGCACCATAAAGACAACTTGAAGGCTTATATGACCAACAAACCAGGCCTTCAAAAAATGCTAGAAAAGATACTCAAGCTTAAAAAAAAGAACAACTATATCCAGGAAGACAGAAGGGAAGTATAATACCACCACAATTTACAAGCAAATAACACACTTATGAAAGCCACTAAGCACAAAATGTGTCAGGAATTAAAATTAATTTCTCCATTATAACACTAAATGTCAATGGATTTAACTCACCAATCAAAAGACAGATTACAGAAATGGATTAGAAATCACAACCCATGCATCAGCTGCCACCAGGAAACACATCTCACCACAAAAGATAGGCACATTCTAAAAGTAAAAGGCTGGTCAAAAATCTTCAAGCTAATGGAACCAGGAAACAACCAGGGGTAGCAATTATGCTATTTGACAAAGTGGACTTCAAACCAAAGAAAATCATAAGAGATACAGAAGGATACTACATTTTAGTCACAGGTACAATTCACCAGGAAGACCTCACAATACTGAACATACACACACCTAATATGGGCTCTTCCATATAGATTAAGCAAACACTACTTTCAATACTGTACTCTCAACATGAGATAGATCAACAGGCCAAAAATTCAAAAGAGACACATTTGAACTAAATGAAACCCTTATTGAAATGGATCTTACAGAACTCTATCAAGCCTTCCATCCAAGCACCAAGGAATACATATTCTTCACAGCAGCCCATGGAACTTTCTCCAAAATAGACCACATATTGGGCCACAAAACAAATTTCCACATATACAAGAAAGTTGCAATTATAGCCTATACCTTGTCAGACCACCATGGTCTAAAGCTTGACATCCACAACACAACAAATAGCAGAAAATACACTAATTCTTGGAAACTAAACACTATGATGCTAAATGAGAAATGGATTCAGGAAGAATCAAAAAGGAAATTCAAGATTTCCTAGAAGCAAATGTAATGAAAATACAGCATATCAAAATCTCTGGGACATAATGAAAGCTGTCCTATGAGGTAAGTTTATACCTCTTAATGCCTATATCAAAAAAAGGAAACATCACAAGTTAAATAACTTAACAATGCAGTTTAAGGCTTTAGAGACACAACAACAATCCAATTCCAAAAGCAGTAGAAGAGAGGAGATTAGCAAAATCAGGGGAGAAATATCTGAAATAGAGATGCGGAAAATGATACAAAGAATCAACTAGAGGAAAAGCTAAAAAATTAGTAAGATTGATACACCCCTAGCTAAATTAACCAAAATTAAGAGAGAGAAAACCCAAATTAACAAAGTTAGAAATGATACTGGAGTTATCACAACTGATCATCCAAGAAATTCAGAAAACAATAAGGTCATATTTCAAAAAATTATACTACATGAAATTTGATAAGCCAAAAGAAATGGATGAATTCCTGAGTAAGCACAATTTACCTAAATTGAATCAGGAAGTTTTGAATTATTTGAGTAGTCCTATAATTAATGAGGAAATTGATGAAGCAATGTCAAATCTCCTGCCCATTTTTTGGACCATATGGGTTCAGCACAGAATTCTACCAGACATTTAAAGAACCATATAACAACACTACTGCTTAAACTCCTCCATAAAACAGTGAAGGAACACTTCCAAATTCTTTCTGCAAAGCTATTATTATACTAATCACAAAACCTAATAAAGATCCATTTAAAATAGAATACTATAGGCCAATCTCTTTGATGAACACAGACACAAAGATTCTCAACAAAATCTTAGCAAATCGGATTCAAAAATATCATTCATTGTGACCAAGTAGGCTTTATCCCAGGAACACAAGATTGGTTCAACATATGCAAAACAACAAATGTAATCCACTGTATAAACCAATCCAAAGTCCAAGACCACATGATACTCTTATAAGTGCAAAAAAAAAAAAAAAAAAAAAAAAAAAAAAACCTTTTGACAAGATCCAACATCCTTTTATGATCAAAACTCTAGAGACAGTTGACATGGAAGGAACTTATATAAACATAGTAAAAGCTGTATACAACAAGACAACAGCAAGGATAATACCCAGTGGGAAAAACTTGAAGCATTCCCACTTCCATCAGGAACTAAACAAGGCTACCCACTCTCATCACTTTTATTCAATGCTGTACTTGAAGTCTTAGCTGAAGCCATAAGAGAGGAAAAGGAGATAAAAGGGACACTGACCCCTCCTCACTGTTATATCCTACTCCTATTCTTCCACCTACCTTTGAGTCTCCTCTTATATTAAGATCTTCATTTAAACAGTCTTTTATCTTTGGTTGGAAGGTGACCTTTGATACCAATCAGGATGCAGCCAAGAGTGGTGCAGGAAAAGCAAAACTGAAAACAGCAAACCATAATTCAGAACACCAAAGACTGTATATTATTCACCTGAAACTAACCAGCCAAATTGCAGGGAACCTCATAAACAAGTGGAAGATTGGTGTTGTCAAGATTGCAAGAGCCTAAAAGTAGGATGAAGTAATCCTGTCCAGGATGTTCCAGCCAAGACAGGGCTGCTATACCCAAAGAGTCAAAGTGATGAGAACATCTACAACCAGATCTAAATAATTGATAATTTATCAATATTCCCCCAAAGACTAACCAGGATCTTAGAAGAGGCAATTCCTCTCAAACAGGGTCACAGGGACAAAGGACGAGGAATAGCCTCCCTTATGATTTTATCCACTGAAGAGTAACATAAAGTTTAACAGAAATATGACTCCCTTACCAACATAGGCACCCCAAACATAGTCCTGTGATACATACAAGTAGAAGGACGGGAAGGGAATAGGACACAGCAAGATGCATGCAGGAAGAGGAGGGGAGAAATTTTTGTGAATTGGGAGTGTGAGAGAGAAGAAACATGAGTAAGGAGGGGGTCAGGACAAAGACATAAACCCTATTTGTTTGTAAATAAAGAAATATAATAAGGTAAAATAAAGTGGAGAGAAGGGCAGGAATAGAACACAGTAATAATGGAGTTAGCTTCAAGGTAACCAACCACTTGCTTACTATCCCCTAACCACCCATTCCCCAATCAATGATAGGAAGCACAGAATCAATAATGTAAACCAGTCTAAACAGCAATGGACAAGGAGAAATTTTCCACAAAACAGAATCAGATGCCTCAGGTCTAACCATAAACACCGATAGTAAGCCTCCATGTAAACACCTCACATTTTATCTTTAAGTAAGAAAAGGTTTCAGCATCCAAACAAGATGCAGTTTAATGCAATGGAAAAGTACTGAAATAGACAACAACCAACCAGAATGTACAGTATTGGAGATTCTAAAACAAACATCAAGAACCAGGCCGACCAAACCTCTAACCATTTTAAGATTACAGCAATGGGGATGTCCACTGCTGACTAGATCATTCTACTCAAGACAAGGCTGCAACATCCAGGAACTCACTGCAATGGGACTTATCCTCAACAGACCTGCATAATGGTTAACATATCAACATTCCCCCAATGGACTAGTGAGTAACTCAGTAGAAATAATTACATATAGTGGAAACTTAGGAAATAGGACTAGACAGATGAAGAGGAGTGTCACTATCCATGAGTTTACTCAAGGAAGGGTCACTTAATCTGTCACAAATGCCTGAACCCGTACTAAAGCAAACAACCCTATGGGAAACCAGGGGCCCACACAAACAGGCAGGAGGGTGGAAAGTAGAGAGGGTGATTTCTGCAGTAAGTGGAGGATAGGAGAAGTAGGAGGGAGGAAAGGAAGGAAAAAGAGGGGGTCAGGGACAACTATGAACACTGATCATGTTTGTAAAACTAGAAAAATAGCAATAATTGAAAAAAAACTTTCTATTATTTTGATTCTTATATTTGCTTTTCAAAGGCTCAGAGATTAGGAATCCACCATTTTTGTCTAACATATTTAAAATAAAAGCTAATCACTTAGTTTAAAACTCCAAACAGTACTGTTTTTATACACTTTTGACTCAGACATTTACAAACATTGCCAGAAATGTAACCACCATCACAAAAACCTCAGCAGGAATCAATCACTTCTGAGCCACTCAGAGCAGAGGCAATTGCTCCTAGGGAGGATGGAGGACTCTGATTAAAAGCAAGTTGTAAATCTGGCTGTGAAAATGTGTTATTTGAAAGAGAAACATATCTATGATATTAGTGTTTAAAACATTTATTCCTCTCAATCCTTCTTTCTGCAATATTTAGTACAAAATAATTCTTAACATTTAAGATGTGTTATTTTAGCATGGTGATCATTTCTTCCTAGTCTCCACAATCAGACACTGGAATTATCCTTCCATCTCATTCTGCATTTAATTTCATTCTTATAATCTATTACATAAAACAGGCAGAATTTTATAAAATTTCTATTTGAGAACTAAGAACATGCTCCAAGATCATGTTCATTTCACAGCGCAATAACAAAGATATAAGAAAATAAGAAAGAAATTTGTAATTATGATGAATACTTTTTGAGACAATATTGAGATGACTAATTACTATTAAATTTTTGCAACAAAACAATATTAGAATTGGCATTAATGTTCTATGGATATTGGAGTTAAAAACAAAAAAGCAAGCAAACAAACAAAACCTGTTGGCAGCTTCAGACTTCATAACTATGGCTACCAATTACTAGGTTTTCATCGTTTATTAAGGATAATTTTATTTTTTGGTTTTTGTTTGTTTTTATCTATGTGTGATACTATATATGTATATGTTTCATGGTTTGAAATGTGTCCTCCACAGACTTATATTTGGGAAGATCATGTCACCTTTAGGAATTGGAGCCTTATTGGGGTGTGCCTTGAGGTGTATTAGTCACACTCTACCTCCAGGAGAGGTCTGTTGTTACAGTTGGTAGTCTTTTAGCTCCCAGTCCTCTGGCTATATGTTACTTAACCTGTTTCCAGCTTCTGCTGCTAATCATGTTGCTTGCACCATGAAAGACTGTATCTCCCCTCTAGAACTATAAGTTGAATAAATATATTTCCCTCTTAAGTTTCTTAATATTGGGTGTTCTCTCACAGCAATAGAGAATAACTTGTACAGAAATTGATACCATAAGTGGGACATTGCTGTGTAAGATTAAGAGAATCTGATACCAAAAAGTAAAGTTATTGTTTGTGAAGCTGAGAAAAGTTGGTTCCCAGCATTGGCTATAATGTGACTAGTGTGTCTTTGGGACTATTTTTGAAAGAGCTTGGAAGAGAGAAATGCTGTAAGAGACAGCAATGAAACTCCAGCTTCTGATGGTTCAGAGGATAACAAAGATTGTGTTTGGAACTGGACAGGTGGAAAATGGAGCTATGTATTGGCAGAGAGTACAGTAAAGCCTTGCCCTCATCCTGAAAGCTTGCATGAAGTTAAATTTGAGTGTTTCATGAAAAAACTTTCAAGACAAGACAGTCTAGACAGTGTGAAATGGCTACTTTTTAGTGCTGTTGTTCAGTTATGAAGAATAGCAAGAAATCAGGCAGAATGAAAAGTCTGATAAGGAAAAATGTGATGACAATCTTAAAGAGTTAAACCAGGAGGAGGCAGAGAGTAAAATGGCCTCTATTATTAAAGAGATTAGCTTCATTAGTGATCAAAGCCTGTTATTCATTTACACAATATTAGAAGTTCTACTCTGAGGGCAAGATTCCCCAAGGAAGTTTCTCAGTCATAATAATGTAATCCTTTAGAAAGAATGACCTGTAGGGTAGAGTTCCAAAGGAAATGTCTGGTTTTTCCCTTAAAGCAAAGACCCCAGAAAAAATGTATAACACAGCCAACTCAAAGAAGCTGAGCCAGGTTTAAGTCAAGGCAGCCAATCTTCAAACCAAAGTTATAACAGAAATTAGCAACATAGTCCAGGTGTTACTAGTTTTAAGGGCTTCAGTCATGTAAGAGGGAAAAGGTCATGGATTCCTCCTCCAAGGTTTCAGAGAACAGTAGAATCCAGGCAGCACGTGGCAGAGAGACTGCAGTTTAGAGACCCAAGAAGGGAAGTTTGTGCTGTGGAGTTAAAGCCTGGGTTGCCACAGAGAAGTGAATATGTGTGACATGCCACAGCCAACTTGGGATGTCTGACAAGGAGAGCTGTATACTGTGGAAGTAGCCAGCCTAAAGAGTGATACATTCTTCATGAAGCTGCCTTGGAGGAGTGCAATTAAAGTCCTTTGGAACTGAGATGATTTTTAACAAGAGATGTATCTATTAGACAAGTAACTATACTATTTGAGGTTTGTCCTGCTGGTTTTCGGTCTTATTATGGACCAATCTTTCCTGGAAATGTCCCATTCCTCTCATTTGGAATGGGAATGTTCATTCTGTGGCATTTTATATTAGAATTATGTAACCCATCATGGTTTGAAATATGTCCATCACAGTCACATGTGTTTGGGAAGGTCATGGCACCTTTAGGAGGTGAAACTTTGCAATTAGAAGGCAATCACAGGGAATGGGTCTTGAGGTAAGTTAGTCCTACTCTACCTCTGGGAAAGGCCTGTTGCAGTTGTCAGCCTTGTAGCTCTTAACTTTCTGGATGGGTGTGAATTAACTTGTCTCCAGCGTCTTTAGACAATCATGCCACTTCCACTAGGAAAGACTGTATCCTCCTTCTGAAACGCTAAATTGAATAAATTTCCCTCTCTCCCTTAAGTTGCTTAACTTTGGGTCTTCTCTCTCACAGCAACACTAGAGCAAACCAATAAATAACTTGTCTTCTGATTTTTTTACTGTAAGTTTTGAACTTGGGTCTTTTGGACTGTTTGGGGCTACTATAAGGACTTTTACAATTGGACTGTATATATTTTGCATAATGTAATGGCAATGAGCCTGTGGGCCTCAAGGGTAGAAGGTCATGGTTTAAAATGTGTCTTTTGCAATGCTCCAAGGAATGGGAGGGAAGAAGGGGTAGGCACCAGGAGAGGGAGAGGGAGATAATGGGTTGAAATGAAGTGGGGAAGAGAGAGTGCAATCAGGATGACTGGGGAGGGGAGAGGGAGGGAGAAGATGGGATACCTATTGAGCTTGTATGATTAGGAAAAAATAAAATGTGGGAGAAAAATTCTTAAAAAATGTGTCCTCCACAGACTCATGTTTAGGAAGGTCATGGAATATTTAGAAGGTAGAGCCTTGGTAGAAGAAGGAATTCACAGAGGGTGGGCCTGTAGGTGGATCACCCTAACCTACTTCTGGGAAAGGTGTGCTCTTGCTGTTGGCTTAAAAGATACAAAGCAAACCATGGAGAACACCAGAGAGATGCATGGAAATATCTAAGTAAGTTTGACAAGTTGTCTGAATTCAAGAGGTCACAAGATTTATAATGAAGTAAGCATTCTCAAAATGTGACATTCAACAGTATTACTGTTACCAGTGTTTTATGTTCTGATTTTAATTATTTGAAAACAAATAGAAGTGTGGCAATTTTTCTTAAATGATTTCATTCATGGGAGATTTGAAATTTGAGTTTGAAAATAAATAAAAACTATTCCATTGAACTATAATTGAAAAAAATGCTTATTTTTTTAATTTAAATTTCAAACAAATTTCCAACATTAATTTTCACAAGACAAAACACAAGTGTTGCTATCTTGAGAGATAAATTATATATTTAAAATTAGAAATAAAGAACTTCACATAACACCTCATCACCTATTTTAGTTTTAAAAAGGATGATTATTAGTAAATTCAATCTCCCCTGAAAGAAGATACATATATGTATATATGTACATATATATACATATAAATACATATACATATATATATATACATCTTTTTTCACTACAGATTTCACTCTTCTCATTCTCCCCTTACCAAGAATTAGATTTTTGCATATAAATGCTAATAATTATTTACAGTGGTAATGAATAAAGATGAATATCATTTATAGGTGTGATTCTGCATGACTAAAGAAAGTCTCGAAATGAGTCTGTTGTGTATAGAAAAGTAGAAATGATGGGCCTAGGTATCTATTCTTCTTTCACGATGGTAAGTATGCCTATGAAATAATAGCACTGTAGAGGAATTTAAGGAGGCTATCTGGTACATACTAATTTTTCTACTAAAATATGATAGAACAAAATGAATATCACCTTGGGATAATGACTATGTTCCTTTTCTATTTGGCTTTAATATATTAGAATTATCCTCATTGAACCAGTTGTTTCTTCTGTATCCCTGTATCTCTAATCAGGGAGATATATATAAAATCTTTCTTTTACAACATACATATCCTCAAGAACAGCACAGGGTCCCAGACATAAATACAGAGCAGCATCCCTAAGATGGGTCACTCACTTTCAGGTGACTCTGGAGTTGTCTGCATATCCAATTTTTCAGTATCAGTTTTAACTTCTATTCTGAAGAAAAAGTTGTTCATGACCTAAGAAATCAGAGAGGCTTTCACCTTTGGTTCTATTAAAGGATATCAGCAAAAGGCAGCAATAAGCATATGTTCAATGAGGAACACACAGCAGAACACAAATAGACTTACAGACTTGATACTGCCCATCATTGCAGTAAACCCTTACAATGGTACCTGCTGAGATTTCATGGATTTCTGAAACATTCTATGTCCTTGTGCATTAGAGAGTCATCTTCCTGAGCATGTGCACTGAAAAACAGGTCTTCAAAAATCTGTAACTGATTTTAGTGAATAATCTGGGTTTCTAAGATGAACTACTCAAATTGCTCTGGTTTTCTATATCATTGGTTTCTAAAGAGGCTAATTTAAGTCTTTGAAGGTCTTTTTCAGATATTTTTTTTTCTACATCATGTTCTTAAATGGCATTGATATTGCTGAGTCTGTGTAGAAATGTTGGATATGCATGAAAACTAGTTCCCATTCCATTTAAGCCATATTATTAAATAACTGGATTTGACAAATGAACCTGAAAGATAATATGAGGTCACATTGTTTTTAATATGCTTTTTTTTTGTTTTTCCCTTCTTACCCTACAATCTGATTTAATCAGCACTGCAGTAATAATATTAAAGACAGATTTTTCTTATTTCACTTACACTTTTTTTTTACATGTGAGATGCTGAGAAGGTCTTAATATCCTGCTGTCATAATTAGGCACAGGTGTCAAGATGCTAGTCTGGCAAGTAAGGATCATCCCTTTCTCATCCGTTATGTTGTAATGATGTGACCAGTTTCCTCAGCCCTGGTGCTGGTGTGAGCTCTCCTGCTAAGATGCACAAACAACTTCAACCAGGAGCCTTAAGAGAAAATAAACCCCTTGTTCCCTTAAGCTATTTGATAATGATTTATCAGCAACATGCAGGGGAACTGCAACACCTTTTGAGTTGTTTTTGTGACATTAGAAACTACTGCAGCTGCTGTCTTTATGAGGATATCCAATTTCTTGTGATCTGTGTATGTTATGTACACTACAAGGACACTGAGCACTCTCTCTTAGCATTGAAATATAGAAGTCTCAGAGACATTCTTCTGTTGAGATCTCCCAACTCTGACTTTTCCCATATGCTTTTGGTTGGGATATTATTTTGGATTCTCTCTGCCCACAGGAAATTACATATGTGTGCCTTAAGTTGAATAGCCTTAAACTCTTCTCCCCTTGCTCTGAAATCACAGGCAACTACATCTGGACTTTTATCAACAAAGATTCTCAAACCAGATTGAAACTCTGGATTACCTTCTCTTCAGAACTTAAAAGCAATATACCCCCACACACACAGTCACAATTCAGTCTAAGAGAGATGAGTTGTCTGAATTCATGTAGCTTCTTGAAAAGAAATTCACAGCATTTTGTCTTATGAACATTTATTCTTATTTTAGATGGTCTTCCTGCTGATGATATGTCAAAGATCCTTGAAGCAGGTTTATAGCCTTTGATAAATTCTGTATAGGCCAGAGAGAACCTGGCTGTTTATTACTGCCTCAGATTCATATATTGTCATATATTGTAATTTCACTCCAATGGTGATGCTGAAAAGTGAGGCTTTAGAAGGTGGTTGAGTCATAGAAGTGAAGCCCTTAGGAGTGAGATCATGTACTAATGCAAGAGACCCAACCCTCTTTATCTGCTCCAGCACTTGAAAATGAGGTACAACACTATGAGACTCAAAGTGTTAAACACTTAAGTGCCCATGGATTTTCCCAACCTTTCGGAAATGTGACAAATTTCTGATGTCAATTTAATGTGATTTTAATGCACCCCAAATGGACTATGACATTATGAATAATAAGTCCAAAACTTAAAGTCTTTTAAAAAGAAGTATATTCAGCTTCCCTAGTTATGAGAAAAATAAAAATTAAAATGACTTTTTGAGTCATCTTACCTAGTAAGATGAGGTAAGATCAAGAACACAAATACCAACACAAAATCCCTTATTCATTGTTGGTGAAAGTGCAAACTGCTGCAACCAATTTGGAAATCAATATGAAAATCCCCCCAAAAGATAAAACTTGAGCTACCATATCACCCACTTCTGAGCACAAAGGACTTCACATCATACTACAGAGAAACTGGCACATCCATGTTTACTCTGGCTATATTCACAATAATAAATAAATGGAATCAGCTTGAATGTTCATCAGCTATAAATTGATAAAGAAAATATGGTACACATAATACAACTGAATGTCATTTACTTATCCAGAAAAAGAAAATTTGCTGGTAAATGGATTGAACTGAAAAATATTATATTGAGTGAGATATTCCAGATACAGATATAAAAATCTCTTATATGTGATTTAGAAATGTGGAGAGCCCTCAGATTAATTTACTTAATTAGGAATACCTATAGCAACCAGAAAATTTCGATGGAACTATTAAAGCAGAGATTGGGATAGTTATTGAGAGATGGAAGGAAGACATCAAATGAGGAAATATTAAAGTTCACAGAAAGTAAGAATTTGAAAAGCAAAATAATGAAGGAAAAAATTTAAGAGGGGAATGAGATGAGGGTTAGGGTTCAGGAAAGAGTAAGAGCAATAAACAAAATTCCCAGTACCAGGTATGTGATAATTCCTAATAAGGAAATATGACCTAATGTTCAGTGAGGTTTTGAAGTCTCCCAAAACAATATTGGCTTCTGCTCTTTCTCTTGGATGCCTTCTATTGTCTGATAGCAAGGCCTTATTGCTGAATACACCATACAGAATATGGAAAAACTAGGCTGAAACTGGTCTGAAAGCTTTCAACTTGCTGGCTGGTTTTCTTTTCAACTTGCAGGCTGTTGTGAGAGAAAACCAATCAACAGTATCACCTAGGATGAAAGTTTCAAGCTACAATAACAATGTCCCTGACAATCAGTGACAACAGTTAAATATACGTATATTAATTAAAAAGTGTTTGGAGTAACCCATTGCTTTATGATTGTATTCAGGCTTCTTTTCATCAAGAAACATGTTCCTAGTACTAGAAATTATACTAAGAAAAAGGGGACAGAGGGACTAATGAGAGACAAACTACTAAGATTTAAGTAGAAGGATTTGTTATCAAACTGCCTTTCAAATATGTATCATTATACCTTGTAGGGTTGTTGCAACCACAATGTGGCATCTCTCCACCCCCCCACACACACTAGGGCATGGTTTCAGGCTGTAAGGATGAAGATAGTTAAGTTTAGCCACCCGCTTCTCCGCCTTAACTCTCTCCAGAGACTCGGACATGAGCAGAGAGTTTGTCAGAGCAAATCTCAATTTATTGGAGGTAACAACAGCTTATATAAACAAAGGACCACAGGGTGCGAAATGGGCAGCCAATTGTGTCAAAGGTCACCACAACATCCAAGCCCTATAGATCAGGCTCCATGTATCTCAATATGGAAAGCAGGTCAATTCCTGAAAGCCAGTTAGGGCTCTCTGTAATGTGATCAGGGTTATACCCAGGACACTAGCTCTCAGTACCATTTTTGGTCCCATGTGATTGGCTATGCCCTGGGGTAATTCCTTGGCGGACCCAACAATACCTAGAGTTTACAGTAACTCTCAACATTTACACCAGAAGTTTCCTTTTGCAACAAAAGGTATTAATTCATAAAATCACTATTCAGTAAAGTACACAGAATGTGCCTGTGAATTGCTTGGTCCTAAACTGGATACCTTAATCACTCTCCACCTTAAGACTCATGGAATATTATTCCATATCATGGAGTATCAAGAAGAGGCTTTCAGAATGTAAGAGCCTAAGGATTGGAAAGCGTACTACCAAAAATTGTCTTCTTGCCTGATAGGACTACTGTACCCATGAATTCACTGCAGATGTGTCTGCTTCTACAATACTGGCACATGATTTGGTCTATCATTATTCTGTCATGGAAGGGGCAAAATCTCATAAAGTACCATATCTCTCTGAGAGAGCATTGGGAGTTAATGCAGGCTATGGGGTGATAGTAGAAGAATACTTTCCTTAGTAGTATAGCCACTGTATGCATGTCATGCTGTAACAAGTGCTCATGGTATAAGTTGGTGCTCATGGCTTAGATGAAACTCAGTGGGCTACATATCAAAATAAACTAGGGAAACAGGAAACAGACTGGTTAGATTATCATGGGAAAAAGAGGAAGCATGAAAATGGGCAGTGAGGGTGAAATTAAATAAATTCATTCCATTTATGTATGAAATTTCAAAATAACAAAAAAAAATTATAATAAAAAGAATCTGGAGCCTCTGTCAAAAAAGAAATTGGTTTTGCTCTAGCTTTATTGTATACAAAAAATAGGTGGAATTTTTTTCATTATAATGCAGAACAAAATATTTATGTAAAATAAAAAATATTGAGAGATTTCAATCTCACATTTAAGAGGCATTTTCACATTTGTTTACTCCCATATCCATTCTCCCTTGTCTTCCTTCTTTCCTTGCAAATTTATGTAGACCCCTGTCATAGTTAGGCACAGGTGTCAACTTGACAATTGAGGGTTTGAGCTCTGGACACATTCGTGGAGAATTAATGGTTGAATTAAGCCCAGAGCAAACCTACAGGAGATTGTCTGGCTGATGGGAAAGGCCCAGTCCATGGTGGGTGGGACTAGGCACTGAACAGGTGAATAAATACTGAGAGCTGGTTGAGGAAGTTGGCATCCTTCTGTTCACTTGGCCAGACATGCTGGTTTGGCAAGTAAGGATTGTCCATCTCTCAGCCATTATGTGGTGATGGTGTGGCCAGTTCCCTCAGCCCTGGTGTTGGTGCATGCTCTCCCATCCAGCTGCACTGAGAACTGTAACTGGACTGTCATAAAGAAATAAACCCCTTGTTCCCTTAAGACATTTGATGATCATTTATCAGCAACCATGCAGGTGAACTGCGACAACCCCTATTATGCACGAAACCTAACAAGATACACTACCATGTGCCCCAGTGCCTTAGTAGGGATTACATAATTTCAGCAGAGTGGCCTGGCACAAGTTGGGGAGAAGCTAATGAGAAGTCCCAGTAGAACATCAAATAACTCTTATAAGTATTAAAAACTCATGTTATTAAAAAAACTATTTCAAGAAACTGTCCAAAGATAAAATCTCCCTCTGCTCATGTTCAGGATTCCTTTAGTTTTACTAAAGCCTTGTCTCATTTTCTGTCCTACATGAGGCATGTTCATCAGCATGCACATTTCTGTCATACCTCTCAATTGTTCATGTCAACCCCTGTCCTGAAATTCAATGTAAGTTGCCACATGTTCTAAAATTCAATATGACTTGCCACATGTAGGTCTCCTCTGTTAATAGGTTCATTTTGCATGGCTCAAGTCCAAGTGCAGGAGAGGCATTATATAATAACATCTTGTGTCAGATTTATATTCTAGCTGTGAATCATTTAAAGAGTGATAATGGAGGAGAGAGGTCTGGAACTGTGAAATATCTAGCAATTGTCTAAGAAAGCCCTCTCAAGGGTCATCCCTATATCAACCTACAGTAAACTATATAATAATTATGGTAGATGTTGGAGTTTGCCTATATTGCTACTGATAAGTTCACAACCAAATAGCTTAAGGGAAAAAGGGGTTTTGGTTGCAAATCTTTGTGAAGCTTGGCTGGATAGTCATCATCAACAACAATGCATAAATACTGATTAATAATTAAATGCTATAAAAATCTTAATTCTGTTAGTCAGATAAATTTATTTTCAAAACTAAAACCTAGGAAAGTTAATGATAATGTTAACTAATGATGAATAAGAATTCATGGAATGATTTCATGAAAAGTATATTTATCATTCAAGAAGTTGCTTGTTCAATAAAATAATAGAAAACAAAAACATTAAAGACCATGGAGGGGAAAGATCAGCAAATATTTACTAGAAAATAATTTATTTATCTTATTTTAATTACTTTACACTTAATTATCTTTGTATATGAGACAGAGAAAGAGAGAAAGAGAGAGAGAAAGATTGACTCTGTTTCTGCTTATGTCTTGACACATGTAGAAGACAAATTTGGGGAGTTAGCACACTTCTCACTGTTTCTGCCATAACATGGTATGCTCCCATGTGTTTATATCTTTTCCAGGTATAAAAGCCAGATCATCAAGTTTATACAGCCAGGCTTTTAAACAGTGAGATACCAAGACAACTTTTTATCCCTTTGTAAATACTGTGTTAAGAAAAAATAGAATTTTTTTTTTTAAGGGAGAAAGGGAGGTTTATTCAGCTTACAGTTCCAGAGGGAAGGTACAGTCTCTCAAAGCAGAGGCAGCATGGCTGGCTGGCCAAAGCTGGAGGAGGCTAAGTCACTGCAGACATCTTGGAAGCTGAGAGCTGCAGACTGCTTGCTGCAAAGGCCAGACTTCTCCCAGAGGTAGGGGGGACTAATCCACCTCAAGGCCCACCCCTTGTGACTGCCTTCCTCCAGTAAGGCTCCACCTTTCAAAGTGCCATGACCTTGCCAAATACATGAGACTGTGGGGGACACATTTCAAACCATGACATTCCACCCCTGGCCCCCACAGGTTCGTTGCAATCTCATTGTGCAACCCATACTCAGTCCAACTTTAAAAGTCTTCATAGACTACATTAGTATTCCAACACAGTCCAAAAGTCCAAAGTCCAAAGCCTCCAGTATAATCAAAATACAAGTTATATACTTCTAACATACAATGGCACAGAATAAACATTCCCATTCCAAAAGGAAGAAATGGGGGCATATCCAGGGAAAGACTGGTCCATAACAAGACCGAAAACCAGCAGGACAAACTCCAAATCTTGTAGCTCCAAGTCCAACAGGTGAGCCTCTTGTTGAAATCATTTCAGTTCCAAAGAGCTTTGGTTTCATCCCTCCAATGCAGCTGCCCATAGAATACGTTGCTTTCTTGAGCTGACTCCTCCCAGGGTATACAGCTCTCCTTGGCAGGTGTCCCACGTTGTCTCTGGAATTTTTAACATCTTTACTTCTCAATGGCAAACCAGGCTTTAACTCCACAGCACAAACTGCCCTTCTTGGGCCTCTAAACTGCAGGCTTCTTGCCTCATGATGCCTGGATTCTGCCAAGTTTTGAAATCTTGGAGGAGGACTCCATGATCTCCTCCCTCTTGCATCACTGATGCCTCTAAAATCAGAACCACATGGAGGACTTTGCCAAGACTGGCCCCCTTGAATCACAGCTGATTCTGCTTCTCTATGTTGACCATGTCTTTCACTTCTGAGCAGTTGCTTGATAAGATAAACCAACTCTTGCTTTGGAACTCCACCCTTTAGCTCCAGTCTTCTGAAAGGATTTGCATTCTTATGAGTGGGAGCCTTCCCTGATGATCTTGCCCTCTCCTATTACTCAAATTTCAAATGGAGCTAATCTCTTCAAGAGCCATTTTGCTCTCTGCTTCTTCCTGGTTCAACTCTTTAAGTTTGCCATTGTATTTTTCATCATTAGATTTTACAGTTTTTGCTTCTTCCTGCCTGATTCTTTGCTCTTTTTCATAACTCTGAAGACAACTAAAAAGTAGACATATCACATTGCCAAGACTACATTGCTTTGAAATTTCCTCCACCAAGCACTTCTGCTTAATTTCAGGCAAACTTTCAGGACGAGGGCAAAACTTCACTAAACTCTCAGCCAACACATGGCTCCATGTGTTACTCATCCAGTTGAAAACATAGTCTCTGTTCCCCTCTGGACCATCACAAGCTGGGCTTCCACTGTCTGCGCCTCTCACAGCATTGCTCTCCTCTGACCTCTCACAAGAAAGGTCCCTTTGGTCCAACCGCCAAGACGCAAGGACTTTCCTAGCACAAAGTCCCAAAATTCTCCGTACTTCTCCCAGCAAATAGTTCCAAAGGCACACTAGCCACATCACAGCATTGGCCATGCTTGTGGGTACCAACTTTTCTCAGCTTCACAAACAACTTCACTTTGTGGTACTAGCTGTTCTTATCTCACAGCAATACCCCACTATCCAGGTACCAATTTCTGTATCAGTTACTCTTTACTATTGCTGTGAGAGAACACCCAAAATCAATCAACTTAAGGGAGAAAGGGAGGTTTATTCAGCTTACAGTTCCAGAGGTAAGATACAGTCTCTCAAAGCAGATGTGGCATGGCTAGCTGGCCAAAGCTGGAGGAGGCTAAGTCACTTGCAGACATCTTGGAAGCTGAGATCTGCAGACTAGAATTGTCTTTTCTATAAATTAAGGAAAGACACACAATGACTGGTCTCTAAGAAATACAAAGGGAGATGTAATTTCTCTCTGGAAAAAAAAAGCATGACAGAACAATAGTTAATTTTCATTCTGTAACTAGTACATGCATCATTAGAAATGGAATAAGAATTGTTTTGTCACGAGCTTTTTATCTAGCACTGTATGTGAGCAATAATTAATGATTAAGTTATAGAAAATACACATGACAAAATGGATGAGAAAGAGGTTTGGATTTTCCTCCTTTTTAATGACATGATGTGAATTATAAAAAAGATATTCATAAATTTTAATTAATATTGCTGACTTAATAGAAGAATAATACAGGGCAGTTTTAATGATGAGCATACTCTTTCAAAGACTAGTAACACTTGGGAAGTAATTCATTATGTTGAAATAATCTGAAAAAGCCCTGGTCCCAGCCCCTCTGTCCCACCCTCCCATCCACCTGGGACAAGACTCGCTCTTCATCCCAGGTAAGTTCCCCCAGCACCCAGGTCACCTCTCAACACAGCCCCTCCCACCAGCCAAACTAAACAAGCTGCCTTGGGCTTGCATGGGCCACGCCCCAGGTCCCAGCCCCTCTGTCTGCCTGCCTGGGACAGGACTAACTCCCAGTCTTCCATTCCAGCCCCTCTTACCCTTGGGCCCACCCAGGACCCTCACTCACTGTCCAGGGAGGACACACTACTACTCAGAATTCAACAGAGTCCAAAGGAAACTCAAGCAAAGCTCTAGGGGACAAAGGCCATACACATGAAATCCTCTAAAATCATCCTATCACATGTGAGAGATTTTTCACATCCAGCCCAAATATAAGTAAACCTCTTTTTTTTTTTTACCATACTGCTCCTTTCTAGTATTAATCACTGTAGATTAACTTTTCCATATAGCCACTCCAAAAATATATACAACTCAGGGATTATATCACTCACCCTCACATATCACCAAGGTACTAAATCGTAAAAGTGCACTACCATACTAATATTCACCCGTCTACTTAACCTGACATAACTGATGTACTAACAGCTTAATAGCCTCATCTAGGAAATAACACTAACAACAGACAAATGTACCCAATTCCAAGGCAAGCACTAGTAATAACTGCCTGAGAATAGTAATACCAACTAATTCAGTTCAGTCAAAACACACACAGAAACTGAAAGGTCTTAAGAGACAAAACAATACCCAAGTCAAAGCATAGATCCATGAGAAACAATAACCAAGAAGACAAATCTCCTACTGAAAGAATTAACCCCATAATGATGGATTCCAACCAGAACAAATTCGCAGAAAATAACCAAGAAAGCCAGAACCAACATAAGGATTTTCAAAACATGATCATTACCATGATCAATAATATAAAAGAGGAAATCCGGGAAAAGTTAAACAACCACATCAACCACTTTGAACAGGAACACAACAGGCACTTGGAGGAGTGGAGAAAAACAGTTCAAAGAACAAAAATAGGCATAAAGCAGTTAAAACAGTCTCACACAGAGTTTAAAACTGAGCTAGAAGACAAGTTATCTTTAACCCAGAACTCAACAGAGAGTCTCATTAGCAGAACTAATGAAGCACAAAATAAATTTCAGATCTTGAAGACAAGTGGGAGTATTAACCAGCTCAATGGAAGAGGTTGGTAAAGCCAAAAAGACACCCTGAAGAAGCCAAACATGCACTTTCATGGAATACCAAAGCAAGAATCCCAAAATACCACACCTGAGGAAATTTTTTAAATTATCATACATGAAAACTTCCCTCAACTAAAGAATGAGAGGCCCATCCTAATAAAAGAGGCATTCCACACCCCAAACAGAGATGACCAAAATAGAAAATCGCCATGGCAAATAATAGTCAAAACATTCCACATTCAAGACAAAACAAAGGTTCTAAGAGCTTCAAGGGAAAAAAAAATCACTTTTAATGATAAGCCTATTAAAATAACAAATGACTTCTCAATGGAAACAGTAAAAGCAAGAAGAGCTTGGAGAGACATACTTCAAGTATTAAATGAGCAAAAATGTCAACCCAGACTGATATACCTGGCAAAATTATCCATTTTATTTGAGGGAGAGAGAAAAGTTTTTTAGCAAAAAGAAAACTTGAAGGCGTACATGTATACCAAACCATGCCTTCAAAAAAATGCTAGAAATGACACTCAAGACTGAAGAGAAAAAACAAGCATATCCAGGAGGACAGAAGAGAATATAATAACACCAAAAGTTAAAAGCCAAATAATACACTTACAAAAGCCACTAAACACAAAAAATGTCTTGAATTAAAAGTAATTTCTCCATTATAACATTAAATGTCAGTGGAATTAACTCACTGATCAACAGAAGAGAAACAGATTACAAACTCAGATTAAAAACCACAACCCATCAATCTGCTGCCTGCAGGAAACTCATCTCACCATATAAGATAGGTACATCCTAAAAATAAAAGGCTGGTCCAAAATTCTGCAAGCTAATGGAACCAGGAAACAGGCAGGGGTAGCTATTATGCTATTGGATAAACTGGACTTCAAACAAAAAAAAATCATAAGAGACACAGATGAATACTTCATTTTAATCACAGGTACAATTCACCAGGAAGATTTCACAATACTGATCATATATGCACCCAATGCGGGCCCTTCCACATTCATTAATCAAACCCTACAGTATCTAAAGTGAAAAATCAATCCCCAAATGATAATTCTTGGGGATTTCAACACCACCCTCTCAATATGGGATAGATCAACAGGTCAAAAGCTTAACAGAGACACATTAGAACTTAATCAAACCCTTAATGAAATGGACCTTACAGATCTCTATCGAACTTTTCATCCATGTACCAATGAATACACATTTTTCTCAGTAGCACACGGAACTTTCTCCAAAATAGATCACATATTGGGCCACAAAACAAATCTCCACATATACAGAAAAATTGAAATTCTAGCCTGTACCCTATCAGAACGCCATGGTCTAAAGCTTGACATACACAACACAACAAACAACAGAAAATACACTAACTCCTGGAAACTTAACAATATGATGATAATGAGAACTGAATTCAGGAAGAAATTAAAAAGAAATTCAAGATTCCCTGAAAGTGAACAATAATGAAAATACAAATATAAAAATCTTTGGGACACAATGAAAGCTGTCCTAAGAGGCAAGTTCATAGCTCTTAATACCTACATCCAAAAAATGGAAACATCAGAAATAAATAATTTAACAATGTAGCTTAAAGCTTTAGAGACACTAGAACAATCTGATCCCAAAAGCAGTAGAAGGAGGAGATTACAAAAATAAGGGGAGAAATATCTGAAATCGAGATTAGGAGAATGATATAGAGAATCAACCAGTCAAAAAGCTGGTTCTTTGAAAAAATCAATGAGATTGATTCACCCTTAGCTAAATTAACCCAAAGCAAGAGAGAGAAATCGCAAATTAACAAAATTAGAAATGAAAATGGAGTTATCACTATTGATACCCAAGACATTCAGAGAATTATAACATCATACTTAAAAAACTTATACTCTGAAATTTGACAACAAAAAGAAATGGATGAAGCACAACTAAGTAAGCACAACTTACCTAAATTGAATCAAGAAGTTTTGAATTATTTAAATAGTCCTATAACATATGAGGAAATTGATGAAATAATCATGAATCTTCCCACCAAAAACTGTCCTGGACCAGAGGGATTCAGCACAGAGTTCTACGAGATATTTAAGAAGCTAATAACACCAATACTTCTTAAACTGTTCTATCAAATAGCAAAGGAAGGAATATCAGCAGATTCTTTCTATGAAGCTAATATCATGTTAATCCCAAAACCTAATAAAAATACACTTAAAAAGTAAACTATAGGACAATCTCCTTGATGAACACAGATACAAAGTTTCTCAACAGTCTTAGCAAATCAGATTCAAAAACATATCAAAAAGTTCATTCACAGGGATCAAGAAGGCTTTATCCCAGGCAGACAAGGTTGGTTCAACATACATAAATTAATAAATGTAATTCACCATATAAACAAGTCCAAAATTCAAGACCACATGATACTCTCGATAGATGCATAAAAAGCTTTTGACAAGATCCAGCAGCCTTTTTTGATCAAAACCCTAGAGGCAGTTGGAATGAAAAGAACCTTTATCAATATAATAAAAACTGTATACAATAAGCTAACATCAAGGATTATACTAAATGGGGAAAAACTTGAAGCATTCCAGCTTCCATCAGAAACTAGACAAGGCTGTCCACTCTCACGACTCCTATTCAATAAGGTACTTAAAGTCTTAGCTGAAGCCATAAGGCAAGAAAGCAAGATAAGAGGGATTTAAATCCTCAAGGAAGAAGTCAAGTTATCTCTATTTGCAGATGACATGATCCTATACCTGAGTGATCCTAAAAATCCACCAGAAAGCTCCTGGAACTAATCCAGGAGTTCATCTGGGTGGCAGGATACAAAATAAATGTACAAAAATCAGTGGCTTTCCTATATGCCCAGAATGAAAGAAGTGAAAAAGCCCTGAGAGAAACAATCCCATTACTATAGCCCCTAAAAAAATGAAATACCTTGGTATAAACCTAATCAAGGAAGTAATAGACCTTTACAATGAAAACTTTAAAACCCTAAAGAAAGAAATTGCAGAAGACACCAGAAGGTGGAAAGACCTCCCATGTTCCTGGATTGGCAAAATCAATATCATAAAAATGACTATTCTACCAAAGGCAATATACATATTCAATGCTATACCAATCAAAATCCCAAAGCAATTCTTTAAAGAGCTTGATCAAACAATCTCAGAACTCATATGGAGGCACAAAAGACCTAGGATAGCAAAAAGAATCCTGGTAACAAAAAACATTGCTGGAGGTATTACCATACCGAACCTTAGTCTATTTTACAAATCCATAGTTATAAAAACAGCCTAGTGCTGGCTCTAAAATAGACACACATATCAATGGATAAGTGTTGAAGACCCAGATATAAGCTCACACAATTAGAGCCATTTGATCTTTGACAAAGGAGCCCAAAAAATCCAATGGAAAAAGAACAGCATCTTCAACAAATGGTGCTGGCAAACTGGATCTCCACATGCAGAAGATTAAAACTCGCCCCATATTTGTCACCATGTACAAGACTTAATTCCAAATGGATCAAGGACCTCGATATAAGGCCAAAGACTATTAAAAACCTTAGTTTAAAGGGTAGGGAACTCCCTAGAGCTGATTGGACTAGGCCAACATTTCCTAGTCAGAAATCCAATTGCACAGTCAATGCAACCAACACTCAAAAGATGGGATCTTATGAAATTAAAGAGCTTCTGTTCAGAGAAAGAGGTTGTAACTAGTGCACAAAAGCAACCCACAGAATGGGAGAAAATCTTCACTAACCACATATTTAATAGACCTCTATGATCCAGAGTGCACAAAGAAATTAGAAAACTAAACACCAAGAAAACAAGTGGTCCACTTGAAAAATGGGCCTTGGAACTTAAAAGAAACTTTACCAGAGAAGAAATTGAAATGTCTAACAAGTATCTTAAAAAATGCTCTGCAACCTTAGTCATCAGGGAAATGCATATCAAAACATCCCTGAGATATCATCTAAAAATCCACAACACAAACAAGACCAAATACTGAAGAGGATGTGGCAAGAAGGGAACTCTTCTATATTGCTGGTGGAAATGCAGGCTTATACAACCACTCTGGTGAGCTTTCTGGTGAATCTTAAAAAAGTTAAAGATTGAAATGCCATATGACCTTGCTATTCCACTTCTGAGAATAATCCCCCATACGGCAAAAATTTACCTCGATAGCACAAGCACTACCATGTTCATGGCAGCACTGTTTACAGTAGCAACATCTTGGAACCGACCCAAATGCCCAACAGTTGATGAGTGGATAAGGAAAATGTGGTACATTTATACAATGGAATACTACTCAGCCATCAATAATCATGAATTAATGAAACTTGCTGGGAAATGGATGAAATTAGAAAAAATTATGTTGAGTGAAGTATCCCACACAGAAAATTAAGTGCTTTGTACTCTCTAATAGGTAGATCCTAGTACCGAACCCACTTAGTGACACACTCAAAGATAAATCTCTGTAATACCTACAGTATTTTCAAAGATTATAAGCAGGGAGGGAGGGGGAAGGAGAGCCCTGCCAGAAACAAGGAGAGAGGGGATCATGCTACAGCAGAGAAAATAGGCCAACATCATGGACTGTAAGTATTGAGACATCTGGTTGGGCTTGCAGACTTTCCTTACTGGTCACTTGCATCTGTTGGGGCATTCTCTTACCAGAAAGGGAGGGCATAGAGTCTGGCAGATAGAAGGTAACTATCCTGAAAATGGTCTCGTACTCTTATTCCACTACCATTGCATCTACTCTTATAATAGGATTCTATTTTAACAGCATTTTATCTCTGACCAGGGGGTGGCATCCAATACCCATCAGGATGGAGCCAAGGGTGGTGCAGGAGCAGCAAAACTGAAAAAAAAATGAAGAAACCATAATTCGGAAAATCAGAGACTCTAATCAATATCCTGGAACCAGGCCAGCCTAATCTCTCCCCATCCTAAAGCTCAGGGAAATTTGTGGAAGAGGGGGCTGTAATATTTTAAGAGCCTAAATTTGGGGAGGAACAACAATATGCAAGATAGTCCATACAAGTTAGGGCCAAAGTAATCATATTAGGACTTTGCATGACCTGCACAATGACAAACATATCATTGAACCCCCAAAGTCTAGCATGGATCACAGGCACTAAGATCCTTAGAGGCAAGGGATTAACAGCCACAATAGTGTTCCTATACTAAAGGGGAACACACACAAAAAAAGAGCTCTAGACAATGCCACTGAGTCCTTACAACTCATCAGAGAGGAGTACCCAGAGGGAAGATTGACATGCACACTATAGGATGCTCCAGGAATTGGGGTGGGGGTCAGTGGGAGAAAGGGAGGAAGGGGGGAAAGGAAATGGGAATGTCGGGGAGAGAGCAAGTGGATCCAGGGAGAGATGGAGGGAGGGAGGGAAATGGGATACCTATCAGCTTTGTATGAGTGGAAGAAACAAAAAAAAAATCCGAAAAAGGCCTTATAAATAAATAATTAAATGTAAAATGCTTATGGAATCTGATTAACAATAAAGCATGCTAGTACCTACAATGATATATCTATTTATAATCAAATGTGACGGGATGGTGCTTTATATTTCCTGGACTTATGTATTTGATAGTTTTTCCTGTGCTGCAGCTGTCCCAGGCTTCTTTCAGTCCCTTGAACACATTGAGCATCTTTCTACTGTAAAGCACATGAATACATGGAGTACCCTTGCACCATAGATTCCCTGAAAACACAGAGCATCCTTCCTCCACCCATCTATTACAGGGTGGGTGCACTTGTGCTAAGGAAAGCTTTCATAATCACTCTACTAATGTCACTTTAAGAATCATAGGAGAATTTAGCACAGATGTCTGCTAAATGTATTGCATAATATTTATCCCTATGTCCCTTTCACCCCACCCCGCTCCCCCGGTCGGGACGCGCGTGGTCCAGCCGGGCCTCACCCCGCGACTCTAGGTAAGCCCCGCCTGCGCCTGCCCACCAGAACCCCAGGTCAGCCCAAAGTGACCCAGCTCAAATTCCCACCATCCAGCCAGAGCCTCCGAGCAGGGCCGATGGACGAGGAGGACCTCCCCCTGCGCCCAGGCCCGCCCCAGCTGCCCTCGGGTTAAATAGATCCACCCCGATGCCCTCATCCTTCCTTTCACCCCACCCCGCTCCACTGGTCGGGGACGCGCCAGGCCTCACCCATGACCAAGGTAAGCTCTGTCCCTGCCCAACCCCAGGCCAAATAATTCAGTTTAGTGAAATTGAAAGGTCTTAAGAGTTAAAACAACAATGCCAAAGTCAAAGTGCAAATCCATTAGAACCAACCCTCAAGTAAACAAATTTCCCACTGAAGAAATTAATCCCATAATGTTAGACTCCAACCAGAACAAACCCCCGGAAAAAGGCCAATAAAGCCTGACCCAGGATAACGACTTTCAAAATATGATCGATCATTACCATGTTCAATACTATGAAAGAGGAAATCAGGGAGGAATTACATAATGGAATCAATCGCTTTGAGGAGGAACACAACAGACATTTGGAGGAGTTGAGAAAAACAGTGCAAGAAACAAAAACTGGCATAGAGCAGTTAAAACAGAATCAAGCAGAGTTTAAAAGTGAGGTACAAGACAAGTTATCTTCAACCCAGAACTCTACAGAGAGCCTTATCAACAGAACTAAAGAAGCAGAAAACAGAATTTCAGACCTTGAAGATAAAGTGGGACTAACCAGCTCAATGGAAGAGGTTGTTAAAGCCAAAAAGATACTTGAGAGAAATATCCAAGAGATATGGGACACCCTGAAGAAGCCTAACATGCGTATTCATGGAATACCAGAGCAAGAATCTCAAAATACCACCTCTGAGGAAATTTTTCAAATGATCATCAAGGAAAACTTTCCTCATCTAAAAAAAGAGAGGCCCATCCATATACAAGAGGCATTCCGCACCCTAAACAGATATGACCAAAACAGAAGCATGCCATGGCAAACAATAGTTAAAACACTCCACATTCAAGATAAAGAACTGGTGCTGAGAGCTTCAAGGGAGAAAAAACAAGTCACTTTTAAAGGTGAACCTATTAAAATAACAAATGACTTCTCAGTTGAAACAGTAAAAGCAAGAAGAGCTTGGAGAGACATACTTCAAGTATTGAATGAGCAAAAATGTCAACCCAGGCTGATTTACCCTGCAAAACTATCAGTCATGATCAAGGGAGAAAGAAAAACTTTCCAGCAGAAAGACAACTTGAAGGGATACATGTCCACCAAACCAGGCCTTCAAAAAATACTAGAAATGATACTCAAGCATGAAGAAAAAAACAGGCATATCCAGGAGAACAGAAGGCAAATATAACACCATTAAAAGCGAAGCAATATACTTATAAAAACTACTAATCATAATATATGTCTGGAATCAAAAATAGTTTCTCCATTATAACACTAAATGTTAATGGAATTAATTCACCGATCAAGAGAGACAGATTACAAACTTGGATTAAAAATCACAATCCATCAATCTGCTGCCTGCAGGAAACCCATCTCACCACAAAAGATAGGCACGCTCTAAAAATAAAAGGCTGGTCAATAATTCTACAAACAGGCAGGGGTAGGCATTATGCTATCAGACAAAGTGGACTTCAAACCAAAGAAAATAAGAGGCACGGATGGATACTACATTTTAGTCACAGGTACAATTCACCAGGAAGACTTCACAATACTGAACATATATGGACCCAATACGGGCCCCTCCACATTCATTAAGAAAACCCTACAGCATCTAAAGCAAGAAATCAACCCCCAAACGATAATTCTTGGGGACTTCAACACCGCCCTCTCAACATGGGATAGATCAACAGGTCAAAAGCTTAACAGAGACACTTTGGAACTTAATCAAACCCTGAAAAAATGGACCTTACAGATCTCTATCGAACTTTTCACCCACGCACCAAAGAATACACATTTTTCTCAGCAGCACACGGAACTTTCTCCAAAATAGATCACATACTGGGCCACAAAACAAATCTACACATGTACAAAAAAGTTGAAATTCTAACCTGTGCGCTGTCAGACCACCACGGCCTAAAAGCTGGACATCCACAACACAACAAACAAGAGAAAATAAACTAACTCCTGGAAACTTAACAATATGATGATAATGAGAACTGGATTCAGGAAGAAATTAAAAAGGAAAGTCAAGATTTCCTGAAAGTGAATGATAATGAAAATACAACTTACCAAAATCTCTGGGACACAATGAAAGCTCTTCTAAGAGTAAGTTCATAGCTATTAATGCCTACAACAAATAAATGGAAACATCAGAAATAAACAACTTAACAATGCAGCTTAAAGCTTTAGAGAAACTAGAGCAATCTGACCCCAAAAGTAGTAAAAGAGAGATTAGCAAAATAAAGGGAGAATTATCTGAAATCGAGATTCAGAAAACAATAGAAAAAAATAACCAGTCAAAAAGCTAGTTCTTTCAAAAAATCAATAAGATTGATACACCCCTAGCTAAATTAACCAAAAGCAGGAGAGAGAAAACCCAAATTAACAAAATCAGAAATGAACATGGAGTTATCACTACTGATACCCAAGAAATCCAGAGAATTATAACATATTTTAAAAACTTATACTCTGTGAAGTTTGACAACATAAAAGAGATGGATGAATTTCTAAGTAAACACAACTTACCTAAATTGAATCAGGAAATTGTGAATCATTTAAACATATAACATATAAGGAAATTGAGGAAGTAATCTTGAATCTTCCCACCAAAAAATGTCCTGGATCAGATGATTTCAGCAAAGAGTTCTACCAGACATTTAAGGAGATAATAATACCAATATTCCTTAAACTGTTCCATCAAATAGCAAAGGAAGGAACACTACCATATTCATTCTATGAAGCTAATATCGTTTTAATCCCAAAACCTTAAAAAGACTCACTAAAAAAAAAAAAAAAACTATAGGCCAATCTCTCTGATGAACACAGACACAAAGATTCTCAACAAAGTTTTAGCAAATCGGATTCAAAAACATATTAAAAAGATTATTCACGGGGACCAAGTAGGCTTCATCCCCGGCACACAAGGTTGGTTCAACATACTCAAATCAATAAATGTAATTCATCATGTAAACCAGTCCAAAGTCCAAGACCACATGATACTCTCGATAGATGCAGAAAAAGCTTTTGAGAAGATCCAACAGCCTTTTATGATCAAAACTCTAGAGACAGTAGGAATGGAAGGAACCATTATCAATATAATAAAAGCTGTATACAACAAGCCCACAGCAAGGATTATGCTCAATGGGGAACAATTGGAAACATTCCCACTTCGATCAGGAACTAGACAAGGCTGTCCACTCTCACCACTTCTATTCAATATTGTACTTGAAGTCTTAGCTGAAGCCATAAGACAAGAAAGGGGCATAAGAGGGATTCAAATCGGCAAGGAAGAAGTCAAACTATCCTTATTTGCAGATGACATGATTTTATACCTGAGTGATCCCAAAAACTCCACCAGGAAGCTCCTGGAACTAATTGAGAAGTTCAGCAGGGTGGCAGGATACAAAATAAATGTGCAAAAATCAGAGGCCTTCCTGTATGCCCAGAATGAAAGAAGTGAAAAAGCCTTGAGAGAAACCATCCCATTCACTATAGCCCCTAAAAAAATGAAATATCTTGTTATAAACCTAACCAAGGAGGTAAAAGACCTTTACAATGAAAACTTTAAAACCCTAAAGAAAGAAATTGCAGAAGACACAAGAAGGTGGAAAGACTTCCCATGTTCCTGGATTGGCAGAATCAACATCGTAAAAATGACCACCCTAGCAAAGGCAATATACAAATTCCAATGCTATACCAATTAAAATCCCAAAGCAATTATTTAAAGAGCTTGATCAAACAATCTCAAAACTCATATGGAGGCACAAAAGACCCAGGATAGCAAAGACAATCCTCAGTAACAAAAACACTGCTGGAGGTATTACCATACCAAACCTAAGTCTGTATTACAAATCCATAGTTACAAAAACAGCCTGGTACTGGCTTAAAATAGACACACAGATCAATGAATAAGGATTGAAGACCCAGATATAAGCCCACAAAATTACAGCCATTTGGTCTTTGACAAAGGGACCCAAAGAATCCAATGGAAAAAGAACAGCATCTTCAACAAATGGTGATGGCAAAACTGGATCTCCACATGCAGAAGATTAAAGCTGGATCCATACTTGTCACCATGTATAAGACTTAATTCCAAATGGATCAAGGACCTTGATATAAGGCCAGAGACTATAAAGACCATAGTTGAAAGGATAGGGAACTCCCTCGAGCTGATTGGGCTAGGCCAACATTTCCTAAACAGACATCCAATGGCACAGTCACTGCTACCAACTCTCAGCAGTTGGGATCTTGCGAAATTAAAGAGCTTCTGTTCAGATAAAGAGATTATCACACGAGCTCAAAGGCAACCCACAGAATGGGAGAAAATCTTCACTAACCACATATCTGATAGAGCTCTGCTGTCCAGAGTGCACAAAGAAGTTAGAAAACTAAACATCAAGGAAACCAATGGCCCAATTAAAAAATGGGCCCTGGAACTTAAAAGAAATTTTACCAGGGATGAAATTAAAATGTCTAACAAATACCTTAAAAAATGCTCCACTTCCTTAGCCATTAGGAAAATGCAAATCAAAACTTCCCTGAGATATCATCTCACCCTGGTCAGGATGGCAAAAATCCACAACACAACAACAAATACTGGAGAGGATGTGGAGAGAGTGGAACTCTCCTACATTGTTGGTGGGAGTGCAGGCTCATACAGCCACCCTGGCAAGCTGTCTGGAGATTCTTAAAGAAATTAAAGATTGAAATGCCATATGACCCTGTGATTCCACTTTTGGGTATAACCCCCCATACAGCAGAGGTTCACCTCGAAAGCACAAGCACGACCATGTTCATAGCAGCACTGTTTACAATAGCAAAGACATGGAATCAACCCAAATGTCCAACAGTTGACGAGTGGATAAGGAAACTGTGGTACATCTATACAATGGAGTACTACTCAGCCATCAAAAATGATGAATTACTGGAATTTGCTGGGAAATGGATGTCATTAGAAACAATTATATTAAGTGAAGTATCCCAGACCCAGAAAATTAAGCGCCGTATGTACTCCCTAATAGGTGGCTCCTAGTACCAAACCCACCAGCCCATCTTGAGACTCATAGGTAAATCTATGTATTACCTACAGTAATTGCAAGGATTATGAACAGGAGGGATGGGGTTGGAGGGCCACACCAGAAACAAGGAGAGAAGTGACCATGTTACAGTAGAGAAAATAGGCCTCCATCAAGGACTGCAAGAAAGTAATGTGACACCTAGTTAGGTTCACAATTCGTTCCTGATCATTTACAACTAAGGGGGTATGAACTCACCAGAAGGGGGGCATATAGTCCGGCAGATTAAAAAGTAACCATTTTGCAAATGGGTGATTGACCCCTCCCATTGCCAAATGCCATATGACCCTGCGATTCCACTTTTAAGTATAAGTATTACATCTACCCTTGAATGCACTCTTATAATAAGACTCCAGTTTAACAGCTTTTTGTCTCTGGCCAGGGAGTGACATACAGTGCCCATCACGGTGGAGTGAAGGGCATTGCAGGAGCAACAAAACTGCAAAAGAAAATCAACAAACCACTATCCAGAACTTCAGAGACTCTATATCAACCACCTAGAACTAGGCCAGACTAAGCTCTCCCATCCTGAAGCTCAGGGACATTTGCGGAAGAAGGGGATAGTAAGAGTGTAAGAGCAAAAGGATGGGAGGAGCAATGATTTGCAAGATTCTCCACACAAGTTAGGGCCGAAGCAATCATAATTGCACATTGTATGCCTGGCGCAATGTCCAACACACTATTGACCTCACAAAGTCTAGCATCTGCTAAAGGCACCAAGATCCTTGGAGGCAAGGGATTGACAGCCACAGTAGTGTTCCTATGCTTAAGGGGAACACAGGAAGGGGTTCAGGGAAATGCCACTGGGTCCTTGTATGTCATCGGAGAGGAGGACCCAGAGGAGAGTCAGGCATGCACAAGAAAGGACTCTGGGAATCGGGGCGGAAGGCATGGGGGCTGGGGAGGGAGGGGTGAGGGGAAGGGGAGCAGGGGCTTCGGGGGAGGAGGAGGGAGGAAGGGAACAGTTGTACCTATTAAGTTTGTATGAGCTGAAATAATAATAAAAAATGTATTATATTAAAAAATATTTATTGCTATCTGAAAACATCACTAACTTACTTTCGTTACTAAGTTCAGGATCTCAGCATCAAATGTTGCTACTAATTAAGTGAATTACAGAAGAAAATTGGACATCATCCTTGAAATTAAGGAGTATAGAAATGTCTTTTCCTCTGTTATATATTAAAAACTGCAATAAAAGTAAAAGGCTATAAAAGGTCTATGAATTTATAAGACTACTTTTTATAACAAGAAACACTTTCTTTAGTTGAGCAAATAGTTTTCTGGATGGTCATATATTTCTGCATATTCTGCACTTGGTGTGCATATTCACTATTTATAATTAGGTAAAAACCCATGCATCATGTCTTTACAGGGAAAAATTGGAAAACTATTTTTTCTATGATATTCTATTGCCTGCTATCAGTCTAACTTTGATGATAATTTTAATATAAAAAATTCTGCCATGCAATAGATCTGTTAGAAAATTTCAGACTTCAGAGTATTTTGCAAAGGAAATAAAAATATAATTTTCTCCCCATAATGCAATTTTCTAGGTAGCTTGCACATTTTATTTCATATGTATTGTTCTTTTTTATGCAGGCAATGAGGCTTGGAGGACTCAACTTGTAATATACAGACTTTTGGAAAGTAGTTCATCTTTATCTCAGCATTTCTGTGAATATCTTTACATGCATCTCTCATGTTCAGACTTGAACATAAGCTTGCCATCCAGAGCTCATGAGGCTATTCACAGACAAAAAACTCTTTCTTGGTAATATAAATACAATTGACTTGTATTTTCTCCAGTGAAATAAAATACATTTAAAAAAGTATATACAGTTCTTTCAACATTATTGAAACTATGTAGAGCTTTAGGTGACTTAAATATCACAAAATAATTACTGCCTTTTCAAATTGTTTTGTAGTTTCTATCCTTGCTACTTCCTTTGAAAATATTTTCCCAAGTTATCAATTCTGTGCTATCTGTTTCTGAGAAAATATTTTATATTATATTAAATTTATTATATATGTTCACAAACATATTTATTTCATATATATACATGTTTAAACTTTATTTGTGTGTGTGTGTGTGTGTGTGTGTGTGTGTGTGAGAGAGAGAGAGAGAGAGAGAGAGGATATTACATGTCCCTGTGGAAGACTAAGGGTAGTCCAGCATGATTCTGGATTACCTTAACCTCCTTTTTGGCTCGCTATGGGATTTCCTTAAGGTCCACCCACCAGGGCCAGAAGTACAGGCCCCATCACTGTTTTTACTTGGCTTTTTTACTTAGGATTTGTGTTGAAAACTCAGGACTGCATGTGAGGCAGAGTCTTCACCCCAGAGTCATCTCTCCAGCCCGTATTGTGTGTGTGTGTCTCTGTGTGTGTGTGTGTGTGTGTGTGTGTGTGTGTGTGTGTGTGTGTCAGAGTAATTTTTAATGGGAATAACCAATTTTATTCTGGCTTGCAATTGTCTGATTACAGCTTTTTTTCTTTTTTACAAAATAAGTTGTTCTTGTTTTCTCCCACCTGTCCCTTTCTTTTCCCAAACCCTCCTCCAGTCCTCAATCCATCCCTATCATTTCCGTCCTCATGACTCTCTGCTTGTGAAGCTCACAGAGCTCCCTTCAGGTTGTCTTTACTAGTAGGGGATCAATCCTCTGTGGCAGTGTAAGTGGTTCTTCTGTGGGAAATCCCCCTGGTCTGGTGGGATGTTCCCCTTCACCTTTCTAACAACTGCCCCTATAATTCCCACTACTCATATAAATACTTTTCCTGAGATGTTTACTGGTCCACGGGGGAATATTGATATGTTAGCCATTGGTGGGGATAGATTTCATTGCAGTGAGCTCATGAGTGTAGCTTCCTTGATGTGACTGCCCTGACCTGGCCTGTGATGTGCCTTCCAACCTTTAAGTTCTTGCAGTTTTACTACTATTTCTTCTGAAGGTTCCATAAGCATTAGGATGGAAAGATGTTTGGATGGTCTGGTTAAGACTGAACATTTTGGAGTTGACTATACCCTGTACTCAGATCAGTGTTTTCTACTTCACTATTCTTCTATCAAAATAGTTTGTATCTTGATAGTTGAGATCTTTTTCTTCTATCAAAATAGTTTGTATCTTGATAGTTGAGATCTTTTCTTATCTAAGGAGGTGTTTAGATGATGGTTTATTATGATTATACTAAGACCTCTAATGTTGTCTAGGGTCAATTTTCTCCCTTTTCACTATTACTTGGACGATTTTATACTGGGCATGTGTTACCTGGCAGTAAGAAACTGGTTAACAGGTAATTAGTTATCTGAAGGCTAACCTTGCTATTTGCTGTTTGCTATCTTTGTCCTCCTTCCTGTAAAACTTTTCTTTTGTAGATACCTTATTCATCTATGTGCTCATGTTCTTTTCTCTCTTCTCTTTTAGAACCTTTCTCCACATACACAACTTATATTCCTTTGCCATTTGTGGTTGTTTCTGTTTGGTTACCACATTCTGAAGACTTAATGCTAGCTTCCATTTATATGAAGAACATGGGCTATCATTTTTTGTGTGTGTCTGGCATAATTCACTCAGTATAATTTTTTCCAATCCCTTCTATTTATCATCAAGTTTCTTTAACTCATTCTTTCCATTATCAGAATAGCATTCCATTGTGCATATGCACCACATTTTCATTAGCCATTAGTCTGTTGGACATCTAGGTTGATTGAACTCCTTTGCTATTGTGAATAAAACTACTATAAACATAGCTGTAAATGCAGCCTTGCATAAGGATATAATATTTTGGGGACTATTCCCAGGAGCCATATAGCTAGTTCATGTGGTGTTTTGAATTTTTTACATTTTTAGTAATCTCCAAACTGATCTCAAATGGATTGTTTAAGTTTATATTCCCACAAGCAATTTATGAGGATTCCCTTCTAATTGTATCCTCACAAGCATTTGTTGGTGTTTGTATTTTTGGATATTAGCCATTCTAACGAGGTGAATCTTTTGCACTTCCCTATTTTATAGGAAGGTGAAGCATTTAAAGATACCATTTGACATTTGAATTTCATCTTGTGAAAGGTTTCTTTTTAGTTCTAATGTACATTTTAAGTTAAGTTAATTAATTCCCTAATATTTAATTTTTTGAGTTCTTTGTGCACTCTGGATATCAATCCTTTATAAAATAGATGGCTATTGAAAATTTTCTCTCATTTCATGGGGTACCTTTTTGTACAATTAGCAATATCTTTTGCTGAACAGAAGCTTTTAATTTCATGTAATCTCACTTGTTTAGTGTTGGTTTATTTCCTGTGCATTTGTGGTCCTATTAAGGAAATTTTGGTCTAGGTCAATCAGTAGTGTGTTCCCTAATTTTTCCTCTAGGAATCTTATAGTCTCTAATGTTGAGATGTGTGATCAATTTGAAGTTAATTTTCATGCCGGATGTCAAATCATATTCCAGTATCATTCTTCTGCATGTAGATATCCAGTTTTTTTGACTCTAAAAATGGCCCTTTTGTGGGAGCCAGTTTTGGTCTCCCTCATATCACCAAGCCATTTTACCCATTTTCAGAAGTGGTCCAAAGCATAGCAAAAAGGATTCTTACCCACCCCTTGAAAAAGACCTGTAACTCAGCTCTCTGAGAAATTACAACCTGCTGTGGCTGCATGACTAGCTCACATTTGAGGAAGTAAAAGAGGCAGTAAAAATAAAGAACTAAGACAAGAACTGATTCTGATGACACCCATGTTTGGTACAGTTCCTCTTTAGGGGACCACTGGAGAGATGTATGCTGAATATGAGAATGATCCATTACCAGGCACACTTGTTTGAACAGCCCTGCATGAGGTTCCAGAAGGCAATGTTCCAAAATCTGGCTTGTCTACTACCTGAGGCATACCTGATGGAACCTATACTTGGTACAACCTTCCAGACTAGACCTGACTGACAACACATTGGAAAATATGGATGCAGAACAGTATCTAGATAGAAGCAGTTACATTCAGGATGACATCAGGTATGCAGGGGTAGCAGTGGTCTGTACAAAGTCTCTAAGTTGAGGGATATTTGCTCAAAAGGTCAAAATAATACCCTGACTGAGGCCCTGAGATGGAGAAAGGACAAAGCCATCCTGGTATGCATTGACAGGAGATGCTTTTTCCATATGACTGGATAGGAGACTAGATGGTACATGAAGTGGTCCGAGAAGCAATGTGTCCCTGCAGATTCTTATTATAATTGCAGAGTTGAGCCTTCCAGACATGTCAGTTTACATGCCCAAGGAGGATGACTGAGCAAAACATAAAGGAGCCTCTAAAGACAGGGGAGGATCCCCCTTCCCCTCCACTCCGCCGCCCGGGACATGCAGTCCAGCCGGGCCTCACCACGCCGCGACCCAGACTCCAACCAGAACAAACCCATAAAAAATGGCCAAGAAAGCCTGACCCAGGATAACTTCAAAATATGATCATTACCATGTTCAATACTATGAAAGAGGAAATCCAGGAAGGAATTAAATAAGCGAATCAATCGCTTTGAGGAGGAACACAATAGACACATGGAAGAGTTGAGAAAAACAGTGCAAGAATGAAAAACTGGCATAGAGCAGTTAAAGCAGACTCAAGCAGAGTTTAAAACTGAGCTAAAAGACAAGTTATCTTCAACCCAGAACTCCACAGAGAGTCTTATCAGCAGAACTAATGAAGCAGAAAACAGAATTTCAGACCTTGAAGATAAAGTGGGAGTATTAACCAGCTCAATGGAAGAGATTGTTAAAGCCAAAAAGATGCTTGAGAGAAATATCCAGGAGATATGGGACACCCTGAAGAATCCCAACATGCATATTCATGGAATACCAGAGCAAGAATCTCAAATTACCACCTCTGAGGAAATTTTTCAAATGATCATCAAGGAAAACTTTCCTCATCTAAAAAAAGAGAGGCCCATCCATATATAAGAGGCATTCCTCACCCCAAACAGATATGACCAAAACAGAAGCACGCCACGGCAAATAATAGTCAAAACACTCCACATTCAAGATAAAGAACTGGTGCTGAGAGCTTCAAGGGAGAAAAAACAAGTCACTTTTAAAGGTAAACCTATTAAAATAACAAATGACTTCTCAATGGAAACACTAAAAGCAAGAAGAGCTAGGAGAGACATACTTCAAGTATTGAATGAGCACAAATGTCAACCTAGGCTGATTTACCCTGCAAAACTATCCGTCATGATCGAGGGAGAAAGAAAAATCTTCCAGCACAAAGACAACTTGAAGGGATACATGTCCACCAAACCAGGCCTTCAAAAAATACTAGAAATGATACTCAAGCATGAAGGAAAAAACAGGCATATCCAGGAGAGCAGAAGGCAAGTATAACACCATTAAAAGCAAAGCAATATACTTATAAAAACTACTAAACATAATAAATGTCTGGAATCAAAAATAGTTTCACCATTATAACACTAAATGTTAATGGAATTAACTCACCAATCCAGAGACACAGGTTACAAACTTGGATTAAAAATCACAATCATCAATCTGCTGCCTGCAGGAAACCCATTTCACCACAAAACATAGGCATGCCCTAAAAATGAAAGGCTAGTCAATCATTCTACAAGCTAATGGAAGCAGAAAACAAGCAGGGGTAGCCATTATGCTATCAGACAAAGTGGACTTCAAACCAAAGAAAATTATAAGAGACACGGATGGATACTACATTTTAGTCACAGGTACAATTCCCCAGGAAGACTTCACAATACTGAACATATATGCACCCAATACGGGCCCCTCTACATTCACTAAGAAAACCCTGCAGCATCTAAAGCAAGAAATCAATCCCCAAACGATAATTCTTGGGGACTTCAACACCTGCCCTCTCAACATGGGATAGATCAATAGGTCAAAAGCTTAACAGAGACACTTTGGAACTTAATCAAACCCTGAAGGAAATGGACCTTACAGATCTCTATCGAACTTTCCACCCACACACCAAAGAATACACATTTTTCTCAGCAGCATACGGAACTTTCTCCAAAATAGATCACATACTGGGCCACAAACGAATCTACACATATACAAAAAAGTTGAAATTCTAACCTGTGCCCTATCAGACCACCACGGCCTAAAGCTGGACATCCACAACACAATCAAACAAGAGAAAATACACTAACTCCTGGAAACTTAACAATATGATGATAATGAGAACTGGATTCAGGAAGAAATTAAAAAGGAAATTCTAGATTTCCTGAAAGTGAATGATAATGAAAATACAACTTACCGAAATCTCTGGGACACAATGAAAGCTGTTCTAAGAGGTAAGTTCATAGCTCTTAATGCCTACATCAAAAAAATGGAAACATCAGAAATAAACAACTTAACGATGCAGCTTAATCTTTAGAGAAAATAGAGCAATCTGATCCCAAAAGTAGTAGAAGAGAGGAGATTAGCAAAATAAGGGGAGAAATATCTGAAATCAAGACTAAGAAAACGATAGAAAAAATCAACCAGTCAAAAAGCTGGTTCTTTGAAAAAATCAATAAGATTGATACACCCCTAGCTAAATTAACCAAAAGCAAGAGAGAGAAAACCCAAATTAACAAAATTAGAAATGAACATGGAGTTATCACTACTGATACCCAAGAAATCCAGAGAATTATAACATCATATTTCAAAAACTTATACTCTGTGAAGTTTGACAACACAAAAGAGATGGATGAATTTCTAAGTAAACACAACTTACCTAAATTGAATCAGGAAGTTGTGAATTATTTAAATAGTCCTATAACATATAAGGAAATTGAAGAAGTAATCTCAAATCTTCCCACCAAAAAATGTCCTGGACCAGATGGATTCAGCACAGAGTTCTACCAGACTCCTTAAACTGTTCCATCAAATAGCAAAGGAAGGAACGCTACCATATTCCTTCTATGAAGCTAATATCATTTTAATCCCAAAACCTTAAAAAGACTCACTTAAAAAAGAAAACTATAGGCCGATCTCTCTGATGAACACAGACACAAAGATTCTCAACAAATTCTTAGCAAATCGGATTCAAAAACATATCAAAAAAATCATTCACAGGGACCAAGTAGGCTTCATCCCCGGCACACAAGGTTGGTTCAACATACGCAAATCAATAAATGTAATTCATCATGTAAACCAGTCCAAAGTCCAAGACCACATGATACTCTCGATAGATGCAGAAAAAGCTTTTGATAAGATCCAACAGCCTTTTTTGGTCAAAACGCTAGAGACAGTAGGAATGGAAGGAACCTTTATCAATATAATAAAAGCTATATACAACAAGCCCACAGCAAGGATTATGCTCAATGGGGAACAATTGGAAGCATTCCCACTTCGATCAGGAACTAGATAAGGCTGTCCACTCTCACCACTTCTATTCAATATTGTACTTGAAGTCTTAGCTGAAGCCATAAGACAAGAAAGGGACATAAGAGGTATTCAAATCAGCAAGGAAGAGGTCAAACTATCCCTATTTGCAGATGACATGATCTTATACCTGAGTGATCCCAAAAACTCCACCAAGAAGCTTCTGGAACTAATTGAGAAGTTCAGCAGGGTGGCAGGATACAAAATAAATGTGCAAAAATCAGAGGCCTTCTTATGTGCCCAGAATGAAAGAAGTGAAAAAGCCTTGAGAGAAACAATCCCATTTACTATAGCTCCTTAAAAAAATGAAATACTTTGGTATAAACCTAACCAAGGAGGTAAAAGACCTTTACAATGAAAACTTTAAAACCCTAAAGAAAGAAATTGCAGAAGACACCAGAAGGTGGAAAGACCTCCCTTGTTCCTGGATTGGCAGAATCAACATCATAAAAATGACCATCCTACCAATGGCAATATACAGATTCAATGCTATACCAATCAAAATCCCAAAGCAATTCTTCAAAGAAGTTGACCAAACAATCTCAAAGTTCATATGGAGGAACAAAAGACCCAGGATAGCAAAGACAATCCTGAGTAATAAAAACACTGCTGGAGGTATTACCATACCAAACCTAAGTCTATTTTACAAGTCCATAGTTATAAAAACAGCCTGGTACTGGCTCCAAAATAGACACAGAGATCAATGGATAAGGATTGAAGACCCAAATATAAGTCCACAAAATTACAGCCATTTGGTCTTTGACAAAGGGGCCCAAAATATGCACTGGAAAAAGAACAGCATCTTCAACAAATGGTGCTGGCAAAACTGGATCTCCACATGCAGAAGATTAAAGCTGGACCCGTCCTTGTCACCATGTACAAGACTTAATTCCAAATGGATCAAGGACCTTGATATAAGGCCAGAGACTATAAAAACCATAGTTGAAAGGATAGGGAACTCCCTCGAGCTGATTGGGCTAGGCCAACATTTCCTAAACAGACATCTAATGGCACAGTCACTGCTACCAACTCTCAACAGTTGGGATCTTGTGAAATTAAAGAGCTTCTGTTTAGATAAAGAGATTGTAACACGAGCTCAAAGGCAACCCACAGAATGGGAGAAAATCTTCACTAACCACACATCTGATAGAACTCTGCTGTTCAGAGTGCACAAAGAAGTTAGAAAACTAAACACCAAGGAAACCAATGGCCCAATTAAGAAATAGGCCCTGGATCTTAAAAGAACTTTACCAGGGATGAAATTAAAATGTCTAACAAATATCTTAAAAATGCTCCACTTCCTTAGCCATCAGGGAAATGCAAATCAACACTTCCCTGAGATATCATCTTACCCTGGTCATGATGGCAAAAATCCACAATACAAACAACAACAAATGCTGGAGAGGATGTGGAGAGAGCGGAACTCTTCTAGCATTGCTGGTGGGAATGCAAGCTCATACAGCCACTCTGGCAAGCCATCTGGAGATTCTTAAAGAAATTAAAGATTGAAATGCCATATGACCCTGCTATTCCACTTTTGGGAATAACCCCCCATACAGCAGACGCTCACCTCGATAGCACAAGGACGACTATGTTCATAGCAGCACTGTTTCCAATAGCAAAGACATGGAATCAACCCAAATGTCCAATAGTTGACGAGTGGATAAGGAAAGGGTGGTACATCTATACAATGGAGTACTACTCAGCCATCAAAAATGATGAATTACTGGAATTTGCTGGGAAATGGATGTCATTAGAAACAATTATATTAAGTGAAGTATCCCAGACCCAGAAAATTAAGCGCCGTATGTACTCCCTAATAGGTGGCTCCTAGTACCAAACCCACCCAGCCCACCTAGAGACAGTAATTGCAAGGATTATTAACAGGAGTGATGGGGTGGGAGGGCCACACCAGAAACAAGGAGAGAAGGGACCATGTTACAGCAGAGAAAATAGGTCTCCATCAAGGACTGAGATAAATAATGAGACATCTGATTAAATTCAAAGACTTTTGTTCCTGATCATTTACTACTGAGGGTGTATGATCTCACCAGAAGAGGAGGGCATATAGTCTGGTAGATAAAAAGTAACCATTGTGCAAATTGGTGATAGACCCCTCCCTCACTGTGGTTTCCCACTTTTATTACATCTATCTTTGAATGTGCTTTTATCACAAGACTCTAGTTTAATGGCTTTTTGTCTCTGGCCAGGGGGTAACATACAATGCCCACCAGGATGGAGTGAAAGGCATTGCAGGAGCAGCAAAACTGCAAAAGAAAATCAACCAACCACAATCCAGAACTTCAGAGACTCTATATCAACCACCTAGAACTAGGCCAGCTTAATCTCTCCCCATCCTGAAGCTCAGGGAAATTTGCGGAAGAGGGGGCGGTAAGAGTGTAAGACCAAAAGGATGGGAGGAGCAATGATATGCAAGATACTCCATACAAGTTAGGGCTGAAGCAATCATAATTGGACTTTACATGCCCTGCGCAATGTCCAACACACTATGGACCTCACAAAGTCTAGCATCTGCTAAAGGCACCAAGATCCTTGGAGGCAAGGGATTGGCAGGCACAGCAGTGTTCCTATACCTAAGGGGAATATGGGACAGGGTTCAGGGAAAGGCCACTGGGTCCTTGTATGTCATCGGAGAAGAGGGCCCAGAGGAAAATCAAGCATGCAAAAGAAAGGACTCCCTGGGAATTGGGGCGGGAGGCACTGGGGGATGGGAAGGAAGGGGGGTGAGGAGGGGGAGCAGGGAGTATGGGGGAAGGAGGAGGGAGGGAGGGAACTGTTGTACCTATTAAGTTTGTATGAGCTGAAATAAATATAAAAAATGTATTAATAAAAAAAATCAGTGCAACAAGCTCTTGCTTTTGCAAATGAACAAAGGAGCAAAACAACGATTCCTGTTTCCTAGATGTAAACTGGAGGGTCAAACAAATAAAACCACAATAAAGATCATCAAAAAAGGAAAAAAAAAAAAAAAAGACAGGGGAGGATAACAGATGCTACCAGATAGAAGACTTACAGGGCCCTTGACTTTGGATAAGGAATTGGAAAATCATTTTCACCAAGCCACCCACCAGTGGTCTTCAAAATTAACTGAACTTCTTTAGCCTATATACTTTTTCCAACAACTGTATGAAATAGCCAGAGATTTGGTATCTAGATGCTGCACATAGGTAAGCACAAAAAGAGGTAAAGAGTCTCCAAGGGAATACAAGTCTGTCTGTTCCTAATGCACCATGCATGGAGAGTACTGAAAATTGGACTTCACTGAAACAAAACCAACTACCTTTGGGTATAATTACTTATTAGTGTTCATGGACACCTTCTCAGGATGAGTAGAAGCATCCTCTATGAGGTCAAAGACCACCTCAATAGCAATCAAAAATTTATTTCAGGAATTAGTACCTAAATTTGGACTGACCTTTACTTTGGGGTCTGACAATAGCCCAGCCTTCATGGGCAACAACTCCCAAACAGTGACAAAGGCACTAAATAAAAATTGGAAATTACATCATGCTTATCAACTATAGAATTCATGATAGGTAGAATGGATGAATGGGGCTTTAAAGGAGACTATGTTTAAATTGGTCCTAGAGACAGGCAAAAGTTAAACCAACCTCTTCCTTTTTGACTTCCTTAGGGCCAGATATACCCCTTATAAGGAAGGTTTAACTCCTTGTGAAATTATTTTCAGAAGGGGCACCCATCTTCCCAAAATTAAGAGATACCCAAAACAGAAATTGTTAATCTCCCCTTTTAAGTCATTACATGTATTGCACAAAAGCCAGAGGGCTATCCACCATAGTTCAATGACCAGAGCAATGAACCACCTCTAAACTAGCCCACTAGCTCCAGTCTGATAATTTAGTCTGGGTCACCTTGGAGTCCACTGGAAAGGTCCACACCCAGTGGACTAGATAACACCTAACACAGTGAAAGTGATCAGGATATCTTCTTGGGTATGTCACATACAGTTGAAAGGGGAAACATGGACTGTCTTTCAAATCAGAACCTGCTAAAGATAAGAGTAAAGTGGGCTAGGGTCTGTAGAGGTGGCTCAGGGGTTAAGCCTCTGCCTTACAGGCAGAAGGTCCTGGGTTCGGATCCTAGACCCCACTTATAGACGCCAGGCAGAAGCAGGGGCGGCCTGCATTTCTGGTCCTGGTAGGGCGAAGCCTGTGAATCTCCAGGCAGAGTAAACAAGGAGGAGGTGGAGGCGTCCATGGTGGTTCCTGAATTCGCCTGTGGTTCTACACACATACACACACATACACACACACACACACACACACACACACACATACAAAAGAGTAAAGTGGGCTAACTGTTGCCTTTCTTCTTCTTCTTTCTTTTTCATTAATGATGGGCACTTTTATTTTTTGATATCTAATTTTTTAAAATATTTATTTACTCTTTCCACTCATGCAAGCTTGATAAGTACCTCCCTCCTTCCGCCCCTCCCTGGATTCCCTTACTCCCTCCCCTCTTTTCCTTTTCCTTCCCCCCCTCCCTTTCTTCCATTGCCCCCCCCCCATCCCTAGAACATCTTTTAGTGTGCATGTCAAACTTCCCTCTGGGTCCTCCTCTCTGATGAGGTGTAAGGACTCAGTAGCATTGCCTAGAGTACTTTTTGTGTTCCCCTTTAGTATGTGACCACTATTGTGGCTGTTAATCCCTTGCCTCTAAGGATCTTAGTGCCTGTGATCCATGCTAGACTCTAGGGATTCAATGATATGTTGGTCATTGTGCAGGTCACACAAAGTCCTATTATGATTACTTAGGCCCTAACTTGTGTGGGGTAGCTTGCATGTCATAACTCCTCCCCATCTTTAGGTGTTGGGACCGCCCAGGATTTGCCCTAGGGCATGGCTGAGCACATGGGACTAAAGATGGTCCCTGAGGACGAGGGTCTTGGGCGTAACCTGATCACTTCACAGAGAGCTCTAATTGGCTTTCAGGTATCTACCTGCCCCCTGTGCTGAGCGGCATTGAACTTGACCATTAGCACCTGTAGGATGTCTTGACCTTGTGATACAATTGGATGCCTGTTTCGCGCCTTGGTGGCCTTTGTCTATAAAAGTTCCTTTTCTCCCCCCAATAAAGTGAGATCTGCTTCTGACAATCTCCCCAGTCCCGTGCCGAGTCTCTGGGGATAGAGGCGGAGGTGGGGATGGCTGGAACCTGCTTTCATCACAGCCAGCAGCTCTGTGTGTGTGTGTGAGTGAGTGAATAAGTGCGTGAGTGGGAACTGGTTCTCACATTTAGGCTCTTACAATCTTACCACCCCTTCTTCTGCAAATTTCCCTGAGCTTTAGGATGGGGAGAGATTAGGCTGGCCTGGTTCCAGGTAGTTGATATAAAGTCTCTGATGTTCTGCATTGTGGTTTGTTGATTTTTTTTTTTTCAGTTTTTCTGGGGGTGATATCCAATACCCATCAGGATGGAGCTAAGGGCGGTGCAGGAACCACCTTTCTTCTTGCATGGATTATGATCCCACTTTCGGCAGATCTGTTCTCCTACTAACCTATAACCTGGGTATGGGAACTCAGACAGAGAACAGAGGGGTACTCATTAGTATCACCACTGATGATCAGCCCACTTTTCAGGTCTGTCTCTGTAAACCTATGGATCTTACATTTGGGATATGAAATTAAAAAACTTGATATGTGGATCAATTATTTGATGAGCATATCTAAATTCTCCAGGTTTATACACACCCTGCAAATGGGGAAATCTTTCTGTTAGGGGAGTGGTCAGTATCACTGTGCTGCTTGGGAATGTGAAACACAAAAATATGCATCAATTTGGTATGAAGGATTGGGCATGTGTCTCTGGGATATGGAAACCTTCGACCATCAAAATCATAGCATAGAATTCAACTGGACACCATTATTATGTGACAGGAATTCATGGGAAATCAGATTAAAAGTCTCTGGAAAGGACACAAGAGATAAATTTACTATGCAAAAGAGACCTGCACAAACACCTCAACCAAACAGAGATCTGAATCTTTCAATATGTGAAAAGATGACTACAAAACAAACCCACTGCAAGCACAACAATCCTAGGTCAGATTTTGACCATTATTACCCAAACAAATCCACACCCTAACCTGAATCTAGTTCCTCAATGACAGAAACTCTAGTTAAGCTTCATAAGCACCTGAATCACACTTGATGCTGGGACAGGCTTGTTGATTGTGCCTTGACCCTAGACCCTCATTATATTGGCATAATGTCAAACCAGTTCTCACTCCCACCTGAAACCAGGTCAGATGTAAGTAGAGGCAGTTCTAAGTCACCCTAGGAGACTTGTAGGGCCAGGAACCTGTGTCGTTTCCTTCACTTATGATCTGGATAGATTTCCTTGAGCATCATCCAGCAAACTAATAATAGCTTAAGCCAAAGAGTCTTCTTTAAGGCACTTGACACTTTCTAGCTAACTGGTACAAGTGGGCTGACTAAATGTGCAGCCTCTGATAGATTATAATTCAGGGTCATACAGGATGCTCTGAATGTTAGTCCATGTAGTACCTCAAGATATGGCTACAGTGGAGAGGATGGCAACGCCTATTTTAACCTGGACTCAGAACTACCTAGGAGAAGAAGAGCCAACCAGGTTATTCTGGATTCGATGCTGGAAGGGACAGGAATAGCAGGATATACCACCATACAGACATTGACCCTAATTATAGGGGACAAGAATTTCAGAGAATTCAGTATCTAGATAGATTTGGACTTAGGATACTCATAGAATTCGTTCTCCAATTAGAATAGAAGGTCAATTAGTTCACTGAGATAGTGCTACATGAAAACTTTGGAACTGCACTTGAAAGCATATGCCCTGAGTAGATGCTGACTTCATGGATTATATGAAGGCAGCCTCTTCGCTGGCCCCAAGGTCTAAGGAAACAGCCCCCATGCTAAATAAGTGTGCTGAGTGGACCACAAGAAGCCAGAACTTAATAGAATCTACAGAAACTTCAAGCTAGGCACTAGTGGACAAACACCATACAACTTAAGACCCCCCCCAAAATTATCATCCAACAGAAGATAATCTTCACCTCAACCCTAAAATAATAGCCCACTTTATTTCACCTTGATCTTAATGGACAGTCACCATAGTTTAAGATTTCTGTACTGCATATACTCACCTTCTTTCACCTACCCCTTTGGTATTAATCATTCACTTTCAAACATCTCTGAGTATCTAAAATCTGCCATATCACTTTTATCACTAATTTTTGGATACTAAATCCAACTTTATAAACACAAAAATGTTAAAGTTGCTCTGATACATAACCCTAACTATGCCTAGCAAACCTAGAAATCCAACCTCAAACCTCTCAATTAAAACTGACTAACATTTGGCCACTCCCCTAATAAGAGTGGTGCTTGCATACTCCTTTAACACTATGATAACCTTACCCACAAAAATGGCACCAAACAATCTTAAACTGATTCCCTTTAACACCTGGACAAACAGTTGCAGAAACTGACCAAGTATGGTAATTCTGTCTGATTCAAAAGAATCAAAAACGCAAATCTAAGAAAAATGCTACAGACCAAATACAGAATACCCAAGTCAAAAAAAAGAGATACAATTAAAAAGCTTTTTAATTTCATAAGATCCCATCTCTTTAATATTGGTTGTAGTGACTGTGCTATTGGATTTCCATTTAAGAACTGTTGTCCTAGTCCAATCAGCTCTAGGAAGTTCCCTACCCTTTACACTAAGGTTTTTATAGTCTCTGGCCTTATATTGAAGTCCTTGATCCATTTGGAATTAAGTCTTGCACATGGTGACAAGTATGGGTCCAGTTTCAATCTTCTGCATGTGGACATCCAGTTTTGAGAGCACCATTTGTTGAAGATGCTCTTCTTTTTCCATTGGATTTTTTTGGGCCCCTTGGTCAAAGATCAAATGGCTGTAATTTTGTGGGCTTATATCTGGGTCTTCAACCCTTATCCATTGAGAGCTTCTATTCAGATAAAGAGATTGTAACCTGAGCACAAGGGCAATCCACAAAATGGGAGAAAATCTTCACTAACCGTATATCTGATAGAGCTCTATTATCCAGAGTACACAAAGAACTTAGAAAATTAACACCAAGGAAACAAATGGCCCAATTAAAAAATGGGCCTTGGAACTCAAAAGAAACTTTACCAGGGACGAATTGAAATGTCTAACAAATATCTTAAAAGATGCTCCACATCCTTAGCCATCAGGGAAATGCAAATCAAAACTTCCTTTAGAGATCATCTCAACCCGATCAGGATGGCAAAAATCCACAATACAAACAATACCAAATGCTGGAGACGATGTGGAGAGAAAGGAACTCTCCTACATTGCTAGTGGGAATGCATGCTTATACAAAACCACTTTGGCAAGCAGTCTGGTGATTCTTAAAAAATTTAAAGATTGAACTGCCATATGATCCTGCTATTCCACTTCTGAGAATAATCCCCCATACAGCAACAATTCACCTCATATCACAAACATGACCATGTTCAGAGCAGCACTGTTTACAACAGCAAAGTCATGGAACCAACCCAAATGCCCAACAGTTGATGAGTGGATAAGGAAAATGTGGTACATTTATACAATGGAATACTACTCAGCCATCAAAAATGATGAATTAATGAAATTTGCTGGGAAATGGATGAAATTGGAAAAAATTATGTTGTGTGAAGTATCTCAGACACAGAAAATTAAGTGCCATATGTATCCCCTAATAGGTGGATCCTAGTACCAAACCCACTTAGTGACACACTCAAAGATAAATCTGTGTAATACCTATAGTAATTGCAAAGATTATACACAGGAGGGAAGGGGAAAGTGGGCCCCACCAGCAACAAGGAGAGAGGGGATCATGCTATAGCAGAGAAAATAGACCACCAAGGACTGCAAGTAAGTAATGAGGCATCTGGTTGAGCTCACAGACTTTTCTTCCTTGTCATTTGCAACCAATGGGGTATGATCTCACCAGAAAGGGAGGCATAAAGTCTGGCAGATAGAAATAACCATCCTGAAAATGGGAGACTTACCCCCCATGGCGATCTCCTATTCTTATTCCATCTACCTTTGAATCTACTTATAATAAGAATCTATTTTAACACCCTTTTATCTCTGGCCAGGGGGTGAAATCTAATACCCATCAGGATGGAGCTAAGGGCAGTGCAGGAACAGCCAAACTGAAAAAAAAAAATTGACAAACCATAATTCAGAACATCAGAGACTCTGCATCAACTACCTGGAACCAGGCCAGCCTAATCTCTCCTCATCCCAAAACTCAGGGAAATTTGCAGAAAAGGGGACAGTAAGATTGTAAGAGCCTAATGATGGGGAGGAGCAATGATATGCAAGAAACTACACACAAGTTAGAGCCAAAGTAATCATAATAGGACTTTGCATGACCTGCGCTATGATCAACATATCACTGAATCCCCAAAGTCTAGCATGGATCACAGGCACTAGGATTCTTAGAGGCAAGGGATTAACAGCCACAATAGTGTTCCTGTACTAAAGCGGAACACAAAAAAGAGCTCTAGGCAATGCTACTGAGTCCTTACACCTCATCAGAGAGGAGGACCCAGAGGGAAGTTTTGACATGCACACTAAAGGATGCTCCACGAACGGGGGTGGGGAGGAAGATAGGGGGTACTGGGACAAAAGGAAGGGAGGGGGAAAGGAAGGGGACAAGGGAAAAGGGAGCAAGAGGATCCAGGGAGGTTTGGAGGGAGGGTGGGGAATGGAGTAGTTATCAACTTCGTATGAGTGCAAGAAATAATAAAAAACTAAAAAAAGATACAGTAATTAAAATAACTAAAATAACTTCCTGGATATTAGTGAAGAATACAACAACCAATACAATGATTTTCAAAGCTTGATTTTTAATGATCCCATCAATGAAAGATGAAATCCAAGAAGAGTTAAAGAACTGCACAGACAAATATGAATGGGAAAATAACAGATATCTGGATGAGATGAAAAGGCTGTTGAAAAAAAAATTAAGCACAGAGTAGTTGAAAAGAATCTCAAGAGGAAATTGAATTTGAAATTATAAACAAGCTAATTAAAATCCAAAACTCAACAGACAGTCTCAGCAACAGAATTAACAAAGCAGACAGATAGAAGAGCAAATTTGCTCAATTAAACAAGTTGAAAAAGCTTAAATTTTTTTGACAGGAATATTCAAGGTCTTTGGGACACCTTAAAAAGCAAATCCAAGAAAAAGGAACCTGAAGAGTTTTCACACTATCATAAATAAAAACTTTCCACATCTAATGATAGAGATTGCCATTAACTCACAAGAGGCATGCTACACATCAATCAGATATGACCAAAAGAGAAATTTGTCATGGCAAATAATAGCCAAAACACTACAGATATAGGACAAAGACAATGTGCCTATAACTTCAAGAGAGAAAAGCCAAGTCACATTTAAAGCTAAATCTATGAAAATAACAGCTGATTTCTCAATGGAAACAGTGAAAGTCAGAACTTAGAGAGATTTACTTCTTTTCAAGTCATGAATGAGCACAAATGCCAAGCCAAGTTGATAAAACTATCATTCATGATTGAAGGTAAAATAAAAATTTTCCATCATATAGACAAACTTAATGCCTACATGATACCAAACCAGGTCTACAGAAGATGATAGAACAGATATTCAAGTTCAAAGAAAAGAAAAAACAGAAAGGACAAATAATACTAAAACAATTGCTAAGCAAAGAAATACACATACAAAAATTATAAAACTCATAAATGACAGCAATCAACATTTTCAATTATAACCCTAAATGTCAGTCTCTCCAATAAACCACACAGGCTACAAACATGGATTAAAAATCAGACCCATTAGTCTCTTGCTTTTACCAAACACTTCACCATGAATGATAGGCACATTCTTAGAGCAAAAGGCTACTCAAAGTTACTTTAAGCTAATGGAACATGGAAACAATCAGAATATAATTCCAGTATCTGACAAAATAGACTTCAACTCAAAAACAAAAGAAAATCACAAGAGACTCAGAACGATACTACACACTAATCAAAGGAAAAATTCATCATGAAGATGTCACAATGTTGAACATGAATGCATCTAATATAGGCTCAGCCTCATTCATTAGGCAAGCACCCCAACAATAATATTAGGATACTTCAACAACCCACTTTCTTCACTGGATAGTGCAAAATAGGCCAAAAACTGAACAAAGACACAGTGGAGCTGAATAAAACCATAACCTATATGGACCTGACAGACTTCTACCAAAACTTCTGTCCTAACACCAAGGAATATATATTCTTTTCCACAGCCTATGGAAGTTTCTTCAAATTGACCACATATTAGGCCAAATATAAAGGAAAGTTGAAATTATATCCTGCACTTTATCATGAAATTAAATATCATGATACTGAACAAGGAATGGGGGAAGACAGAAATCAAAATGCAAATTCAAAAATTCCTAGAAGTTAATGATAACCCAACAGAGCAAAACATGTGGGACACAATGAAGACTGTCCTAACAGGAAAGCCTATAGCACTCAATGCCTATATCAAAATAATTGGAACATCATAAGTAAATAATTTAATAATGCAACTTCAAGCTTTAGAGATAAAACAACAATCCAATCTTAAAAGCAGTAGATGAGCAGAGATTACTAAAATCAGGAGAAAAATATCTAAAATTGAAATAAGGAAAATGATGCAAAGAATTGATCAAACTGAGAGCTGATTCTTTGAAAAAAATTAACAAGATTGATAAATCCCTAGCCAAATTAACCAAAAGTAAAAGAGAAAACTCAAATTAATAAAATTATAGATTGAAAATAGTTATTGAAATAGATATCAATGAAATTCAGAGAATTATGAAGACGTATTAAACAAACCTATACTCCTAAAAATTTGATAATCAGAAAAATATCATGAATTTCTAAGTATACACAACTTGCCAAAATTGAATCATAATGAATTGAATTATTTAAATAGCTCAATATTCAGTGAGAAAGAAATGATTCCATGTCTCTCCACCAAAAAAAAATCAGGATTGAGTAGATTAATATAGAATTCAACCAGATATTTAAAGAACAACTAACACCACTACTTGCTATTTATTACATAAAATAGCAAAGGAAGAAACACTTAATGACTCATTCTACAAAACTAAAGTTACATTGATCTCAAAATCAAATAAAGACACAATAAAAAAGAATACTATAAACAAATTACATCAATGAACACTCATGCAAAGATCTGTAACAAAATGTTAGCAAACCAGATTTAGAAACATATCAAAAAGATCATTCAACATGACCAAGTAGGATTTATTTTAGGCACACAAGATTGGTTCAACATATGCAAACCAATAAATGTAAACTAACATATAAAATCCAAGGACCAAAGCAAATGATTCTCTTGATAAACACATAAAAATCTTTTGACAAGATCCAACATCCTTTATGATAAAAGCCCTAGAGCTAATCGATATAGAAGGAACTTATATCAACATAATAAAGGCCTATAGCAAGAATCATCCTACATGGGAAAAACCTCGAAGCATTCTCATTTCAGTCAGGAACTAGACAAGGCTTACCACTTATATCCAATATTGTACTTGAAGTTTTAGAGCCATAATACAAAACAGGGAGATAAAAGTGATACAAATAGGAAAAGAAGAAATCGAGATATATCTATTTGCAGAAGACAGGATTCTATAACTGAGAGACCTAAAACATCCAGGAAACTTCTGGATCTAATATATAAGTTTAGCAGTGTGTGAAGTTACAAAATTAATACAAAATCAATGGCTTTCCTATACACCAAGGTTGAAAAAAGAAAGTTATGAGACATAATTCCATTTAACATAATCCCTAAAAAATAAAATACTTTGGGAAAATATAACCAAAGAAATGAGAAATCTGTAAAATGAAAACTTTAAAACCTTAAAGAAAGAATTTTCAGAAGCTATAAGAAAGATAAAGAGGCCTCCCATGCTCCTGAATACCATCCTATCAAAAGCAATATACAGATTCAATGTGACTCCAATCAAAATTCCAAGGCGATACTTTACAGAAATTTTGATTTAAAAATGTCTCAAAATTCATATGGTAGCAAAAGAGGCCCAGCATAGCAAGAACAATGAGTAATAAATTTCCACTGGAGGCATAAACATGTCAGACCTTACTCTATGCTACAAATCCATAGTAATAAAGACAACAGGATACTGGCTAAAAATAGACACATAGCTTAGTGGATAAAAATTGAAGACACAGACATAAGGCCATACCCTACAGTCATCTGATTTTTGACAAACATTGGCAAAAGATAGCATCTTCACCAAATGTTATTTGCAAAACTGGATATCTATATGGAGAATATTGAAACTGGACCCTTACCTGTCAAGATGCATAAAATTCAATTGCAAATAGATCAAAAATATTTATGTTAAACAAGAGACTATAAAAGCCATATAAGAATAGGGAATTTCATGGACCTGAATGCCCTAAGCCATTATTTTCAAAACAAGACCCCAATTGCACAGGAAATAGAATGAACACTCAACGAGCAGGATTTAATAAAATTAAAGCATTTCTGGTCAACAACAGACATTGTTCACCAAGCAAAAAGATGATCCACACATATGAAAGTAGACTAAAACCAGAGTGCTCAAAGAACTCAAAAAATTGGACACCAAGGAATCAAACAGTCTAAGTAGAAAATAATCCTTAGAACTGAAAAAAATTACTAGGATGAAATTAAACCATCCAACAAATACCTTAAAAATGTTCTACTTCCCCAGACATTAGGAACATGCAAATCAATATCACCTTGAAATATCGCCTCACCCTAGTTAGAATGGCTGCAATTCAAATACATTTAGTAGGGGGCTGGCGAGGTGGCTCAGGGGTTAAGCCTCCTCCTTGCAGGCAGAAGGTCCTGAGTTCGGATCCCAGATCCCACGTATAGACGCCAGGCGGAAGCGGGGGCGCTTCTTGTCCTGGTAGGGCGGAGCTTGTGAATCCGGGGGCAGAAGGAGGTGGAGGCGTCCATGGTGGTTCGCGAATTCGTCCGTGGTTCTACACATACACAGACACACACGCGCGCGCGCACATATACACGCACATGCACACAGTTGAATAAATAATAATAAAAAAAATTAAAAAAAATACATTTAGTAAAAATGCTGGAAAGGATGCAGGAAGAGAGGAACCCTCATGCCTTGCTGTTGGAAATGCAGATTTGTACATATACTCTGGAGATCGTGGTGGTTTCTAAAGAAGTTAAAAATTGAAATGCCATTTGACCAAGCTATATCACTACTGGGAATATTCCCAAAGATTGCTTTGTCTTACTATATAGACATATACATATACATGTTCATTGCAGCACTATTCACAATAGCAAAGTCATGGAATCAACCTAAATGCCTAACAGTTGACGAATGGATAATGAAAATGTAGTACATATGCACAATGGAATACTGCACAGCTATCAAAAATGAATTCCATGAAATATGCTGGTAAATGGATGAAATTGGAAGAAGTATCCATAATGAAGCATCTCAGACACAGAAAGACATATGTCACATGTACTCTCTTAGCAGTGAAATCTAGTACTAAGCTCTCCTAATGATACACTCAAGGATAAATCATATCCATTATGACCACATAGAAAAAGATCTTGGGGGAGAGGGGAAAGAAGACTCAAAGAAAGTGAAGACAGGAACACAGTTTAATGAATAAGTGAGTCCAATGTTAAGAAAAGCAGATAAATACTGAGAGTACTGATCCTATCCATTATCAGTCTCCTCCCTGTCTACTGTTGTTTAGACTAGTTTACAGTATTGTATAATTGTTCCCTGGAACATCATGGAAGGGATGGGAATTACTGGTTAGTAAGTAGGTGGTTGATTGCCTGGAGACCAAACCTACTCTCTACTGTATTCTATTCCTTTTCTTCCCTTTCCTTTAAGCCTTTCTTATATAAAAGCTTTTTTAAAACAATTTTTTTCTTTAGATAGGAGAGTATCTCAACACCCAGACAGGCTACAGCCCAGTGCAGTGGAAGAACGGTGAAATAACAACATCCCGACAGAATGAAGAGTATCGGTGACCCTGGAATAAGGCCAGCCAAGTCTCTCCCATTCTCAGGAAGAAGAGAGGGTGGTAATACTGCAAGAGCTTAATGATGGGAAAATCCCCCATTGAACAAGTCATTCCACTTAAGATGGGGCTGCTGCATACCGGAAATCACTGCAATGAAACTGGTCCTTACTAGACCTGTACAATGGCTAAAAAATCAAAATGTCCCCATAGACATAGGGGAATGTCTCTATCAGTGGCTGCCTAAGGGCCACTTGGTTTGCCAGAGAGATCTGTATCCCCACTAGAGCAGATAATACAGAGGGAACCCTGAGAATCATAGACGTCAGGTAGGAAGGTGAGAGAGGTTACAGGGAATGGTGGAGACAGGGCAGGGCAGGAGCAAAGTGGGTAGGGAGGGTGGGGAGAAGGAAGGAGGCAAAAGGGGACAAGGATTATTACCCATTTGCTTATAAAACTAGGAAAATATATAAATAAAAAGACATTTTATTGGCAATTCTCATGTCTGGTGGTCTTTATGGGGACACCTTGTAACAGGAGTTTTTTGGTGGAATCTTTGGTATCTTTCATCTGAAAAAAGGGATAACTTGACTTCTTCCTGTTCTCTCTCTTTCTCTTTCTCTCTCTTCTTGTCTTATGGCTTTAGACATACTTCAGGTTCAATATTAAATAGAAGTGGTGAGTTAGCAGCTTTGTCTTGTTCTTGATCCAAGATCTAAGTTGGAATGCTTCGAATTTTTCAATATTTAGCATGATTTTGCCGTAGGTTTGCTATTTATGCTCTTTATCATATTGAGATATGTTCCTTCCATCCCTATTTTCTCTAGGGCTTTTATCATCAGTGGATAAAAAAAGTTTAAAACTTTTTCCATGTAAATGGAGAGAATCATGTGAGTTTGTTTTTGCATTTGTTTATGTGACAAATTATATTTATTCATTTACATGTGATGAATCAACTTTGTGTGTAGGCAATAAATCTTGCTTGATCATAGTAGATGATATTTTGATATATTTTGAATCTGGTTTGCTAAAATTTTGTAAGGCAAAATTCTGTTTGCGTCTGTGTTTATCAGTAGGATTGGTCTGCATTTTTTGTTGTTGTTGTTGTTGTATCTATGTTTGCTTTGGGGATCTTTGTAATTTTGGCATCATAAAAAGAGTTTGTGCTTGGGAAAAATTCCTTCCTCTTCTATTTTATGGAATAATTTAAATAGTAGTGATATAAATTGTGCTTTAAATGTCTGGCAGAATTTTGCCCTGATTCTATCTGGTCCCACGCTTTTTTGATAGGGAGATTTGTAATTTGTCCTATAATTCCATCACTTGCTATAGAACAGTTTAAATAACTTAACTCATCATGACTCAGTTTTGGTGCTGTTTATATACTTAGAAATTCATCTATTTCTTTCAAATTGTGAAATATGGTAGAGTACAAATTTTTGAAGTATGACCTTATAATTGTCTCTTTGTAGCCATTATAATAGCTCCCTTTTCATGTCTAATTTAATTTGAGTTTTCTCTGTTTTGTTTACATTGTCACAGAGTTTATTAATCAGTTAAATTTTTGAGGAATCATCCCTTTACTGGATTGATTCTTTATACTGTGTTATTTGTCTCAATTTCAGTCATTTCTCCTCTGATCTTTGTAATATTCACCTGTCTGCTATTTTTAGAATTGGTTAGGTATTATTTATATTAAGCTTTAAGTCGCATTGTAATGTTATTTACTTGAGATTATTCTCTTTTTCTGATGTAGACCTTGGATGCTATAAACTTTCCTTTTACTACCACTTTTGTGATATTCCAAAGATTTTGATTTCTTGTGTCTCTATGATCATTAAGTTCAAAGAAATTTTTGGATTTGATTTTCACTTCTGTTTAGACCCATTCCTCATTTAATAGCATGCTGTTTATCTTCTAGGAGTCTTTTTTTTTTACCTTTTGTTGTTTACTTTTTTGTGGATATATATCTTTATTTTATGGTGGTCAGATAGAGTACAAAGTATGACTTCAGTTTTCCTATATTTTATGCAGGCTTGCTTTTCTGTGTGCCAAAAATAATGCACACGTTAGGATGAAAATTTTGGTAGATGCCAATCAGGTGCATTTTGTCCATGGTTCAATTAGTTACAGTGTCTCTTCAGTTTTCGACCTGTTGGCTTTTCTAATGGTGACAGTGGGGTGCTGAAATCTCTTACAAATAACTGTGTTTGGGCTGATTTATGGCTTTATGAGTTGTCTAACAAATGTCGGTGAGTCTATGTTTAGAGCATATGTATTTAGAATTGTGAATTCTTCTTGATGGATTGTTCCTTTAACAAATATGTAGTATTCTTCTGTGTCTCTTATGATTTGTTTTGGATTGACATCTATTGTGTCAGATACTTAGATCGCCACTTTTGCTTGTTTCCAAGTTACATTTGCTTAGAACATCTTTAATCATCCTTTAACCTGAGATGGTGGCTATCTTTCAAGATGAACTGTGTTTCTTACAGTCAACAAATTGGTATATTTTGAGTTTTAATCATACTCTTAGCCTATGTCTCTGGATTGGGGAGTTGATTCTATTGACATTTAAAGTTATAATTGAGTAGCGTTTGTTGGTTCCTGTTATTTTTTAATTTAGTGATTTTTTTTTTGTGTTAGCAGTTCTCTGCTTGTTAGTTGTGTCTAGAATGTGTTAATTGACCTCTTCAAGTTTGTATATCTTCTCTAGTATTTTCTTCAGATCTCATTTGATAGACATGTAGGTCTTTAGTTTATTTTTTGTCACAGAAGATCTTTCTTTCACCTCTGAACATGACTGGTAGTTTGGCTTGATATAGCAGCATGGATTGGCATTTGTGATCATTCATGACTTGAAGAATGGCTCTCTTCTGGCTTTTACTCTCTCCACTGAAAAGTCAGATGTTATTCTGATAGACTTGTCTTTAAATGTGACAAGTTTTTTCTCTCTTGCAGCTCTCAGGAAGTTCCCTTTAACTTGTGTCTGATTTTTAGCTATTAGCTGCTTTGGTGTATTTCTATTTTGGTCATATCTGGTTGGTGTGCAGTATGCACCTTATACATGCATATGGATTTTTTCCTTTGATCTGATAAGTTGTCATTTATTATTGCCTGACAGATATTTCCTGGAAGGTTTTCTTGGGTTTTTTACTCTGAAATTCCCTGGAAGGGCAGGTCTGGATTTTTGTGTGCTCCCACAGCACTTCACTATTACTTTCTTGTTTATTTGTTTGTTTGTTCATAGTTTTAAGCTTTGTCATGTCTTTCAGAGCTGATTTTCTGTCTTCTGCTTGCTTAGTTCTACTGGAGATAGTCATTCCTCAGTTTTCAATTTCAATTAGCTTAGTTTCGATTTCCAGTTTGACTTCAGTTTGAATTTTTTTCACCTGTTCTAAGTTTGTTCATGTTTCTTCTTTTACATTTTTCATTTCAACTAGTTTTATTTTTATTAACTTCCTGTTCATGTAAGGTCATACATTTATTCATTTCCTCTCTGAATTCTTCACATTATTTTTGCATTTTATCATGTTTCTTTTGTAGTTCTCGCATTTCCTTAATCATATTAATAACATTCCTTTGGAAGACATTGTCCTGAGTGCTGTTTTCTTGGCTGGTATATAACATTAGAGGGTTAGTGTTTTTGTAGGAGACACGTTTTGCTTATATTTGATTCATTTTGTGGCTTTATATATGACTTGGGACTGTTTTGTTAATTCTTTGAATTTTTTTTGGTGTATGTTTCTGACTTTTGTGAGTTAGATAAAGTTGCATGATTTTGACTGTTGTTGGAAAAACTTCCCTGGATTTAGTTCAGATGTTGCTGTTTGGGGGATTAGTTTAGGGTTACCAGAGCTCTTTTTGTGCAATGATCTTGGGATGTGTGGGATGTGTAGGCCTAACCCTGCTTTTTAGGTAAAGGAGTTGTGCTATAACTTTATTCAGGAAGTATGATGGATGGGTATCTTAAGAATCCAAATGTTTCCAAGATCCTGTTATTGAAGATGTAACACAAATGGACATGGGCAAAATATATCAAATGGAATTGTCTGAGAACTTCCTCCTTGCTGGATAGCTTACATATTACAAAGAATACTGTAGAAGCTACCGGGGAAGAGTAATAATCACAGGCCTAATCAACTTTTGAGATCTGCAAGTTGCAATAAAAATCACCACGGCAACAAGTGACCAACAGTATAATAGTGGCATGAGTATCAAAGAGACAACCAAAAGCATTGTGATTGAACTCAAGACCCACTTGTCAAATGGAACATATTCTTGTTACTATTAACTAGAAGAACCTAAAGAAAGGGAATGAAATATATCAATAGGGAAAACAGCCAAAGAACCTATACATAAAAATTATTACACCCAACTTCTCTGTCAGTAGCTTCTATTAAAGATTTGAAAAGCATTTTAGCACTCAGCTTAAAAGTCTTCCTCTACAGCAGAGATAGAGAATATCAGCATCCTGACAGGATGGAGCCTAGGACAGTAGAAGAGCAGTGAAGTAGAAAACAATAGCCAACAATAATGCAGAATACCAATGATCTGGCAATGCTCAACCAGAATCAGGCCATCATAATCTCTTCCCATCCTAAGGCTTAGGAAAGAGGGGGTGGTGAGATTGAAAGAAGCTAAACATGGGAAGGTACACCTATGTGCAAAACATTCCATTCAAGGAAGGATTGCTGCATCAAGGAACTCCGTAGTGAGACTTGTCCTTACTAGACCTGTAAAATGAAATATCATGTCCCCATAGACTATGAGGAACTGAAGAGAGATAAGAATACATAGTGAAAACCTTAGGTACTAGAGCTAGATGAGTGAAAGGAAATGCCCCATCAGTGGTGTAGCCCTAAGAAGGGCAACTTGGCATGCCACAGAGGGTGAATCCCCACAAGAGTAGACAAGCCAGAGGGAAACCTGGGGGTCCATAAAAGAAGTCAGAAAGGAGTAGAATGGATTGATGAGGAGAAGGAAGGGCGATGGGAGGGAGATGGAAGACAGCAAGAATAGTACTCAAATATGCTTGTAAAACTAAAATAAATACATCAGTTAAATAAAAAGGAATCAGAATAGTTCCCAATGAATAGGATAAGTTTAACACATAGAAATGAGGGCATTATATTTGAGAGTAAAGTGAAATTTTTATGTTTTTAAGCAGATGTTACAGTGAATGACTTTAGAGCAGTGGTATCTATATGAGACATAGATATGATATTGGTGGTTTAAATCAGGAGTGACTGTCTTGAGGATAAGTGGAGAACATATTACAAAGAGGGTTTACTCTTTTTTTGGTTGTGTGATATGGCTGCCTCCTGTTGGATTTAGTAGCTCTCTACTAGCTAAGTTTGGTCTGTTGCTACTTGTTGTTGTTTCTGTGGTGCTTAGTCTTTTCCTGGGTTCATGGAGTGAGCACTCTGACTGTGTGTGGGCAGTGGACAGGGTGAGGCTGTTGGTGCCATGAATGTTGCTCACCTGAGAAAGTAGGGGCATGGTGAAAGGAGCTGGTGTAGGCCAACAAATTAATTTTCAGTAAATTAGTTTTACTATTATTTTGGAATCAAAATTTAGCAGGAGTACACTCCTAATATTCTAAGTATCCCCTTGAGCAATAAGAATATATGACCTTAAAATGTCCTTAAATAATTCTGTGATCTCTACTTACTTTGTCTGTTTTTGATACACATACTTTATTCTTTCCATTAGAAAAAAAAATCTGTTCCCTCAAATTTTTTGTGCCTGTAAAATTATTCCGCCCTTTACACACACACACACACACACACACACACACACACACACCCCTCTAAATTATCATTGAAAAGAGCAGTCCAGTTATTCCTTTCATTCTTTTCCCTGGAAATCTCTCTATCCCAAAATTTCATTGAGGATGTATTTTATTATTTGTTTATTTTACCATAAAATTACCACATCAAATTATGAGTTTCTCCTTTTTCTGTTTCACTGTAAAGGTTTCTTGTCATATAGTGCTATGGCTTGCCCGTTTCCATTCTTCCTATTTTAAATCATTGTTACATTCACGTTGACTTCCAAATAATTTTATGATCATTATTTATTATCAGACTAGCAATTAACAAACCATCTCTAATAAAGTTGAAACAATCAGTTTCATATAGCTTATAAGCCTGGAGCTTATGTCAAATGAGCTCAGCAGGAGCCTGGCGTCAGTTGCTCTCTTCCACATGCTCAAAGGTTGTTTAACTCTTAGTTAATCATGGTTGATGGAGGGCTGGAGAGGTGGCTCAGGGGTTAAGCCTCCGCTTTGTAGGCGGAAGGTCCCGAGTTCGGATCCCAGGTCCCACGTAGAGATGCCAGGCGGAAGCGGGGGCGGCCTGCGCTTCTGGTCCTGGTAGGGCGGAGCTTGTGAATCCGGGGGCAGAAGGAGGTGGAGGCGTCCATGGTGGTTCGCGAATTCGTCCGTGGTTCTACACATATACAGACACACACATACACCCACGCACGAGCGAGCACATACACACACACACATGTACACAGTTGAATAAATAATAATAATAAAAAAATTTAAAAAAAATCATGGTTGATGGAAAAACAATTGTGATCTGCATGTTTCATGCTCCATAAGCCCTCTCAGCATTTTCTTTTCACACAGAGCAATGTAAATGCTTTTTTTGCCTCTATGTGTGGTAAGCATCATTGTAGTCTATTAGTCAAAGCAAACAACAGGATTGATACTTGATCATCCTGAGGAGTAATTGTAAGTTACAGATTTAAAGACCTTTATATATTCAATGTAATATATTACACCTATTATTTTGAAAATAGCCTAAGCTGTTGACACATTATAATATTTTATACATCTCTTCATACATAGAGATACATCAGTCTTTCAAAATAAATGAACGTAATTAAATGGTAATTGGAATATACATTATGAGGTTACTATCCTAATATACTATACATTGAGATAGGGAAGTCAAAAGATTAAAGGCCACGAGAGATACATTAAGTATTCCAAATGTAAGACACATGAGAGTTCATATGGAATACTGAAGTTGTATCTTGCCCTTGTGTTTTGACTTGAAAAAAAAAGTGGAACAAAAAGCTAAATATCCAGTCTTCAAATGCTGGAATTTAAGTGATGATACATGGACAAAAAACATCAAAAAATAAAAGTCACAGAGCAGGCAATGAAAATGGAAACTATCAGGACTTAAAAAAAATCCTAGAAATGTCCCTGTTTGCCCTGTGCTGATATAGCATGAATATCAAGGTAATGTTACTTAGTATTTCACATTTGTCTTGAAAAATCCACCTTCCTTTAATCTTGACCTGATTTGTGAGAATTATAACATGACTTCTGTTTTTTAGGAAGAGATTCAGGATGTTCATTTTTGCCTGCTGAGGTATATCATTGTCACAGTCCACATACAAACCACAGCTGCATATACTCAATTATATCACCAACTCTCAGACATCTTATTAAATCTTTTTATGTTAAACTTCAATTTCCTAAGTGTCTTTGAACAAAGTGTATTCACAACTTAGTTGGCTAATTCTTACTAAGAGAACTAGTTTATTCTTCAGCAACTTCTATTTATCAATTAAAATTTGTTTATACATTTAACTTCTTCAGCATAAGGTGTGGGGATTGATTGTAATTATTTTTAATATGCTTTCTATTGAATGTTCAGATTCTATAAAATATTCAGAATTTGAGTATTCCACTCTGTTCTTCTAAGTTTCTTGATTTGCTGTTTTGCCTTTGAATCTACCTCATTGACTAATCACCACTCAAGCAATATGTTGAAAGACGATTACTTGAGGAGCCAGAATAAAAGAGCAGTTGTCCAAATTAGAGTTTTACAGCTGACAAACTGTAGTTTTAGTCACTGTGTCACTTTAGTCATGTCAAGAGCAGAGAGAATGGTGGTGATTTTAACTATAGCTATAGATAATATGATATATTTGAAATATTGCCTTTTCTGCAGAGCATTATTTCAAGATTGTTAAAAGTACACAATTTTTCATTAATTAATATTGCATGCTATGGATGAGAGTCCTTTTTCTTGTGGCATGACAGAGAATATTAACACTCAGCTCTTTTGATTTCTCTGGCAAAAGAACCAGGAATATGCAGGAACTAAGAATATGACTACAGCAAATCAGGAATATAGACATGAAAATGTTCCAATAATGAAAAAGAAAATTTCTACTAGTACATTCAAATCTATTAGTACATCCAAGCATATAGATAACACTACAAGCAAAATGAGAAATAATGCTATGATTTCAAGCTTCACTGAACTAGAGTATAAAATTCTGAACTAAACAACTATTAAATGCTTGCCAGATAAATGGCTGTTGATAGATTGTTTTTATTCCCTCACTCTTTATGAGCAAAAATGGAATGTACAGTTTCAAATCATGTGTTTTCCATATTTTAACTTGTGACACTTTTTTAACTGTGTTGTTGAGTTAGAAGCAAGGGAAAAATGGGCTCACTGATTGTGTATAATCTTGTGTCATAAGGAAATGTTCAGCCCCCTAGGTCCTAGATGGTAGTCAGGTAAATGAATTTAGGAGGTCCTATATGATCCTCTGGTATATTAACTCATTGGTCTTACATAGTTTTCTGGTTTAAAAATTAAGGATGCAATAAAATACCAATAGATATCACTTCTACTAAATGCGAAAAATCTAATAGTGACTGTTTCAATTGTTTTGTTTTTAAATATTACATTATTTCCAAATTCATTATGACCGCTATACTACATTTACTATAATGATTGGATTAAAGAAATCTCATTGACTGGAAAATACTAAATAATTAATGACACTATAACAATATGCATATTAAGTTGTTCTTATAAGGATATTGAGGTACCAACAGATTGAAATGGAGTTGGAATATCCAAAAATATCAGAAAATGCTGAATGAAATATTAAAATGTTAAAATGAAATATTAAAATACTAAAGTCCAGTTATAATGATTAGGGGAGTTATGATGACTCCACAGAGACAGAAACAAAATAATTCTGTTATGACTTTGCTTAACCATTGAACAATTCTGGAAGTAGCAAACTATGCTTTGGGGTTTTCTAATAATGCCTTCTTCAGCTTGATCTCTGTTGTGGGTTCAAGGTTGATGAACCACGAAGCGTCTCCTGCATCATATTGAAAGAGAGTCTGTGATGGCAAGTCGATGTTTCTGATATGTCAGACTGTGTGGACAGAGTCAATATTTTGTTGATTATACAAGGTATGGGTTCCAAGCATATACCATAGAAAAATTAGCCACTGTCTCCCAGCACCACGAAAGGAATTTCATATCAGAACCAACCTGATTTTACATTTGCGTCATTGTATTCTTGTCAATGTCCAGTCATTCAGGGAAGGAGAGAAGGATGCAACAGAAGAGAGAGAATCAGTGATTTACTGAAAATATTTTTATCAGTATTCTTCATGATATGTTAGCTTAGCACACTGTTATTGAAACTGTACATTTATACAAATGGAAGTGAATTGATTAAAATTAAGTGGGCGGTGATGCCTTTCAATACATATTCTGTCCTTTGTGTTCAAGTCTTTACCTTTGAAATGAGAGAAAAAAATGAAACACACCCTTTCAATACATAATATTTCAGGGATTATTTTGTCCCTTATTAAAATATTTTGTACCTACATTTGTAGCCCTCATGTCTTTCTCTCCTGCCTTATAATAATATAAGCACATTCTCCTGCCTTATAAAAATACAAGCTGTTTTTAAAATTTCAGAGCAAATGCACTTGTTTGAGAGGTACTCAGATACTTTAAATTGAGGCTAATAAGAGTACATTTATGTACTTCGTACATCTGATTGCTCCTAAGAGCTATTTATTGAACTTTTCAAGCCAGCATGAAAATCCATTTCTAGAGCATGAAACATAGGGAATTCTTCAAACTTAAGTACTTAATGGACTTGATTTAACTTTTCAGGCCCAGTATGATGCTTGAGATATTAATGTTGTCACCACAATATCAAAGTTCTTTTCTCAGTCCTGAGGGAACTTGAAAGAACTAAGTCTTTGCAAAGGAATTTAATTCTTTATTCATTATTCTTCTGAATGTACTTGCCTAATAGTAGGGTGTAATCTTTCAGTAGATTGTCCCTCTTCCCAATTCAGAAATACATTTTTTTCCCTTTACCTCCTGCCTTTTTCCATTTAATGTGACATCATCTTCTCTGATCTTAGCACATTTTCATTTGGTGTAATCTTCTAACACTCTGACTCAAAGTGTCACAGCTTCATTTCCAGGATCATTGCTTTTCTAAGTGTTGGTGAATTTACAGTATAATGATGTTAACCACAGAAAGAATCATGTCCACACCCTTCACTCAGAATTTATGTAAGTCATCTAAGTTGGCCAGACTGTTGGGTAATCATAAATACTGAGTAAAATTGGATTTTACAAAAAATTTACATTTTCTTGATTAACTGAACTATAGGATCTGCCAATAGAAAGAATACTTATATGATCATCAGGTGGATTACATGTTTTATATAATCTCTTCTCTAAGAATGGTGTGGGGAGCATAAATTTTCTGTTTAGCAATTAAGGCACAGCTTTGAAACACCCTGAATCAAAGGTGACTAACTGAAAGCTATAGAAGCAATGATCCTTGCAAAAGGTGATAACTAATGCAATAGGGGCATGAATATTATGGGGGTAAACACCCAGCTGCTATTTGATCCTATCTGCTGTTCACTTTCCAGTAGAAAACACATTTCTGGTACAACAAACTGGTCCAAAAATTTGTAGAAGAGGAGACTACAGTCCCTTGAAAGGAATAGCATACTAAATCCTAAGTATGAGGACAAATATTAATCTATCTGAAAATTTATGATTATGCGAATATATCATAGGATCTCCAAGCACTTGACCCAGACGTTTTGTTTTGTTTTGTTTTGTTTGCAATGAAGATACTTCATACAGAAAAATCACAACTGACTAAAGTTCAGAAAATGAGTAACTGTGGACTGCTGGGCTCTAAAGAAGATATCAAGTCACCACCCAACCCAGAGCTCCAGTAGCACTTTGAAAGAGAGATGGTGAGAATATAAGTGTCTGAAGGCAGGGAGAGGTGTAGACAGTATCTTCCCTATAGGACAGAACCACAGCATCTATGTACCCAGTGCAACAATATCTACTTCTATGAGACCTGCACAAGATTAGGCATCCAAGTTACACAATGAAAAGTTTTAAACACTTTTTGGCCTCTATCTGAGAAATTCATGAGCAACTCATTCTGAAATACCTTTCAAAGATATAAATACCTTTTATATACAAATGTAAAATTAAAATAACAATTCTTTGCAAATTTTAACATTTGTACAATATTTGCTAATTATCTCTCATCTCTCCAGTACATATATATGGCTGATTTACTACATTTATTTATTAATGACATGCTAGAATATATATCAAACTTATTTAAATTTTATTATATAGACAAAATATAAAACGATAATTTTTCTTGAAAAATATATTGAACATTATTATTATCTATGAAAGAATTATATATTGTTGAATAAAAATATATTTTTTAAAAGTACTTCTCATATTGTTCTGGAACCTCTGGTACCTTCTTTTCCCATTTCCATATTCAGGTGATTAAGAAACAATTTAAATTCTCTTGTAAATGATGAGTTAAAAAGGGTCCTCACATCTCCATTTCACAAACTGATGTATTTCGTATAGGGTTATAGTATGATTATTTGCACTACAAACTAAGTAGCTGTATATAGCCTATTCTTAATTTACTTGTAGGTTGTTTGAAAAAACAAAATTATCACTCAGCAAACAAAACGGGGAGAAGTATTCCAAAAGAAAAAGTGGAATTGTAGTGTTGTAAGAAAATTGTTTTACACCTAATTTACAAACAAGAATGGGTACGAAGATTGTTATAATCCATAATTTTGTGTTAATTAAAATAAATACCATGATGTTGAGTTTTAATAGCTTGCAAATAGAAGGCATTCTTAATACTGTTAGTTACCTCAAAATGCTATTTATTGAGATCATGAAATTATTTTCTTACATCTAGATATTCCTTGGAGATCTCATTTTTGCACAAACCTTACTTCTTTTGGCTTATGAGATGTAATAAAATCTCATCTGAAAGCATTGCTGCAGGGAGTTATTTGCTTCAAGAAATAACCAACACCATGGAATACTGTGGGCAGAGGATGTAATTTAAGGAAGAAAAAATATTTTAATATGGAAATGAAAAATTAAATATTAACTATCAAATGGATATATAATCCATATCCTGGCAATTAATCCAAGAAAGTCTTAAACAAGAGGTTAATCACTAATATATGTAAGATATCATTTTTAAAGAGCACTCATCCCATTTTTTAATAAGTGTCTTTGATTTGTTTTCTTTCTAGTTTGTCTTAAATTTAATTCAATTTTCACTGAAAAGCTCACATGTAGAAAAAGGAATGAATATACTATGTTATCATTAGTAGAACCTTTTGAGTTTAGTATATTGGTGTTCAAATCTCAGAACCACATTTTTCTAACTGTAAAATCTTGGCTGATTAACACATTTCTGTAGTTCAGAATTACATGAAAATAAAATAAAATCATTTAAAGAGCCATAGACAGTGCTTCAGATAATACCAATCTTTGCTTTCTAAGCACTAAGTAGGATTGCATTGCTTGGGTAGAGGGAAATGATTATTTGTAGAAATTACTTATAAAAACACGTGTTGTTATCAAGTCAGAGTATTTTCATGTCTTCAGAGAGTTTCACATTATGTAAAGGGTGGCTCCTTTACAGGTGTTGGCCCTAACTGAGAACATTTTAGGAATGTTGTCCACTTAATCTACAATATTCCTACTGCATAAGCGGATCTAGAACCCTCAAATTTGAGGGTTATCAGTGTATTATTTAAGGCAATAGCCTAGTATTGTATTTTGAGACAATATGTCTGGAAAGTATAAATTCCATGGATATTTTCTAACACGAAGAAAAAAAATCCTTTCAAGACCACTCAGGCTCTTGCACAAAATAGGAAAGTCCTGTATCACTATGCACTGCTCCTTTCCATGTGCATCAATGATATTGACAGGTCTAATGATTTTATTATTACTCATCATGTATGTAATAACCACATTTCCAATTAAGGTCACACTCTGAGACCCTATGGATCAGAGTCTTTTTTTTTCCTTTTTAAATTTATTTTTCTACTTTTACAAGCATATTGAGTATTCATCCCAGTTTCCCTCCTTCCTCCCTCCCCTCCAATACTTCCCTTCCCTTACTATTACCTTCCACTCCCTCCCACCCTTCCTCCTGTGTGCTTCTATGGACCCCAGGGTTCACTCTGGCCTATCTACTCTTTGTGGTGTTCAGTCCTCCATGGTATATCAAGTTACCTCTCTTCAGGGCACCCTACTGATATGTGCATTTCCCTTCACTCACTCACTTTTAGCTCCAAAGGTTTCCACATCTCTGTTACTGTAAACTAGAGCAAGAATTTAAGTTGTCTTTTTAAAAGGGTAAAATTCAAGCTTTTATTTTAGTAACATCGCTAGCAGAAACATTAATTGAATAGCGTATCTTATTTATAATGATATGAAGTGTATCCCTGAAACTTTTTTTAAGGCTAATTACTTTGAAAATTACTCTATCACTTTACAAATTACTTCCAGAGCACAAACCCTCTATTTTTCTCCCAATTAACTGATATTCGTGAGAACTATACATAAAATAATTCTCACTGTAAAATGTGTACACCTGTGTGTATATGTTTGCATTCCAGGATTGGACCTCTTGTACACATTATTTTTAAATAGAGACTTAGTTCATTTTACTTTTTCTTCTTTTACTGAAATACTTTCTTTGGGAGTTTCACAATGTGCACTTGTTTTTCACTTTGTTAATAAATGCATTTCTTTTCAGAATGTCCAATGTTAAAATCACTTTAGTGATGAATAGTACTCTTTCTATGGAAGATAATGTTTATGCACTATTTTATTACCATTCTTCAGAATTAATATTCTATTGTTCCCTCTATGCACAATAAACTGTAGATTGAGAAAGCAGAACAAATTTGGGAGTGATAAATAGCATTTTGCCTGTTGGTACAAGCAAATAATAACAGAAGAGAAGCATGGTCCTCTGTGACTGCTGGGTAGAAATGTCAACTTGGTAGCTGGCTCCTTATAAGTTTCCAGGAGAACGGCAGGCTCATGTTACTGCCCTATTTGGCTAAAGACATTGCTAAAATGATATGATTATACAAATCATTACTGACTGAATGAATTTTCTGTCACTGTGACCAAATTACAGACAAAAAGGTAACTTAAAGCATAAAAAGTTTGTCATTACAATTTGAGTGAATCAGTCAGTCAGAGTGGGAAAGGCAAGGTGGTAAGAGGATGAGACACCTTGTTACATTGAATTCACAGGTAGGAAGCAGAAGAGAAATATTTGAGCTCAGGCTTCTTTCTATTTTTTTTAAACAGTTTGGGGCACAAATCCATGGGCTGGTGCTACCCACTTTCAAAGTTGTAATCTCTCTTCAATTAAAGCTTTCTAGAAATATCCTCAAGGACACACCCAGAGTCATGTTTACTAACAAAATTCATTCTTAAATAAGAGTGAAGAGGTGAATTTGTGGTTTTTTATTCACTTTGAAATGTATAATTTCATTGGATCAACACAGAGAAAGAACAGAATTAAATGTTTAATGGCATATGATGGTAAACTTGCAGATTTAATCTTAAATTTAAATACTTTCAATTAAATGAAGAGATGGTTGTTTAACTAGAATTGATTACATCCTCCATGAGTCTTTAAAATAAGACTGTGATTAGTTTTTAAAGGAAGGATTGAATATGAACCCTATAGTTAATATTGAAAAAAATTGTCTTTTGGGAGTATCTGAAAATGTTTCTTTGTAGCAGGACTGGGAATTGATTCTACAAATTACCCTAAAATAAAATACTGGAGTATTCCAAGTGATATTTGGAGCTTATACGTGACTAAAAATAGATAAAAAGTATTCATTTAATTAAAAGTCCGAATTCACATTTACTGAGAATACTCAATTTTAACTACACTGCTGAGGAAATTTTTCTCCTTAAAACCAATAGTCTTGTGGAATATTCAGTTTAAATGGTGTGTGAAAATGAAAACTGAATTTTCGACCTTTTTCTGTTCTCTCTTGAAAGAAAAAAATTGAAAGCTATTATTTGAAAGAAGTCACTTTAAAACAATACTGAGTTTTAAACAAGGAGATCTCAAGAACACAGGACTGATCATGACTAAAAGGTCATGGAAACCACATCCCTTATTTTGGGAAGAACATGCTCAATCCACATCAGAAAAGTGAAGATCCAAGGAGCATTTCAAAATTCTGAAGTAATGAAGAATAAGAAAGAGAATATGATGAAATATGTTATATCCATGTATAGAAGTATTTTTAAAAATCACCTTTATATAATTAGTACATAACAATGAAGAAACAGACTCCATGGACTCTATCATTCCTTGTTCCTCATATTTCTATGTAGCTTTTAACAGATGCCTTACTTTTCTGTAACCTAGGTCTAATTGTCTTTTATAATATGCCTTTTAACCCAGTCTCACATCTTAAAATACCAGATCAGAGCAAGCAGTCCATGAGTAAGCAGTCTTGGTATTTTGTCTGTTAAAACTTCCCAGATATCCTGAAACTGCTCTTTCAAGGACCTCACTTGTGGTTGTGATTATCCTGAACATGGAAATTTAGATCTAAAGCTCTAAAAGGAGAAGTGATTTTATACTTCCTGTGGGGTGTGTGTGTGTGTGTGTGTGTGTGTGTGTGTTGTGGTTTCATTCATATTGCTTCAACAAAATACTTCACAAAAACAGCTTAGCAGGGAAAAGGTTTTCAATGGGTTCACATTTCCAGGTTTTGGTCTATCTTAGGGGAAGAATACCAAGTAGCTAGTTACATGACATCCTCTGCAAGGACAGAGACCAAGGACCAATTCACTCATGCTTTCTGTGCTCAGATATCCACATTTATGTAGAGTTCTGGTTCTCTTATCTAGGAAATGATCCCACTCTTAAGAATTGTATCTTCCCAAATCAATTATGCAATCAAAGCAATTCCTCACAGACATGCCTAAAAGTCAAACTAATCTAGAGATTTTCTCCCAGATAAACTTCTTGGTGCCAAGTAGTAAAGTAAAATATGAGGTATGACATATTTGCATGGTCATTAATGACTTTTATTTGCTTTATATACCAATTAAAAAGTATTTAATGACTAACAGGAGACAAGATTTTTAATTCTTTTTTAATGGCGTAATGTAAATGGGAAAGAAAAATTGGAATGTGAAGATTTAGTAAACAATATGCTTGAAAATGTTATATTAATGTTTAAATTTCTTGTCAGTTGATCACACAGACTTTGCATGATATATTTGCTGATGTCACTTGCTTGATCATCTAGAACTAGTAGTTTCATACCCATCCTGCTGACAACCATTAGCCTGATACCTTACAGAATAATGTAAGTTTCCTCAACCAGGTGTAAGGTCTGAGCAGAGTGATACATGGTTACTGAGGAGATTCCTCAAACTCTCCTGACTGCCTTCCTTCAAAGATAGAAGATCTTTGAGTCTAAACCAAGGGCTTCTTTTATTCTCTCACTATTCATTCATTTTTCACATATTCATTCATCTAAAAAAATCATGTTTGATTTTTGAAACCTATGAATATTATTTTGTGTGAAAAGAGACAGAGCATTTTGTCCATGGCAAAAAGGTGTGCTTAAACTAAAGTCCTGAGTGATCCTTTTAGATCTTAATCAATGTCACTTACAGTTCCAAGTGAAAAGCAGAGGAGATTTTGAAGGATCCATGGAACAGAAGGGAGTGTGATAGCAGCTAAAGACTAGGGAGAAAAACATTCCCCCTTTCAGTCTCCATGGAGACTGCAGCTCTACCAAACACTTGACAAGGGACTTGTCACCAAGAATTATGAGAGGTAACAGCTCATTGTTTTAACCCACCAAGTCGGTAACATTTTGTAATGATAATTCCAGGAAATTTAAAATTCTGAAAATGAATTAAAATGCTAATGAGAATTTGTGCTGATGTACTTAACTTGTATTCTGTTTTTGTTTTTGTTTATCTGTTCGCTGATCCTGGAAGAAAAGCAGAAATTATCTAAGGAGAGAGGACAGAGAGGAAGCACAGTTTCTACTAGGAACTTAGTGAGGAGGAAAAATGGACAGAGCAGAGTAGAATTGACTTTATGCTGTCCTTTCTTTTCCCCCTGTTTATTTTTTCCAGAAGATTCACTATATGTTTGACAAAGGAACATTAACAAACAAAATTTTAAAAAATTACAGTTTCCCATAAGAACCAGAAATTTAAAGATCCACTTTCTTTTTATTGTTTTAGAGATCAATTTCTAGCTCTCTCAGGGAAGAGAGATAAAAGAAGCGGCAAGCAAAACTAGGAAATAATAAGGTTTCTGTAAAATTGAGAAAATTGAAAAGCAATCCTGTCTTATTACTCAGGTTGCAATTTCTAGAAAATAATCAACTAGATAGCTTCATGATACAGAGCTCCTTGGACCCAAAGGATGGGCACTGAGTCCATGAGGAACAAAATCCCTTTGTAACTTGCTCTCTTAAAGATTACAGAAGCTTTGTAGTCTCTGGCCTAATATTAAAGTTCTTAATCCACTTGGAATTAATTTTTGTGCATGGTGGCAAGTATGGGTCCAGTTTTAATCTTCTGCATGTGGATATCCAGTTTTGCCAGCACCATTTGTTGAAGATGCTGTTCTTTTTCCATTGAGTTATTTGGATCCCTTTGTCAAAGATAAATGGGTTTAACTGTGTGGGCTTCAACCCTTATCCATTGATCTATGTGTCTATTTTGAAGCCAATACCAGGTTGTTTTTAATTGGATTTGTAGTATAAATTAAGTATAGATTAAGGTTTGATATGGTGATACCTTCAGCAGTGTTTTTGTTACTCCAGATTGTTTTTGCTATCCCTAGTTGAAAGGACAGGGAACTTTCTCAAGCTGATTGGGCTAGGCCAACAGTTTCTAAACAGAAATCCAATAACACCAGCACTAGAACCAACACTCAACAAATGGGATTTTATGAAATTAAAGAGCTTCTGTTCAGATAAAGAGATTGTAAGCCCAGCCAAAAGACAAGCCACAGAATGGGAGAAAATCTTCACTAACCACACATTTGATAGAGCACACATCCAGAGTGCACAAAGAACTTACAAAACTAAATACCAAGGAAATAAATAGCCCAATTAGAAAATGGGCCTTAGAACTCAAAAGAAAATTTTCCAGGGACGAAACTGAAATGTCTAACAAATATGTTAAAAATGTTCCACATCCCTAGCTATCAGGGAAATATAAGTCAAACCTATCCTGAGATATCATCTTATACCTGTCAGGATGCAAAAATCCATAATATAAATAACACTGAATGCTGGAGAGAATGTGGAGATAAGGGAACTCTCATGCATTGCTGGTGGGAAAAGATATACAACCACTCTAGTAATCATTATGGCAATTTCTAAAAATAGTTAAGGATTGAAATGCCATTTGGCCCTGCTATACCACTACTGGGAAAAATCCTCCAGAATGCAGAAATTCATTACAGTGACGTTAACAAAACCAAGTTCACTGCAGCACTATTTACAATAGCAAAGTCATGGAATCAATCCAAATGCCCAACAGTTGACAAGTGGATAATGAAAATGTGGTACATTTATATGATGGAATACTACTCAGCCATCAAAAAAGATGAATTAAGAAAATTTGTCAGGAAATAGATGGAATTAGAAAAAATCATATTGTGTGAAGTATCCCAAACACAGAAAGTTAGACACCATATGTACTCCTTAATAGGTTAACCCACTTAATAACACATTCAAAAGTAAGACTCTGCAATACCCACTGTAATTGCAAAGGATTATAAACAGTAAGGAAGGGGAGCGAGGACCTCAAAAGAAAGGAGATAGGGTAACACACTTCAGTAGAGAAAATAGGCCACGGTTATGTATTATATGTAAATAGTGAGACATATGGTTCACTTGCAGTTCCCTTCCTGCTCATTTGAGACTGAACATGTTGATCTCACCAATCAGGGAGGATATAGGGACTGGCAGGTAGATGGTAACCATATCCTTTTCTATTAAGATTTTCATTTAAACAATCTTTTATTTTTGTTTAGAAGATGACCTTAGATACCAATTAGGATGCAGCCAAGGGCAGCACAGGAAAAGCAAAACTGAAAACAACAACAAACCATAATTAAGAACACCAAAGACCCTACATTATTCACCTGCAACCAGATCATCCCATCCTAAAACTTAGGGAACCTTGCAGAAGAGGGGGCGGCAGTATTGTGAGAGCCTAAAGATGGGGAGGACCAATGATATGCAAGATACTCAAACACAAGTTAGGGCTACAGCAGCCAGGATTGTACTTTGCCTGACCTGTACAATGGTGACATGTCAATGACCCCCCAAGTCTATCATGGATCACAGGGGAGAAGGCTTCAGGCAGTAGGATACTAAGAGGCAAGGGATTAAACAGTCATTATAGAGTCATAATAATGTTAGCGGGGAGCCCAAGAAGGGGCCCTGGGCTATGCCACTGAATCCTGAACCCTCACTAGGGTGGAGGACTCAGAGGGAGGTTCCTTATCCACATAAACAGATGCTCCAGAGGATGGGAGGGAGGAAGGAGGAGGGAAAGGGAAAAAGGGGGTAAAAGAAGGGGGAAGAGGGGAGAATACAATGGGGAACAAAGGGGTAGGAGTTGGGAGGAGGAGAGGACGGGGGTACCTGCTAAGCTTGTATGATTTTAGAAAAAAAAAATATTGGAGGAAAAAAAAGGTTACAGAACCTCCAGTCTTTGTTCAAGAAAATATATCCTCCTAAGCATGAAGGAAAGCTCGTGACACTCATGTCTGGAAATATAACTTCTATCTTTAATTTAGGGTCTTCCTACTTGGGTCACAGGTATCATACTTTCAACTACGTAACTATTTTACCAGCATTGCATCTTTCCATTAAGTCCCCAAAAGTGAGTACAACTCAAAAATGTCAGGAAGCTCCTACAACTTATAGGATACATGAGACCCTCCTAAAGGATATAAAATTGGTATAGTTGCTAAGAAAAGGAAACTCTAAGCAGCTAAGCTTCTTAAAAATTTTGTAGAGAGCTCCAGAGATACAACATTCCTGAATCATCTATCACTCATATTATGGTGGGCTTATCAGTGACTACAGCTGCCTTCTGAATTGTTCTGGCTTCTTTATAAGTAGACCCTCACCAGCATGCCTGTAAGTGACCCAAATGTGAATTGGTGCACTAAGCTAGACATTTCAGTGAAATTGCTTCTATGGTTCATAATTAGCCCTGTATTTGGAACACATACATGTTTATTATTATCACTCCAGGAAAAAGTCATACCACAACATGTCTTAAAGGGAGATTATTTGGTCTACAGTATTATCCACTAATAAAAAAAATGCTGCTTGACTCTGATACATTGAAGAGCAAATAGACTGGTCTGAGCTTGGTGCACAACTATAATACCACGCTAGAGGAGCTGAAGCAAGAGGACCACAATGTTTATGGCTATATGAACTATGTATTTTATTTTTGTGTATCTGGGTTACATAGTTGACTATTAATTCATGGCAGAGACAAAGAAGGAAGAAGTGAAGGAAGGAGAGAGAGAAACATTAAGCAAAAGTGTTTAGAAATATGTTGAAAGAAGTAGGGAGCGCAAAATAATAACCTAACTAAGAAGGCCTATTTTCAAGATACTTAGTAGTTTGCTAAGGGAAAGATACCTAAGCAATCATTTTGCAAGCATCTTTCATCACCTTTAAGATATGCACACATACACACACACATCCTGACATTCTATCTGTTCTGACTGCTAGTGTTTTCTGATAGGCTTTTAAAGGCATTTGCTATTTCCACTGTCCCACCTAAAATGTGGCTTGATCCCTAACATTCTTACTAGCATAGCTGTAATGTAACCATTCCAATTCCCATAACATGTATAAAATAAAATCAAATATATCACAAAGGGAAAGAGTAGAGCTTTCAGCAAATGAAACTACAAAGGGTCTACTTTTTAACTCAGTGAAATTATGGGATTCCTTAACCCTATAATATAGGGCCTCTGTGGGCTATTATCTGGCTAAAATTTATGGCAAGCAGTGGGGAATTTTGAAGCAACTTGCACATATTGAAAGCTGAGGACAATGTCGAGTTATCACTATAATACTGAGATGAATATGAGTGAGATTAAAAAACTCAAGTCATATATTGCATAATTTACACATGTGAAGTATCTTTCATATACATAGAGATAGAGATTCAATTAATTAAGTTTTTTCTCCCACATTTTAATTTTTTTCCCTAATCATACAAGCTGAATAGGTACCTCCATCCTCTCCTTCCCCTCTCTCCTTTCCCATCATCATCATTACACTCTTTCCCCTACCCCCTTTCCTTTTACACCCCTTCCTCCTTCCCCTCTCCTGATGCCTCCCTCTTCCTCATTCCGATCCTCTGGAGCATCCATTTATGTGGGCGTCAAACCTCCCTCTGAGTCCTCCACCCTAGGGAGGGTTCAGGACTCATTGGCACAGCCTGGGGCCCCTTCTTGGGCTCCCTATTAGCATGGGAACTCTATTATGACTGTTTAACCTCTTGCCTCTAAGGATTCTACTGCCTAAAGCCTTCTCCCCTGTGATCCATGATAGACTTTGGGGGGATGTGGACATGTTAGCTGTTGTGCAGGTCAGGCAAAGTCTAGTCCTGGCTACTGCAGCCTTAACTTGTGTGGAGTTGCTTGCATATCATTCGTCCTCCCCATCTTTAGGCTCTCACAATCTTGCCGCCCCCTCTTCTGCAAGGTTCCCTGAGCTTTAGGATGGGGAGAGATTTGGCTGGTGATTAATTTTAAAAAGTTAAATATAACTATAGACTGACCTTTAAAGTTTCTGTCTAAAAATTATGACTACTGAAATAATTATATTGAGGAATAACCATGAAACAGGAACCTTACAAAAGAGGATCTATATTATATCAACTTCTGTCTTACTGTAATTTTCTTGTTATAAAAGTTTTAGATTGAATATGCCCTTGTCATATGACTATTCCCAGAGAAGCATCTTGAGAAACATCTCTTCATCTGACTAAAGCAAATGCAGATCACTATTGATGGTTCTGTCCACATTCAACTTGCTTTGTTTGTGGATGATTTATGTTACTGAGAGGAAATATAGCAAGCAGATGTTTATTTTACAAAACAAAAGAAAGGATAATACTCTCCACTGAGTTCAGTACAGGCTGATTGGGTGAGGGGAGAAAGACTGAGGTTTATTTGTTTCTGTTATGAATTTTCATGAATATTTATGCAGATATTCATGAGCATAGATGACTATTGTTCCCTCTCCCAAATTATGATGTACTCTATCTACCTACTTTTTAGTGTTTTTCTCACCAAGATCCTCTTGAAAAACCTTCAGCGGATCAAAATCACAATACGAATATAGCTGTGTTTAAGTCTTTCAATGCTTGTGTGGCAGTTCAAAAGTTCTGGTGCTGTAGTTTCTGAGTATCAGCATGAACCTAACTGTTATATTTAATCACTAAGGGACACTCTCATCACTGGCAGATATAGCTACAAAAAATATAGCTTCAGTTATCTTAGTTTCTCTGTTGCAAGGTTACTTTCCTAAGTTCTTTATGTGCCCAGGTTCTTGTGTTCAGGAGTTGAAGATTAAAACAAGAACACCCATAGAGGATTGAGGCAGAGTTTATTAGAAGAAAGAGAAAATGGAACTCACAGGCTCCAGATGTGGAATACCATGAGGGGCAGGGTGCCCTAGAGAACTCATGGACTCCAGGCAGGAATCTTGGAAAATAACTCACAGACTCCAGATGTGAAGTGTCATGAGTGTCAAGATGGCTGCCATGGTCAAGTATATTTACATCCTTATTCAGTCCTCAGTGCAGGAAAGTTTCTTTTTCCCCATCGATTAGCTCGAATTTCTGCAAATCTAATTGGAGCTTTTGGTCCTCTATATTTCACTGGTCTATCCAAATTGATCAAGTCAATGATCTTGTGCCACCTCATGGTCAAGCTGTTTCTTTTGGTGGATTTATCTGCTATGGAGAACTCATCTCTATATCTTTTCATAAGCAAAGGGTTAGGGGAAGTAGACCGTCTTATCTCTGTGGAGGATTCCAGTCGGTTCCTCCCTATCAACAGGGATGTTCTTCCACAGTAATTCCAGCAGTGGAGGGTGGCTTTCCAAGACCTTCTTAGACCAGCCCAGCATAGCTGCTCTAAAACCGTCTAACCTCCATCTGTAGATCCTCCTTGTCTGTGACTCACCTGCAGGACATGGGCAACGCAAAAAGCAGCTATACAGCTATACCCTTCCTCTATTGTGAGGCTAACCTTGTTGTTATACCACTGAGGAGCCCAAACCAGAAGTCAACCTTCCACCTCCTATCCACACAGAATGTATAAAGGATAAATATAAAAGAAGCTGGGATAGGAGGCGCTAAGGACTCAAAGCTCAGTTGAGGGTCTTCTGGCCTCCTCACCTCTTTTCAGAAAGAAATGCTACCATGTCCAAAGACCTGGCTGCAAGCAGCATTGGCTTTGCCCATTCCATTATCATAACTCAGTGACACAGAGGTTTACTCTATTCTCTCCTATTTGGCACAGAAGTTGAACTTTTAGAGTAAGAAGACACAAACAGCAAAGGGACCCAAATAAGAAAAGAATAAGCAAAAAAGAATTTTTTGAAATTGATATGATTTTCCTTAATATGTAAAATAGTTCATGTATTTTACTACAAGCAGGCCATGAAACAGGATCAGCACTGCCTCTTAATTCCACAATTTCCTATAAAATTAATTCACCTAATTATTCTACATGCTTATAAGTTAAAGTATGGAGAAGTCTTTGCTTCTTCCCTTACAACTTGTGATTCTGTGTGTGTGTGTGTGTGTGTGTGTGTGTGTGTATGCTTTTTTGTAGTTGGAACCTAGATCCTCTCAAATGCTAGGCAAAGTTCTTTACCAGGGATCCACAGTCCCAGACTGGGAATATCTGTCCTTTTTTTTTGGTTTGTAATTTTATTTTATTAAATTATTTCTTTTTTTTTCTTTTTTTTTCTTTCCATTCATACAAACTTAACAGGTACACTGGTCCCCTCCCTCCCTCCAACCTCCCACCGCCCTGTGCCCCCCTTTCCTCCCTCCCCCCTCCCTCCCCATCCCTCAGTGCCTCCCTTTCCCATCCCCGGAGCATCCTTTAATGTGCATGCCAGACTCTCCTCTGGGTCCTCCTCTCTGATGAGGTGCAAGGACCCAGTGGCATTTCCCAGAACCCTTTCCTGTGTTCCTCTTAAGCATAGGAACACTACTGTGATTGTCAATCCCTTGTCTCCAAGGATCCTAGTGCCTTTAGGAAATGGATGGAATTAGAAACAATTATACTGAGTGAAGTATTCCAGACCCAGAAAATTAAGTGCCATATGCACTCCCTAATAGGTGGCTCCTAGTACCAAACCCATTTAGAGACACTCAAGGATAAATCTCTGTAATACCTATAGTAATTGCAAGGATTATGAACAGGAGGGATGGGGTAAGAGGGCCACACCAGAAACAAGGAGAGAGGGGACCAGGTTACAGCAGAGAAAATAGGTCACCATCAAGAACTGCAAGTAAGTAATGAGACATCTGGTTTCCTTCCTGATCATTTACAACGGATGATCTCACCAGAAGGGGAGGGCATATAGTCTAGCAGATAAAAAGTAACCATTTTACAAATGGGTGATTGACCCTCCCTCACTGTGGTTTCCTACTTTTATTACATCTACCTTTGAATATACTCTTATAACAAGACTCTAGTTTAACAGCTTTTTATCTCTGGCCAGGCGGTGACATCCAATACCCATCAGGATGGAGTGAAGGGCATTGCAGGAGCAGCAAAACTGCAAAAGAAAATCAACAAACCATAATCCAGAACTTCAGAGACTCTATATCAATCACCTGGAGCTATGCCAGCCTAATCTCTCCCCATCCTGAAGCTCAGGGAAATTTGCAGAAGGGGGGCGGTAAGATTGTAAAAGCACAAGGATAAAAGGAGCAATGATATGCAAGATACTCCACACAAGTTAGGGCCGAAGCAATCATAATTAGACTTTGCATGCCCTGCACAATGTCCAACACACTATTGGGAATATCTATTCTAAGGATTCACTTTGTCACTTTAAAGTACCAGTGGATCTGAAATAATTCTGTCTGCTTTGGATTCATTCAGCCTGTGGACTTGAGAATCAAAGTGCACAGATTAGGTTCCTTGTTTACTCATTTTCTTTCTGTCTGTAAGGTTTTATGTCTTCAGGTCCTTGTGTTCAGGAGTCAAAGACTGAAACAAGAGTAGGCACAGAGGATTAAGGCAGAGCTCTTCAGAGAAGGAAAGAAACAGAACTCATGAACATGAATTCCATGAGGGGCAAGGAGCTCTCTGATTTTTGCTCCAAAATGATGCTTTCTTATGTTGGGGCTTCAAGCAGGAGAGCAACGTAAGAGTATTACAGGAGAAAAAGAAAAAAAAAAAAAAAAAGAACTCACAGACTCCAGACAGGGCATCCAATGAGGGGCAAGGGAATCAGAAAGGAACTCATGGATTCCAGATATGTATTCCATGAGGAGCAAGGGAGCCAAAAGGAACTCATGAACTCTAGACATGGAATCTCATGAGGGGTAAGGGAGCTGAAGATGGCTGCCAGGATCAGGGGTATTTAAAGTGTTAGCTAGGCCTGGGAAAGGTGTCAGGAGAAGCTCAGAGTCAGGGCAAGGTTAGTTTTAATTTCAATGCAACTAAATTATCATGTCTCTTAAAACTGGCTTCATAATTTGGACTGCAATCCAGAACCCATTGCCAGAACAGCTTGACCTATGTGTGAACAAAATGTAGCAGGTGGTTTGGCCCTGGCTGTTCTTTCTCTTTAACAATGACAATGGCTAAGCCTCTCATGCTTCTTCAAGCCAGTCTCTGTTGTGAACATTTCAAAGTATTTGCTCCATTGATCCTTTTGTGGAATTTAAAGTTACTATTCCTTAGAAATAAACTTTGCTTTTTGCACTGTGAAGAAAATTTAAAAATAGAAATTTAAATGTGCAAGGGGGTTTCTGTAGACCATATGAACAACTTTATCAGTTAAAATACCTTCAAAAATATGCAAAGTTTTATGACTCATTTATGACTTCTTGTATTTTCAATTGCAGACAATGAAATGGTCACAACTAATAGAAGGATTAAAATCAAATTTATTTTTCTTCTTGACATTAATATACTTGGAAAATGTTGGAAAATGGAAGATTTATCATGCTAAAATTGTTAAAAATAGCAGATACATTTAAGACTCTGAGTAACAACCTGCTCAGAAGTTAAGGAGCTACCTAATTATAGACTATTGAGCATTACAATTTTTTATTTATAAACATTATGAAGGAAATCCTTTTTACTAAAGATAGCTATTCAAATAAAAAAACAGTTGTTTTTGTCACTCACAAAGTACAAAAAAAAAACAAAAACCCTTAAGCTGACATAACCATCCAAAGACATAGGAAAGGAAAATTAATGATATACTAACAATCTATAAGATTTCTAATAACCTGCACACATTTTTGTTTCTATTTTGTGTGTGTGTGTGTATGTGTGTGTGTGTGTGTGTGTGTGTGAAAGAGCACTGTTTATGCCTGTAGAGACCTAACAGTGACTTCAAGAATCTCCCTGGATTACGCTACCTCCTCTTTGCTTTGCTCTGGAGTTTCCCAAGTTCCACCTTCCAGGTCAGAAGTGCAGGCCACCACCATTTCTGCCTGGTGTATATGGAATCCAGGATCCAAACTCAGTATCTTTGCTTGGGATGCAGAGATATAATCTCTGAGTCATTTCTCCAGTCTGCATGTATACATTTACAAAGTAGGAATCTATTATAAATTTGGAAACTGAATAAATGGATAAGAATTAGAATCCTGCTTTAACAATCTTTCTCAATTTACCAATTGATAAATAATGCCAATACAGTGTAATACATTACATAATAAATATATGTAAAGAGAGACCATAGAATTATAGTGGAAACACATTTAGATTTGATAATGGACATTGGCAAAAATTCCAGAATAGTTATACTTGTAAATTCTGACTTACGGAGATAAACTGACCATGCATTTAGTAATAAAACACTATTTTCAACTTTCAGGATAAAAATGCCTATAGTTGGTCAAATGTTGATGTTGGATTTGTAGAGTAAAGAGATCATGGAATGAAAGACAAAGGAAGCAGCCAACTTGTGATGGAACGAGTTGTCACTTCCAAGACTGATTTTGACCATGTATTATGAAAAGAATTTAAAATCATATCACAGAAAGGTGACATGATCAGAGTTATAATGTATGGAAAGACAAATCCACACTATTTTTTTGAAGACCACAGTAAGACTTTAGGGAAATGCTGGGGACTGAATATATACAATAGCAAGGAATAAAGAGAAAAAGAGAGTGCAGATTCCAGAAAACGCTGAACCAAAAAAAGAGGGTAACAAAGGACAGAGACTAGCTTACAGCTTTGGATAAATGTAAATACTGAGAGTCAATAATTAGTTAAATGTTAAGATCTTTTGCAGAATTTAAAATTAATCATCTTCAAATCATTGTTGCTTTATTGCCTTGTTCTAAGGAGAACTCCTGCAGCAAGAAGTTGCAATTATTTTCTGGCATCAATTGAGAATCAGTGAGAGAGATACAGTTCAAAGCCAAATAATACATGTATGGAAACAAAGCCACTGAGGTTTATGAAATGCCCATGGAAAGCTCGGAGAGATAAAAGAACTACTGATAGAGGAGTCTATAAGACAGACTAGAAAGTAGGATCTGAATTCAGATAGTATAAGATAGAATCATATAGTGAGAATAACAAAAGGAAAGAATTCTAATCAGATATATCACAGAATGTAACACATGATTAAGGACTCTAATCATATTGGTAGTAGTGATGTATATGTCTAGACACTTGACCCAGGAGACAGTTTCATAGGTATATGGATACTGTGGGGGACATTGAGGCCTAGACCTGCTCCCTTGAATCAGATGCATTGACACATGTCTGAGACAGAAAGTTGCAAGTTCCCCATTTATGAGAGATGGACTTCTGTTTGTTTTCTCTGTGGAGGCACCAAGGCATCCCCCACAATTCTTGAGACTAGAATTACCTTTGTTCTACTCCCAACTGGTTTTGGAGACCAAGCTGTTCTTTCTTCAATTCTTTCCTTATGCATCTTGAGACCACTGAAGAATGTTATTTGTGGATCAAGATTATGTACATATATACATACCATGTCTGTCCCCATAAAGCTACCAAGTAACTCTGCCTGGATACACCATGTCTATCCCCATATAGTAACTAGGTGTCACATGTGCTTTACAATGTGTATGTTAACATAATTCTGTAAAGAATTTAGCTGTGCTGTTGCTTGGTTTTAGGATATCAATACTTGTGCTTGCTGCAAATAAAGTTTGCTTGGATAGTTCAGATCAAAGGTATTCTTGCAACCTCTGTCCCAGTCTGATTTTCATTCTTACTGCTCCCACTCCTGTTTCCTGCATATCACATGGATTCACATAGGTTCACACTGTTTTGGGGACCTGGGCAAGATATGCTTCAATTAATCAAAATGTAAGAATCTAATAAGTTCAGAGTACTATGTATCAGTTGTACAAAAACATACCTGTTTCTAAAATACAAATTAAAAAGGTTCTTAAAATAACAAGTCATTTTTCATTCAAATTGGATCACTAAGTCTTATTAAAAATTTGTGACTTGACTCAATTTAGGGAAAAAAAAATCTTGTTGCCTTTGTCTAGACCAGTAACTTTTCATTAGTCAAGATAATATTATTCATATATTGCATGTACTAAAAGTGAACAAATTTATGCATCTATTTTATATAAATTTGCAAATATTTTAGAAATAAATTAACAGCCACAAACTCCATCAGTGGGAATGTTATCATTAAGTATAAAAATTGTCCATTGCCTAAGAGGAGAGCCCACTTTCATCATACAACAACAAAAAAGGAAGGAACCCAATTAGCATCAAAAAACAAACACTTTATGTTCTACTCACAAGTGAATCTATCTGTGATTACAGTCACTTTTCTGAGGTAGTTCCCAAGAGACCACAGATTATCACACAAAACAGAGCCCATAAGGCTTTATGTATGACTTTCTGATTATGTTATTTATTCCCATAATTTTCCATTCCTTTTACTGCTACTGATCATAAGTATGGTTAGCAGGCAGTTCTGCATTTATCTTTTCTCCATCTATATGAAAAAGAATCATACTTTAGTGTAACTCATGTAACTGTTACAATGAATACCATGAAGTGTTCATTTGCTTACTTCTTTTTTACTAATTCCAACATTCATATAGGTCCGGAAAAAAAAAAACCTCTATTCCGTGAAACATTTAAGTATGTGTAGATGATTCTAATGTAAGCTGACTCTGTACATATTTGCAAAACTGTATCTTAAGTACCATATGATTATTTTTTCTTCCTGTTTTTTTCTAAATCAGTTTTTAATTAGTTGGAGGCTCTTTCCCCTACTGTTAGAAGCTAAAGAAACTTGAAATCAGAACTTATAAAATATTACTTGAATGAAACTCATTAATTCTTCCCCTCTGCTTAGTCTGTCCTGATTGCTATTCTGAATTTTTTTATTATTATTATTATTTATTCAACTGTGCGCATGTGCGTGTGTAAGTGCGCGTGCGTGTCTGTGTGTCTGTGTGTCTGTATATGTGTAGAACCACGGACGAATTCGCGAACCACCATGGACGCCTCCACCTCCTTCTGCCCCGGGATTCCCAGGCTCCGCCCTACCAGGGCCAGAAGTGCAGGCCGCCCCCGCTTCCGCCTGGCGTCTATACGTGGGATCTGGGATCCAAACTCAGGACCTTCCACCTGCAAGGCGGAGGTTTAACCCCTGAGCCACCTCTCCAGCCCCTGCTATTCTGAATTTTATCCATGATGCACACAATCTCCCACTATGTGTTAGTACAACATGGATGGCCACCATCTCCAAAATATATGCAGCAATTTTATTCCTTGGCAGTAATAATGTAATTTTCCTTGTAATTATGGTTGGTAATGATATTTTAAGTATCTTATACAGATGTTCAAGAGTTTGTTCTGTTTTATTTTCATATAATTTGACACTAAGGAAGTCTAAATCTTTTGAAGCATGTCAGATTACAGTGGTGCTTTGTAAGTGTAATGACAGCTTTCATTCTCACATTCTGCCTCTTGAACAGCAAATATGCATTTCAAATATATTTCCGCGTGTATTTGCATGGTTCCAACCCATTTAAAGTTAAGTAGCTGACCTGATGGGGAATCTACTTAGTTATCCATAGGTGTTTTAATCATGTTTCAATCTGGTCACCTTTTCAAGTGAACTCTGACAATGAAGCTACCAAGAAGTCAAAGGAGGTTTTTGTATGGGAGTTTGGAAAGGAGGAAACATGTTTGGGTGAATATGAAAAGGGTAGTTTCACCACTTGATGGGCATAGCGTGTGATCTAAGAACTTGCCTTGGTAAAACAAAGTTTAGAATACAAGTTTAGGCTTAAGACAAAATGATTGAATCCGTGTTCCAATATTGCTGCTAGGAAATATCATGCAGTTGGCAATAACAGGAGCTGTCATGATTAAGAAAAATAACAAGAGGAGGCTCACGAATGACTGTATTTCCATACCATTCTAAAGAATGTGCAGCTTCATACTGTGAAAAAACAGGGAAGGGATAATGTTGTTACAGCAATGTGCAGAGAAAGATCAATCTCTTGTAACCACAGAGAATCCTGAATTTCTTGAGGATGCCACGACACATGTAAAAGATACTCATTTGATTCATATTTAATTTTGCATTCAAAGTGCAAATTTTCCTAGGCTCATTTCATAATGTAATAGGAAAATACACACCAGGCTAGTAATGCCCTTTTGCCTCATTACTTATGTATCTCTTTCTCCTCTGGTAAATGTCAGGCAATAAAGTCAAAAATATAGTTCATTTTGTGTTGATACAGCCAGGCATGACTCTGCTGTTCTGAGGGAGGTGCTGTGGTTCTTTGGTTCCCTGTCTCTTTTTCTCACAAGTCCTGGCAGACTGATTCCAGGGTAATATTGTTAGCTGTTCTTGTGTGAGGGTGGTCAGGCAATTCCCCAACAAAAGTGAGATTAAGGAAAGCTTGACCCATATGCCAGAAAACTGATGGTATTTTGCCCACATACTCAACTTATCTGGGAGAACTTCAATTCCCATCAATGATTTTTTTATGAGAAAATTATTTTATTATCTAAATTCAATTTGTAAAACTAAAAATGATATACTCAATTTTTGTACACATAAATTTACTTTTAACATGTTCTCATCCCAAGGTTTATTTTTGCAAACGAGGTTTAATCTTTTTTTAAATATATTTTCTATTATTATTCCAGCTCATACAAACTTAATAGGTACACCAGTTCCCTTCCTCCCTTCTCCTCCCCCCGAAGCCCCTGCTCCCCTTCCCCTCACCCCTCCCTACCCAGTCCCCCTGCCTCCCGCTGCAATTCGCAGAGTCCTTTCTTGTGCATGCCTGACTCTCCTCTCCTCCTCTCCAATGACATACAAGGACACAGTGGCATTTCCCTGAACCCTTTCTGTGTTCCCCTTAAGCATAGGAACACTACTGTGGCTGTCAATCCCTTGCCTCCAAGGATCTTGGTGCCTTTAGCAGATGCTAGACTTTGTGAGGTCAATAGTGTGTGGGACATTGCCCTGGGCATGCAAAGTCCTGTTATGATTGCTTCGGCCCTAACTTGTGTGGAGTATCTTGCAAATCATTGTTCCTCCCATCCTTTTGCTCTTACACTCTTACTATCCCCTCTTCCGCAAATGTCCCTGAGCTTCAGGATGGGGAGCTTTAGTCTGGCCTAGTTCTAGGTGGTTGATATAGAGTCTCTGAAGTTCTGGATAGTGGTTTGTTGATTTTCTTTTGAAGTTTTGTTGCTCCTGCAATGCCCTTCACTCCACCGTGATGGGCACTGTATGTCACCCCCTGGCCAGAGACAAAAAGCTGTTAAACTGGAGTCTTATTATAAGAGTGCATTCAAGGGTAGATGTAATACTTATACTTAAAAGTGGAATTGCAGGGTCATATGGCATTTGGCAATGGGAGGGGTCAATCACCCATTTGCAAAATGGTTACTTTTTAATCTGCCGGACTATATGTCCCCCCTTCTGGTGAGTTCATACCCCCTTAGTTGTAAATGATCAGGAACGAATGTCTGTGAACTTAACTAGGTGTCACATTACTTTCTTGCAGTCCTTGATGGAGGCCTATTTTCTCTACTGTAACATGGTCACTTCTCTCCTTGTTTCTGGTGTGGCCCTCCAACCCCATCCCTCCTGTTCATAATCCTTGCAATTACTGTAGGTAATACATAGATTTACTTATGAGTGTCTCAAGGTGGGCTGGGTGGGTTAGGTACTAGGAGCCACCTATTAGGGAGTACATATGGCACTTAATTTCTGGGTCTGGGATACTTCACTTAATATAATTGTTTCTAGTGACATCCATTTCCCGGCAAATTCCAGTAATTCATCATTTTTGATGGCTTAGTAGTACTCCATTGTATAGATGTACCACAGTTTCCTTATCCACTCGTCAACTGTTGGATAGTTGGGTTGATTCCATGTCTTTGCTATTGGAAACAGTGCTGCTATGAACATAGTTATGCTTGTGCTATCGAGGTGAACCTCTGCTGTATGGGGGGTTATACCCAAAAGTGGAATCGCAGGGTCATATGGCATTTCAATCTTTAATTTCTTTAAGAATCTCCAGATAGCTAGCCAGAGTGGATGTATGAGCCTGCATTCCCACCAACAATGTAGGAGAGTTCCCCTCTCTCTACATCCTCTCCAGCATTTGTTGTTGTTTGTGTTGTGGATTTTTGCCATCCTGACCGGGGTGAGATGCTATCTCAGGGAAGTTTTGATTTGCATGTCCCTGATGGCTAAAGAAGTTTAGCATTTTTTAAGATATTTGTTAGACATTTAAATTTCATCATTGGTAAAGTTTCCTTTAAGTTCCAGGACCCATTTTTTAATTGGGCCATTGGTTTCCTTGGTGTTTAGTTTTCTATAAGTTCTTTGTGCACTCTGGACAGCAGAGCTCTATCAGATATGTGGTTAGTGAAGATTTTCTCCCATTCTGTGGGTTGCCTTTGAGCTCGTGTGACAATCTCTTTATCTGAACAGAAGCTCTTTAATTTCACAAGATCCCAACTGTTGAGAGTTGGTAGCAGTGACTGTGCCATTGGATGTCTGTTTAGGAACGGTTGGCCTAGCCCAATCAGCTCGAGGGGGTTCCCTATCCTTTCAACTATGGTTGTTATAGTCTCTGGCCTTATATCAAGGTCCTTGATCTATTTGGAATTAAGCCTTGTACATGGTGACAAATATGGGCCCAGCTTTAATCTTCTGCATGTGGAGATCCAGTTTTGCCAGCACCATTTGTTGAAGATGCTGTCCTTTTTCCATTGGATTCTTTGGGCCTCTTTGTCAAAGACCAAATGGCTGTATTTTTGTGGGCTTATATCTGGGTCTTCAATCCTTATCCATTGATCTGTGTGTCTATTTTGGAGCCAGTACCAGGCTGTTTTTATAACTATGGATTTGTAAAATAGACTAAGGTTTGGTATGGTAATACCACCAGCAGTGTTTTTGTTACTCAGGATTGTCTTTGCTATCCTGGGTCCTTTGTTCCTCCATATGATTTTTGAGATTGTTTGGTCAACTTCTTTAAAGAATTGCTTTGGGATTTTGATTGGTATAGCATTGAATCTGTATATTGCCTTTGGTAGGATGGTCATTTTTACGATGTTGATTCTGCCAATCCAGGAACATGGGAGGTCTTTCCACCTTCTGGTGTCTTCTGCAATTTCTTTCTTTAGGGTTTTAAAGTTTTCATTGTAAAGGTCTTTTACCTTCTTGGCTAGGTTTATACCAAGGTATTTCATTTTTTTAGGGGCTATAGTAAATGGGATTGTTTCTCTCAAGGCTTTTTCACTTCTTTCATTCTGGGCATATAGGAAGGCCTCTGATTTTTGCACATTTATTTTGTATCCTGCCACCCTGCTGAACTTCTCAATTAGTTCCAGGAGCTTCCTGGTGGAGTTTTTCGGATCACTCAGGTAAAAGATCATGTCATCTGCAAATAAGGATAGTTTGACTTCTTCCTTGCCGATTTGAATCCCTCTTATGTCCCTTTCTTGTCTTATGGCTTCAGATAAGACTTCAAGTACAATATTGAATAGAAGTGGTGAGAGTGGACAGCCTTGTCTAGTTCCTGATCGAAGTGGGAATGCTTCCAATTGTTCCCCATTGAGCATAATCTTTGTTGTGGGCTTGTTGTATACAGCTTTTATTATATTGATAAAGGTTCCTTCCATTCCTATTGTCTCTAGCGTTTTGATCAAAAAAGGCTGTTGGATCTTGTCAAAAGCTTTTTCTGCATCTATCTAGAGTATCATTTGGTTTTGGACTTTGGACTGGTTTACATGATGAATTACATTAATTGATTTTCATATGTTGAGCCAACCTTGTGTGCCAGGGATGAAGCCTACTTGGTTCCCGTGAATAATCTTTTAATATGTTTTTGCATCCGATTTGCTAAAACTTTGTTGAGAATCTTTGTGTCTGTGTTCATCAGAGAGATCGGCCTTAGGTTTTGGGATTAAAACGATATTAGCTTCATAGAAGGAATTTGGTAGTGTTCCTTCCTTTGCTATTTGATGGAACCGTTTAAGGAGTATTAGTATTATTAACTCCTTAAATGCCTGGCAGAACTATGTGCTGAATCCATCTGGTCCAGGACATTTTTTGTTAGGAAGATTCAAGATTACTTCCTCAATTTCCTTATATGTTATAGGACTATTTAAATAATTCACAGTTTCCTGATTCAATTTAGGTAAGTTGTGTTTACTTAGAAATTCATCCATCTCTTTTGTGTTGTCAAACTTCACAGAGTATAAGTTTTTGAAAAATGATGTTATAATTCTCTGGATTTCTTGGGTGTCAGTAGAGATAACTCCATGTTCATTTCTAATTTTGTTAATTTGGGTTTTCTCTCTCTTGCTTTTGGTTAATTTAGCTAGGGGTGTATCAATCTTGTTGATTTTTTGAAAGAACTAGCTTTTTGACTGGTTGTTTTTTTCTATCATTTTCTTAATCTCGATTTCAGATATTTCTCCCCTTATTTTGCTAATTTCCTCTCCTCTACTACTTTTGGGATCAGATTGCTCTAATTTCTCTAAAGCTTTAAGCTGCATTTTTAAGTTGTTTATTTCTAATGTTTCCATTTTTTTGATGTAGGCATTAAGAGCTATGAACTTACCTCTTAGAACAGCTTTCATTGTGTCCCAGAGATTTTGGTAAGTTGTATTTTCATTATCATTCACTTTCAGGAAATCTTGAATTTCCTTTTTAATTTCTTCCTGAATTCAGTTCTCATTCAGCATCATAATGTTAAGTTTCCAGGAGTTAGTGTATTTTCTCTTGTTTGTTGTGTTGTGGATGTCCAGCTTTAAGCCGTGGTGGTCTGACAGGGCACAGGTTAGAATTTCAACTTTTTTTTACATGTGTAGATTTGTTTTGTGGCCCAGTGTGTGATCTATTTTGGAGAAAGTTCCATGTGCTGCCGAGAAAAATGTGTATTCTTGGGTGCGTGGGTGAAAAGTTCGATAGAGATCTGTAAGGTCCATTTCTTTCAGGGTTTGATTAAGTTCCAAAGTGTCTCTGTTAAGCTTTTGACCTGTTGATCTATCCCATGTTGAGAGGGCGGTGTTGAAGTCCCCAAAAATTATCGTTTGGGGGTTGATTTCTTGCTGTAGATGCTGTAGGGTTTTCTTAATGAATGTGGAGGGGCCTGTATTGGGTGCATATATGTTCAGTATTGTGAAGTCTTCCTGGTGAATTGTACCTGTGACTAAAATGTAGTATCCATCCGTGTCTCTTATCATTTTCTTTGGTTTGAAGTCCACTTTGTCTGATAGCATAATGGCTACCCCTGCCTGTTTTCTGCTTCCATTAGCTTGTAGAATTGTTGACCAGCCTTTTATTTTTAGAGCGTGCCTATCTTTTGTGGTGAGATGGGTTTCCTGCAGGCAGCAGATTGATGGATTGTGATTTTTAATCCAAGTTTGTAATATGTGTCTCTTGATTGGTGAGTTAATTCCATTAACATTTAGTGTTATAATGGAGAATCTATTTTTAATTCCAGTCATTTATTATGTTTAGTAGTTTTTATAAGTATATTGCTTTACTTTTAAATGTGTTATACTTGCCTTCTGTTCTCCTGGATATGCCTGTTTTTTTCTTCATGCTTGAGTATCATTTTTAGCATTTTTTGAAGGCCTGGTTTGGTGGACATGTATCCCTTAAAGTTGTCTTTGTGCTGGAAGATTTTTCTTTCTCCCTAAATCATGACGGATACTTTTTCAGGGTAAATCAGCCTGGGTTGACATTTTTGCTCATTCAATACTTGAAGTATGTCTCTCCAAGCTCTTCTTGCTTTTACTGTTTCGACTGAGATGTCATTTGTTATTTTAATAGGTTTACCTTTAAAAGTGACTTGTTTTTTCTCCCTTGAAGTTCTCAATCCAGTTCTTTATCTTGAATGTGGAGTGTTTTAACTATTATTTGCCATGGCGTGCTTCTGTTTTGGTCATATCTGTTTGGGGTGTGGAATGCCTCTTGTATATGGATGGGCCTCTCTTTTTTTAGATGAGGAAAGTTTTCCTTGATGATCGTTTGAAAAATTTCCTCAGGGGTGGTATTTTGAGATTCTTGCTCTGGTATTCCATGAATACGCATGTTAGGCTTCTTCAGGGTGTCCCATAGCTCTTGGATATTTCTCTCAAGTATCTTTTTGTCTTTAACAACCTCTTCCATTGAGCTGGTTAGTACTCCCACTTTATCTTCAAGGTCTGAAATTCTGTTTTCTGCTTCGTTATTTCTGTTGATAAGACTCTCTGTGGAGTTCTGGGTTGAAGATAACTTGTCTTGTAGCTCAGTTTTAAACTCTGCTTGAGTCTGTTTTAACTGCTCTATGCCAGTTTTTGTTTCTTGCACTCTTTTTCTCAACTCCTCCAAGTGTCTGTTGTGTTCCTCTTCAAAGTGATTGATTCGATTATTTAATTCCTCCCGGATTTCCTCTTTCATAGTATTGAACATGGTAATGATCATATTTTGAAAGTCGTTATCCTGGGTCAGGCTTTCTTGGCCATTTTCCCTGGGTTTGTTCTGGTTGAAGTCTAACATTATGGGATTAATTTCTTCAGTGGGCAATTTGTTTACTTGAGTGTTGCTTCTCATGGATTTGCACTTTGACTTTGTCATTGTCATTTTAACTCTTTAAGATCTTTCAGTTTCACTAAACTGAAATTATTTGGCCTGGGATCCTTGGGGCGGGCAGGGACGGAGCTTACCTAGGATCGCAGTGAGGCCCAGCTGGACCGCGCGTGCGTCCGGGCTCAGCGGAGCGAGGTGGGGAAGGGAAGATGGGGGCGTAGGTATGGAGCTATTTAACCAGAGGGGAGCTGGGGCGGGGCCCGGGCACAGGGGGAGGTCCATCAATGATTATTCTGTCTTTTACTGGTCATTGCAAGAAAGGTGAGGACAAAACAGGAGACCCTTCCCAGCTAGTTATTTGAACAAAATTCCTATGACACAGTGGGAAAGGTTAAAAACTGACATAAAAACAATATTCATTTTCATTCTCTGAATTTTAATGAAGATTGAATTATAGCATTAAGGTGAGTTTTTCTTGGATTCATGTTTTCATTGTTTTTTGTTTGAAACTCTGAGATTCCTGGTTTCGTTCCTCGGGGCATATTTAGAAGGTGGTTTATTAAAGGTGCAAATGTGCAGTGTATATTTATGTATTAGTCTGAAGAAGTCTTTAGTGTTGTTTGCATTGAAAAAGCAGATGACTGAAGAATATCAGTTCTCTAATTTACCTATTGTAATATTAAAGAAATTGTTATACCTGTTATCGTTACCTAAATTAAACCAAAAGCCAAGCACTTTTTGGACTTAATTCACATTTTCCTACTTTATTAGAATCTAAATTATATCTTCCACATATTTCTTAATGGATACAACTAAGACCTAGGCTACCATGGAATGTAAACAGAAGCTCAGAACCTTATACTTTGGCTCTTGCTGTTCAGAGAAAAAAGATCTGGCCATTTTTTAGTAGCTATTATTTCTTTTTTTAGACCAGGACTAAAGTATTTCCCTGCCAGGACAAACAAAATTATACATATTAGAAAAGGAAAGGAGGAATTTAGTTAGCCCGATGTTTGTAGCTAGTAAATCAGGTAAAAATGTGTTCTTTGGACAAAATCACCTGTTAATTGTCTTAGACAGTTTTCTGTCATAACTTATGTCAGCTAATAATTCTGTATGCTATGATTTCTCTGTGAATGTTCTCTCTGAAATGTTAAACCTTGATATTACTCTCTATGTGAAGTAATAACTCGGGAAGTGTCTATTTCGTGCTTAGGCACTTGTATAGATTATTATGCTAACAACTATATAAAAAGATGCTTTATTCAAGGATTTTTTTATTCACATTTAGATTAATCACTACAATGAAGTAACAATAAATAATTCTACATCTAATGAATAAAATGATTTTTATGTTAAACTTGTACAGCAGGCAAGAAATTCTGGAATTCATGGAATTAGTACAGAGTGGTCCATAGGACACAAATGGAGCTATGAAGCCAACTAGAATGAGAGGATTATTTGGAAAGAGGATATAAATTTTGATAGCTAAGGTAGAGAGGTTACAGCTTACAGCAGCAGTGGTGACCATTGAACACTTTCTGGTGAAGCGTAGATATAACAGAGCAGTTGATCTGAACCTCCGGTGGGCATAGACAATAAATGTAATGATGAGACCCGTAAATTGTACCTTGAAGTACACATTAAAGGTAAGGAAATCCACTCAATTTTGTGATGCATATCATATATCCGACTTGGCCTTTGTGTATCAGAGACAATAAATATGGCTACTTATATTTTATAGACAAATAGAAGGCAATCACTTGCTCCATGGCTCATAAAAAATGTTAGAGAATTACTAGCAGTGGTGGTGGTAGATGCTTGTGATTGAAGCTCTTCCAAGGCTAGGGCAGGAAGCAACTTTGAAGTTAAACATTCTGGTCCTGCAGAATAAATTCTAGACTGGGTTGGCCCAAGAAAATAGACTATGTCTCAAAAAAAAAAAAAACTAAGCAAAGCATGACACATACACACACACACACACACACGCACGCACACACACTAAATTTATTGTGAAATGGACTCACAAGAGTCTTTTTCAGCTGTTGTACCTTGCATAATATTCATGACTGTGAGGTCCTTCATGGCAGCTTTTTATACCATTAATGTTTTTTAAATAATAAGGAGCTCTTTCTCTGGGGCTCCCTGTTTGTGATCAGAACTCCACTATTCTCGATGGTTCTTTTAACAATTTGAGACAATGAATGGAAGTGGGAAGAGTTCCATATTAGTCTAGAAACACTTGCTGTAGCAGTTCCTGCATCATGAACATTTTGCTACCTGCACTCAAAACATTAATCTGGTTTAGTTTGTTTATTTTTTTAGAAGCCTGAATCAGCAGAAATTGGCTGTGATTCCTTCAACTTCTGTCTACAGCATGTCTAGAGTGACTTCACGAAATCACTGCTGCCCATGCAGTCCAGACTCCAAAGAAAAACCTTGCAAAGCCTAACAGAAAGGCAAAAATCTACCTATAATTAATCCTTAGCTCTATTACCAAGCGGAAAAAAGTAAAATTAACCTCTCAGTAATTACCCTGTCACAGGTATTTTAACTATGTACTTCTTGTCAGCAGGATGCTGTGAATGAGGAGCTCCCTGGGAAGAAGGAAGTCCATCTAGGCAGTGAGTGCGATCCCCAGGTGCCAGTGGAATCTGCAGCCAAGGATGGTAAAAAAGCGGTTTTCATTAAAATTACCTGATAAGATGAAGTACCTCAGAGAAAAGTTCATTTTCCAAGGCTCTCAGAGTGTATCTTAAAAAACTTTTTAGTATTCAACATGAGGCAATAAATATTCTTATTAGGAGGAGGATGCATATAAGAGCATGACATACAGTCTCCTTGTTATTTTACTTTCCTTTTCCCCCCACAGCGATCAGTTCTGCGAGATTGTCAAACACACGCAAGCTTGAGCAAAACTCTTATTGCCTCAAGCAGTAGACAGCAGTTTCTAACAATCTTTTCAACTTCCATATGAGAATTGCAGCGATAAGCTGCTGTTTCTTCAGAAGAGCTGCATTTAGCACAGGAAAGAACGGGTGCCACACTAAGCTACCTGAGAACAGACAGGCGGGGTGTCAGGGAGGATGGTGCTGAGTTTGGCAGATGTGCAAATGTGTACAGCATAAATACTATGGGTGTGCTGAGATCAACTTGAACCTAGCAGGAGAGAAGGCAGAAATCAAGAAGTGCTACTTTTGTGATCTTGCCTGACAGGCATAAAAATATTAAAAGGAACTGCTTTTCATTTTTCCATGTGTATATGAATCCTTGTAGAAGAATATGGCATATACATATGGAGGTCAGAGGATAACCTTGAATGTTGTTCTTTGTTTACCTTGCTTGAGACAAGGTGTCTTATTATTTTCTTCCCTTGCATACAAGGGCAACTATCCATTAGTCTCTAGGGTTTCCCCGTCTCTACTTCCTATCTTTCCAGAGGGGTTTTCCGATTACACATGGGTTCCGGGAATTTGAACTCAAGTACTCATGCTTGTGCAGTAATCACTTTTAAATATTGATTCATTTCTCTTTTATCTTTTATCTAGTTGGCATAATGTCAGCAAAATAACAAAATTACTTTCTTATTACCTTATTCCTATGGACAAGAGCTAATGAAAACATGGATCTAGAGTAATATTAGAATTAATTTACTCTTTGATGACACTAGTAGACTTAAAATTCATCCATATTCTGTAAATTACATATGCATTACTTCTAATGAATAGGAGTTGGAAGAAATAGGACAAAGGAATGTTGCTATGAAGATTCTTGGTTTTCAGATATCAGGGAACCAAAGCTGAGGGGAAGAATATTAGTGAGAATTTACTCTTGAAGAATTTTTCTGAGTAAATATTGCATTATACTTTCCAAACTTCCTGGAAGTTACTAATGGCCTTATTTTAGACCAATGAAAAGCAAACAGAAGTGTTAGAAATTGCCTGTCTCCCGCTTGAAGAAGTAACATTCCCTTAGTCCTTTGAGGCTGTGCATTGTTCTGCTCTTCCTGTCCAGTGATAGAATCAATGCTGAGGTGAGAGACCTGTTTCAACCTGGACCTATGATGAGTAGAGCTGGTACATACTGAACATTGATAGAGTGAGAAGCACTTGATAGTTAGACCTTCTTAGGCATGAAGGTCATCACTATTACAACAAGAATAAGAACATTCAGATTTAGACTTCCAATAAAAATCAGCCTCACATTTGGAAGAGTTAAATTCCCTGTTTTGAAGTTGAAATATGGAATTGGAGAAAGATAGAAATGAAGCTAAAGACAAGAGTAGATCCGGAATGTGTACTTACATTCCAGTTTCAGAACAACACCCCGGAGAGACCCAAGTGTCTAAACAGGAAGGAACAGAGGAAAACAATAGAAAAAATGGCATCAAATAATTCACTCTAAACGTTAAAAGCAGCAGAATTTGTATTTTATACATACACCATTATATATACAAAAACATGTATATGATATATACAATCTGTATGTCCATGCATCATCTACAACTTAAAGCATTTTATAGAAGTATTAAGACCTTGCTTAAGGTTTTTAAAATTTTTTGGCTCTGACTCTTTCTAATAAGTTTTACAATACTTTGAATGTAACTTCAAGATGCACTGAAGTATGGAGTACTCAGATAGAATCAAGAATCTGATCTTATTGTCAAAATAATAATATCAAGTAGGAGACTGATATAATATGCATTAATTTTAAATGAACTTGACAATTTACTGAGCACATTGGAATAAAGACACATAAAATGCATTCTTTTTAAAAAATTGCCAATCACTTGCCTTTTGGTAAAATCTCAGTATATTGACTATCACTGCAAAGTTTTTTCGAACTGGGTCATTTTAGAAGGGTCTACAGATGATCTGTTTTCAGAATGAAACTAACTCTCCTAACATGGGTTGTTCTCATTCGAAACACTGAGCATCTAGCAGCATTGTATTGGCCAGAAAGTTTCTCAAGAATTCAGTATTCTGACAGATGAGCAGTTTACAATATACACAAATCACCATGAATGACAGTTGAAAAACTGAGACTGCATGATATATAAACTAAAGTTAATTGAATGCTGGTTCAGTTTTTTGAGCTTTTTTTGCAAAGCCTTTGATAAACAACAGACTTGTGCCTACTGACTTACAAATAGGGTTAAATGTAAACCCAATATTTGGCTTCCTGGCTTCAGCAATTCTTTTTTTTTTTTTGGCTTCAGCAATTCTTTTTTTTTTTTTTTAATTTTTTTTATTATTATTTATTCAACTGTGTGTATATGTGCGCGTGTGTCTGTGTGTGTGTGTGTGTGTATGTGTGTGTCTGTGTGTGTGTAGAACCACGGACGAATTCGCGAACCACCATGGACGCCTCCACCCCGGGATTCACAGGCTCCGCCCTACCAGGACTAGAAGCGCAGGCCGCCCCCGCTTCCGTCTGGCGTCTATACGTGGGATCTGGGATCCGAACTCGGGACCTTCCGCCTGCAAGGCGGAGGCTTAACCCCTGAGCCACCTCTCCAGCCCAGCAATTCTTATATTTGATTTCCTCATAAATTTCATCTGAAATTTCTAGCCCAGGAAAAGAGAGAAGTACCGCATGTTTCTTCCAAGAGCACCAAAGTTGGCTTTACACTATAGAACAACGCAGGGACAGTAGGAGGCAACCAAAAATCTCTGTAGCTGCATTTTTAATTTAGATACTAACTTTTTAAGAATTGGTTGTACATTTATAGAAAAAGAATACAGCTTAATTAGCTTCAGACTTGTTCCCTTTATTCATTCTCTAATAAAAAATAAGTTCTGAAAATCTGAAAAATCAGCTGCCTGAAATATACCCAGTGGAGTCTAAAGATGTATTCATAAGGGAACATTGGAGTTTCTTTAATGCCAAGATCCAGACATTTAAGAAAGACTGGACTTCAAAAGAAGACTTGGCTCCTGTGAAAAAAGGAGGAAGACGGCAACCTTTCTCATCATGTTCCCTTGTGCTGTTCATCTTTTTTTTGAAGTTGTTGAGAAGGGCGTGATATAGATGAAGGAATGAAAATTTTAGTTATACATTTCAATTTACTAAAAATACTAATTTTTCAAAATGTTTTGCTATTTCTTGTCCTCTATATTGTGTTGGGTATCTCTGAATCTGCTACTGATTTAGGCTTTATTTTATTAACTTTTCCCTAATCAATGTTTGGTTCCCAACTGCAGGGAAGCATGGGACCTTATGCCATAAGGTAGGACCATTTAGTGAAATAAGGACTACAGCACCTTCCCAGGAGACTGGATCCTCAGACTTCTCAAGAAGAACATTGAGGGCATCCTGACCAGGTAAACATTCATTGTCTTCAGTTGTCTGTATTGTACCACAATCAAAAAATATTTCTACATAAATCTAAATTCTTTGAATTTGAATAAAGCTGGCTAAAAATTTAGTCTATTCAACACATATTAACAATCACCAAAGCACTGGTGAGTTAAAAATACTCGACATAGCAAGGAATTTCTAATGTTATAAAATATCAATACTAAATAAAAATAAAGTAAAGGGAGAAATGGTCATTTTTTTCAATATACCCTTAGAACTCATTTACTAGCTGATAGTAATTATTAGGCATTTTCCAGTTAATATGGGTTACCTTTTTTCTTCAAAAGTATGTAATATGCATGCCAAGGGCAACGACAGTACTGTAGAATGTCGTGTGTATATTGAGGTAGTGCCCACTGGTGATTCTGCATTTTGGTGCATAAATAGGTTTTTCCATTGCTTACCAGATAAGCACATTTGAATTGAGGAAAGGTGTTTTAGTGTACTATAATTGATGAACCATCTTTGTCTCTCTTTCCTGAGGGCCAGGTTCTCCACAGGATATCTGTGCAGTACAACCTATGCATATAAATCACGGCCTGCCACCTGTTATTTAATAGCTCACAGTGCTGACTCAATAACAGTAAGATTCTGTAGAATTGTTCCCTAAAGCCTGGATGTTCCCCACAGAGGTAATTGTCTTGCAAGTAAATTTCGTGGACAAAGAGCAAGAAGTTACAGACCTAGGAACATCTTTTATTGTCTCAAAAGTTAACTTTTGTCTGGCTGATGAATCTGGCTCTTCATTCTTTAGAGTTGCAGCAAATTTTTACCACACATTAGTGGGTTCACATAATTTGATTTCAGTTAAATAACTCTGAAATTCCCAATACAGAGCTATAATTATTGTGGAGGCTTTTGATTATTTAGATCATTGTTTTTTTTTTCCTAGTAGGGATATCAGCATCTAAGTAACATGTCAGATATAAGGAAAACACCTTTGTAAAATCAATTTGTTAAGGAATTGTAAAATCCTGCTTAAAAAAAATACTGAGTGTCATAGTTAGGCACATGTGTCAACTTGACTGGTGAGGATTTAAGCTCTGCGAATATTTGTAGAGAATTAGTAGTTAGTTGAGTTAAGCCCAGGAGAACCTGAAGGAGATTGTCTAGTTGATGGGGTAGACCCAGCCCATGATGGGTGGGACTAGGCCCTGAACAGGTGAGTAAAATACAGAGAGTTGATTGAGGAAGTTGGCATCCTTGTGTATACTTGGTCAGACATGCTGGTCTTGTAAGTAAGGATCGTTCCTCTCTCAGCTGTTATATAGTGATGGTGTGGACAATTCCCTCAGCCCTGGTGTTGGTGCATGCTCTTCCATCATCTGGATTAGGAACTGTAACTGGACAATTGTAAGAAAAAAAACCATTTTTCCCTTAAGCCGTTTGATGGTCATTTATCAGCAACCATGCAGGCTAACTGCAACACTGAGGAATTAAAGGACCAAAAAAAACAAAAAAACAAAAAAAACAAAAAAAAAAACATACTTTGAACAGCTTGTCAGGGTCAGAAAGATTGCTATTTCATCAAATATCTTTTTCTCTAAGTTATGTGAAAAGCAAAAATCTGTATTGTGCAGATACTATACTTAATAATATTAGAGTTTCAAAAAAAAAGTCTGGGACAAAACAAACAGAATTTTCTTTTTTTTTTAAATTTATTATTTATTCAATTGTGTGTGTATGCGTGTGTGTATGTGTGTGTGTAGCGTCTATACGTGGGGTCTAGGATCCGAACTCAGGACCTTCCGCCTGCAAGGCAGAGGCTTATCCCCTGAGCTACCTTTCCAGCCCCAAAACAAACAGAATTTTCTATCAATGTATGAAATATTTCCGTTGATTGTAAAAATAATGGCATCATTAAGATATTAGATATTCTTAATAATAAAACCTGAGATGCTTGACTTTAGTGATTACTGTTGATTAACTCCAAAGTTAGTCATACCTGTTGCCTTAGAGGACAATTATAAATTCTAAAGAAAATTAACCTTTCCATCTATGATGCTGATTATCTTAGTCTTAGAAATAAATGATATCTAATGTGCACATAATATATGTATATATAATAAATTCATGCATATTTATTAATAAAAATTGATCTTACTCTTAAAATGGCAAGAGAACTCAAATAAATTGGAAACTTATAACACTTCAATTTTTTTTCTAATCCTGGCCATATGGCTTCTTATCTCTGACCTTAAAAAATAAGATGTACTATTTACTCTTTTATATCACAGGGACAAAATTTCATACAAAAGAAATTTATGAAAGGAAAAGCTTACTCTGGCTCACATACAGTCTATCATGGCAAAGAATTTATGGTGTATGTAGCTGAAAGCAGATGATCATGAGTCTCTATAGTCAGGAAGCAGAGAGATGAGTACTAATGCTCACCTCATGGCCTTCTTTTATCCAGTCAAGAATTTTAGTCCATGGAATGGGCCCAAGTACAATTGGTACATCCTAACTTGAATAACCTAACTTACATGATCCCCACAGGCATTCCAGAAAATTGTGTCCGAAATGATTCTAGACATTCTCAAGATGACAATCCACATTAATTATGACATATGTTTTAGATAAGAGACTCCTTTAATTCTAAAATTTATATTATTTATAAAGATGGCTTAATTTTTTTACTGATGCATGCAATAAGAGAGTATATGTAAAGTATACCCCGCTACATGCAGTGATGCAGTTAAAGGAAACTTTAGAGAGCAAAGGAAGACACATGGCTATCACAATAAGTTCCTCACCCAATTAGTTTGCATCATACCTAGTATAATATATCACCAATGGTAGAATTAAACACACACACACACACACACACACACACACACACACACACACACATGCACACACACACATATTTACATACATATGTTTAAACCTTACTCAACAATTCCCATCATTTCTTCAATGTTTCCCATGACAAGAAATGCTCACAGACTAATTGAAAAAACCTGTAGGAGGCAAACCTTATCTATGCACTAGACACTAATCACCATTATAAACATTCCAATGAAGGAATTGATGCCTGTAATACAGTGATTTACAAAGTAATTGTTGTCCACATAAATTGCTTGCAAAAGAATCTTACTTTAAGCTATTTAGTAGGTTATTCTCTGAAAAAAATCAGGGCTTGCCTTTATTTTTGTACTAAAGGTCTTCAAGGGCATGGTTAACAGATTCATCTTGTTTTGCACATCTTAACATGTGAAAAAGGCATACACATTTTAATGATAATAATAATAAAGTTTCCCAAACATTCAATGAGAAAACTTATATAACCCCAAGCAACTTGAGGAGAACAGTTTTTATGTAGCAGTAGTGGAAGCCTTCACACAACATAAAGGTTAAATATTCAAAGGTGCCATAGAATTCAATATGATGTGAACCTTCATCAGCTGTTGTGCTTCTGATCTCTCTGCACTCACTGTCTGTAATGGACTTGACAGAATCCATAGTGTGTCTTGCAGACTTAATCTACTTCTAGGGTTATCTTTCTTTTTGTCTGACTAAGGCAAATATCAGTTTTCAACAGATTCGGACAAACTTCCTCACCATTTCTTCTAGCAGATTCATTTCATGTAAGTGACAGCTCCGAATGTAACATCCAATTGAGAACTAGGTGAATTGCAATCCACATTGTCCTAATGGCAGTCCTGAATTTGCAGGAGAGTAGTATGATAGATGCCACATTATCCAGGGGAGAGACAGCCAGCCAGGTGGATGATACAGATAGTATTCTCTTTTCGGCACATGTGTGCTCGTCAAAATGTTTGGTCTGAAAATTAAGCGCCATATGTACTCCCTAATAGGTGGCTTCTAATACCAAACCTACCCAGCCCATCTTGAGACACTCATAGGTAAATCTATGTATTACCTACAGTAATTGTAAGGATTATGAACAGGAGGGATTGGGTTGGAGGGCCACACCAGAAACAAGGAGAGAAGTGACCATGTTACAGTAGAGAAAATAGGCCTCAATCAAGGACTGCAAGAAAGTAATGTGACACCTAGTTAAGTTCACAGACATTCGTTTCTGATCATTTACAACTAAGTGGGTATGAACTCACCAGAAGGGGAGGACATATAGTCCGGCAGATTAAAAAGTAACCATTTTGCAAATGGGTGATTAACCCCTCCCATTTTGTCTCTGACCAGAGGGTGACATACAGTGCCCATCAGGATGGAGTGAAGGGCATTGCAGGAGCAACAAAACTGCAAAAGAAAATCAACAAACCACAATCCAGAACTTCAGAGACTCTATATCAACCACCTAGAACTAGGCCAGACTAATCTCTCCCCATCCTGAAGCTCAGGGACATTTGCGGAAGAGGGGGCGGTAAGAGTGTAAGAGCAAAAGGATGGGAGGAGCAATAATTTGCAAGATACTCCACACAAGTTAGGGCCGAAGCAATCATAATTGGACATTGCATGCCCGGTGCAATGTCCAACGCACTATTGACCTCACAAAGTCTAGCATCTGCTAAAGGCACCAAGATCCTTGGAGGCAAGGGATTGACAGCCAGAATAGTGTTCCTATGCTTAAGGGGAACACAGGAAAGAGTTCAGGGAAATGCCACTGGGTCCTTGTATGTCATCGGAGAGGAGGGCCCAGAGGAGAGTCAGGCATGCACAAGAAAGGACTCTGGGAATTGGGGTGGGAGGCACGGGGGGATGGGGAGGGAGGAGTGAGGGGAGGGGGAGCAGGGGTTCGGGGGGAGGAGGAGGGAGGAAGGGAACTGGTGTACCTATGAAGTTTGTATGAGCTGAAATAATAATGAAAAATATATTAAAAAAATGTTTGGTCTGAGTGTTCCTGGTAAAGTAAAGTTTTCTGAGATGCTATGGAGGATCTAAATAAAATACAGACTGGAAAAATGAAAAAATCTGTCTTGTCTTCATTATCTCCCTAATGTTTTCTACAATACAAATTTGGGAAGATCCAGGGTTTCAGAACTTAGGGACTTACTGGCCACATCAGAAATTTTTAAAATGGATTCTCTAGTTGATCACTATACCTGGATCACATAAAAACAGATTAGAAGCACACATCTTTGAAAGACTATATGAAGCATTTGAACAGACATCTAAGAGTGACCTAGTTATTTGTATTTTTTGAAGGCCTCCATGTTTGGTAAAAATTGCAAAGCATTTATTAATTTAGTATATTCAGCTATATTTAGTAACACTGTATTTCCTCAAAGTATCCAGTCATTCCACATAATGTAGCACAATTTTAATCCCATGAAATTTTATCATTGACTATATATTTGCTCATGGTACAAAATATCTTTCTGACTATTCCAATTTTCTTTCCTTTGAATCCTTCACATGAAAGTGCAAATTTTTGTTTTAATTTTTTAGTTAATTTAAAAATATTTCTCCTAGTTTTACAAGCATGTTTACTACTTATCAATGCCTCCCTCCTTCCCTTCTCCTTTCCTTCCCCCATCTTCTTCCTTCCACTCCCTTCATCAATCCATCCTATTCCCTCCCACCTTTCTGTGTATATGCTTCAATGGGCCCCTGGGTTCCCTCTGGATTGCATTCTCTTGTGAGGGTTCAGGCCTCTGGGGCACATCAAGTGGCCCCTCCTCTGGCTGCCCCACTTATAGGGGCATATCCCTTCACTCATTTAGCCCTAAACCCCAAAGTTTCCACTGCATGTAATTATATCTTTTGAGATCCTCATTAGTCTATGGGGGTATGTTGGTATGTCAGTCATTATGCAGTGAATTCCTGGATGTAGCAGCCCTGTCTTGAGTGGAATAGCTTGTCCAACAGTGAATCGTCCCATCTTTAGGATCTTACAATCTTACCACCCCTTTTTCTTCAAGGTTCCCTGATAGGGAGGGATTAGGTTGGCTTGATTCTGGGTGAGGATTGCAGAGTTGTCACTACTCTGAATTTTGTTTGACTGTTGTTGTCTACCTCACTGCTCTTCTACTGTGCTAGGCTGTATCCTGTCATGGTGTTGAGAACCGCTGCCTTGGTTATAGAAGAAAACTTCAAGGCTGAGTGTTCTTCCAATCTATGGGTAGAATAACAGGCCAAAGCAGTTTGGTGTACTGTCTTTCTACCTATAGGTTCATTTATTGTTCTTCCCTAGTGATCTTATTGTCTCCTTGATACTAAAGTTACTATTACATTGGTGGGCACCTGTTGCCATAGCGATTTTTATTGCAAATTGCAGATCTCATAAGTTGAGGTGCCTTTGATTAACTTTCTCACCAAGTAGTTGCTACAGTATTCCTTGGTACCATGTAAGCTATCCTATAAGGAGGAAGCTCTCAGTACAGTTATACTTTATGTATTTTGTCTGTGTTCTATGATCCATATATGTTGCATCTTCAGAACTGAGTCTCACTGTCAGGTTTTTTGGAGAAAAACCAAGAGCAATGGCAAAAGCCTATAATGTTTGGAGGTGACCTAGGTATCTGTGTTTTTTGAAAGTCCCCATGTTTGGTAATAATTGTGAAATAATTAGGAGTCTTAGAGACTTTCTGAGCAACTTTGCCCTATTTTCTTTCTCTGCACTTCTCTGCATAGGGACTGCCTACTCTTGTTCCTTGTTTTTAAACAAAGAAAAAAGAAAAGTTTTTAAAATATATTGTTAGTATAGGAGTTTATATCCAGTTACCTCTCATAATCATAGGGTTTTTCTATAAGTCCTCTTTCCCTCTTATATCCCATCCCCTCATACTCCTCTAGATATTTTGCCTATTATTCTCTCCCTTACCATACTTGCCATGGATTCCTGAATCTCCACATCCTTGCCAGCATTCTCTATTGTTTGTTTCTTGATCTTAGCCACTCTGACTAGGGTAAGATGATATATTGCAGAGTAGTTTTAATTTGCATTTCTGTGATGAGAACACAAGTTGAACATCTTTTAAAATATTTCTTTGACATTTCAATTACTTTTTGAGTGTATTACCTGTTTAGTTCTAGGGCCAAATTTTTAATTGGAATTCTTGTTTTCTTAATGTGTAGTTTTTTTGAGCTCTTTGTATAGTCTGGGTATCAATCCTTTGTCAGATTCATAGCAAACAAAGATTTTCTCCCATTCTGTGGGTTGTCTTTCTAAGTAATCACCAATTTCTTTTGCAGAACAGAAAACTTTTTAATTTCATGGAGTCCCATTTGTTGATTATTATTCTTATTTCTTGGCATTTGGGACTCTGTCTAGAAAATATTTATCTAGCCTTATGGATTCAAGTATACTCCTTATTCTTTCTTCTAACACTTTCAGGGGGGTGGGTTTAACATAGAGGTCTATGGTCCATTTTTGTTCATTTTTGTATAATCTGAGAGGCAACAGTAAATTTTTATTTTTCTACATGTAGATATCTAATTTTCCCAACACTGTTTGTTGAAGATGCCATTTTTTCCTCAACATGAGTGCTTGCCACCTTTGTCAAAAAAATTAAGTAGCTGTAGGTGTGGAACTTTATGTCTTTTTCTTCTATATTAATCCATTGGTTGAAGAACCTATTTTTGTGCCAGTATCAAGCTGTTTTTATTAATATAGCTCTGTAGTATAGTTTGAAATTTAGTATAGTAATAATTCCAGGAGTCTTTTCATTGCTCAAGTTTGTTTTGACTAACTGAGGTCTTTTGTTTTTCCATTCGAATTTTGAGATTGTTTTTTATCGGTTATGTAAAGAATTGCATTGGGATTTTGATTGGGATTTCACTGGATTTGTATATTGGTTTAAATAGGATGGACATTTTCACAATGTCGATCCTACTTATTCATGAGTAAGGAAGGTCTTTCAATTTTCTGGTATCCTCTATATTTCTTTCAACAGTGTTTTGCACTTTTAATTATATAGATCTTTTACTTCTTTGTTTAATTTATTTTTTAACATTTTTATTATTATTTCCGCTCATACAAACTTAATAGGTAGACCAGTTCCCTCCCACCCTCCTTCCCCTAAACCTCCTGCTCCCCTTCCCTCCCTCGCCATCTCCCAGTGCCTCCCCCCCCAATTCCCAGAGAGTCCTTTATTGTGTATGCCTAACTCTCCTCTTGGTCCTTCTCTCCGATGACATACAAGGACCCAGTGGCATTTCCCTGAACCCTTTCCTGTGTTCCCCTTAAGCATAGGAACACTACTGTGGCTGTCAATCCCTTGCCTCCAAGGATCTTGGTGCCTTTAGCAGATGCTAGACTTTGTGAGGTCAATAGTGTGTTGGACATTGCGCAGGGCATGCAAAATCCTATTATGATTGCTTCAGCCCTAACTAGTGTAGAGAATCTTCAGATCATTGCTCCTCCCATCCTTTTGCTCTTACAATCTTACCGCCGCCCCTTCCGCAAATGTCCCTGAGCTTCATGATGGGGGGAGATTAGGCTGGCTTAGTTCTAGGTGGTTGATATAGAGTCTCTGAAGTTCTGGATTGTGGTTTGTTGATTTTCTTTTGCAGTTTTGCTGCTCCTGCAATGCCCTTCACTCCATCCTGATGGGCACTGTATGTCACCCCCTGGTCAGAGACAAAAAACTGTTAAACTGGAGTCTTGTTATAATAGCACATTCAAGGGTAGATGTAATAAAAGCAGGAAACCTCGGTGAGGGAGGGGTCAGTCACCCATTTGCAAAATGATCTTTTACTTCTTTGTTTAATTTATTCCAAGGTCTTTTATTTTCTTTGAATGGGATTGGTTCTGTCATTTCTTCCTCAGCTTTGAAGGGGATTGATTCTCTCATATCTTCCTAGCTTTTTTGTCTCTGGTATATAAGAAGGCTATTGATTTTATGAAGGTTGATATTGTAGCCTGTGACTTTACTGAAATGATTTATTGATTAAAATAGTTTCTTGGTGGAATCATGTGGGTCTCTCAGATACAGAATCATATCATCTACCAATAAGGATACTTTTAATTTCTTCCTTCCCTATTTGTATCCTTTTATCTTTATGTCTTGCCTTATTGGTCTAGCTGGGACTTCAAGCATAAATAATAAATAAATAAATAAATAAATAAATAAATAAATAAATAAATAGATAGATAGATAAATAAGTAAATAAGTGGTAACAGTAGACAGCCTTATCTAGGTCCTGATCTAAGTTGGAATGCTTCCAGTTTTTAGTTATTTAGAATGATGTTTCCTTTAGGCTTGTAGTTCATAGCTTTATTAAGTTGAGATTTGTCTCCTACCTTCCTGTTTACTCCAAAGCTTTTATCATGAGGGAAGTTTAAATTTTATCAAGGGACTTTGCTTCATCTTTTGAGAGTATCATATCATTTTTGTTTTTTAGTCTGTTAATATACTGCATCATGTTTATTGATATTAAGTATGTTAAGCCATCTTTGCATTCCTGTTATGAACCTGACTTGACTTGATCATGATGTATTATCTTTTGTGATATGTGTTTTATTTCAGTCAGCTAATATTTTATTGAGGACTTTTTGCATCTGTGATCATTAGTGAGATTGGTCTATAGCTCTCTTTCTTTGGGGTACTTTGTCTGGCTTTGGAATCAGAGTAATATTACTTCATAGAAAGAGTTTGGGAGTATTCCTCTTCTCTCTATTTCTTGGAGTAATTTGAGGAGTAGTTATATTATTTTTGCTCTGAAGGCCTAGTAGAGTTCTACACTAAATCCATCCTGGGATTTTTTTTATAATTGGAATAATAGCTGCTTTAATATTATCACTTGTTATTGGCCTATTAATGCATCTATTTCATCTTGTCAATTTTGATAGGTCATATATGTTTAAGAATTGATCCATTTTCTTTAGCTTACTTGTACAATTTAAAAATATAAATGTTTAATGTATATCCTTATGTTTCTCTGGATTTTTCCAATTTCTGTTGGAATTTCCTTTTTCATTTCTGATTTTGTTGATCTGAGCGTTCTCTCTTCTTCTGTATAGTGTGGCTAAGGATTTTCCAGTATTGTTTATCTTTTTGAAAAACCACCTCTTTGTTTCATTGATTTTTTGTGATATTTTTTCAATTCCAATTCATTAATTTCTGCTTAGATCTTGTGCTGCAGGCCTGAGCTACAGCCTTGAAACCAGGGCTCCCCCAGACAAGGTGAGGCAAGGATTCAGTGGAATGGACAATAGAAACACACAAGTCTCTAGGCTGAGTGAATCTGGACCCACTTTATTGAAACTTTGTGACAGTTTTTAAACAGAAAATTTTGGGTTAAAGAATGTTGCACCTACAAACAGACATGTATTCTCTTACTCAGCCTTCAGGGTGGACATTTTTTTTCAGAACCTAATCCATTGCTTGAGGGTAAAGGTACTTAACAGAAGCATTCTCACAGTATTTCCAAATCTAGCTAATTTATAATGCTCCACCAAATAGTTATGGGGCTGAGACCACATAGTTGTCATTGTTTTAACAAAGACTGCATTTCTAAAATACACAGAGAAGGATTGAGCTCCTTTTGATTTCAATAAGGAACATGTTTTTCAGTATGATTAACTATTCATGTGCCCAACATCCCATAAGTCCCAGCACAAGCCTTTGTTGTTGTCCTGTCTGGGTTGGTCCTCTCAGTCAGGCAGGTTGACATCAATACCAGACATGGCAGCAGGTTCTAGCTTGGGAAATTTGCATGCAGCCCATATAGACAATACAGGCCTGCCTGGTCTGTTCCTCCTACATATCCATCCTTTTTGGCAGCCAGTGGGAGCCAGAGTTCTTTGTCTGACCTTGTTAACCCCACCTCAGAGGGGATCCACCCTAATGGACTCTGCACCCTCATGTGGAGCCTTACCCGTCATTGACTAGTGGCCCTCAAAGGACCTTACCTCTAGAAGGCATGCCAAGATATGTGAGTAGTAGATTAGATCAAGGCCTCACTAATCTCTGCATTCCAAGCTTGAACCATGTCTCTAGGGGGGGCCATGGCTTAGATATTCAAGGGCCATAAGCACCTATAGTGTAGTCTTGTTGATGGAGCGCTGCTGAGAGATATGCTGAAGGAAACACTTAAGCAATATAATTATTAAAAGAACAATTCCTCCTATGAGCATAAATTACAATCCAAGAGGGATCAAACATCCTTTTAAAGTTCTAGTGAACAGATGGCATAGTCTCATACTTCTAGAATTTCTGAGTTAATTCATAGGTGGAAATTTTACCCATTTAAGTTTTAAGACTCCTGAAGTTGCTCTCTAATTTCTTTAAAATTATTGTATACATTCTGGGTAACAAGTCTACTTACTATATGTGACTAGACATAAAATCTCTAGGTGCAATTTGATTTAAAGTTAAAAGCAGACTTTTTCTCTAGATCAGATAGGAGATACACCCAATTCCCAGAAGAATTCCTCCTGCTATAGGCAAAACTTAAATTACCTAGGGAGGAATTCCTAACATTTGTCCATGGGTGTTACTGTGACATTCCCAGGGAGCAGGCTTTAGGCCTGAACTGGGCAGAAACACCAAGGTCTGACAATTCCTGTATTTTACTTATTTTTCTTATTTATTTCAAATAATGACATGTCCTTTTTCCAAAAGATGTTTTTTTGACTCCATCTTTTCCAAACTGAGACCTTGTCTACCAGATTGGTTGGATAACGATGTGGCAACCTTGGATATTAATTCCAGTGTGCTACTTTTAGAATAGATTTGTTGCTTTTTCCTAAGTCTTTCACTTGTAACATTAAGCCATTTATTTGGGATCTTTGTTTGTGATATAGGCATTTAATGCTATAAAATTTTCTTTTAGTTCTGCTTTCAATGGGTCCCATAGATTTTGGTAGTTTGAATTTTCATTTTCATTGGCCTCGAGGAAATTTTAAATTTTTTGTTTTATTTTATTTTTGACCTATTCCTCACTCAAAAATGTGTTATTTAGCTTCCGTGCATTTGTGTGGTTCTATTGTTTCCTTTATTGTAGATTCTACCTTTTTTCCATGATGGTCTTATAGTATCCAGTGAATAATTTCAACTTTTTGTGTTTATGAAGACTTGATTTGTGTCCTAGCATATGGTCTATTTTTAAGAATGCTCCATGGCCTATTGATAAGAATGTTTATTCTTTATTGTTTGGGTGAAATGTTCTGTAGATATTGTAAGGTCCATTTGATTTATTGTTTTATTTAACTCAAATGTGTCTCTGCTTAGTTTTTGACCAATTGACCTGTCCAAGGATGTGAGTGAATGGGGTGCTCCTATGTTTGCTACATATATGTTTACTATCGTATGAACCTTCTGCTGGAATTTTCCCTCAGTTAAGACATAGAATCCCTTTGTATCTGTTATATTTTTGCTTTTAGTTTGAAGTCTATTTTGTCTGATATTTAGGTGGCAACTCCTACTTGTTTACTCTTCCCATTTACTTAGGGTACCTTGACCATCCTTTCACCTTGAGAATGTGTTTATCTTTCATGGTGCTATGTGTTTCTTGAAGGCAGAGAATTGATGGGTCATGTCATTTGATCAAAGTTATAAGACTATGTCTCTTGATTGGGGAGTTCAGCCCATTGATATTTAAAATTATTATTCATAGTTATTTAATGGCTTCTGAAAATTGGTTGATCTTGTTGTGTTTGTATTTTTCAGACCCTCATTGAGTTCTTGTACTGGTATCATTTATTCACTTTAGCCTCTTTCGTGTATCTATCCTCTTACACCTTGCACTGTAGTCCTAGCTTAATGACCATAGAGTTTTCCGACATGTTTCTGTCTTGGAATATTTTTCTTTCACTTTCTATTATGACTGACAGTTTTGCTAGATATAATAATCTGAGTTGACATTTGTGTTCATTCAGAACTTATATTGTGTCTCTTTAAGCCTTTCTGGCTTTTGGAATTTGTGTTGAAAAGTCAGTTGCTATTTTAATGGGTTTGCCTCTGTATGTGACTTGTTCCTTCCATCTTGCAGCTCTTAAGCTCTTGTTTTTAATGTGTACATTTGGTGTGTAGCCTGTCATATGCCAGAATACCAATATGGTATTTTCCTTTTGACCTTAGTATTTGGTGATGCATATGCCTCTTGAATAATGATGGGTATCTCTTTTTCTTTAGGTCAGAGGAATTTTCCCTAATTATCTCATTTATTATACAAGATGGATCTTCCTCTTGGGTGACTGTTTCTGGGATAACTATGATACATTTGCTAGGCCTTTTGATTGTGTCCCAGAGTTCCTGTATGTTCTGTTCAAGTGTGTTTTTTTTCCATTTATCAGTATCTCTTATTGATTTATCAACCTCTTCCATCTTATCTACAGTTCTGAGATTCTGTCTTCTACATGATCTCTATTCTATGTCGATTCACTGTCCTTGTTATTGCTTTCTTGGGTATATCCCAATGTGCTATCCTCTGTGGGATCTGAGGCCTTGGGATTAGTGTTCTTCAGGGGAGACATGTTTTCTTGGCTTCTTATGTTTTTTCTGTTTTTCCTGTATGATGCCAGCATCTGGAACTAGACTGTCATTTATTTTCTTTGATTTATATTTGTGCCTTATTTATGTCTACTGTCTGAGTTGGGATTTCTATTTGTGTATACTGTTTTAGGAAGTGTAGATGTTGATCGTAGTTTTATTTGAAGTTTGCTGGGTGCTGATTTTTGGTGGGATTGTTGTCTTTTATCTGGGATGGTATTTTTCATCACTTGAATGATTTTTGTAGCATCTATGTTTTGCTTTGTGCTATGTAACACATGTTTGGGCCTTCACTTGAGACATAAGTTAGCTATTCCAGTGTCCTCTGAGTGTAGAAACATGTTTATGTTTCTCAAATGAGTTTTCTGAAGTGATCATTATGTTGTCTTGTGGAGGCCTAGTCTCTCTTTATTCTTGAAGTCTGGTATTGTATGGAATCTTCTACCTGTATTTATTTATTGTATGTGTGTGATTAGTTTGTATTGGCGGTTATCAGCCATCAGGAAACTCAGGGAATCAAGTCAGGACCCCAGGATCTGCTGCCTGACACATCTGCAGCCTCAGGGCAGACCTCACCTGAACCACTGAAAGTGCAAATTTTTAAAGGAAAAGTTTTGCATGGGTTAGCACAATCTAAGGACTAAAAATAAATGGTGGTTCATTTTGGTTCACCTTTTCTATTTGGCATTGATTTGCTGGAGACCACAGCAGCCACAATTTCTGATTGGAAGACTGATCCAATTCCCCAATGGACATCTGAAACTCTCATAGTACCCAACTACTTGTATACTATGATTGTGTTTATGAAAATATACCTGAGAGAAAGGCAAGTTTACAGTTAGACATGGTAAAAGATTAAGAATTAATAAAAATAGAATAGCTACAAAATATAAATTAATATTTTCAATTGTCTATTTCTTGAACTTTACATTTTAAATTTTCAAACTGTAGTTGACCAAACTGATTATACAGTAAAAGGATCTATGGATAAGGTAGATTGTCCATAGCTTTGAAAGTTTTGAATTAGAAAACATCAGTTTGACTATAATTTTGAATGCACCTCTTTCTTTCTCTGAATGACAAATCATAGTGGACCATTGTTCATGGCTCCAAACAGAGCAGCTCAAATAGATGTAGGTTTTGTTTTGCTTTTTTTGTTTTCCATGACTAGAGTCAAGGCCCCAGGCTGACCCATGTCTAAGAAGTAGTTATGGTGAAGTTGTAGACAATTATGAAAGATGAAATCCATTTGTATTCAGGGCTAGACAATTCTATACTAATTATTTCTTCAGTCACATTCGATTTATCCTCTCACTGGAAAAAAAAGGCTTGTTGCTGGTAGTTGTCTTGCCTTGGGAAATGAAGAAAGAATAGTGTTAGACTGTTTATGAAAAGCAAGTATTGTGATTAACAATAGAGATATAAAACTTGGAACTTGTCAGGAAGACCTGAAAACAAGAAGATTTTGGTTTTAAATATCACCAAATTTTATTTATCTCTGGAAGCAAACTTTTTATAAACAATGATTAACCTCTAGATTCCTTAAGTGGGTGTTGGAAAAGAAAAGGTAAGGAAATGCAAGATCAACAATTTCTTACAAGTTCTGGACTGATGAGCCAGTGTGACTCCTCTGAGGGAAGGTAAAAGAAGAGAGACATTAAAGATGACTAATGATGACTGACTGAACATTCATCATGAAACAATACTTGTGTACAAGAACACGATGGAGTGGAAGGTCTAACTCTTGATGAATCCTAATTTTCCAACAAATAATCAGTGTAAAGATTTTAATGAAATATATTTCAATCTTTTACTTGAATTAAGTTTTCAAAAGTCCAGGGTGCATTTAAAATTACAGCACATATCTGTTTAGACTATCAGTTAGTCAAGTACTAATAGCTACCTCTATTTACAAAACAATGAAATAAGGAGGCTAGATATGGTCAAAATCACATCTAAGTTATATGTATTTTAATAGTGAAAGAACACATCATTTAAAATTGTACTTTGGAAAAATATCATATCATCATTTGTTACAGAATTCAACAAAAATACTTATGTTGAACTATAATTCTGGTTTTTTTTGTGTATTTCCCATGGGTTTGTCTATGTGGCTAAATAAAAGATAACATGGATCAGTCATACAGCCCTGAAGCCTTCAGGGTTGTTTGATTAACAGATTGTCAATCTTGAAAGTTCTGAAATTTGCCCCTGGCCAAAACATTGTCAGATTCTAACAATGAAAGTAGAACTAATCAGTGGATTAAATCCTTATTCCATTCTAGTCCTGTCCTGTCCTGTCCTGTCCTCTCCTCTCCTCTCCTGTACTCTCCTCTCCTTTCCTTTCCTTTTTCTTTTTCCTTTCCCTCCTTCTTTTCTCTCTCTCTCTCTCTCTCATTTTCTCCAATTTTTTATAGATCTTGGATATTCATTTCCTATTCCATATTGTTGATATTTTTTTCCAATTCTACAGGCTGTCTATTTTGGAGGTTATTTCCCTTGCAATCCCATTTGCCCAATTGTACATTTTGGGTATCATTCCTTTACCACTGGAATCCTGCTCTGAAAATCCTGTCTTATGTCTAGCTCTTGAGACATTTTGTCTACATTTTATTGTAAAAATTTCAAGGTTTCAAGTCCTACATTAAAATCTTTTATCTGTTTTTAATGGATTCTTATGTAGGCTGAAAGCTCTGGAAATAGTTTTACTTTTAAATATGTGAAAATATACTTTCCCTGGCATCTGTATTTAATGTGTGCTTTAAAGGCACTTTTGAAATGCATATGATTATAATTGTGCAGGTTTATTTTTGCATTATTAATTCTATTCCTGTTGATGATAAGTCTGATTTTTGTTTGTTTGTTTCCAATATCATACTACAGCAGGATTAGAGTAACAATTCTGGGACAGTCTTTAAAAGTCTTTCAAATTCCCAGAGATCATTCCCCCACTGCTGAGATCACCCTGAAGGAATAGCCATACTGAGGAACTGACTCCAATCCTCTACAGAGATAAGATGGCCAACTTTCCTATGAAAGGATATGGAGAAAGCTCTCCATATCAAATAAGTCGAGCCCATCAAAGAAACAACTTTATTTCCAACGACACATGGGCCCAAGATCAACTGGGTTGGGCCCCAAAGTGAGTCAAACAATGAGGAAAAGCCATATTTACCAGACTTGCTTAATAAATGAGGAAAATCAATTTTTCCCTGGTTTATTCAAGTGTATAAATGTACCTGACCTTGACATCCATCTTTGGAACCTTCCCCTCACAGCAATCCACATATGGTCCATGAGTTGGTTTCTAGTTCCTTGCCTCTCATGGATTCTATGCCTGGAGTCCATGAGTTCTCTAGGGCACCCTAGCCCCTCATGGCACTTCACATCTGGAGTCCATAAGTTCTGTTCTTTCTCTTCTCTCTCCTCTAATAAACTCTACCTTAATCTTCTAAATGTGTTCTGGTTTCAATCTTCGACTCCAAACAAAAGAACCCTGGAACAATGGGACAGATCAATCCCACAAAAATACTGGTTTTGTTACTGTGACTCTGTGGTACACCCAATGATCAGATATTTGGTGGCCCTCAGCCCTGATTTTTCTTTTAAGGATTGATTTAGTAACTTAGGTCTTTTGCTTCCATGAAAACTTTAGATTTGTTTGTTTCTATATGAATTTCATGATTTAGGATTTCAATTAATATGTAAGTTTATTTCAGAAATACTATTTTCAAATCAGTTCTGTGAATTTAAGAACATAAAACCTCCATCTTCAGAGACTGAGCTGTGCAGGCCAGGGGAGGACACCCCTTGGCCATGCCCCAGTTCCCCAGGTTAAATAGCGCCCCACTGCCGTCACCTCCTCCCTTTCACCACCCGCCCAGGACTCCTGCAGTTCAGCTAGGAACCACAGTGACCTTGGTAAGCTCCGCTCCCACCCCCACCCACCTCCAAACCCCAGGGAGACCACCGGACCCAGCTCCTCCCACCAGCCAGCTGGAGCCAGAGCTGCTCCAGGCCAAATAATTCAGTTCAGTGAAAAATGCACAGAAATTGAAAGAAGGTCTTAAGAGTGAAAACGACCATGCACAAGTCAAAGTGCAAATTCATGAGAAACAACACCCAAGTAAACAAATCTCCCACTGAAGGAATTAGTCCCATAATGATAGACTCCAACCAGAACAAACACACAGAAAATAGCCAAGAAAGCCTGACCCAGGATAACGACTTTCAAAACATAATCATTACCATGTCCAATACAATGAAAGAGGAAATCCAGAAGGAATTAAATAACCACATCAATCGCTTTGAAGAGGAACACAACAGACACTTGGAGGAGTTGAGAAAAACAGTTCAAGAAACAAAAACAAGCATAGAGCAGTTAAAACAGACTCAAGCAGAGTTTAAAACTGAGCTACAAGACAAGTTATCTTCAACCCAGAACTCCACAGAGAGTCTTATCAGCAGAACTAATGAAGCAGAAAACAGAATTTCAGACCTTGAAGACAAAGTGGGAGTACTAACCAGCTCAATGGAAGAGGTTGTTAAAGACAAAAAGATACTTGAGAGAAATATCCAAGAGTTATGGGACACCCTGAAGAAGCCTAACATGCGTATTCATGGAATACCAGAGCAAGAATCTCAAAATACCACCCTTGAGGAAATTTTTCAAACGATCATCAAGGAAAACTTTCCTCATCTAAGAAAAGAGAGGCCCATCCAGATACAAGAGGCATTCCGCACCCCAAACAGATAGGACCAAAATAGAAACTCGCCACAGCAAATGATAGTTAAAAACATTCCATATTCAAGATAAAGAACTGGTGCTGAGAGCTTCAAGGGAGAAAAAACAAGTCATTTTTAAAGGTAAACCTATTAAAATAACAAAAGACTTCTCAATCGAAACAGTAAAAGCAAAAAGAGCTTGGAGAGATGTATTTCAAGTATTGAATGAGCAAAAATGTCAACCCAGGCTGATATACCCCACAAAACTATTCATCATGATCGAGGGAGAAAGAAAAATTTTCCTGCACAAAGAAAACTTGAAGGGATACATGTCCACCAAACCAGGCCTTCGAAAAATGATAGAAAAGATACTCAACCTTGAAGAAAAAAACAGGCATATCCAGGAGAACGGAAGGGAGGTATAATACCACTAAATGCAAAACAATACACTTACAAAAGCCACTAAACATAATAAATGTCTGGAATTAAAAATAATTTCTTCCTTATAACATTAAATGTTAATGGAATTAACTCACCAATCAAAAGACACAGATTAGGGGCTGGAGAGGTGGTTCAGGGGTTAAGCCTCTGCCTTGCGGGCAGAAGGTCCTGAGTTTGGATCCTAGACCCCATATAGGCACCGGGCAGAAGCAGGGGTGGCCTGCCTTTCTGGTCCTGGTAGGGCAGAGCCTGTGAATCCCTCTACAGAGTAAACAAGGAGGAGGTAGAAGCATCCATGGTGGTTCCTGAATTCGTCTGTGGTTCTACACCCACATACACACACACACATACACACACAATTGAATAAATAATAAAAAAATTTAAAAAAAAGAGAGACACAGATTACAAACTTGGATTAAAAATCACAATCCATCAATCTGCTGCCTGCAAGAGACCCATCTCACCACAAAAGATAGGCATATCTTAAAAATAAAAGGCTGGTCAACAATTCTACAAGCTAATAGAACCAAAAAACAGGAAGGAATAGCCATTATGCTATCAGCCAAAGTGGACTTCAAACCAAAAAAATCATAAGAGATGGATACTACATTTTAGTCACAGGTACAATTCACCAGGAAGACTTCACAATACAGAACATATATGCACCCAATACAGGCACCCCCACATTCATTAAGCAAATCCTACAATGTCAAAAGCAAGAAATCAATCCCAAAATGATAATTCTTGGGGATTTCAACACCACGCTCACAACATTGGATAGATCACAGGTAAAAAACTTAACAGAGACACTTTGGAGCTTAATCAAGCCCTTACTGAAATGGACCATACAGATCTCTATCGAACTTTTCATCCATGCACCAAAGAATACATGTTTTTCTCAGTAGCACATGGAACATTCTCCAAAATAGATCATATATTGGGCCACAAAACGAATCCCCACAAATTCTAGTCTGTACCTCTTATCAGAACATCATGGCTTAACGCTTGACATCCACAACACAACAAGCAACAGAAAATACACTAACTCCTGGAAACTTAACACTATGATGCTGAATGAGAATTGGATTCAGGAAGAATTTCAAAGGAAATTCAAGATTTCCTGAAAGTGAATGATAATGAAAATACAACTTACCGAAATCTCTGGGACACAATGAAAGCTGTCCTGAGAGGTAAGTTCATAGCTCTTAATGCCTACATCAAAAAAATGGAAACATCAGAAATAAATAACTTAATGCAGCTTAAAGCTTTAGAGACACTAAAGCAATCTGATCTGAAAAGTAGTAGAAGGGAGGATGTTGGGCCTGCCCAGGGATAACGGTCTGGGAGGGAGTGAGCAGGGCATGGCTTAGTACATGGAACCAAAGATGGCACTGGGAGCTAGTGTCCTAGGCGTAACCCTGATCACATTACAGAGACCCCTAATTGGCTTATAACAGCCAACCAGATATATGTTTAGTTTGACCTATGCAGCCTGTATGCTGTACTGGCCATTAAGGTAATTGGCTGCCTGTTTCGCGTGCTCTGATTCTTTGTCTATATTAGCTGATTTGTTACCCCCAATAAACAGAGATCTTGCTCTGACAAACTCCCTGTCCGTAGCCAAGTCTCTGGAGGGTTGAGGCAGAGGTGCGGAGGTCAGGCTTTACTTATCTTTGTCATCACAGCCAGCAGCTGTGTAACTGAGTGGGTGAATGAGTTAATGAGTGAGTGAATGAGTCTCGTCTTGACAGACTCCCTGCTGTGTCCGGAGTCCCCTGGATTTGAGTGGGGGTAAAGGGCCTGCAGCACATTTGCCTTTCTCTGCCCTGACAGCCTGAAGTTGTCACAGTGTGTGCCTGGGAAAATCAACCCAGCATCTGGTGCCCTGTGTGAGGCGGCTTCTCAAAACAGGCGGAGCTAAGCAGACTTTGGGGTAAGTGAAAACTTGGAAAATATGGGGAATTCAACATGCAAGGATGAAGCAGTCCCAGCAGTACTGGGATCTATACTACGAAGCCAGGGTTATTTACAAGCTCTGCTATTTCAGAAATGTGACAAACAGCCCTTGAATTAGCACCTGGGATCCAATCGGGTAATGTGTTTTCATTCACCACCTGGACTTGGGTGAGGAATCTAGCCAGAAAGAGGGAAGAACATTTTGGGGTGTCCCCTTCTCCAGGATTTTACTGCACTGTTTCTGCCCTTGAGGCAGCGTTCCTTCTCGATCCAATCCAGCCTCCACCAGAGGCAAAGGCAAAGGGGGAGGCGGGAGGAGCCGCCAGAGCCCTGGCTTCTAGCTCCCTGGACAACTCCTGGTGGGCCCCAGCCACTGGAGCCAAAAATAAGCCATCGTGGGCTCCCTTCTGCACAATGGAGTGGGGAGTGCAGCACAGATTTTGCCCTGCCATAAGCCGGGATCACGGAGTAGCAGCTCGAGGAAACCCTCCATGGGAATGCAGGGCAGCAGGGCCAGAAAAGTAGTGAGGAGCAGCCAGAGCAGCTTCTAGCTCCCCACACAACTTGGGAGCCACTACAGCAAAGCAGAGATTCCACTGGACCACAGGCTGGGGAAAGCAGCAGGCAGCAGGCCAGTCACTTAGAGGGATTCACACTGGGCCACAGTGCCCCAGTGCTGGGCGCCCAAGGAGACTGAAAAAAGTCTGCTGGGGAGAAAACCCAGACACTCCAAGCAGAAAGCCGCGGGGAGCTGAGAGAGGGGGCAGAACTGCCAGAGCTTGTAGAACTGGGAGACACTGAGAGCAGGCCGCCCAGAGAGGGGGTGGGGCTGTGCACACCTCGAGACCTGCAGGTTGGGGAGTGGCCAGAGATGGTGCTTGGCACGGGCAGTTCCTTCCATCTAGATTTATTCCTACTCGTGGAGGAGGGGCCGCGTGCAGTCCAGGGGCTGGAAAAAATGCAAGTGAGCAACTGTGAAGTGGGACTTGTCTAGGGAGCAGGACTGGTCTGGGGAGTGCGACTGGGACCAGTCACCAGTATCCAGACTTAGCTCCCCTCAAGAGGGAATAGGGCACAGGCGGGCTGGACAAGAGATCTCCCCCACTCACCCTCACCAAAATTTCTCCTGAACGGGCACTCGGGTACACTGGTCCCTATCAGGCTAAAGCAGGGAATCTGGAGCTGTAGCCCAAATGTACTGAGAACCTAGATACAGAGGGCAATCACCCTGCAGTATGGTATCCCTGGGAAGCAAAGAAATTAAAAAAAAAAAAAAAAACAGTTCTACAGGATGACCCAAATTCTCCTTGGGTCGAGAAACTTCTTCAAGATTTAGCTTATCAACCCTCCACAACAAAAGACTGGGTGGATGTGGCGAGAGCGGTACTTTCCAATCCCACATTCATTAAATGGACAACATCCATTTAAAAAGCTAGGTAAAGGTCCTTCTGGAGTGGCAATAGCAAGCATTGTACAAAAAACGGGTGAGCCCCCACCCATGCCCCTAGGAAGAGGAAAGTGCCATCAATGACCATTACTTGGGAGGGGTGTTGAGGAAGGCTAGTGCAAATTCCTCAGTTCCCTGTGCAGGCAGATGGGAACTATCTCTGTGTTTATCTAAGCTTGCTTTAAAACAGCTTTTGCCCCTCATGCACTGAAGGGACCACAAAAACTATCTGTTGTTCTGTGTACTTTGCCTGTGATTAAAAATAGGACAACTGATCTAGGACTTAATTTGAAAAAAGGAAACAAAAGGAAAAAAGAACCACAAAACAAAGAAATCAAAACTTGACATTTGCCTAAGGAGATAGGTAGAAAACCAATAGGCACGCCCAAGCAGATCAACCCAGGACCCCATCTGACAGGGGAGAGATAAAAAAGATGCTTTGTATATGACCAGACTGGGTGCTTTGAGATGGTTACAAGCACAGGAAGCTTTCATGAGGCCTATGTCCCAAACATGGGAATTTCCACTGGAGAAAAGATTGCCCCTGAACCCCAGGGCCCAGGGGTCGAGATCCCTGGTAGAGACCAATGAAATGGCCTGAAGCTCTTAGCTTCCCTCCGATGGGAAAAAGGAGTTTGCCTCTGATATCCAGCAAAAGAAGGCCCAAAACGCCAGGTTGAGCATCTAATGAGAACCTTGGGTTTAACATGCAAATGGGAAGCCTCTTTGTTTCTAGACTAGGGAGCACAAAATTCCAGTGCTCAGCTTCCTTCCTAGGCTTTTGTCAATCTTTGATTTTACTAGAATGTTAATGATCAGGAAAATGACAAGTTCATCAATCACTCACAAAGTAACTAATGAAATTCCTTATATGCTTAAAAATGTTGCTTTTAGACATTCACATGGTTTTAAACAGGTTTTAAGATGTGATCATAAAGATTCACAGATGCCAGAGAAAAAAGATCTTCAGTATTTAGATTAATTCTTAGTTTTTCACCAAACAAAGACAATGACTTCTCCAGGTTAGGTAACAGGTTTTCTTCACTAACTCTTGCCTGTACCCACAATAAAATTATCCCATGTGCCTTCCAGTTACAACAGTTTAATCCTTGTATAGATCTTATGAGGATGTCAGGCTGCTCTCACTCTCGACGCCCCATCTCAGCAGGAAGCAACCAGAACGATTGCTGACCCTTATCCCCTGAGCAGTCTGGATCTTCAAATAGGCTAGAAGGAAAGTAGGCAAGTTTAGAGCAGTCATTCTGGGATGGGTCTCTCAAGGTCTTTGAAAGTCTTTAAAATTCCAAAAAGACATCCACCTCTGCTAGATGACCCCATACTCAACTAAATTAAAGGTCCAATTTCTAAAACAAAAAGGGGGAATAAGCCCACACCAACAGTTAGGGTTGGCATTATTTACCATCAACATTTTAAAAAAGTCGATCTGGGTTTGACCTAACATCTAGAAAAAAAATGTTCTTTTAATAATTATATCGCTTAAGTGTTTCCACAGCACATCTCTCCACAGCACTCCATCTACAAGACCATGCTACAGACATCCATGCCATGGCCCCCCCTGAGACGAGATTCAAGTCTGGAGGCTTGTAAAGCCTTGGTCTAATGACAGACCAGGCAGGCCTATATTGCCCGTGTGAGCCACATGCAACTTCCCCAAGCTACCTGCTGCCATGCCTGCTGCTGATGTCAACCTGCCTGACTGAGAAGACCAACCGAGACATGACAACAATGAAAGCTCATGCTGGGACTTATGGGACATTGGACATATGTATAGTCAATTGTAACATACCGTATCTATTAAAACAAAAAGGGGGAAATGTTGGGCTTACCCAGGGATAATGGTCTGGGAGGGAGTGAGCAGGGCATGGCTTAGTACATGGAACCAAAGATGGCGCTGGGAGCTAGTGTCCTAGGCATAACCCTGATCACATTACAGAGAGCCCTAATTGGCTTATAGGAGCCAACATAGATACATGTTTAGTTTGACCTATGCAGCCTGTGTGCTGTACTGGCCATTAAGGTAATTGGTTGCCTGTTTCATGCACTCTGATTCTTTGTCTATATAAGCTGATTTGTTACCCCCAATAAACATAGATCTAGCTCTGACAAACTCCCCGTCCATGGCCGAGTCTCTGAGGGCTGAGGCAGAGGTGCAGGTGGTCAGGCTTTACTTATCTTCGTCATCACAGCCAGCAGCTGTGTAACTGAGTGAGTGAATGAGTGAATGAGCAAGTGAATGAGTCTTGCCTTGATAGATTCCCTGCTGTGTCCAGAGTCCCCTGGATTTGGTGAGGGGGTAAAGGGCCTATAGTATATTTGCCTTTCTCCCCCCCGACGGCCTGGAGTCCTTACAGTGTGTGCCTGGGAAAATCAGCCCAGCAGGAGGAGATTAGCAAAATAAGGGGAGAATTATCTGAAATCGAGATTAGGAAAATGATACAGAAAATCAACCAGTCAAAAAGCTGATTTTTTGAAAAAATCAATAAGATTTATACACCCTTAGCTAAATTAACCAAAAGCAAAAGAGAGAAAGCACAAATTAACAAAATTAAAAATGAAAATGGAGTTATCACTACTGATACCCAAGAAATCCAGAGAATTATAATGTCATATTTCAAAAACTTATACTTTGTGAAATTTGACAACACAAAAGTGATGGATGAATTCCCAAGTAAACACAACTTACCTAAGTTGAATCAGGATGTTGTGAATTATTTAAATAGTCCTATAAAATATGAGAAAATCAAGGAAGTAATCTCAAATCTTCCCACCAAAAATGTCCTGGAGCAGATGGATTCAGCACAGAGTTCTACCAGACATTTAAGGAGCTAATAACACCAATACTCCTTAAACTGTTCCATCAAATAGCAAAGGAAGGAACACTACCAAATTCCTTCTATGAAGCTAATATCGTCTTAATCCCAAAACCTAATAAAGATACACTTAAGAAAGAAAACTATAGGCCAATCCCTCTGATGAACACAGATGTAAAGATTCTCAACAAAGTCTTAGCAAACCGGATTCAAAAACATATCAAAAAGTTCATTCATGGGGACCAAGTGAGCTTTATCCCAGGCACACAAGGTTGGTTCAACATACGCAAATCAATAAATGTAATTCACCATATAAACCAGTCCAAAGTTCTCAATTGGAAAAACTTGAAGCATTCCCACTTTGATCAGGAACTAGACAAGGCTGTCCACTCTCACCACTTCTATTCAGTAGTGTACTCGAACTCTTAGCTGAAGCCATAATACAAGAAAGGGAGACAAAAGGGGTTCAAATCGGCAAGGAAGAAGTCAAGTTATCTCTATTTGCAGATGACATGATCTTATACCTGAGTGATCCCAAAAAACTCCACCAGGAAATTCCTGGAACTAATACAGAAGTATAGCAGGGTGGCAGCATACAAAATAAATGTACAAAAATCAGTGACCTTCATATATGCCCAGAATGACAGAAGTGAAAAAGCCCTGAAAGAAACAATCCCATTAAAAAATGAAATATCTTGGTATAAACCTAACCAAGGAAATAAGATACCTCTATTAAGAAAACTTTAAAACCCTAAAGAAAGAAATGGCAAAAGACACAAGAAGGTGGAAAGACCTCCCATGTTCCTGGATTGGGAGAATCAACCTCATAAAAATGACCATCCTACCAAAGGCAATATATAGATTCAATGTTATACCAATTAAAATCCCAAAGCAATTCTTTAAAGAAGTTGACCAAACAATCTCAAAATTCATATGGAAGCACAAAAGACCCAGGATAGCAAAAACAATCCTGAGTAACAAAACCACTGCTGGAGGTATCACCATACCTAACCTTAGTCTATACTACAAATCCATAGTTGTAAAAAAAATCCTGTTATTGACTCCAAAATAGACACACAGATCAATGGATAAGGATTGAAGACCCAGATATAAGCCCACAAAGTTACAGCCATTTGGTCTTTGACAAAGGGGCCCAAAAAATCCAATGGAAAAAGAGCAGCATCTTCAACAAATGGTGCTGGCAAAACTGGATCTTCACATGTAGAAGATTAAAACTGGACCCATACTTGTCACCATGTACAAGAATTAACTCCAAATGGATCAAGGACCTCGATATAAGGCCAGAGAGTATAAAAATCATAGTTGAAAGGGTAGGGAACTCCCTTGGGCTGATTGGGCTAGGCCAACAGTTCCTAAACGGACATCCAATAGCACATTCACTACAACCAACACTCACCAGATGGGATCTTGTGAAATTAAGGAGCTTCTGTTCAGATAAAGAGATTGTAATGCCAGCTCAAAGGCAACCCACAGAATGGGAGGAAATCTTCACTAACCACATATCTGATAGAGCTCTATTATGCAGAGTGCACAAAGAACTTAGAAAACTAAACATCAAGGAAACTAATGGCCCAATTAAAAAATGGGCCTTGGAACTTAAAAGAAACTTTATCAAGGTTGAAATTAAAATGTCTAATAAATATCTTAAAAAATGTTCCACATCCTTAGCCATAGGGGAAATGCAACTCAAAACTTCCCTGCGATATCATCTCACCACTGTCAGGATGGCAAAAATCCACAATATGAACAACACCAAGTGCTAGAGGATGTGGAGAGAGGGGAACTCTCCTACATTGGTGGTGGGAATGCAGGCTCATATAACCACTCTGGCGAGCTGTCTGGAGATTCTTAAAGAAGTTAAAGATTGAAATGCCATATGACCCTGCTATACCACTTTTGGGAATAACCCCCCATACAGCAAAAATTCACCTCGATAGCACAAGCATGACCATGTTCATAGCAGCACTGTTAACAATAGCAAAGTCATGGAATCAACCCAAATGTTCAACAGTTGACAAGTGGATAACAAAAATGTGGTACATTTATACAATGGAATACTATTCAGCCATCAAAATGATGAATTAATGCAATTTGCCAGGAAATGGATGGAATTAGAAACAATTATATTGAGTGAAGTATCCCAGACATGGAAAATTAAGCACTATATGTACTCCCTAATATGTAGATCATAGTACCAAACCCACTTGTAGCCACTCAAAGACAAATCTCTGTAATACCTATAGTAATTGTAAAGATTATAAACAGGAAGGATGGGGAAGGAGGGCCCCCCCAGAAACAAAGAGAGGGGACCATGTTACAGCGGAGAAAATAGGCCACCATCAAGGACTGCAAGTAAGTAATGAGACATCTGGTTAAGTTCACAGACTTTCCTTCCTGAACACTTACAACTGATGGGGCATGATCTCACCAGAAGGGGAGGGCATATAGGCTGCCAGATAGAATGTAACCATTTTGTAAATGGGTAATTGACCCCTCTCTCTTATTCCATCTCTCTTTTATTCCATCTACCTTTGAATATATTCTTATAACAAGACTCTAATTTAACAGGTTTTTATCTCTGGCCAGGGAGTGACATCAATACCCATCAGGATTGAGCCAAGGGCATTGCAGGAGCAGCAAAACTGAAAAAAAATCAACAAATAATAATTCAGAACATCAGAGACTCTATATCAACCACCTGGAACTGGGCCAGGCTAATCTCTCCCCATCCTGAAGCTTAGGGAAATTTGCAGAATAGGGGGTGGTAAGATTGTAAGATCACAAGGATGGGAGGAGTCATGATATGCAAGATACGCCACACAAGTTAGGACCGAAGCAATTATAATAGGACTCTGCATGATCTGCGCAATGACCAACATATCATTGACCCCTCAAATCCTAGCATGGAATAAAGGCACTATGATCCTTAGAAGCAAGGGATTAACAGTCACAATAGTGTCCGTATACTTAAGGGGAACACAAGAAAGAGTTCTAGGAATTGCCACTGAGTCCTTACCTCATCAGAGAAGAGGACCCAGAGGAAAGTTTGATATACTCATTAAAGGATGCTTCAGAGATGGGTGGAGAGGGCACTGGGAGAAAGGGAGGAAGGGGGGAAAGGAAAGGGCAAAGGGGGGGGGAGTGAATAGGGAGGTCCAGGGAGAGGTGGAGGGAGGGAGGGGACCCGGGTTCCTATTATGTTTGTATGAGCAGAAAAAAAATAACCCTCCATCTTATATTCTTCAATTTTTTTTTCAGTGTCTGAAAGTTATCATTGATACTTTTCTCCTTGGTTAGATTTATTACTACTGTTTTTAAAGTTATTTTTTGAAAAAACACATATTATTCAATTAATAAAAGTTAAAAGGTAAATAATTTTGTGTTGTATTTCTCCTGTTTCCCATAAAATTTACAGTGCTTCCCATTCATAGTATTCATCCATTTCTAGAGCCCTTTGGGTCTTTTCTCCTTAGGCACCTGCAGACCCTCTTAGATACCTCTGTGGTTTGCAGACAGATGTGGTTTTTTATTCTTCCCTTAACTTGGGTATTCTTTCTTTCATTCTCTTTTGTTGCTTACCTTCCATCTTTCTGCACATATGTACTTTCTGTACCTCATATCTTGTGTAATGATTACTCTTAACTACTGTTATGAGAAAGCACTAAAATTCAATCAACTTAAGGGAGAAAGTGACATTTATTCAGCTTATAGTTGCAAAGGGGAGATAAAGTCTCTCAGGGCGGGGGTGGCATGGCTGGCTAGACAAAGCTGGAGGAGGCTATGTCACTGCAGACATCTTAGTAGTCGAGAGCTTCAAAACTGCTTGCTGCAAAGACAGACTTCTCCTAGAGGTAGGGTGGGACTAATCCACCTCAAGGCCCACCTCTTGTGAGTGACTTCATCTAGCAAGGCTCCACTTCTCAAGGTGCCATGACCTTGTCAAATACATGAGACTATGGGGGACACATTTCAAACCATGACATGTTGTTTTTCTACCATCATTAGTTGAAGCATTATGAGTTTTTTGAGGAGTCATGCTGTGTTAGTTTTTCATGTTTCTTTTGTTTTTACAGTGGTTATTGTCACATCATGTATTCTGTTTTTATGGGAAAAGGATCTTCCAACAGAACTTCCATAGAACAGACAGACTACCTCTGAAGGCTCTATACCCAAGATGATACAAAACACTTCTGGAAGTAGCTCTTGAGATCCCTCTATTCTCTAGAAAACTATTTCCCTGAGACTATGTTTAGCTTGCTTCTTTGGGCCTGAAACATGGTTTCGGCTCTTCAGCAGTATCTTTACTTCCTTTGTGTAATTCCAAGCCTTACAGTATTGCAAGAATCTCCCTTGAGTTCTGACTCTTTTCTCATTAAAGAGTTTTAAGAACTACAATTTCATTATTCTCCATTATAAGAGGATAAAATTTAAATTCTTTTGTTGTTTTTTTCTTTCTAACCTCTTCTTTTCATTCTACAGATTATTCTTCTCACAATATATTGTTTTAGTTCATATACTTTCTACAGGACTAAACAGAAAGGGTATCACTTTTCACAACTAGTCATTGTCATAGTTAGGCACAGGTGTCAGTAGTTGAGGGTTTGATCTCTGGGAACATTTGTAGAGAATTAGTGGTTAAGAAAACCTGCAGGAGATTGTCTAGCTGATGGGGAAGGCCCAGCCCATGGTGGGTGGGACTAGACCCTGGAATAAATTACAGAGAACTGTTCGAAGCAGTCAGCATCCTTATGTACATTTGGCCAGACATGCTGGTCTGGCCAGCAATGATCATCCCTCTGTCAGCCATTATGAAATGGTATGGCTAGTTCCCTCAGCCCTGGTGTTGGTGTGGGCTCTCCTGTCAAGTTGGATGGAGAACTGTAACCAGAAAATCATAAGAGAAATAAACCCCTTGTTCCCGTAAATTGTTTGATGGCTAATTGCAACAGTCATTTCTCAATAATTTTGGGAACTTCTCTTGGAAGTATACATTTCTCTTAAAATGAAATAAAATACTGGAATTTGGGAACTTGGAAAAATTAATGCAGAAATATGATAGTTTTTATTTCCATGGTCTTCTTGTCTGGACATATATCTGTGTACATTATATGACAAGGGGATTTTACATACAGAATTATGGGTAAGGACCTTAAGATTGAAACATGACTGTAGTTTTTCAATTGTACACAATGTGATCACAATCATCCTGAAAATGTGAGAAAGAAGTCAAGAACAGTCTGTCAGAGACATAATGACGGAAGTAAAAATAGTAGTGCTTTTCAGAGAGAAACCAGGCCTAACAATTCTGTTTTCACAATCAGAAGATCATAAGTCAGGCAATACAGGCAGCTTCTAGGATCTGAAAATGACCCAAATATGACAATAAATAAAGAAATATGAGCCACCATCCAATAGTCTCATAAAATCATAATTGTCAAAAACTTGAACAAATAAGGAAAGTAATTCTTACCTAGAACATCTCAAGAAGAACTCAGCTAGCAAAATCTTGATTTTAGTCTTGGAATGCATAAGCACAACTGTGGACCCCACTGTTTTTCTAAGCTAGAGAAGTCATGATAAGTGGGGTTCATTTTAAACAGTCGGTTTATTGTATTTGCTACAGCAGTACCAGAAAACTGCTAATAAAGGAAATTTTTCCAAATTATTTTTAAATTCCAAATACTGACTTTTTTACAGAATTAAATTCTGTCAAGGAAGTGTTTTGGTTAGTAGGGAATATTGTCATGTAGGAATCTCCATCAGAATGCATTTTTTCCATGCATAGCATAAGCAATTATTTCCAATAATCCTTAGTAGAAATAATGAAGGAAAAGTCAGTTTAACTGCAAAGAAAAGTCTCTTGGAAAACCTGAATAGATCAATGTCATTGAATCTTAGCATTCCCTGGAATGTTATCTTGACATATCAATGCATTTAAAGATATATTGGTACAATTAAATAGATAAAACTTTGATTTTCTTTCTTTGCTGTCTTATTCATGAGGTAAATTTTTCATGGCAAGAGAGTATAGAGAGGTACATATAGTCAATATGCAAAAACATCTCAAGGAATACAGAATAAAAAAATATTCTCACAATAACCTCCTACCTTGAATGGCCTATCCTCAGTCAACAAACCCACTGATATAATGGAGAAACTCTTAGAACTTCCTCTTCTAATGATACAAACAATTACTTGATTGTTAGAGCGCAGTTGCTACAACTACACACAGACTATTGTAATTTCTCCTGTAGAGAAAGGCAATAAGAGATTTCTTGGAAATTCTCCAGGTTCCATGTCAATGTCCCTTCTGTGTTGTTTGACAGCAAGCTTGGTTTTAAAATTGCCATGGCTCACTGTTCTTCCCAATTCCATCACCCTTATCCTGTATTTCTCTGCTTTACATGAACCAAAAGTCCAATGATACCAGAGAGGATTTGTAGCCTAATGCTCAGTTTTAATCCAGTCTGTAGCCTAGTGAGCATGCAATCTTTCAACATTGGAAATTAGATTGTTAACATAGCAGAGCTTATGGTTATAGGGCAAATTAAAGCCAGATCACTAGTTCCAATAGTAAAATTCAGTCTTAATGCCATCCTTGGTTTGGGTTTAAATTCATTTTATTGTCTTTATCAGCTGTTTATTGAGCAAAGTCTTCAAGCATCATCTCAGTCCTCAAGTACTTTAGTGATGCTGTTAATGAGCCCCCAACAGGATACTCTATGTTTTCAGTTAGCAACTTTTAGTGGTTGATGGTAAAGGATGAGATGATAGTAATAATGGCAGGATCACTGGATATTAGGGGACACTATGTAGTACTTCTGTTACCTGAAAATGAATATGTCAGCCATATTTAATATTTCATGTGATAATGTATGAAGAAGTCAGAAAATTCTATAAGTCTTCTGAAAATTACTGCATGGTTAACAATCTTGAGATGTATGGTAAAAGACTATAACAGAAGAAGATTCTGTAAAGAATTCATTGCATTTTTAAAAATTTTTTTATTTATTGTTTATTCAATAAATATTCAATTGTGCGTGTATGCATGTGTGTGCATGTGTGAGCATGTGTTTATATGTGTGTGTATGTATGTGTGTGTGTGTAGAACCACCATGTACGCCTCCAACTCCTCCTTGTTTATTCTGTCCCGGGACTCACAGGCTTCGCCCTACCCGGACCAGAAACGCAGGCCACCCTCGCTTCTGCCTGGCATCTATACGTGGGGTCATAGGATCCGAACTCAGGACCTTTTGCCTGCAAGGCAGAGGCTTAACCCCTGAGCCACCTCTCCAGCCCCAGAACTCATTGCATTTTTATTTCAGGAAAAGTAAAAGTCTCATGTGCGGACGTACCCTCAAAAGTCTGTGATGCATTGAGGTGCACTAGTTTGGTCTTTGTGGCTAGAAAGTTGAATGTTCACCAATTTTGGCTGTATTATTCTGTCACAAAAATCATTACAAAGCCTAGTTGTTTATCTATGTTGAGCATCTGTATTACAATTACCATATCCCCATGGTTACAGTATTCATAGGAGTAATAGGAGTAAAAGGAGAAAATGTTGACTTCTTCAAAATGAATCATTCTAATAAATCATTCTTAGAATTACCACAGTAGACATTACCATAAGAGAATGAGATATAACAATTTTGTATTCACTAAAGACTGTGTTCACTTTTTTCCATCTGTCTTTGACTCCTGTTTTCTAAGTCTCATTTGTATGTATACTGTACATTTATATGAACAGCTACCTATATGTTTGAATTTAGACCACTTGTCTGTATAAATGTGGGATGTGCCTTTGTTCATCATAATTGAAATCATAATTCTTTGCCACATACTTTCACAGTTTTCTCTAGATTGCCACTAGCTCATTTGCAGTAAGCATTGAAAAGCAAACTGGAAATATTTATTTTTCATCCATCGAATATTGTTGATACTTGAGAAGTTCATGACAATGTATTGAAAAGAGATCTATACAAGAGTGCTAAATAGCATGTGCTTCTGACTCAAGTCCTCATAAAACTGAACCCTTTTGATAGGACTTTTTGGTATCAGTTCTAAACATGCCTGTTATCTTAGTTTGTTTTCCTGTTACTCTGACAAAGTATCCTGATGAAAGCAACTTAATGGAAAAAGGGTTTATTCTGGATCATGGATCAAAGATATTGTCAATCATGCTGAAGGAGTGAGGTAGGAACATTACACAACTGTTCATACAATCAGAAACCAGAAAGCACACTTTCCCCTTTTAATATAGTCCAGAATCCAATTCTATGACATAAACCATTCACCATTCACAGGAGGATAACTCTTAAACTAATCAATGTAATTCCCCACAGGCATGCCTTGCAGCTAAATGGTACCTCATAGTTGTGCCTAGTTGCTTATCTCCTAGATAATTCCAAGTTCTTTCAAGTTAACAATTAACAGTAACCATGACACTATGCTTCCTAGATTCTGGGTTGGGTCTGTGCCTGCTTTACCTATAAAAGAACAGAACTGATTAAACTTTAGATATTACTGGCTAGGTAAGATGATAAGACTATTCCAAGATCTATCACATATCTGAAATCAATTTCAACACAGATTATTTGCCCAAGAGTACATAACATATGAGTACCATATGCATCTTTATTGCTATTTTCATGGTAAATATCAACAGGAATCAGCTCTATCTGTATTCCAAAAGCTGATAGACTTAGTTTCAGTAGCAGAGCAACTTGTAATGCATCTTGAAATTGTGTCCTACTCACCTTCTCTTGAGTCTGTAATCAGAGAGTTTCCTATGTCATGTCACAATAATTTGAACTGTCTTTCCCAAAGTGCTACATTGTATTCCAGACCCGTAAAGAAACAGGAAGAAAATCTCATCCTTAGCTTCTTGATGGTAGATGGTATTAAGGGCAAAAATTTATTTTTCATCTTTGATTAACCATGAACAAATGAAATCACCGCTTCATAAATAGTTCTAAAATTTATTAGTCTCCTGATACTTCATGTAATTTATCTTTCAATCGCCAGTTGCTGGAAAGTGGTGCTGAGGATGCCACCTTAAAAAAGGGATTTTACATAATCTGAAGAATTTTGCAGAAGACAATGAAGATAGAAAATTGTGAATTCTCCATAAAAACAAAAGTGTAAAATGCTGGTCTCACCTACTAAAATTTTGAGAGTTCCCCTTGATCGTAGTGAATGATTAAGGGTTGGAAATTTTATGTACATGAAAGACTCAGAAAACTTTGTCTCTCAGGCAAGGAATACAAGTCTCTTAAAGTCTTATTTCTTCTGAGGTCACAGACTAGCTGGGAGTTAGACTTTTGTTTCCCTATCTCTACTTCCACTAATCACAAGTCCTTCACATGAGCTAGCAATCTGATCCCTGATTCCTGTTTTTTATTCCTGTATAAAAATTAAGTTTCAGGAAATGGGCAGTGGGAGACTTCACTGCTCTCATAGCAGGAAAATCTGACCATTCCCTATCAAAGCAATTCCTGGTCATATCAGTTTTGTATTATGTGAATTATTTCTTTCTCTACATTTCTGTCTGTCCTGAGATGTTATCTGTGAGTATAGCACCTGTGGGATGACTCTTATTGATTCAAAACTGTGAGCTAAATAAGCATACATCCAAGTGTTTTAAGACACTAATAAAGAAAATTGTTATCTGGGAATCTGTAACTATGCATAAATTTATAGAATCCCTTTTGCAATTGAGTTATGGCTAATTATGAGTTGGACTAGAAGTAGTGCAGACTTGGGAATGTAGAACATTTTGGTAAGCTAAGGTAACCAGAAATCTAGGTTCAGATGGCATTACGGATTTATTGGAAATTGTGGGGAAAAAATCCTCACAACTCATTACATAGAACTGAAATTCATTGTATCTGTGCAGTGATGTTACATGGAAAGTTACAAGATGGGAGAAAATCTTTGTCTGCTTAATATTTGACAAGGGAGTAATATCTAGCCTATGTAAAGAACTGAAAAAACTGAATAAGGAAACAAGTCAATTGATAAAAGGATTACAAAACAGTTTAAGAAAAATCAATCACATATAACTAATAAGCAGTTGAAAAAGTTACCATCACTACTAATCAGAAAAATGTTTAGAAAAACTTCTTAGTGATGTATCTTATTTCTCCAATTAGGCTGCCAATCATTTAAGAAAAAAAAATAAAACAACAGCAGCAATGGAAATAACCGCTGATGGGATGTAGAAAAAAAGAATGTAAACTAATCTTTCCTCTGTGGAAATCAGTGTGGAGGTTGCTCAAAAAATTAGAAATAGATTTATCATAAATTCCAGCTACACCACTCCTGAGTATTTGCTTGAAGACTCCTGTCAGAAGATTTTAAAACATTTGAATATCCACAAATATTATAGCATTATTCATAAGATCTAAGTTATAAAAGTCCAAAATAATCCAATAATGGAGGAAAGGATAAGGAAAATATTGCTATGTATCCACACTATAATGTTTTTGTCCATGAAAGAAATGCTATGTTATTTTTGAGAAAATAAAAGGAACTGAGACAGTCAAACTAATCAAACTGACCCATAAGAAGAAAGACGAATACCATGTTTGCCTCTTTTGTGGTTACCATAGTTTGGAAATTCACTTTAAATCACACACACACACACACACACACACACACACACACACACACACGTATGTATATACACATATATTAAAAAGAAATAGAAAGAAAATTGTCTAGGAAAACAAAGAGGACAAGGAAAAATCAGTAGAAGGTATATGCATATATGTGTGTGTATATAACATATATATCAGTATTATATACATACTATATTTCTGTAATAAAATTTTAATATGTAAAAATATTTTTGAACTAGAAATATTAAGTATATATATAATTATATATTATCTATATAGTAGTTTATGTAGCAGAAGTTTAAAATCAGAAAAACATTCAAGGCTGGTCAATATTACAGGCTATTTTTAATTAGATTTACAGTGAGACTTTGCACAAACATAAAATACAACAGAAATACTTGGAAAATTTTATTTGCAGCTGAGAAAGACACCAAAAGCTCTTATAAGGTGATGCTAGGCTGCCTTCATCCTGTTGAAATGCTTAGAATGGATTAAAGGGAGCCATGAGCTAATCAGAATAATGAAGACAAAAAGTCACTGGATCACCTCAGGAATCTACAAGACCATGAATTATCAGAATAACAGGGAAAATTTCTTTCAGAGATTAAATGCAAAGGCACTATGCTCAGGACCTCCTCAAAATTATGATATTCTTATCCATTACTTCTGTGATTTTAAGTAAATCATAGTGCAAGTCATGTTAGTGGTACACTTAAGGATCTATAAAGTGTTGATTTTTGTGGTTTATGGAATATAAGCATTACAGGTTGATAATAGCTTTTCCCTGAGAAATGAAAATGGGAAGTCAAGTAGAAATTTGCTCCTTGTCTAGAACTGAAGACATTCTCTATGGGAAACCTCCACTCAAACCATGTAAGTAGAGAGTCAGTTACCCAGAAGGTTCAAACATTCACAGAGTAACAGACCAGTGTTTAGGCTAGCATTGCAAAACTCATATGAGCTCTGGAAATCAAAGTCATCCAAGTGAGGTTGTCCAAAGTCTTCAATTCAACAGTCATATAACTCAACTTCCAGAATGTTTGACCTGGAGCTTTACAATTTGTAGTCTTCTCTGCTGGATTTCAGTGTTGCTTTGAGATAATTACACCTTTCATATCTCCTCTTAATCCCTTTAGGAATTGGAATGTTTTCTGGAAATATATAACATTTTTCATCGCTTTTTGATTGAAACATAATATAGTTATTCATTTGTCAAAAAATTATCACAAGAAATTGAAGAAAAACTGCTCTTGTAGTATACAACTTGACACTGCATCACTTGTTTTCTTCCTGTGTTATCCATTCATTTACTGTAATGTACATTTTATGTGTTATCTTGACTGGGTTAAGATATTACAGATAAACATCAGTTTATGACGTACCTGTTTTTATTAACAGGGACAACTCAAGGCAAAAGAGTTTCTTTGAACCTTCAATGAAACTTTTGACTTAGATTTTTGAGTGAAATTATAAAAACTTATAGGTATATCATAAAGTGGATATGAATGTTGGTGAACAAAATGCTGTGGCTGAGATAGCTTGAGCACACATCTTAAAGGTTCTGATTGCTGTGCCTGAAACCATTATTTAGCCTGACTCGAGAAGCACCTGATTCAAAATATTATCCCTTATTTTGGAATTGAAGTCATAGGAGAGAAAAGAAAACATAAGAAATCATAAAATACAATATAAGAAATATATTAATTTGTCTAGTGAAATTAAACCAATTCACTCCTTGAGAATTGCCTCATAACAGTTATGTATCCTGAGGAATCCCTCATGTAATTCCTTAGCAAAAATCAGGAAATCAGTGGCATGTATTAATTTGAATCCAAATTTTTGGGAAACCAAAGTATCAATGGTGTAAATCTCTCTTTTAGAGATTAAAAAACTGAGAAAATGAGGGGCCATAATGTTTCAAAGTGCAAAGGCTTAGCAATTTTGTATTCTGATACCTAAGAACAAGGATAACAGATGTCAAACTTCTCTTCTCAGGTTGCTGATTTCAATACCATTTTTCAAGAAACACCTGCCCAGGTTTCACCATAAAGTAATGTTCTTCTGAGATAGTCAACCAAATCCAAGCAACAGACATACAAGGGATCATTCACTATGGTTAGATGAAGCTGTCAACTTGATGCTAAGGGTTTAAACTCTGGGCACATTTGTAGAGAATTAGTAGTTGAATTAAGCCCAAAGAAAATTTTCTGGAGATTATCTAGTTGACAAGGAAGGCCCAGCCCATCATGGGCAGGGTAAGTCTCTGGGCCAGAGAATAAAGTGGAATGAACTAGTTAAGAAAGTTGATGTCTTTCTGTATTCTTGGTCAGATATTTTGACCTGGCAAGTAAGAGTCATCTCTCTATGTTATATGGATATGGTATGATCAATTCTCTTGGCCCCTAGTATTGATGTATGCTCTCTAGCTGAATAAGGAACTTTAACTAGATTATCATAAGAGAGAATAAATCCCTCATTCCTTTAATTCGTTTTGATTTTGAATTTTAACAGTAATAATGCACAGCAATTGCAACAGAATTTGCTACCACAGAAGTGGGGTGTTGCCGATAAATCTGGCTAAGTGGGCTTTGGGAATTTTGAATGAGTTTTTTGAAGAAACTTTAAGGCGTTTGAAGTTTTTTATTCTGAGGGTTAAAAATATGATTTCGGAGAGCTTAATGGGCTATTTTGAAAATGGAGATATGGGAAAAAGTTGTATATTATTTGGGCTCAGTTTGTGATGAAGGGAACAAGGATTTTGGCAAAGTTGAATTTTACAATGGTGAACTGGTAGAGGATAGCTGTGTTGGTAGCCTTGAAACTTTGGATGTGGAAAGAGCAGAGAGCAAAGCAGCTACTGTTGTCAAAGAAATAAGCATCATTGAAGGAAAATGTATTGCTTTGCACTAAGATAGTGAAAGACATGAATACTACTGTATGGAGATTTCATGGTTTGAAAACCTGCATCCCATCAGGGGGCCAAAAACTTAAGTTGAAACTATTTCTTGCCATTTTTGCTGCCTAGAAAACAGCTTTTCAGGGATCAGCAAGCAAAAGTTGTTACAGCTGTGCTTTGAGTGGACCAAGCTTTATAAACTCACTGGAGAATTTGTCAGCATTAGCTAAGTGGTACTGGTTTTGTTGTAAGATTGAGAGGTTCATAGAGAGCAACTGAAGTTTCTCACCATAAGATAAGTCTGGAGTTCAAACAAAGGAAGGTGAAGGTGAAGCTTTAAGCTGCAGAGGTGAAACAAGAGTGTTGTTGGAGATGATAGAACCATTGGATGTGTGTTGAGGATGATTGTTAGTGGAGATTCAATCTGGTTCATGAAAGCACAGTTTGTGAAGTGTTTCTGATCTTTGAAGAGAACTGGAAATGCCCAGAATCTTTGAGTCACCATAACTATGTGACGAATAACAGAAGATGGACATTGCAATATAGGATGCAGTATTTGATTTGCTGAACTTTTGTCAAAAGGATATTTTCTTATGGTGTCATGATGCTTCCATTTTGATATTTTAACTCTTGTGATTAAGAGACTAAAATTTAAAATGTTTGAATTTGACTTTTAATGACAGAACATTAAAAAGATTGTCTGTGGGAATTTGAGAACTTCAGAGATTTAGAATTGATAAAGTTCAATGTATTCATATTATAAGATATGTTTAACACCTGTAGCAACAGGATTGTAAATACAGTTTAACAGTGGTATGTTTTTGTGTCAAGTTGTCAAGGGGTGAAGTGTCATAATTAGATACAAATGTCAATTTGACAATTGAGGGTTTGAACTCTGGGAACATTTGTAGAGAATTAGTCAGTTGAGTTAAGCCAAGAGCAAACTTGCAGGAGAATTTCTAGTTGATGTGGAAGGCCCTATAATGGAAGGGACTAGTACCTGGGCAGAGAAATAAGATGAAGGGAACTTGATGAGAAAATGGCTTTTTCCTGTATATTTGCCTAGACATGCTGTTCTGGCAAATAAATGAGAATTGTCTGTCTCTCAGTGGTTATGTGGACATGGTATGACAAGTTGCCTTAGCTCTCATTACTCCTGTGAACTTCCCTGCCAAGCTGGATAGAGAGCTATAACCAGACTATACTAAAACAAAATAACCCCTTATTATCTTAAGCTGTTTTGTCATGATTTTATCAGCAATTTTGTTGCATAACTGTGACACTATTACAGCAAATAAACAGAAGAGACAGGAAGAAAATAGAAGATACATTGTATGTTGGATATTGTCAAGTGCAGTTATTTCTCAGCTTGCTATATGATGTATCAACAAGTGAATTAATATATTAGATCTCAGTTTTGCCCAAATGCAGAAAAGAAAGTGTATACATTCATTTCTGTTTCCTTTTGGTCAACATTTTCCTCAGGTTTGATTAACTACCTGTGTCTTTCATGCTGGTCTGTCAGAGATAGGACCATCAATTGAAAGATGCATAATGAAAGGAAAATAAGCAGGAGTGGGGGTCATGTGTGAGCAAAACCATTATATTTGTAGAGAATTAGTTGCAAGTCTTTCAGAGCAAGATGTTCTGAAGAGAGACAGAAGGAAAATAAATGATGAAAAGCAAAATATAACCCTGGAGAAATGGCACTAGGGTTATTGTTGCCAAAAAGCATAAAACTTCAAACTGTCAGAGGCTTAAAATGACTATTTTCTATTTTGCATATGTGAACAAGCTGGGTAGCTAATTGGTCTGGGCTGGACTTGGCTAAATTTCATGCTAAATCCATCTCTGTTCCTTAATTGCTGTCTTAGAACAGTGGGTGAGCATGGGCATTTTCTTCTGATAGTGGTGGCAAAAAAGAAAGGGTGAACAAATATATCTAGTAGTACACATGGAGGAGCTCCAAGAGAGGATTTCAACCCAAAGTCACACAGAGACCTTGGTAGAACTCAGTATACATTACACAACACAAAACAAATGGACTGGCCTATGGAAGAAGACTAGAAGGAATAGAGAAGAGTTGAAGGGAGAAACACAGGAGGGAATAGAGTGAATGGAAGGGTTTGGATACATGTATGATAATATCAAAGAGCAGAAATCATCAATAAAGAAAAGTGGGAAAAATTAAAAGGGGTGTCCAAATATCAAACTCTTCTTAGAGTACATATACTGCTTACCATTCTTCAAACACAGACATATGGCATAGAACAACCTTGACAGATCAGACTCATTACCACCTCTAATGGGAAAAACTCAACTGGGCACATGTTGGAGGCACAAGAACTAAATCCTTTGCACATGTCCAAGGTCAATTATAAGTCAGTTAAAGAGCAGGAACAGAGCCTAGCTTTGTCTGAATTTAACATACCTGGATTTTTCGAAAATATTTTCTTAAATGAGAAAATATTATGATTACAGGATAAGTAATATTTGGTGAATAAATATAACATATTTCATTCTGTCTTTGCAAAACATTGTTTAGATACACATATGAATTTCATTTTTGGTAGCACATTATGAAATTTCTTAGTAAAAATAGAAGGTTGAAGGTGACTCTTCCACATTTACTATTGTCTCAAAGCTTGAAGATTCTCTGACCTTGTTGCATGAAGGGAATCTTAATGTGCAGTTTTAACAACGTTGCAGTGAAGTTGTTTTCTGACATTGTTTTCCTTTGCTCCATACTATTCTCTGACAGTATTATCATCAAGGTTACTGTGCCTTTTTATTATCTGTTCATCTCCTGTTATTTTCAGGTCTTTTCTGAAAGTTCTATTACAAAAATGTCTTTAATATGTACATTGCTTTTATAAACCACTTGCATGTTTCTAACAAGTTCCATAATTGCTCTCATATGGAGAAAATCTCTACTTAATAGGAAGAAAGTACAATTTGTCTCTAAGAAGAGGCACTTGAACCTTTTTCTGCCTCACAATAGGAGACTTCTTTGAAGTGGGTCAGGATACTAGAAGTTTTCTTTCATTTTCTCTCTCTTTTTTTTTTTAAAGGAAGAATCAGCAGTTTATGGGAACAAAACTGCGATAGAACTCCTGAGCACTGTGGAACCAGTTGTTATCTGTGCATTTTGTGTGGCAAAGAAGAAAGCATGTGCCAACAATTGAATGATTCTAGATCCAAGCATTTTTTCCCTTAGAATATAGTTATTGAAGGGATTAAAACCAGATTATTAAGAGTTTATTTTAGAAAAAATGATGTATGATTTATGATGTATATATTTTTCTATTTCTATCTCAATCAGTCTTATCAATAAAGGTTTCATTAAATGTATCACCTGATGAAGTGAAAATGAATTCCACTAGCCCACGCATGTCATTAGGATGATTAACAACTTATATAGGAAGACAGCCACTGAGCTTATTCAAAGGATATGGAAGATAACTCTCAGACTAATTTCATCTTGTCAGCATCAAATCCTACAGCCCATTAACCTCTGAGAATATTAATAAGTTAAACTTCTATGCTTCCTAATCTACCCAAACTTGAGAAGTTGAACTCATTTTCTGGTTTGCTATAACACTTCAGTTAGATCACTACATCTTGAGATTATAAAAAGAGAACACAGAAACAAGAATAGTCAATGTCTGACAGCTGTTTGTTAAATGTAGATCTGTCACAATTACTTTAGGACAGTTTCTATTGCTATTCACTATCTTAAGATAGTGATCTGTATATAAATTCTGTTTTTCATAGTACCACCAGTAGAATGTGAATGTCTACCTAAATTATATACTCTCTTTCTGCAGTTAGAAATATGGAAATACTCATACTGTTACAAGCTATTATTTTTATACAGGTTCTTATGTTTAGAAATCGAAGATTAAGACCAGAACACATGTAGAGGATTTAAGACAGAGTTTATTAGAGGAGAGAAAGAATGGAAATCATGGACAAGGAATCTGTGAGGAACAAGAAAGCCTAAAGGAATTTATAGACATGGAGTCTATAAGGGACAAGAGCTAAAGATGGATGGCAGGGTCAGGGGCATTTATAGGGTTAGACAGGTACAGGAAAGGTGACTTTTCCTTAGTGGTTAGCTCTAGTTTCTGCAAATATCACTGTGATTTTTGATCCCCTACATCTCATTGGCCTGTTCCTACTGGGGCCCAGTCTACTCAAGCTTGTGGCTGACCTCATGGTCCAGTTGTTCCTTTTGAAGAGTTTAGTTTATCTGAAATGGAGAAGCTCAACTCCATAGTATAGCCATATCATAACCATATCACAAACAAAAGGTTGGAGGAAGTTGTGACCTTATCTCTGTAGAGGATTAGATAGAATTAGTTCCTCTAAATTAGTAGGGTGCATTTTTTCAGGATGATCACAGTAGTGGGGGAATGACCTTCAAAACCTTCCCAGCATTGCTGTTCTAAAACTGCCTAAATACTCTACAAAAAAACTGGACAATGAATAACTTCACATAAATTCACATCAAGGATTTTACCTAATGAGCTGTGTCAGATTTTATCAGACAAAACAAAGAACAAAAATAAAATATATTATTGTGCAAATCTTGAGAGTTTTAAAATTATGATTGTAGTAGCTACTCTTCAGTCATTGGGATAAAATTCTCTGATCCATATAGTTTAAGGGACAAAGGGGCTTGCTTATTCAAGGAAATTCAGAGAATCAAAAGGTTATATTTCAGAAATTTGTACTCCATGAAATTTGACAACCAGAAATAAATGGATGAATTTCTAAGTACATAAAACACAACAATGCTAAGTCATGATGGGTTGAGTTATTTAAACAGTCCTATAACAAGTGATGAAATTATATCAGTAATTACAAATCTCCCTACCAATAAAACCGAGACCAGATGGATTCAGCATATAATTCTACCAATCACTTAAATAATAAATTACACCACTATTCTTTAAATTATTCTATAAGATAAAAAAGGAATGATCACTTTTGAACTTTTTCTATGAAGGTAATATTACATTGATCCCCAAAACCAAATAAACACACAACCAATAAAGGAAGCTACAAGCCAATCACATTGATGAACACAGAGGCAAAGATCCTCAACATTTTAGCAAACTGGATTAAAAAACATCAAAAATATCATTTACTATGATCAGGTTAGATTTATTCCAGACACACATGGATTGTTAGACATATGAAAATCAATAAATATAATTCATTACATAAACTAATGAAATTACCAGAATCACATGAGTCTCTGTATATATTCAGAAAAAGCTTTTTGAGAAAATCCAACAACCCTTTATGATTAAAGCTGAAAAAAATGAGAGAAGGAACATATCTCAATATAATAAAGGCCATATATAGCAAGCATATAACAAAAATTATCTTAAATTGTGAAAAACCTGAAGTATTCCCACTTAGATCAGGAACTAGACAAGATAATACATTTAATATTTATTTTAATATTAATCAATAATTAATTTGATATTAATTAATCTATTTAATATTGTACTTGATGTCTTTGCTAGAGCCACAAGACAAGTAAGAAAGATAAAAGGAACACTAATAGAAAAGGAGGAAGACAAGGTTTTCCTTTTTGCAAATGACATGATTCTAAATTTTTTTTATTATTTATTCAATTGTGTGTGTATGTATGTGAGTGCATGTGTATGTATGTATGTATGTATGTGTGTGTGTGCGTGTGTGTGTATGTGTATGTATGTGTGTGTAGAACCACGGACGAATTCTGGAACCACCATGGACACGTCCACCTCCTCCTTGTTTATTCGGCCCCGGGATTCACAGGCTCCGCCCTACCAGAATCGGAAGCGCAGGCTGCCCCCGCTTCCTCTTGGCGTCTATACGTAGGGTCTAGGATCCGAACTCAGGACCTTCTGCCCACAAGGCAGATGCTTAACCACTGAGCCACCTCTCCAGCCCCTAAATGACATGATTCTATACCTGAAAGACCCCAAAGATGCCACCAGGAAACTCACGAAACTAATAAATAGGACAAAGTAGCAGGTTGCAAACTTAATGTTCAAAAATTAGTGACTTTCTTATTCACCAACAGTGAGCAAAGTGAGAAAGATCTGACAAATAATTCCATATACCATAACCTAAAACTTGTAATAAATCTAATCAAGGTTGTAAAAGACTTATATAATGAGATTTTAAAACTCTAAAGAAAGAGGTTATAGAAGACACTAGAGGTAGAAAGATCTCCTATGTTCTTGAATCAGTAAAATTAATATTGTTAATATGACAATCCTTTCAAAAGCAATATGCAAATTCAATGCAATCAAAATCATGATTCTGTTCTTCACAGAAATTGATAAACAATCTTAAACACAAGCACAAGGCCCAAGATAGCAAAACACAATCCTGAGAAATAAAACCTTTGCTGGAAGTATCACCATACCAGACCATAAAATATACTATAAATACAAAGTAATAAAACAACATGGAACTGACTTCAAAGCAGAGATTATAGTCCAATGGCTTAGAATTGAGGAGCCAAATATAAGTTCATACACCTGCAGTCAACTGATTTTTACCATAGATGTCAAGAAAATTGGAAAAAGGGCAACATCTTTGGCATGGTGCTGGCAAAATTAGATCTCTACATGCAGACGACTAAACTTGAATACTTATTTGTTACTCTTCATGAAAATTAGCTCCAATCGAATTTAAAAAAAACCCTCAATGTTAGACCAGAGATCACAAGACTCATAGAAGAAAAAATAGGGAATAAACTCAAATTAATTGGTCTAGTGCATCATTTCCTTAACAAGACCACAAGTACACATGAAATAAGACAAAAAAATCAAGCAAAAAGACAATCCACAGCATGGGAGAGAATGTTCACTAACTACATCTCTGATAGAGGACTAATATCCAGAATACACAAAGAACTAAAAAAATTAATACCAAGCAAGTAAATAACTAAATTAAAAATGGCCCATAGAACTGAAAAGGAACATCTTAAGACAAAATTTAAAAGTCAAATAAGTATATTAAAAGTTTTGCCATATTTCTAGGCATTAGGTAAGTACAAATTAAAGCCACTATTCGATATCATCTCGCTCCAGTCAGAATGGCTAAGATCCAAAATATAAACATCAACAAATACTGAAGAGGATCCAGTGTGGGAATGTAAACTCATACAATCCCTTTTGGAGATCAGTTTGGAGATTTCTAAGAAAGCTAAAAACTGGAATATCATATGACTTCACCTGGTCCTGGGAATACTCACAAAGAACATTCCATCCTGCTGTAGAGTCTCATGTATGACCATGTTCATAGCAGCTCTATTAACAATAGTAAAGAAATTGACTCAGCTTAGATGTCCAATCAGTAGACGAATAGTTAATGAAAATGTGGTACATATAGAAAATGGAATACTATACAGCTGGAAGAAAAAAACGATTCAATGAATTGTTCTTATGAATGGATGGAATTGGTAGAAATTATACTTACCAACATATCACAGAAACAGAAAAACAGATGTATATTCTGCCTTATTTGTAGAAACTAACATTAAACCTTCAGAAATATATAACAAAAAAACTTCTGAAACATCCATAAAGTGGCAAAGGTGCAGAAATCACAAGTATGCAGAAAGATCCCCAAATAGTACAGACAAAAGAACATGAGTAAATAGATGAACAACGTATCTATAAAAGAGCAGTTCAGAAAGTGAGGGAAGTACACAGGTATGACACAGGAACAAGTGGGATTAGCCTTCAGGTAACTAATTACTTGCTAAACAGCTTTTAAAACTCCCCTTCTTTAACCCCAGTTAACAAATGTCCAGTATTGTAAACCTGTCCAAATAACAGTGGAAAGGCAGAAAATAGACCCTAGATAGTATCAGTTGTCTTAGTATTAAACATAAATACCTGATAGTAAACCACCATTTAGTACTTCTCCATATCCTTAGATAAGAAAAAAATGTCAGCACTCTACCAAGATGCAGCCTATTGCCATCGAAGATTAGTGAAGTAGAAAACCACGACTGACAATAATGTAGAGTATTGATCACCTCAAAATGCTTAACTCTGACTGGGCCATCCTAGTCTCTTCCCATCCTAAGGCTCAGGGAACCTTTGGAAGAGGAGGTAGTTTGATTGTAAGAGCCAAAAGATGGGAGAAACACTCCAGACTAGGTCACTCCAGTCACATTAGGGTTACCGTACTCTGGACTTCACTGCAATGAAATCTAACCCCACCAAATCTACACAAATATACCCAATATCCCCTCGAGGACCAGCAAAAAAAAAAAAAAAAAAAAAAAAAAAACTAAGGAAAAACTTACTGCATGCAGTGTGAATTTTAGGGCCAGATGTTAGACAAGTGAATCCCTACCTGTGTGTTTACTCATTGAAGAACCACTTATACTGCTGTGGAAGCCTAGTCCCTGACTAGTTCAAGGGTAGGTACAACTTAATTTTGTTTGTAAAAAATTGAACAAAACCCTTTTAATTAAAGAGAAAAAGATCAAAACCCAGAATAACAATATCAAATACTACTTATCACCATCATCTGGAGTTTGTATGCTCATTATGAGCAATATCATAACTTAACTTTGCTTCCTATAGCATACATAGCTTCTCTTTAAATGAACTTCAATCTGTGCTTGTAATCTTGACAGGCCTTACTATGCACATGTCCCTTTGTCCTGGAATCTCTAGTGTCCTGGCTTTTACTCCAAAGAAGTATTCACCTTCCTTTCCAGGGGCTTGACTCCTTTTCCACAGTTATATAGCTCAGTTTCTCTCAATGACCAGCTCAATCTTTCAATCTCAGGCCTGAGAAACCTAGGTTGCCTGCATGACTGTGCTATACCTTGAAATCATCTTGGAATTAATGCTTGTACTACCTAGATAACAACTTCTATGTGTTAACCCTGAGGAAACACCTTATTGGGCTGCTCTTCTCCAGAAGCAGGCAACTGTTTCAGCTTAGGCTTTCTTTCTTTAAATGAAACCAGATATTCACAAAAGAAAACCTCTACTGGGTATGTTTTTTGCATCCTGAACATCTCCCCAATCATTGAAATGTGACCTCAAACCATTCTATCACATGCACTATTGTAGTCTAAATATTCAAATTTGCCATACAGTTTTACTGCCTCAAACAAATCAGTTAATCACCTCTTAACTAATTTTCAGTTGGTTTCTCAGGAAGCACTCTGAAAAAGATTCCAGATCCTGGTTAAAATATCATACAAATGGCCCCAGGCCTCAACCAAATCTCAAGGATAGGGGCTCAACTGTAAGCATGTCTCTTTTTTATGTTATTTATTTTTTCCCAATAGGTACCCCAGTCCCTTCCCTCCCTCCCTCTCTCCTCAATCCCCCTTGCATCCTTTCCCTTTTTCCCCTTCCTTTTACCGCCCTCCCTCCCTTTCTCCCAGTGCTTCCCCTTCTTGGAGCATCCTTTACTGTGAATTTCAGACTTTCCTCTGAGTCCTCTGCTCTAATGAGGTGTAAGGACTCAGTGGCATTTCCCAGAGCCCTTTCTTGTGCTCCCCTTTAGTATGGGAACACTATTGTGACTGTTAATCCCTTTCAACTGTAAGCATGTCTCTTAACTCTCAATATTACTGTCTTCCAAGTTCCAGTTGGAATCACACTTCCAAGATCTGTTTCTAACAACAACAACAACAAAAAAAATCAGCTTTCCAGCACAGTTTCCAATTCAACCACAAAATTATTTAAAGGGCTTGAAAAGCTACAAAGTTTAAACACAGAAATGGCCCAATCTTGGAACCAATCTTTTTCAATTTCAGTATACATTTCTGTGAAAAATACCTGACTCAAACAATTTAGGAGAAGAAAGTGGTATTAATCTAGTTCACAAATCTAAATTACAGTTCATCATGGCAGAAGGGTCAAACCGGAAGGTATCAAAGAAATTACTTTAAATTTCATAAACAGAGTAAAGAAACAATGCAAGATAATCAGTTCACTAGTGTGTATCTTGCTTTCTTAAATAGCAAAAAAAAAATTTGGGTGGGTCTTCCCACCTTAACCAAAGCAATCAAGGTAATCTTCTCTGGACGTGCCATAAGGGTTGCATTAGAAGGTTAATTCCTCATAAGTAAGATCAGAGCCCTATCTCAGAAGTGTCATGCTAACATTTGAGACTCACTATCTAAAATATTAATCTATTCTATGCTAGGAGCTTAGTTATATGCTTTCAAAATACATAATATTTCAACATTTATTAAAATTTTATTAAGGCATTTCAAACCATTCTTTGCATATAAAAAAGTGAGAGCCAAGATTGTGAACACAATTAAGAGCTGTCTTTGAATCGATAGTTCTACTGTGGTACACTAAATTATATATATATGAATATAAAATGTAAGTGTATGTATGTATAAAATGTCATGGTTCACACTGTCAGTTTTAGGAACCTCTTCAGGATTTTGAATTGATTCACTTCTGCCAACTTTCTAGCATCCCAGCATTGTCCATACACTTGGAAGTTAAAGAAAATTTCAGTGTTATAATATAATTTGCTTCAGTATCCTTTTAAGAATATTATGATTACTGATGGAATCAACCTGAATGCCCAACAGGTGATGTAATGGATAATGAAAATGTGATACATTTATACAATGGAATACTACTCTGGGAAATGGATGTAATTAGAAGAAATTATATTAAGTGAAGTATCCCAAATATAGAAAGTTAGACACTGTATGTACTCCCTAATAAGTGGATCTTAGTTCCAAACTCACTTAATGAATACCCAAAGATAAATCTCTGTAATACCCATTATAATCACAAAAGATTATAAACATGAAGGAAGGGGAAAGAAGATCTCAAAAGAAAGGAGATGAAAGAAATACTTTAACAGAGAAATTAGGCCATGGTCTTCACTTGGGACTGAACAGGCTTGATCTCCTCAGTCAGAGAGGGTATGGGGACTGGAAGTTAGATGGTCACCAAACAGCAAACAAGAGACTGACTCCATTTAATGCTATGCTCCACTCCTAGTCTTCCATTTACCTTTGAGCCTCTGATTATATTAAGATATTTGTTTAACCAGTCTTTTATCTTTAGTTAGGAGATGAACTCAACAACCAATCAGGATTCAGCCAAGGGCAGTGCAAAACTGAAAACAACAACAAATCATAATTCAGAACACCAAAGTCCCTACAAGATTCATCCAGAATCAGATCAGCCAAATCTCTCCCCATCCTATAGCTCAAGGAGCCTTGAGAAAGAAGGGGTGGCAAGATTTTAAGAGCCTAAAGATGGGAGGATCAATGATATACAAGATACTCCACACAAGTCAGGACTTCAGCAGCCAGGATATAGCCACAATGTGATTGGACCTTGTCTGACCTGCAAAATGGTTTATATGTCAACAACCCCCAAAGTTTAGCATGGATCACAGGGGAGAAGGCTTCAGGCAGTAGTATCCTTAGAGGCAAGGATCATAAGACACATAATAGAGTTTCCATATTAGCAGGAAGCCCGAGAAGGGGCCCCAAGCTATGCAACTGAGTCTTGAATCTTCATTAGTATAGACGACTCAGAGGGAAATTCAACACCAACATAAACAGATGTTCTGGAGGATGGGAGGGAGAAGGCAAGAATCACCAAGAAAGGAGAGAGAAGGAAGAGGAGATAGGGTGAGTGGTAATGGGGAGAGAGTGGAATGGGAGACCAAAGAGGGGAGGGAGGGGAAAGAGGGAAGAAGGGAGTACCTACTTAGCTTATATAACCAGGAAAAGAATAAATGTAATAAAAAAGAATATTATGACTTGCTCAAGATTTTAAAGCAATTCTATAAACCTGTTGTAGTAATGAGCAATTTATCAATTGCTTAAGAAATATTTGCCTATCAGATTAGATTACCCATTGTCTTATAAATGTCTTGTTCTTTCTGGAATGCAAATGTGTTTTTTATGATCTTCATCATGCTTGGTTGCTTGGATCCTGTGAATTTTTTCCATTTATACCCTTAATGACAAGACTCCAGGAACTATGTGCTACTGATAAAATTCAGATAAGCAATGTTTACTGTGACAAAACTGAAAAGGCCATCTCCCTCTTCCTCCAACTGAATAGCAAATCTTGAGTCACAAGATAGAGTTTTATGCTTTTGTTTGTGTATTAAGTTGTTGATTTTAATTAGTAAGTTTGTTTATGTATATCTACATTTTGCCCTTAGGAAGGGCACACACACACACACACACACACACACACACACACACACACACACATTGTAGGACCTGAGTCTTAAAAAAGCTGAGGCCTTAATATCACCTTTTACTGGTGATTGCTTTAGTTCTCTCCTTCGCCTTTACAATGATGAATAAAAAGTCCACATCACATTTGCATTCTACTGTTTGAAGTTCTAATAGATACTCAAAATGTGCTATCCACCAGGGACAGCTCTTAATTTTTGTTCCTCCCTGTTGCAGTAATTAGCATGTACTGAATTATACATAGCCAAAATACATAGGTATTATCCTTTACTTTGACTTTTCTCTCACTTTTCATATTCAAAACACCACCAAATGTTATCCTTTTGTCATGTGTCATATGACTATGCTTCTTATAATGTCATAAACTAAGTGATCAGTTCTGCTCAATGAAATGTGAGTATTGCAGATGTCACTATGAGATATAGGTCATGGAAATTTACTTGCAGCATTCAGCTTACTCTGATAGCCAAACTGAAGACACGAATATTCCAACTAATTTAGCCATAAGAAAGCAATGTCTCTATGTATGTGCATTCCTAATCAGCTAGGTAGGACAGATTCTCTGATAGCTTTTTTACAAATGAAAAATATAAGAGAAAGTTACTCTTTTTCTGTTAGCCATAGTAAATGCTATTAAAGAAAAACAACCATGATTTTGATTTACTTTTTTTATCATATTTTATCCTTCAATACTCAACATAACATCTGAGACACACAAGCAGGTTTAATGGCTGAATGAATCCATCCTTTCTCATTCCTATGTATGACTGGTAGTGAAATTCTTGAGATATACAGCACTTTGACATAACTAGGTGATTGAAATGTTCTTCTCTGTGTCATAAAAGAAAATAAATTCCAAATTATTCATAATGTTATGTAGCAGTCTCAGGGACCCACAGGAACCCACGAAGACCCTTGGGGCAGGGATAAGCAGAGGCAAAGTCAACGTCATATCTGGAAGTCAGGTGAGTAGCAAAGCAGGCTCGCAGTCTTTCAGACTCGTTTATTGCAAATATCGGGCTGCTTATATACCCCACCCAAAATCACATAAGTTCCAGTGTGAGATTTTGCTGTGTTTTCCTGTCTGGGTTGGTCCTCTCAGTCAGGTGGTTTAAAGTCAGCACCAGGCATGGCAGCAGGTTCTAGCTTGAGGATGTTGCTTTCGCGAATGCAGCCCATACAGACAATACAGGCCTGCCTGGTCTGTTCCTCCTACAATGTTACTGTTAGGAAGAAAACTCACAGTAGAATGTTATGTTGGAGATGACGCTGTCAACAATTTCATTGAAAAAGTCCAATTATATGCTTCCATTTCTTGAGGGGACTGATAGAGAAGCAGCTACCATTTTTTAGTATGTTCCATAATTTCCTCTTAATTCCAATTTCCCTTGTATTCTTTTTCCATTTTTTTCTAAAATCCTTAATGCCTTCTTCTTTTATTATCCTGTTCTTCTTCAATAATATTTACATTGACATAGCTAGTTGTAAAACAGATCTTTAGGAAAAGAATATTTTCTGATTTTTTATTCATTTATTTTAAAAGAGTACATTTATATATTTATGTATACAAATATGTTTTCTCACATGCACATCTGTCTTAGTATGTTTATGGTTAGTAATTGACTCACTGCTTCTATCATGGATCAAAAATGGGTTTATCAGGCATCACTGCAATCACTTAAACATCCTGTGCTCTCTCATTAGCCTTCTTTGATACTTTTAGTGGATATCATATGTGTATGTACACACACACACACACGCACACACACATACACACATATAATGTTGTTTGTGTGTATCTGTCTTTATCATTCCGTGTGTGTGAGTGTACATGTATGTGTGTTTTGCTGGTATTTTAAGGCATAGCATAATTTTATTTTAAGATTCAGATTCACTATTTAAATCATATTAACACTGTATTAAACTGTCCATATATTCCAAACTATTGCCAGCTAAAGTATAAAGGTAAAAATCTATTAAAATATTAAGAGAAATAATTTTATTTGGAAATTTTTCTTCAAATTAATCCCAGAATAGGAAATTATAAATAATTGAGATTCATAAAAATTGTGTTTTAGTTGCTCATTTACTAGTATGAATTTTATTTAGGTAAAACTTTTGCTGATGAATAAAAAATGTTTAATTATTTGTTAGGTTTTGCTTATTTGGATAAGTTTCTGAGATAAACCAATAAATCTACAATCCATACTGTCCTTGAAAAAAGTCCATTAACTTCAGAAACTTAAAGACAGAAGCCCAGATGAGTACGCTGGTGATTGTTCTCTTGATAGACTCCTGTTCTGTCCTCTAAATAATTAATCACATGTGAATGATACTGTCTTTATTTAAGCTGTCTTGCTTTTCACTCTCACATGTTTGCCTTGAAGGACATTAAATAACTATGTACAAGGAAGGTAAATTATCTTTCTCTCTGAAATTCGATCCTTAAAAAAAAAAAAAAAAAAAAAGCCTGGGATCCAAGACAATGCATTAGGGATTTCTCCAACTTGCTATCTTGAATCACATCTGCTTGGGAACATGCACAGAAAGATCTTATTAATGTTTTTGAATGTTTCAAGATGAAATGTTAAGCTATATTTTTATCTCTTGCATTTAATTTCCGAAGAGAAAAGCAGCTTTGATTTATGAATGTAGCTTTTAAGCATACTCAAGTAAGATTGTAGTTATATTTTAAGCATCCAATGAATATAATAGAAAATAATATAATCCCACTTGATTCATAGAGTCAATTATCTACACATGATATTTCACCTAACCTAGGGTCAAAACCAACTAGAAAAAGAGGGAGAAGAGTTTTAGATGATCAAGGCTACACTTGCGGAGATATGAATTCTGCAGTTCAAGGAGGTTCCCTTTTTGTATTCAGTATTTTTTTTAGAATAACATTTTTATTTATCCTTTGAGAATCTTATACCTGTATGAAATTCATTTTGATGCCACTCACTCTTATTTCCTCCCCCAGTATGTTCAACTTCCACCTTTATGTCCTTTTTCAAAAATAAAAATAGTCTATAATATAAATAATAAATGTGTTATAAGAAAAATTAAATTGGGCTTTCAGTTCCATGTAGTTATGGACTTCATTATAAAGCTAAAAGATGTTTTTTTTTCTTTTTCTATTTTTACAAGCATATTGAAGACCGTGCTTCTGTCCATCCCTCCTCTCTCCCATTCCTTTGCTTACCTTCTTCAAGCCCTGACACACCCTCCCAACCTGCTGCCAGTATGTTTCTATGGACCCCAGGGTTCCCTCTGCTTTTCTACTCTTGTGGGGGTTCAGGCCTCTATGGCATATCAAGTTGCCTCTCTTGAGGCAATAGACATTCATGACATTTTTTCCCCAAACACTTTATTATGTTTTTATCTAATTATACCAGTTCAATTGGTACCCTCCTTCCCTTCTTCCCCTTCTCTTATTCCTTCTTCCCTGTTGTCCCCGTATCCCACTCTCCCACCTCCTCCCTTTCTCTCATCCCTCTTTCCTCCCTCTTCCTTTCTTGGTGTTTTCTGCCTGCTCCTTCCCATCCTCAAGAGCATCTGTTTATATTGGCCCTGAATTTCCCTCTGAGTCCTCTACACTACTGAGAGTTCAGGACTCAGTGGCATAGCTTGGGACTCCTTCTTGGACCACCCACTAACATGGAAATTATGTTATATCTGTTTAAACCCTTGCCTCTAAGGATCCTACTGCCTAAAATCTTCTCTCTTGACATCTGTGCTAAACTTTGAGAGCTTGCTGACCTGAAAACCATTGTGTAGGACACATAAGATCAAACACATTGTAGTAATATCCTGGCTGTTGCAACCCAATATTTAGTGGAGTATCTTGCCTATCAGTGGACCTCCCCATCTTTAGGCTTTTGCAATCTTGCCACCCCCTATTCCTCAAGGTTCCTTAGCTTTATAATGGAGAGAGATTTGGATGGCCTAATTCCAGGTGAACCTTTCAGGGTCTCTGCTGTTCTGAATTATGGTTGGTTCTTGTTTTCAGTATTGCTTGTCCTGCACTGTTCTTGGCTGCATCCTGATTGGGTGTCAAGGTCATCTCATAACCAAAGATAAGACTTCTTAAATGAAGTTCTTAACATAAGAGGCTTAAAGGTAGATGGAAGAATAGCATAGGGCTCAGTAGTGAGTGGGGTCAGACACCCAGTTGCCAGTTGGTTATGCTCTTCAAGAATGGGAATTTTGTCAGTCTTTTGCAAGGCTAAGACTACTCTGTGAGCACAAAGAGTTAGGCTCATGGGAGAAATTTCATGTTGTGAGTACATAGAGACTGCTACAAGAGAGACCATCTGTATTGTAAGTTCATGTATCCATGGCCCAGGGAAGCCCTCAATGTTGTAAGCACACTGAACGCCGCCCACAGGAATTCATCCACATTAAGACATGTGAAAGGCTGTATATTCAATCTTTAAATTTGGAAGAAAAGAGGTAAACGTAGAAGAAGACAAAATTCTTCCTCTCACCTAATTTCTTCCTTATTTTTATAACCTATTTTCTTAGGTCTAAACATATATATAAAGTTTCTAGTGAAGTTCAAATTCCTAGATTGAAGTGGTTGAATGTGTTTTCATTACTCATGTACCATGTCTTCATTTTCTTATATTTGAACATATCAGTGAGTACCCAGAACATCCCACATCTAAAGAAGTCATACATATATACAACCTGCCAACTGAATGAATGGTCTGTTATCTACTGAAATTTTGCAGATGAAAAAAAAAGAACAAATCACTGTTTTAAAATGAAATTCTTAAAACACTTCTTTTAAATACTTAAAAATATCCTACTATTACCCAAATAAATTAACCAACTAGACATTAAAAAGTACATAGTTGCACAAAATAAATCATTGTTGAATATATTTATTTTCAAACTGTACTTATGTATCTCTGTATTTTGTTTCTCTAACAGCCATAACTGCTGTCCTCTGTATCTTTGAACATGGCTAGTATCATAAATTTCCATTTCATTTAGTGTGTGTGTTCATGTATGTTTGTGTGTATTTGTGTGTTTGTATGTGTGTATGTGCACATGAAGGTCTCCCACCCTTGGCAAAAAATGAATCCCACACCCACCCTCTACAGAATTGCTGTTTTCACCTTTCCCTGAGGAAATTAATCATGAATTGTCTGAGCAAAGGACAAAGACATTGCCTCAAGAAAATGCTGATATTATGGCATCCCCACCTGCTATTGCTTCCAGGCTGATAACTAGGCTCAAGGCTAAACAGACACTTAAAGGTGAACTAGAAAGTATGGCCCATGAGACGGTGTGCTATACACTTAAAGAACTGCATCACTTTTCTAATACATTCAAGCAGCACTCTGGGGAATGCTCCTGGGAATGGATTGTAAGGCTATGAGATACTGGTAGAAGGAGTATAAATCTGGATAAAAGTGAGTTTACAGAAATGGGCCCATTGAGTAGAGATTCTAGGTTTAATGCTGCTACTCATAGAGTTAAAAACTATGTCAAGAGTTTATTTGAGTGGGTAACTGAAGTATTTATTAAAGTTTGGCCTTCTGAGAAAAAGCTGGAGATTCCAGATATTTCTTGGTTTGGTATTGACGATGGGATTAAGAGGCTCAGAGAAATTGGTATGCTTGACTGGATTCATTCTTTAAAATCTAATTCTCAATGGCAGAATCCAGACAACATGCCTTTTACCAGAAATGTACTAAATTGGTGAGAGAAGCACCACCAAATATGAAGGCTCCTATCATTTCTTTTCTCCTTGTGCCAGCACTAACAATGGGAGATGCAGTTGCTCAGCTTGAAGAATTAAATTCAGTGGCCTATGTGGATCTAAGAGTAGTAGAGGCCAAGTGACAGCATTGAATCACTAGTGGCAAAGTGTACTAACCGAAATGTTCAGCATAAACAGAACAGTATTTATGAAGATCTCACTCACTCAGACCTTTGGCACTGGCTAATCAACCACAGTGTCCCCCAAAATAAAATAAATAAGAAGCCTACAAAGTTCTATTTGACCTGTACAAGCAGAAAAATACTAACATAAATGAAGAAAAATCTGCTTTTACTCATAGTAGCAGAGAATCATGGCCTGTCAACCAATTTCCAGACTTGGGCCAGTTTACCGATCCAGAACCCCTTGAATGAAGGGGAGGCCAGATCCCTTTAAGGAAGGACTTTAACACCATAGCAAAAAGGTTTAATATTAGTTTTTCTCCTGCCCTCCACAAAGCGACCTAAGGCCTTTCACTAAAGTTACTGTACATTGGAGGAAAGAAAATAATCAGACATTTCTAGATGTACTAGATACTGGTTCTGAGGAGACCCCAAAAAGCATTGTGGCCCTCCAGTTAAAGTAGGTGCATATGGAGGTCAAGTGATTGATACTATTCAGCTCACAGTAGATCCAGTAGGTCCCCAAATTCATCCTGTGTTTATTTCCCCAGTTCCAGAATGTATAATTGGTGTAGATATACTTAGAAATTGGCAGAATCCCCACATTATTTCCTTGAAATGTGGAGTAAGGGTTATTATGGTTGGGAAGGCCAAATGGAAGCTTTTAGAGTTGCCTCTACCAAGGAAAATAGTGAATCAGAAACAGTATCATATCCCTGGAGGATTACAGAAATTAGTGCCACCATAAAGGACTTGAAGGATGCAGGGGCAATGGTTCCTACCACCTCTCTTTTTTATTTTAATACATTTTTATTATTATTTCAGCTGATACAAACTTAATAGGTATACCAGTTCCCTCCCTCCCTCCTCCTCCCCCCGAACCCCCTGCTCTCCCTCCCCTCACCCCTCCCGCCCCATCCCCCCGTGCCTCCCACCCTAATTCCCAGAGTTCTTTCTTGTGCATGCCTGACTCTCCTCTGGGCCTTCCTCTCTGATGACGTACAAGGACCCAGTGGCATTTTCCTGAACCCTTTCCTGTGTTCCCCTTAAGCATAGGAACACTGTGTCTGTCAATCCCTTGCCTCCAAGGATCTTGGTGCCTTTAGCAGACGCTAGACTTTGCCTACCACCTCTCTTTTTAACTCTCCCATTTGGCATATACAGAAAACAGATGGATCATGGAGAATGACAGTTGATTATCACAAATTTAATCAAGTTGTGACTCCAATTGCAGCTGATATGCCAGATGAAGTTTCTTTGCTTGAGCAAATTAACACATCTCCTGGTATTTTATATGCTGCTATTGACCTTGCAAATGCTTTTTACTCTATACTTATTCATAAAGATCATCAGAAGCAATTTGCTTTCAGTTGGCAAGCCCAGCAGTATACATTTACAGTGTTACCTCATGGGTATATTAATTCTTCAGCCTTATGCCATAACTTGGCTCATAGAGATCTTGATTACCTGTCTCTTCCACAAGGTATCATGCTGGTCCATTATATAGGTGATATTATGCTGATTGGACCAAGTGAGCAGGAACTAGCAAGCATTTTGAATTTGTTGGTAAGGCACATGCACATCAGAGGATGGGAGATAAATCCAACCAAAATCCAAAGACCTTCTACTTCAGGAAAATTTCTAGGAGTTCAGTGGTGTGAGGCATGCAGAGATATCTAAGGTAAAGGATAAGTTGTTGCACTTGGCCCCTCCCACTCCTAAGAAAGAAGCACAATGTTTAGTGGGCCTGTTTGAATTTTGGAGGCAGTACATTCCTCACTTGGGTATGTTACTCAGGCCTATATACCAAGTAACTCAGAAAGCTGCTAGCTTTGAATGGGGACTCAGAACAAGAGAAGGCCCTTCAGCAGCTTTGCTGCTGTACAGGCTGCTTTGCCACTTAAACCATATGATCCAGTAGACCCAATGGTATTGGAAATGTCTGTCACAGATAGATATGTTTGGAGTCTCTGGCAGGCTCCCATAGGTGAATCACCTCCAAGACCTTTGGGATTTTGGAGCAAGGCCCTATAAACAACTGCAGACAATTATCCTCCCTTTGAGAGACAACTCCTGGCCTATTATTGGGCCTTAATGGAAATTGAACGCTTCACAATGGGTCACCAAGTTTCCATGTGACTTGAGTTGCCCATCATGAGTTGGGTGTTATATGATCCACAAAGCCATAAAGTTGGATGGGCACAGTAGCAATCCATTATGAAATGGAAATGGTACATATGAGATAGGGCCTGAGCAGATTCTGAAGGCACAAGAAAGTTGCATGAAGAAGTTGCCCAAATTGCTATGGTTCCACATCCTGTTGTAATCCCTATTCTCAAGCATGCACCTATGGCCCTATGATTAGCTAGCTGAAAAAGAGAAGACTAGGGCCTGGTTCAAGGACTAGGGCCTGCTTGCTATTCAGGTGTCACCCAGAAATGGACAGCTGCAACACTACGACCCCTTTCTGCAACAACCCTAAAGAACAATGGAGAAGGGAAATCTCAGTAGGTAGAACTTCAGGCAGTGCACATAGATGTTCACTTTGCCTGGAAGGAAAAATGACCAGATGTGCAACTGATTCATGGGCTTAGTCAATGGTTTGTCAGGATGATCAGGGACTTGGCAAGAACATAATTGGAAAATTGGTGAGAAAGACATCTGGGGAAGAAGCATGTGGATAGATCTCTCCCAATGGGCAAAGGACACAAATATAATTAAAAGATGACATCAGCAGAGGAAGCATTCAGTAATTAAGTGGATAAAATGACCCATTCTGTAGACAATCAGCCTCTTTCCCCAGCCATGCCTGTCATTGCCCAATGGGCCAATGAACGAAGTGGACATGTTGGCAGAGATGGAAGTTATTCATAGGCTCAACCACATGGACTTCCACTTACCAAGGCTAATCTGGTTACAGCTGCTTCTAAGTGCCAAATCTGCCAGCAGCCAAGACCAATGCTGAGTCCCAATATGGAGCCATTTGCAGGGTGACCAATCAGCAGCATGGTGGCAGGTTGACTACATTATACAACTTCCATGATGGAAAGGGCAGCACTTTGTTCTTACTGGGATAGATACTTATTCTGACTATAGATTTGACTTTCCTGCATGTAATGCTTCTCCCAAGTCTACCATCCACAGACTTACAGAATCTTTTATCCATTGTCATGTTATTCCACATAGCATTGCTTCTGACCAGGGAACTCATTTCACAGCTAAAGAGGTAGGGCACTGAGCTCATGACCATGGAATTCACTGGTCTTACCATGTTTCTCACCATCCTGAAGCAGCTGGCTTGATAGAATGGTCAAATGGCCTTTTAAAAGCACAATTACATCTGCGCAGGGGCAGCAAAACTGAAAAAAAAATCAACAAATCATAATTCGGAAAATCAACTCCACATCAACTACCTGGAACCAGGCCAGCCTAATCTCTCCCCATCCTAAAGCTCAGGGAAATTTGCAGAAGAGAGGCGGTAAGATTGTAAGAGCCTAAAGACGGGGAGGAGCAATGATATGCAAGATACTCCATACAAGTTAGGGCCGAAGTAATCATAATAGGACTTTGCATTACCTGCATAATGACCAATATATCATTGAACCCCCAAAATCTAGCATGGATCACAGGCACTACAATCCTTAGAGGCAAGGGACTAACAGCCACAGTAGTGTTCCTATACTAAAGGGGAACACACACACACACACACACACACACACACACACACACACACACAAAGAGCTCTAGGCAATGCGACTTATCCTTACACCTCATCAGAGAGGAGGACCCAGAGGGAAGTTTGATACGCACACTACAGGATGCTCCAGGAATGGGGGGAGGGGGCACTAGGACAAGGGGAGGGAGGGGGGAAAGGAAAGGGAAAAGGTGGAGAGGGAGCAAGGGGATCGAGGGAAGGGTGAAGGGAGGGAGTAATAAGTACCCCTTTGTATGAGTGGAAGAAATAAAAAGATAATAAAATAAATAAAATTTTAAAAAAGCACAATTACAGTGCCAATAGGTGATAATGGAGGGATGGGGCAGCATTCTCCAGAAGGCAGTATATGCCTTGAACTAGTGTCCAATGTATGGTTATTTGTTCCCTATAGCCAGGATTCATGGGTTCAGGAATCATGGGGTGGAAACATGAATAGTTCCCCTTACCATCTACCCATAGTGATCCATTAGGAAAATTTTTGTTTCCTATTCCAGGAAGCCTGCATTCTACTGGCTTAGAAGTTTTAAGTCCAGAGTAGTGAATGCTTCTGCCAGGAGACACAGCAATTGTCCTTTGAACTGGAAGTTAAGGCTTCCTCCTGGATATTTTGGACTTCTGATGCCCTTGAGTTAATAGGCTAAGAAAGGAATAACAGTGTTAGGAGGGGTGATTGACTCAGACAACCAAGGGGAAATTGGATTGGTTCTCCACAATGGTGGTAAGGAACAGCATGTCTGGAGTGCAGGGGATACACTAAGGCATCTCTTGGTGTTACCATATCCTGGGGCATTAAACGGTCCAGATCCTCCAGGAATGAAAGCATGGGTAACTCATTCATGTAAAGGGCCAAGACCTACAGAAGTGCTTGCTGAAGGTGGAGGAAATGGGTAGTAGAGTAGAAGAAGGTAGTTATAAATACCACCTTAGGCCACATGACTAGTTACAGAAATGAGGATTATAACTGCCATGAGTTAGATTGTTAAGAATATGCTTGTGCATGTGTACATATACTAAGAAGATATTTATGTAATGTAATGTTAAACTGTAGTTATGTGGTAAAATGTTGTAATCTATATTATGATATTGTGTGATGGGACACTAAAGACTAAGCATTTCTCAAGGGATTTTGTCACTTATCTTGGGAAAAGTTGATACGTTGATAACTATATTATGTTAGGCAGAACTATGAATCTTACTCTTTTTATATGGAGATTAAGAATGGCCTAAGGGGGGCTAGAGAAGTGGCTTAGGGGTTAAGCCTCTGCCCTGCAGGCAGAAGGTCTGATTCCGATCCTGGACCCCATGTATAGATGCTGGGCGGAAGCAGGCGGCCTGTGTTTCTGGTCCTGGTAGGGTGGAGCCTGTGAATCCCGGGGCAGAGTAAATGAGGAGATGGAGCGGTCCATGGTGGTTCCCGAATTCGTCCGTGGTTCTACACACACACACACACACACACACACACACACACACACACATACATGCACAATTGAGTAAATTTAAAAAAAGTTTAAAAAAAATGGACTAAGGAAATATAATCTGGTGTCAAGTTGACAAAGAGTGAACTTGTGATAGTTAATCCTGGGTGTCAAGTTGATACACCTGGTATTAACTAAGGTCAGCTGAGATCACACCTGGAAAGATCAACTGAGACCATCTGAAGGGATTATACCAGGCCTAGATCCCACTGGAACCTCCATTAATCTCATAGGAACCTCCCAGTAATGTACTACATAAAAGCCACAGAACAGAATACAGAGGAGAAGTAGTAGAGACTCTGTGAAGTTGTGCTCTTCCCTCCTGCCACCTGACCCTCCAAGTCTTCAACATGACTAGAAACTTTCAGCTGTTACCCTTGGGCCTACTGGGCTGAGCAGCTACTGGCAACCATCATTGAACTACTTCAGCCATATTTCATAAGCCAATTCAATAAATTCCCTTTATATATTATGTATAGGTATATATATATATATATATATATATATATATATATATATATATTCATTCTGTGAATTCCATGTGACTCTAGAGAACCATGACTAATACACATATATAACTGGTGAAAATTAAAATTCCTAAAATGAATGTATCTAGGAATTTAGTAGCCACTGCTTTTATGTATCTACTTAATTTTGCAAGATGTCTTTGACAAATGAGTATCTTATTAAAGCATAAAGAAACTGCCACCATTGTGTCTTCTTCTAGTCTGTGTGTGGAAAAATTTTTAAAATCTGTTCAGCTATGTCTTAGAGTTGTTACCATGGCAACAGACACAGATAAAAAGGTAAACATTTGACAAAAGCAAATAGGAGGGAAAAAATCCTACCTACAGGGTATAATAAATGTGGTGAGTTCTGTAATGTGAAACTTTCACAGTTTGATATTGTGGAAGGAAAATTGGAATTGCACACTGTGCTAAAAAGTTGTCCAGCAACTTACTGGAATGTCTGTGCAATCTGCCATAGTTGCTTATTTACTCATGAAGACATAGGCAACAGTCTCCACAGGTGAAAAACCCTTGGCTTGACTTTGTAGAGATGATATCTCACATGTTATTAAATGTAGAGTAGCAGAAAGAGAGAAATTGCAGTGAGATGAAGTACGTAAAGTGCAGGATCAGTGGTGTAAATATAGATTCATTATGAATTCACTAGATTTCAAAAGTAGAAGGGGAAAAACATTTCTACTGAGAACATTAGGGAAAAAAACTCAGACACTGAATATTTGATTAGTTTCTAAAATACACCTCACAAATAAAGCTTTTATATAAGAAATACATATGATACTTTTTAAGTTGTATTTCAAAAATACAGAAAAAGAAAACAAAGAAAAATTTATTTGGAGTCACCAAGATATAATTATTCCTAATTATACCACTATATTTTCTTCATATTATCTTTATATAATTAAGAAAAGTAAATGTAGTGTACTTCATTCTGTATTTCCTTTATAAACAGCTTCTAAAATGTTGTTCATGGTGTTAATGAACATGATTTCTTATGAATGCTCCAGATTAACTCCTTTAGCGGTAAAGCATTCCCAAAGACCATAGGGTACAATGAGAGGATAGAAATCCATCAGTTTTAAAGGACTGTAGTAAACCATGAAATTTGTAATACCCATTTCCACAGTGGGAACACATAATGTGATTTTCAAAGCAAGTTCATGGAATAAAACATTCTTTCTAATAATATATCGTTTGAGTGTCAATTAGGACTTCATGAGTCATAAAAAAAAATAGTTGCTGCATTCTAGTGATTATAACAGTCTGTGACCTGTTTCCCACAGCAGTCTCACTATCAGCATGGACACATCAAGATATGAAAATACCAACTTTTGATCTCAAAGTAGAAGACAGATGTTTGAGCTATATATTTTCTTTCCCAAGTCATGCTCATATAGCTAGACTACACACACAAAAAAAAGAGATGAAGCTTACCTTTCAATCCAAAAGAGGCTATTTTCAATCTTCTGCAAGTATAGAAAGTGGAAAAGCAAAAAAAGAGACTTAGGAAAAAATCAATGTTAAATACATAGAAGGGAAGTATCAGTAAGATTATTGACTTTCACTCTGCAGCTTTTTAAGAGTTGGGTATTTAATTCATAAATTTATAGTACTCTGGTGGATAAATATGACATAGGGAAAAATAAGACACAGTTATACATTGCATAAAGAAATGATTGAATGATAAGTTTTTGTTCTCCATTAGTTTAGATTTGATTTGATTTCCTTTTAAATATGAATCAGAATAACTTCTAGTTTGGGGTATTGACATTCTGGACAGGCAAATTGAGAACTCTTGTTGTAAAGGAAGCCTGGATTCTGCCTCAAAACTAACCCTTTCTGCCCCTTTCCCCAAAACACAAAAACCCCATAGCAAAGTGCTAAACTTCAGAAAGAATGAGATGGCCTTTTTAAAATAATATCATGAGTCCCCTAATCAAAATATGTTCATGTATAATGGTCTAGTCCATTTCCCACACCAGCCTCTACTAAGTAAGGCCTTTTCTTTTTACTTCTGAGGCATAGGTCCTTCATTGCTAGACTGCACAAGATCCCATCTGACTTCTACTAGTGCCCAGCCTACAAGGCTTGCTAGGTAAAAGAACCCTAGTTCTGCACCTACACAGTTTCCCTCACCCAACATAACCTGCTGCCCTGCCTTGGATCTTTCTGTTATCAGCTAGGTGGTTTCATAAAAGACTTGCTCTCCTTGGTTCCATTTTCCTAGCCTGCTGTGGTCTTATCTACATGTGAAGCCTATGAACATACTTAAAGATGTGCTCATTTTTGAAATAGTAGCACTACTCCTTTGATGTGCCAGGAAATACATTGTTGTTTAGCTAAGTGGACAGAGATTTAAACTGCCTTCTAAGTATCTTCATACCCATGGACAAATGCAACTCTAAGACTTAATCATAGAAGTTTCCATTTGCAGTGATTAGCAGTAAAACAAACACCCCTGGTCTGGATGCTGGGAATGATTGATGAATGAGTACTCAACCTTAAAGAAAAATTTTATATCATCCCATGTGGCGCTCTGTGAATGAGAGGACAGAAAAAAATGAAAGAGCCAGAAGATAGAAAGAAGGCCGTGAAATCCCACCTTCTGGCTAGTTCAGTTACAAATTCAATGCACCTGTAATGCCTGCACAGCATCTACAAGAGACCAGCATGAAGGTAGAGACATTCAAAGGTTCCATTCTTTACTGCTTAGCTATTTGTTGCTAACAGATTCAAGTAGAAAGGGAAACATTGCTTTCATTGTGTACCTGTTGGTTCCAACAGTAGGTTCCAACGCAATGGTCATTCAGATAACTCTGGTTAAACTAAACAAAACCAAAACACCAAACAAAATAAAAAATCATTAGTTCAGGAAATGAATTGGTGGCAAGTGGATGACAGGGATGATGGGATGGAGAAATATAGAGGGCAGGAGAATATAATCAAAACTCATTATTGTATGTTAATGATATTCTCAAAAAGCAAATCTTATATAAAATATAGTCAGCCATATATATATATATATATATATATATATATATATATATATATAGTCAGCTCTTTGTTTCTAGATGCCATGTAATCAAACACAGATTTTAATTTCAGTCTCTTTAGTCTCCCTTTCTCCCATTTACTGGCCAACTTATTGAAAGAAAGAGATAAAATGTCACAGGAGCTCACTGGTAACATTTTATTGTCCTAGGGTACTTTCTTACATGATGTTCTGTGTCTTTGAGATTGCAAAGTCCTGCTTCTATCTAGAAGCCTCGTGCTATTATTTTCATTCTGAAAGACCATTTTCGTAAATTCCCATATTGAAATTTACTAGGTTCTAGCTTTTTTAGCCTGTTCAACTGAGTAAAATCTAATTGTGTTTGGCAGTCTCAGATGCCATTCACCTATCACTTATACTGAAATCATACCTGAATGTTACTTTAAACATTTACATGTGATTGCATCTAGAAAGTGGAATGAAGAAGTAGAAGGGAGGGGAAGAGCTGTTGTTTTTTCAAGATATTTCTAAGATTTTTATTTCTAAAAATAATATATATGTAAAGAGTTAATAAGAGGCAGAGAAAGAGAGAGAGAGAGATGTAATTGGAATTCTGCATAGAAAAGAAAATAATGGTAACAAAGAGAGCAGTCAATATGAATTTAGAGAATCTCATGGTTTCCTTTAGAATCCAAAAGAAAAAAGAATATATTATGCCTCTACTTGATATTCTTCCAGCATACAAAACAAAAGTACTAGAACATTCCCAAATTTAAATATATAGTTGAGATGCCATAAGCATTAAAGTTTTAAGTTTGATTTTTTTACATCAGTTTTCCATTTCTCTGTTTAAATATGATGCATACTTTTAATCCCAGTAATGTGAGGTGAAGGCAGGAGGATCAGAGATTCAAATTCATCCGTAGCTACAAAAGAAGTTCAAAGTCAGCATATACTGCAGAAATCCCTGTCTAAAAATAAATAATTAACATAGAACATATAAAGAGAATATAATTAATACATCAACATTTTATTTGTTTAACTTAAAATTTTATGTTCTACTTTAATCAGTAACATGTTTTGCCCTTTGTGGATTCCCAAAAAATAATAATTCTGGTTCATAGAGAATGTAAATTGAACTCTATTAGAATTTATCAAACTAATTTTTGAGATATTTATAGCAGTGTTTATTCATGATGGGTACCAACTGAGAGGTACCCTATAGTGAAGAAATTATATGATTCTAGGGAACTGGTATAGCCCATTTTGAGAAATAATTAGACAATTACATTGGGACTAGTTAGGAAAGACTTGGAAGAAACACATTAAAATGTTCAGATGGCAGAGGGAGCCATTGACTTTTTTTCCATTTTTTAAATGAGAAAAACAAAGAAGAGCATAATTAAACATGGGCTCTCTCATGGGTTTCCCTTCTGTTCTTTTCAGAGCAGCAAAATATGGAGTCTTGCCATAACAAAATAGCAAGGTAAAATTTCCGTCTTATCTGAAGGAACTAAAGTCAGAACACTGCATGCTGTCTACAAACAGAAAGAAAGAAATAGAGAAAAACCCATCTTATCTTCTCAGCTTGCCTGACACATTTAGAACATACAAATAATAATGAAGATTCCTGTTAGGAGGTAATCAATTGATTTTATTAGCTTTGAGACAAAGAAATAACATTAAGGAAGTTCTTGGGAATTATGGACTACCTTCATGCATGGGTGAAATTATATCTTGAATTATTTTAAGAATGGATTTTGGGAACTGAGGAGAAAAGGCAATATTATTAACATAAGATGAGTAATGACAAAATTTGGCTATCTAAGAAAATTGTCCTACATGGAAGGAGTTGAAGAATGCAGTAGTCTGTATCTTCACCAGTGAAAGCATCCTAGCAACAATAAGAGGTCACTTTCTATGCAGCAGTTGGAGCAGAGAGCCTGATAACTTCTGAGATTGAGGATACAAAAGATTGGCAGTATCTATTTGAATAACCTCTCTGCTCTGCAGTATAGAGATTGCATTGAATTGTGGGTAATCAAAATTCATTAAAAACTTAGCAAGCACTGAGGGAATTATTTAGAGATTCCTATGAGTTCCCTAGAGAGAAAATGGATATTTAATGATTGTTTAACTTTCTTTTGCTAAATAAAATGTCAGTTGAAAATATCCTCATCATGCAACATGTTGTTCCTTTCCTATTCTACTCCCATCATGCATAATCGTTCATGCAATCTATTGATGGCCCCCTTCTCCAATTAATTTCATTAGTCGAGGGAATATTTTCCATGGAAGGAGCCATAATCTTTTGCATTGTGCTGAATGAAGTACATGGGATCCAAGAGAATGCCACAGGACTACGCTAGAAAAGAGCCCAAGAGGCGGAAGATAGAATTAATTGTCATATACCATCTTTGGAAAAATATTTTATAATCATAATAAATCATTGTGCATAATCTTATTCTTACACATAAAGAAGTTTCTACTTTTGGAGTATTTGGAGAAAGTATTTGATACCAAGTTATATTAGAAAACATTAAGACTCATCCTTTATTTAAAAATTAGAATCAGATTATTATATTCATGTGTTAATTTCACAACCATTTATTGGCAAGAGACTGAATTTTCAGGTTTCCTACAGGAAATATAGTGATTAATGAAAGAGTTTACCACCTGAACTATTCTTGCTTCATGGTTTTCAGTTTTCTAAAATGTTCCAAAGTGACATCCATAAAAGTAAGTCCCTAATTTGTAATACGGATTCAACCCGTAAACTTAACAGAATGTCTTCAGTACTATTCAGGAAATGGTTCATGAAAACATAAAATTAGTCTTCTGAAAAGGATATTTCACATAATGAAAATGATGTAACTGAATTGCGATTTATTTTGGTGTTTCAAAATTTGCTATATCATATGATGATATGCCATTTATCATATCTTACTAAGTTTTAGCAATGTGTCATGGCATACTTAATAACATACTGGTATAATTTGAGAATGACATATTAGCATATTAGCAACCCATATTAGTTTTGACAGGTAGCTGCACCTTCCTAGATCCAAGGTCTCTGAGGCCCCAGAAAGTGGTCACAAGGGTGCTCTCTGTGATGTAAACACCTGCCCACCATGCTGGTAATGAAAGCTTATCACACCTGGCATATCTGTAACAGCTGTACAGTGACCCGTCAACCATAGCCAAATCCAGACTGATTACCATGAGGTGAAATGTCTCAAATCCAATCAGCCATCCCAGAGCTATTCAGACATCTGTATATGGTTAACATCTGCTGTCTCAAGTTTGGACTTATTTTCTTTTCAGGCAATGCATGTTTTTCTTTGCCTGTATAGAAAAGGAAGCTAGCGCTTAATATAGAAAAAATATGTCAAAGTATCCCTAATAGAGTGAAAATCCTACTGCAAAATTTGTTGCTTTTAAAGTGTACAATTATCTAGAAGACAATGAAGATTATGATGTGCATTACATGAAGAATGTTAAAGGGCAATTGAGTGTAACATGGAAAGATTGATTAAGTATCACTTAGAAACTCTAACTATTATCTTTATTTTAAGTACTATAGACAAAGCAATAATTATAATCAATATGAAAGTAAATAATTAAAGATTATGTAATTAGGAGATATTTCTGCTTCAAAGTACAGTATGATTTTGAAAACTAAAGTGACTATTAAAGATATATTTAAGTGGTAGGTGATTTAATTTGACTTAAATAAGTACAGGCCAGTATCATTGCATAAATGAGAAAGGGGTTCAGAAGAAAATCAGAACAGCTAGAAAGCAACAGTAGCAAGAATTAATTACATGCATACATGAATTAATGGTTCAAAATGAAGCAAGCCGTCTATGGAAGGAAGCAATGAAATGGCAATTTGTGTGAAGTACTGGGAGCCAGATCCTTAAGAATTAATACCAGGATAAAATAAAATCAATGGGAAATCCAGAGTTTCCTCATCTAACACTGAGGCTGAATAATACATAAGAATATCAGATGATATTTGGGACAGTTATTATTGGGAGAAGAGACTTCAATACAGAGATGAACTCAATTCTGAATGCAAGATAAGAATGTGCAGCCAAGGAGCTGAATGGAAGTCACTGTTTGAGAAATTCTAAGGAAACTTAAGGGATTTGATATTTTCCCTGCTGGTCTTTCTTTGGTCTGATCTTTACTTTCTATGCTCCTATACCTCCTACATGCACTGGATGTGTTTATTGTATACTATTAAATGTTGGCTGTTTCTTATTTGAATTTTTAATTTTATATTGGCTTAATTATGAGCTTCATTTTAAGATAAGATGATGCATTTACTATAGAAAAATTTGGAGACTTTTCAAATTGGACAGAATGTATTTTGCATTATGACATAGTGATGGGCTTTTGGGAGATGGGGTGAAATGTTATTATTTAAATGTGACATATTTCAGTTCAAATTGAAAAGAACTGCACATGTGACAGCTAAGCTTAATTAATTACCTGACTGGATTTCTAATAACCTAGGAAACAAATTTTTTTTGTCCCAACTGTATATTCAGAGAGGTCTGATTGAGGTAGGAGATGCCATTATATTAGTTGAGATACTTTGCTGAATAAACAGTAGAAAATAAGTAGTATTTCCCTATGCTTCCTGACTGTGGATGCAATATGATTAGCCATGATTTATTCTGTATTCTCTTCTATGATGAACTGTACTCTCAAACCACAGTCACAATAGATCCTTCCTTCCTTGTGTTGTATTTCTCAAGTATCTGGTTATAACAACATCACTTTGCATGATGTTTTTGCTTATGATGCTAAGTACTGATTTTTGGTACCAATTTCTGTTGTTTTTTTATATAAAGGAATTTTGCACTTACTCCAACTTTGCAATTTTTTGTCAATCTTATCGGTATTTGCTAAATTTTATCAATTATTTTATCAAATATTTTCAGTGACTATTATATATTAATAATATCTTCCATTATTGTATAACATGATGACATAGATAGATAGATAGATATAGATAGATAGATAGATAGATAGATAGATGATAGATAATTTACTCATATTAACCTATCCTTGGATGGTTGCAATTGAATGTATTGGTCAATTTTTTCATTTTTGATACCAATAAAGATATACTTTTACTAAAAAAAATCTAGCAATATTTATATATTAATTATAATTATATATAATATGTAATTGATTATATATTCTATAATTACTATATATTAATAATGATAAACAATAAATACATTCTACTTTGAATCTAACATAACCTTTTCTTTCATGAATGACTTATATATCACAGATCTCTTTTCAGCATAATAGCAAAATGTGTAATTTCACAACTTAAAGTGTTGAAAATTTTAAGATATAGTTTTAAAACAGATTTTTGAGTGAACTTAACAACATATGGAATCAGGTTTATAATATTAAACTTTGTTTTATAGGAAAACAAATTAAAGCAAAATATTATTTTGCAGCTTTGTGAAACATCATATATGGTAATGAAATAGTTTCTTCTTTTCCTTCTTCTTTGCTCCACCTGCTTTTCTGTTTTGTCTCCATATTTTTTTCATAATGAGCTGTCATACATTTTCACTTAAAGTATACAAATTGTGATTTTTATATTGCTATCAGATTGACAAGATTTAGTTGCACTATGGAAACAAATCTCTGAGTGTCCCTGTGAATTATTTTGAATTTGTTATTTGAAGATAGGAAAATCCACTCTAAATGTGTTTATTACCATTCTGTGGGCTGGGTTCCCAAGTTGAACAAAAAGATAAATGTGCTCAGCCCAAGCACTCAATGCACAAGATGATCAGTCACAGCAGAGTTCCTCCTTCTCTGACCCCCACTGTAATGGATCAGATTTTGCAGCTATGTGCTCACAAAACTCTTCCTTCCTTAAGTTGAATTTGTTGTGTCGTTCACTACAATAGTGAAAAAAGTAGATAATACATAATGGGAGGATAAGATATATAGATTTTGAGTGATTACATATATGTACTTCAATTATTTTCACAAATAGTTTAACTTTAACATGATATGGAAATTTAAATTTTCATATTTATTATGTAATATGGGCATGAAAAGTGGTATCAATGTCACAGATTTGTTATGAAAAATAAATAATATACAACAAATAATAAAAACAATAATAAATAATCCAGATGAAGGTTAATTTTATAACAAGAGCTATAAATATTAGTTATTATGAAATAAAATATTTAAAAAATTTAACTAAGATTAAAATATATTAATAATCAGTAACATTTCCTTATTTATTTTCCTAAACTCTTTAGTAGCACAGAAAGGACATGCACATAAAAATACCTAGATACCTAATAAATCACTGACTATATTTCTATATAATTCTTTTTATTTAGTCTTCAGAATCAATTTATTTTATTTTATTTTATTTTATTTTTTCCTAGTTTTACAAACACAACGAGTAATTATACCTGCCCCCTCCTTCAAACAGGGTCCTACTGTTTGAAATTCTTTCTCCTGAGCTCTTTGCAAGTCTATGGGAGAATACTGATTTGTCAGGCATTATGCAGGTCTGGTAAGGACCAGTCTCATTCCAGTGAGTTTCAGGATGCAGCAAGCCTGCATTAAGTGAATATCTTGTTAAGCAGTGGCCTTTTCCATCTTTAAGCTCCTGCAGTCTTACCACCCCCTCTTCTGCAATGTTCCCTGCGCCTTTGGATTAGGGAGAGAACTGGCTAGCCTGATTTCCAGTGAGCATTGCAGAATCAATCACCAGTACTCTGCGGTTCGGTTTATTTCACTGTTCTGTACTTGACTGCATCACCTGTCTGGGTATTGAGATCTCCTATCCAAAAATAAAAAGCTGTTTAAAACAGTCCTTTATGGGGAGACCCCGACGCCAGACGCAGAGGAAGGGAGTTATGACTAGTCTCTTAGAGGCAACACAGACACCAGTCGGACCGCCGCTGCCGTGCCCCCATGGTGACGCTAACGACCTTCATGAGGACCATGGTACCTCCACGAAGAATGTAGATGAATCCAGCCATGACTCCCAGTTCGACCCCATAGTTTCTCTTTCTGAGCAAGAAATTAAGACACTAGAGGAAGATGAAGAGGAACTTTTTAAAATGCGTGCAAAGCTATCCAGTTTGCTTCAGAGGATGACCTCTCAGAATGGAAGGGGCGAGGCATTGGTGATGTCAAGCTTCTGAAGCATAAGGAGGAAGAACCAAGACTCTGAAGATATGACCCAACCACTTATATCACACCAATGATGGAATTGCAGCCTAATGCTGGCAGCGACTGTGCCTGGCTCTGGAATGAGCCATGCCAACGTCTCTGATGAGTGCCCCAAGCTGGAGCTGCTTGCCAACCACTTCCTAAATGCCAAGAATGCACAAAAATTCAAAATAAAGTTTGAAGAATGCAGGAAAGAGATTGAAGAAAGAGAAAAGAAAGGACCAGGCAAAAATGATAACCCTGAAAGGGTAGCTGAGAAAAGCTGGAGGCCCTTTCTGTGAAAGAGGCCAGAGATGAGGTTAAAGAGATCTGAGAAGCCATGAGTCATTTTCTCTCCTTTACTTCCCTTTTCATTTTTAATTTTGCCCTGCCCTTTTCAATTATTCTGTTTTGTTTTTACAGAGGACTTTATGTAAAGATCTGATTTTTTAAAAAAATCCTTTATATATGAAATGCCTTACGAGAGAGGGAAGAACAGGAATAGAACACAATAGAGGGTAGGGTTAGTGTCAAGGCAACGAACCAAATGCTTACTAACCAGTAACTGCTCCCCCCCCATGACAGGGAATTCATGCGAAGCACTATAAACCAGTATAAACAAAAGAAGATCAGGAAGAAATTGAAATTGAAAGGATCAGATGTCTCAATACTTATGGTCTTTTCTTAACTTAATTTACTATTTAACTGTGTTCCTTTGTCTCCACTCTCTTGAAGTCTTCTTTTCCCAACCTACTCCAAGTTTATTGTTTATTCCTTTATTGTTATAGTGGATATTATAGATTTCCCCTTGAATATGTCATTGTGAGGACTTAGTACAAGGTTCTACAAATAAGGAACAACATGCAACATCTTTCTTTCCATGTCATGGATGTTTCTCTCAGTATAATTTCTTCCAAATCCATCTATTTACTAGGAAATTTTATTAAATCATTTTGGCAACTTATATAGTCTCATACATTGTGTATATGTACCATATTTTCATTATCCATTCATCAACAGTCAGGCATTTAGGTTGATTCCATGATGTTGCTATTAAGAATAATGCTGCAATGAACATGGATATGTTTTTAGTCTTTATAATAAGATGTAGCAATCTTTGGGAATATTCCTAGTAGAAGTATAGTTGGGACATATGGCAATTCAATTTTTAACATTTTAAAAACCACGATACTGATCTCCAGAATGGTTATACAAGTCTCCATTACTATCAGCAACATATGAGGGTTAGCTTCTCCAAACATTCTCTCTACAATTTTTTGTTGCATGTATTTTGGATTTTAGCCATTATTACCAGGGAGAGATGATATCCCAGGATGATTTTGATTTGTATTTCCCTATAGTTAGGGAGGCAGGACATTTTTTAAGGTATTTGTTGGACATTTTAATGTTATTCTGGGAAAAGTTTCTTTTAAGTTCCAGGATTCACTTACAAATTGGACTGTTTACCTCCTTTGGTTTTAATTTTTTGGGTTCTTTGTGCACTCAGGATATTAGCCGTCTATCATATGTGTGGTTAATAAATTTTCCCCATTATGTGGGCTGTATTCTGGCTTGGTTAATAATCTTTTGATGGACAGAAACTCTTTAATTTCATTAGATTCCATTTGTTGAGTGTTGGTTCTATTTCCTGAGCAATTGGGTCTTGTTTAGAAAATGCTAGCCTAGGATAATCAGTTTAAAGGAATTCCCTACATGTTCTTATAGAGTTTTTATAGTCTCTGGTCTAATATTAAGGTTCTTAATCTATTTAGAGTTGATTTTTGTGCATGGTGATAAGTAAGGGTCCAGTTTCCATATTCTAGATGAAAAGATTCAGTTTTGCCAACACTATTTGTTGAAGATGTTATACTTTTTCCAGTGGTTTTTCTGAGCACCTATATCAATCAGATGACAGTAGGTGTATAGGCTTATTCCAAGGTCTTCAACCTTGGATTTATGTATCTGTTTTGGAGCGATGATGTCTTTATTACTGTGGATTTGTAGTATATATTAAGATCTAGTTTGGTGATACCTCCAGCTGAGTTTGTATTTTGCTATCCTGAGCCTTCTGTATCTTCATGTAAATTTTGAGATTGTTTTATCAATTTATGTAAAGAATTGCCTTGGGTTTAAAGTGAGAATTCAACCCCAAAATGATAATTCTTGGGGATTACAACACTGCCCTCTTAACATGGGATAGATCAACAGGTCAAAAGCTTAACAGAGACACTTTGGAACTTAACCAAACCCTTACTGAAATGGAACTTACAGATCTCTATCAAACTTTTCATCCACGCACAAAAGAATATATATTTTTCACAGCAGCACACGGAACTTCTGCAAAAATAGATTACATATTGGGCCACAAAATGAATCTCCACATATACAGGAAAGTTGAAATTCTAGCATGTACCCTATCAGACCATCATGGTCTAAAGCTTGACATCCACAACACAACAAACAACAGAAAATACACTAACTCCTGGAAACTTAACAATATGATGCTGAATGGGAATTGGATTCAGGAAGAAATTAAAAAAGAAATTCAAGATTTCCTGGAAGTGAATGATAATGAAAATACAACATTTCAAACTCTTTGGGACACAATGAAAGCTGTCCTAAGAGGTAAGTTAATAGCTCTTAATGCCTACATCCAAAAAATGGAAACATCACAAATAAATAACAATGCACCTTAAAGCTTTAGAGACACAAGAGCAATCTGATCCCAAAAGCAGTAGAAGGGAGGAGATTAGCAAAATAAGGGGAGAAATATCAAAAATTGAGATTAGGAAAACGATAGAGAATCAACCAGTCAAAAAGCTGGTTCTTTGAAAAAATTAATAAGATCGATAAAGCCCTAGCTAAATTAACCAAAAAGAAGAGAGAGAAAACCCAAATTAACAAAATTAGAAATGAAAATGGAGTTATCACTACTGATACCCAAAAAATTCAGAGTATTACAACGTCTTATTTCAAAAACTTATATTCTGTGAAATATGACAGCACAAAAGAGATGGATGAATTCCTAAGTAAGTACAACTTACCTAATTTGAATCAGGAAGTTCTGAATTATTTAAATAGTCCTATAACATATGAGGAAATCAATGAAGTAATCTCGAATCTTCCTACCAAAAAATGTCCTTGACCAGATGGATTCAGCACAGAGTTCTACCAGACATTTAAGGAGCTAATAACACCAATACTCCTTAAACTGTTCCATCAAATAGCAAAGGAAGGAACACTACCAAATTTGTTCTATGAAGCTAATATAGTCTTAATTCCAAAACCTAATAATGATACACTTAAAAAAGAAAACTATAGACCAATCTCTTTGATGAACACAGATGCAAAGATTCTCAACAAAGTCGTAGCAAATCAGATTCAAAAATATATCAAAAAGATCATTCACTCATTCACGGGGATCAAGTAGGGTTTATCCCAGGCACACAAGGTTGGTTCAACATGCGCAAATCAATAAATGTAATTCACCATATAAACCAGTCCAAAATTCAAGACCACATGATACTCTCGATAGATGCAGAAAAAGCTTTTGACAAGCTCCAACAGCCCTTTATGATCAAAACCCTAGAGACAGTTGGAATGGAAGGAAACGTTATCAATATAATGAAAGCTGTGTACAACAAGCCAACAGCAAGGATTATACTAAATGGGGAAAAACTCGAAGCATTCCCGCTTTGATCAGAACTAGACAAGGCTGCCCACTCTCACCACTTCTATTCAATATTGTACTTGAAGTATTAGCTAAGGCCATCAGAAAAGATAGGGAGGTTAAAGAGATTCAAATCACCAAGGAAGAAGTCAAGTTATCTCTATTTGCAAATGACATGATCTTATACCTGAGTGATCCTAAAAACTCCACCAGGAAATTTCTGGAACTAATACAGGAGTTCAGTAGGGTGGCAGGATACAAAATAAATGTACAAAAATCAGTGGCCTTCCTATATGTCCAGAATGAAAGAAGGGAGAAAGCCCTGGCAGAAACAATCCCATTTACGATAGCTCCTACAAAAATGAAATACCTAGGTATAAACATAACCAAGGAGGTTAAGACCTTTACAATGAAAACTTTAAAACCCTTAAGAAAGAAATTACAGAAGACACCAGAAGGTGAAAAGACCTCCCATGTTCCTGCATTGGCAGAATCAACATCATAAAAATGACTATCCTACCAAAGGCAATATACAAATTCAACACTATACCAATCAAAATCCCGAAGCAATTCCTTAAAGAAGTTGACCAAATAATCTCATAATCCATATGGAGGTACAAAAGACCCAGGATAGCAAAAACAGTCCTGAGTAACAAAAACACTGCTGGAGGAATTACCATACCGAACCTTAGTCTATAGTACAAATCCATAGTTACAAAAACAGCTTGGTACTGGCTACAAAATAGACGCACAGATCAATGGATAAGGGTTGAAAACTCAGATATAATCCCACTCAATTACAGCCATTTGATCTTTGACAAAGGGGCCCAAAATATGCACTGGAAAAAGAACAGCATCTTCAACAAATAGTGCTGACAAAACTGGATGTCCTCATGCAGAAGATTAAACTGGACCCATACTTGTTACCATGTACAAGACTTAATTCCAAATGGATCAAGGACCTCAATGTAAAGCCAGAGACTATAAAAACCATAGTTGAAAGGATAGGGAACTCCCTCGAACTGATTGGGCTAGGCCAACAGTTCCTAAACGGATATCCAATTACACAGTCACTACAACCTACACTCAACAGATGGGATCTTATGAAATTAAAGAGCTTCTGTTCAGATAAAGAGATTGTAACTGGAGCACAAAGCAACCCACAGAATTGGGAGAAAATCTTCACTAACCGCATATCTGATAGAACTCTACTATCCAGAGTGCACAAAGAACTTAGAAAACTAAACACCGAGGAAGCAAATGGCCCCATTAAAAGTGGGCCTTGGGGGGCTGGAGAGGTGGCTCAGGGGTTAAGCCTCTGCCTTGCAAGCGGAAGGTCCGGAGTTTGGATCCCAGATCCCACGTATAGACGCCAGGCAGAAGCGGGGCAGCCTGCGCTTCTGGTCCTGGTGGGGTGGAACCTGTGAATCCCGGGGCAGGTGGAGGTGGCCATGGTGGTTCCCGAATTCGTCCGTGGTTTTGCACGCACACACACGCGCGCGCGCACAGTTGAATAAATAATAACAAAAAACTATTTAAAAAAAAAAAAGTGGGCCTTGGGGGCTGGAGAGGTGGCTCAAGGGTTAAGCCTTTGCCTTGCAGACAGAAGGTCCTGAGTTCAGATCCCAGATCCCACGTATAGATGCCAGGCGGAAGCCGGCCACCTGCGCTTCTGGTCCTGGTAGGGCGGAGCCTGTGAATCCCCGCGCAGAGTAAACAAGGAACAGGTGGAGGTGGTCCATGGTGGTACATGCGCACACATGCACAATTGAATAAATAATAATAAAAAAATTAAAAATAAATAAACAAATAAAAATGGGCCTTGGAACTCAAAAGAAATTTTGCCAGGGAAGAAATTGAAATGTCTAACAATTATCTTAAAAAATGTTCCGAGTCCTTAGTCATCAGGGAACTGCCAATCCAAACCTCCCTGAGATATTATCTTACCCTGCTCAGGATGGCAAAAATCCACAATACAAATAATACCGAATGCTGGAGAGGATGTGGCCGAGAAGGAAACTCTCCTACATTGCTGGTGGGAATACTTATTTCAATTTTTTTTATTATTATTTATTCAACTGTGCGCATGTGCGTGTGTATGTGTGCGCGTGCGTGTGTATGTCTGTGTGTGTGTGTGTCTGTGTGTGTGTAGAACCACGGACGAATTCGGGAACCACCATGGACGCCTCCACCTCCTTCTGCCCCGGGATTCACAGGCTCCGCCCTACCAGGACCAAAAGCGCAGGCCGCCCCCGCTTCTGCCTGGCGTCTATACGTGGGATCTGGGATCTGAACTCAGGACCTTCTGTCTGCAAGGCAAAGGCTTAACCCCTGAGCCACCTCTCCAGCCCTCAATTTTTATTTTTTCAAAATTTCCAACTAAATTTAGCAAATGTTTTAATCATTTTAAAACATATTTTACAATTATTTTTATTTCACATTGTTCAGATTTTGTTTTTTATTGCATTGGTTAAGGAATGCTGCAAAAAATACTTTTGCTCTGTCATGGTTTGAAACGTGTCCCTCACAATCTCATGTGTTTGGGAAGATCATGGCACCTGTGAGAGGTGGAGCCTTGTTGGAGGAAGACAGTCTTGCAAGTCTCAGCCTGGTAGATGGGAGCGACTTAGTCAAATTCCAGCTTTAGCCAGACAGCCATGCTGCCTCTGCCATGAAAGACTGCATCTCCATGTTGCCTCTGCCATGAAAGACTATATCTCTCCTCTGAAACTGTAAATTGAATAAATCTCCCTTTCCCCTTTAAGTTAATTGACTTTGAATGTTCTCTCACAGCAATAGTTAAGAGTAACTGTTACATGCTTTTCTAATGTACTTATATGGTCCAGAATTCAAACAAGTTTTAAAACTTATGATAAATATCACAAATTATAACATTTAGATCATTTTTACATTTGATTGCTTCTTCAAATTTCAATTTAGTAGTCATATCTATGATTGTGGCTTCTCAAGTTTTATTTGTATTTCTAAGAATTTTGTTGCATGTATTTCATTGCTGTGTATTATGTGCACATATAAAATTTTTAATTGTTTATTATTTGCTTTCACTGTTAAACATTATTTGACTGCAATTGAAAATATTTCTTTAGTTACTGTGTGTTTACTCTTGGCACATTGCCATACATTATTTTGTTCATGCTGTTATTAAAATGCAACTGAATACCAGAAAATTATTTAGGATACTCTAGGAATTTTAAAAGTAATAATCTACTTGCAATTATTATAATAAATTCTACAATTGATCATAGTTTATTGTGCTGGGTTTCTTTATACACATTTGTTTGAGAGTTTTCATTTCCCCATACTCACTCTATCTTTTCCCATCCTCCCATCCTCAGCTACAACAGATGGATCGATAAGTGGATAAAGTAAATGTGCTGTATGTACATTTATTCAGCCATAAAAATGAAATTACATCATTTGTAGAAAATAAATACTGCTATTGTAGGTCATAATATTATGTAAAATAAGCAAAACTCAGAACAACAGATCTTGCATGTTTTCTTTCAATACATATCTTAGATTTTATATGGATACATAAAGCCAGGGAGCTGAAAGGTAGACAGACAGATGACAGGAAAGCCAGAAGAGACAGGGAGAAAGACAATCTTATTCTCATTAGCTCTAATACTTTAAATTTTTCAATATTTCAGTTTATAATTTTAACCTTATTTATTTATTTATTGTGTGTGTATGTGTATGTATGTGTTTGTATGTGTGTAACAAAGGGTATTGTGTGTGATTGTAAGGACTGAGGGTGACTTCAGGAATCATCCTGGATTGTTTCTACCTCCTTTTTGCTTCCCTCTGGGATTTTCCAGACTCCATCTACCAAGACCAGAAGTAAAGGCCACCACCTTGTCTGCATGACATTTTTTCATGTAACCTAGGATCCAAACTCAGGACCTTCTGCTTGTGAGGCAGGTCTTAAACCTCCCAGTCATATCTCTAGTTCTCAGTTTATAATTTTTAAATTCTTAGATTTTAATTTTATTTCTCTTTATGCATTAAACAAAAAACCTATTTGTAATGCACCCAAAAGATCCATTGCATGTGAAATTGAAATCATTGCATCTTTTCTGTTTAGTTTATTCAAGAAGACATTCTCCCTAATAAATCTGTGAGCAATAAGTCAGAATGGTGTTGTGAATATATGAAGATACTGCATCTTGTTCAAAAGTAAAATCAGTGAGGAAATGGCTGCACATGTCTTTGTACTACAAGTTTTCTCAAATCATCTACTTGAAATTATTTATAGAATTTTGAAATATTTGTGTATTGTCAAAATGTGTCCAGCTAAATACTATATGACCTATACATTTAAGTATAGATTTAAGTAATACTTATTTTATTGGACTGTGTAGCTCTAATTTTTTCCAAAACCATGCACAGATTGACATTTTCTATTTCCATACTTAGAACACAGATTGTAGATTTAGGGAATTCACAATTTTGTGGAAACACCACCAGAATTCACACTTCATTATGATACAGTTCACACTTGCTACATGAGGTATAAAAGCATAAATGAAGAGTGCTTCATAGAGATGTGATTTGAGATACGATGAAGGAGAATTTACACCATGGTATTTTAAGAAAAATGGTTCATATAAACAAAGTCATCTGTTTGTGTTATTGAACACTGAGGTAACCATAATAATCTAATACATTAGACACGGAATGAGCCCAGAGAGAACCATGGCATGCCAGGGTGAAGACTTGGAAATTAAGTGTAAAATTATCAGCAAATCAATAAATGCAAATCTTAATGACATATTACTTGACCTTGTGTATCTTGATAGAAAGCAGTAAAAGTCCTTCAGAAAATGAGCAGAACGTAAAATGAAATTCTGAAGCAGATTCAGTTAATAGGCATTTAAGTTAGAATACGTCTGATGCAATTTGATGTTTTGATATTAAAGATGAAGAATAGGCAGAATTTCACATAAATGTGGTTGATTATGCTCTTTAAGAATCACTGCTTAATTCTTGGAACAATCATCATAAACAGGAATCACTAAGTTATTTTAACTGGGAACATCCTGAATCTTAGAAAATACGGAAATTGCTGTACCTCTTGCTGCTTGGGCATGAATGAATGAAGCCTCAGCAATCTGACTTATCTATTGCAGAACTAATATCACAAATTTTGCTTTCTTGGCTTGGGGATTTAGGTCAGTGATAGAGTACTAGTTGAGCATGTAAGATGCCCTTATGGCTCAATAGTAATTTCTTGTCAAAGTAGGGAAATGGAGAAGAAAAATATCCATAAGTATTAGAAGCAGGATATGTGTTCCTACAGATACAGTTCTGTTTTAATTTTCTTCCATATAACATAATCCTTGTAACTTTTTTCTTTTTTCTGCTTTGAAAGAAGCTAGAAGATTTAATTGGCTTAATACAAAGTTGGAAGGGTATATAGATATCAAGTCTATTAACTTCTGAATTAAAGCTATCTGTATTAAATGCTAACTTTTATAGGTATAATGGTTTTCATCAGTCTCTCCTTTCTTTTGATAAAATTCATTTACAAATAGCAGAGAGTTAGTAATTTATATTTCATGATCATTAATAACCAAAGAAATCAGTCTTAAATAAATCCCAAAATGTACAAAGGTTTTAAGAATCCCATATCAAGATAAAATTCCAACGGCATAACAGAAGTTATCATTATGCATGCTCTACTTTCAAATACATTGCTACAAAGTGAAACTATTTTAATAGTTAGCTCAAAACAGATAATTTATTTTTAAAGATCTGTAATTTATGATATAAAAGGTTATAATATTTATAATATGTATAAACGATTATGAGGCTTGTCCCTCCACTGACTTGCTTTACCAAGTTTGAAAATGTTTCATTTAAAAGACATTTTGCTGTGAAAGAAAGTGCACTTTTGAAGTCTTTTCCAGTATAATTAATGTCATTGCACTTAAATGCATCAACAAGCTCAATTGCTGAAGCTTGTTCTATGAAAAATAGAACACTTTTTATTATGAGCTACTTCCTTTAGTGAAACAAAAGCTATGAGAAAAATGTTCTCATAAAAACGTATTTTTCAGAGGGCATAGGATAATTTGAAATGAATCTTTGCTTTGATATGAGCAAATAGAATGAAGCAATGGCTCTAACAAGTTGGGTTGAACATTCTCTTAAATATATGTTAGCCTTGAGAAATTTATTGAAACTGTCATGTTCTCTGATGAGAAAATTTGTTGATCCTATTTTTAAAACATTCACTTTGTAGTTTTCAGCAAGGGAAACCAAAGAGTAATATTACAACATATTTTAACAACACACTTAAACTTACCAATTTTTTCCAATTATTTCAAAATTCTTATATCACTATTTAATTTACCTGAAAAATTACTTATCATTTTAGTCATAGCACATATGTCAGGTGGTAATACAATATTTTCTACTGCATGAAATGATAAAAGTTTTCATAATTACACATTTTATATATTTTATATTTTAAATATTTTATATTTATATTTTAAATTCTTTTCGCACCTAAGTAATGAAAAGAAACATTTTATGTGATCAAAATATTGAGTAATTTATGAGATGCTTTTCTATTAGATACCTTTGTTGAGTAAATTATTTTAATCCAATAACTGGATTAGCTTTTTCTTTTATATTAGTTTTATCAGATTTTTTAAAATGGATAATATTAAAGCATTAGTCTACTGAAAATTGCCAATATATTACCATGAAAACTGAGTTTAATTAAAAGTATTTTTCTCTTGTTCATTTCAAACATATACATTTTTCATGTACAATAAAAGCATGGGTAATTATTTTTCTGCTTGTATAAGAGAATATATATACATGAATATCTGAATAAATATATGGTCTCTTAAATATATGGGTACATCATGAAACATAATATACATCTACACACATGTGCAAGCACACTTTTTCTTTACTCTCTCTTCCATATATAGTACTTGTATGTGTGTGGAGACAATAGAGAGAATGAGAAAGACAAGAGAGAGAGAAAGAGATTTTTTCATTGCTTTTATTCTGACATATTAAAATAGCTAACAAGGTTGAACAAGTTCAAGATGTTACTTTTAATATACCTTTCTCATTTCACATTTCATGTGACCTAATAAAGAGTTTGGGAAACATTGACAATGGCCCAGATGAAATGTGAAGATGGAGATTTGTCATTAAATTTCATTTAAATTCATTGCTTAATTTAATGTCATTTTATAACCATTAAGATTTACATAAGATATTAGACCCAGTTGACCAATTTAATATCATCTCTAATGTTACAACAGTGATCACGCACACACACAACACCATGAAGTATATTACCAATCCCTCAATTCTGTTATGTCATTTGCTTTAGCAGATGGTCACACTTGGGGAGTAGTGATAGACATTATTCATTCTAGACAGTATCTTCTACATAGTTAATATTATGGTAAATGGAAAATGAAGATGAAGTTCTGGACATTAAGACACATAGAATTATTTGAATGCAGAAAGCATATGCACAGAAGTGCATTCCCTATTGAACAGATCAGAAAAAGAAAGTGCCTGGTCCAAGAAAATAAAGGTCTCCAGAATCACCAAATGATTGAATTCCATGCATGCTGATGAGTCTTTTAATATTAATCACTTCATAATGTGCAATGTACACATGTGCTGTATTTCCATCATTCACTAAATATGTAAATAGTTCTGACTCTCATGTGTTTGACTGAGTCTCAGAGTCTCCCATAACCTAATGCCTACTGTCCCACCAGCCTCCTTTGGAGACCCAAAATTTACATATTAGTGTACTTGAAAACATGTTTGTCTGATTTGCAACTAGACTTATAATTATTGTAGTATATATTACAGATTCAACATTGTGTGTTAATTCTTCTATTCTGGCTACTCTCCCCTTGCTGAACTTTTCCATTTTGATAACTTTCTGGACCATGGTATGATAGGTTTTTGTTCTGAGTCTTTCATTTGCTCTCATAACTAAGCCTTCATTTTTCTGTCTATCTTCCTCTCAGTGTTTGCTTTTCTCCTAAGTCATTTTCACAGAAATCCCAGCTATAAATCTGAACTGTGATGGCTCAGATTTAGCTAACTCATAACTTCCCCTGCACTCTCAGCCTTGTGTGATCTCTCTTAGATTTCGTTTTGAAGTTTCTGTGCCTTGGTCTCCTTAGGGGCTCAGCCCCATCTCTTCAATGCAGGTGGATCCTGCCTGGAAACACCTTATTGCTTCTGCTATACCAAGTTTACTGTTATATGTGTTAACTTCCTTAACTCTGCAGAGCATTGCTAATTGTAATATATAGGATATTACCTCATTAACAATCTCTCCTGAAAATACTAGAGTTGAAAATTCTACCTTAAGCTATATACAGAATCTCAATTTGGGGCCAGCAATATAATCACTTTTTCTTTTACATCTTTATAGCCCAGTTCTGTGACTGTATTGGGGTTGGGTTTCAGTTTCTGTGTATTATCAGAATTCAAGGAGAAAATTAATATTACTTTAATATTAGTGCTTGTTTAAAAACCATATCAAGATCTGAAAGACAAAAGAAAAAAGGTAAAATAAAGAGATACAAGAGTATTTTATGTTACTGTCACCCTATTTGTAATAAATTCAACTGAGCTCTTTAATACCAAAAACCTACAATATATGATTAGTGTTTTAACCATCTCTACTCGTTCTATAAAAGCAACTACATGCTGCTGTTGCTGCTCCGTGGATGAAGAATCAGAACAGTTAATTACTTACATGGTACTATGGGTGAGTCAGGGATGCTACAGGGGGAACTCAGTCATGGTGATTTTCAAGCTTCCAGTTCTAAATTCATATACATAAACAAGGTGCTGAGAACAATCAAGCTATTGAGTACAAAATCGTCCCTTTCTCATTTTCATGTCTCCTTTTATCTTTAAAAAAATAGAACGATAATATATGATAATAGATGAGAAACAAGAAAAAGAACATTTAGGATGTAATTTTCAATAGAACTTCCAAATCATCATGGTTAAGAACTCATGATAAAACTAAAGAACAATGTAGTATTGCCTGTCTTCTATGCGGCTGCATAAGCCCACAGCATGAATGTTAAGAGCCCATGGTGGTCAAACACATGGTGAACTAACGGATCCTGGCTCAAGTACGTGTTGTGAATAAATTTAACCCTCATCCATAGGAGGCTTTCCACAAAGAGAATACCGGGAACCTAGCTCAGGGATAGAGTCCCCTCAGTGAGCATATAGAGACCAGGCCAGTGGAGGTAGCTATGGTATGAATGCATGAAACCGGGCCCTTGGGGGCTTGTCCATGTTGTGAACACATGGATATTGAAATTCGGAGGAGGAAGAATTTGAACATCTCAGCAAACTTCAAAAATGTCTTTTCTCTTAAGTTTATAAGTCTACTTTCCAGTGAGAACTTATATATTATAAAGGTTCTAGGGAATATTTTTCTCCCCCTCAAACATGCTGTATACAACTTGCTGGTCTGATTAATTATTGAGAAAGCTATATATGTTTGCAGTTTTCAGTGTTTGTATATCTAAGACATACTTCTGTGACCCTTAACCTTTGCTGACTGAGTGATCTTTGATACTAGGCAAAGCAGATCATATATTATGCTTCTAAGACAGAAGATGCTTTGATATGTCAACAAAATACTTATCAGGATGCAAACTGTTTTGACAGTTTCAAATTTTCTCCCCAGTTAAGAAATAGTGAGCAGTCAAAAACCACTGCATGTAATTTAGGCAAAGATATCACATTCTAGAATCACTGAAGCCAAACTGAAGATGAAGAAGTAAGTAATCTGGTTCTACAGATTTAAATATTTTAATGTTTATGTGAACATTTATCTTTTCATACCTGGCTTATATTAAGCTCATTCCTATTGTCACATGATAAGATTATTTCTACTTCAAGGTCAACTAGTATTTGCTGTGTATTCTCCATGCTTTCATTACTGCTGTCCAGCTAGAGCATTTAATCAGATTCTATGTCATCTGTATGAACAATAGGAATGCACGTGTCTGTCTAGAGTTCTGGGATTTTACTAGTACTACAAGTCATGGGAATATGAGCAAAAGTCCAGATTCATTTCTGTGTTAATTTTTATGGATAATTATCTGTCTTCCAAATCTTCTATTTTTTATAATGATTAATTTCAGTGAGTGAAAATAAGGAAGGATAATAGTGGATTGGCAATGTAAGCAGTATATGGCATTTTAGAAAATGACACACTCATTTTTACCCATTTACCTGAGTAGGGAGGGGAGAAGCAGTAGGGAAAAGAGAGTATTCAGTATATTAAACATCATTCCTCACATATTTATATTGCCAATAAATGAATTATAAGTAGTAATAAATGAGCCTGATAATCTATTCCAATTCATTTCTTTTCAATTTTTTTTTCATTTTTATATTCCTCTTATTTTACCTTTTCTATTACTTTCTATCTTTTCCTTCCATTATAATTATGTACATTTCACATTTTTATAGAAATGCAGTGGAATTCATTAAGCAAATCAATCCTGTGAATAAAAAATAGAATATAATCAAATGACATAGATCATTCCTATGTTTTCATTTATTTAAAAGCAAGAATTACAGTGTCCTCACTGTAAGCACACATTTTTAAACAGCAGTGCTATGACAGAATTCACATTCCACAAAACTTATACACTGGTAATATAGACTTCAAGCACTTTCAGTATGTCTTCTAAATTGGGCTAACATCATAACAATTTAAATTTCTAACCTTTTTATTATCCTAGGAAAATATCACAAACATTTTTATAGTCCACACCACAACTTCACTCTCTCATATCTAAATACATTTCTTCTTTCAACATGTGGTAGATGAATAGAATTACATAATGTGGCATCTCTTGTGTTTTGTTTAAACTGGTATGGCACGTTTAAGATTTAGTCATTTCACAGTATGTATCAGTACTTCATCCCATTTTATTGCTGAGTAAGATTCAATCATATAATTATGTCACAGTTTCTATAAACATTATCCAGTTAATGAACAATAATAATGTTATCAATCTGAGAATACTATTAATAGTACTATGATAAACATTCATGCATATTTCCTATGTGGACGTGTTAGCACATGTCTGCATTTCTCTTGAGCCCATGTCTAGGAGTGTAGTTTTTTGGTCATGTTGAAACTATATACAATTTGTATAACTTCTTTCTGTTTTCATCTCCTTGACCATGAATGTGATTCCAAGTTTCTCCACAATTTTGACAATGGTTTTATTGTAGTTACTTTTTGGAGTGTAGAGATATATATGATTTTAATTTTCATTTACAATTTCTAATATCTAAGTATGCTTACCATACATTCACATATATTCTTTTACTTGTCATCCCTTTTTCTATTTTTGGAGAATGGCAATTCTTGTGCATAGCTTATTTTTTCAATAGGTTATTTGCCCTTTGAGATATAAGAAAAATTTCAGCATTCCAACATAACTATTTTATTAGCAATACAATTTTCAGATATTTTATTTCATTCTATGAGTTGATTTTCTTCATTTTCTTAATAATGTCAGTTTCAACATCAAGGCTTTTTTATTCTTTATTTTTCATAGAAAAGTAGATTTAATATATTTTATAGACAACTAGGATTTTGTATTTTATGCTGTGAAATGCAATGTTTTGATATGTGTACATATTTTAAATATTAAGTCAAATTATTGAATATATGCATCTACTCTCATATTTATCTTTAATGTTACTGTAAAACACTTTAAACCTACTCTCCAAGTGATTTTCAACATTACCTGGAAGTTCAACATGGCTCTTGAATCCATTGTTCCTCTGAAAGTCAAACATTGTTCTGTCGATCAGTGTATCCCACATCTTCCTCTATCAAACCAATTCACTCTCTGTGATTCACACTTTTGAATTCCACATATGAGATAGTGTACATACAATACATGTCTGACTAAATTTTACCTAACATAAACCTTACAAGTTCTACATTTCTTCCAAATAATAGGATTCCTTCCATCTAATGCCTGGATGCTACTGGGTGCGTGTATATACTGCACTATCTTTCTCCATTCATTTGTGGGTAAAGAGTTGATTTTATGTTTCATTTTGAATAGTACTGCAATTAATAATGTAATGTAAAGAGCTTTGCAGCATACTTAACTCATGACTTTTGCTACACATCCAATAGTTACATTAATAGACTGCTAGAATTACATTTTGATTTTTTGAGGATGTTCCACATTGTGTTTAATAACATAACTAATAACAGAGTTTATATTTCAATAAAGTCTAATTAAAATTACCCTCATTTCAATTATGACTCTGATTTCATAACTAAGAAACCATTGTCCAAAAAGTTTAGATTAAGAATTATTCCTGTACTTGTCACCATGTACAAGACTTAATTCCAAATGGATCAAGGACTTTGATATAAGGCCAGAGAGTATAAAAACGATAGGTGAAAGGGTAGGGAACTCCCTCGAGCTGATTGGGCTAGGCCAACAGTTCCTAAACAGACATCCAATAGCCCAATCACTGCTACCAACTCTCAACAGTTGGGATCTGGTGAAATTAAAGAGCTTCTGTTCAGATAAAGAGATTGTAACACGAGCTCAAAGGCAACCCACAGAATGGGAGAAAATCTTCACTAACCACATATCTGATAGAGCTCTATTATCCAGAGTGCACAAAGAACTTAGAAAACTAAACACTAAGGAAACAAATGGGCCAATTAAAAAATGGCCTTGGAACTTAAAAGAAACTTTACCAGGGATGAAATTAAAATGTCCAATAAATATCTTAAGAAATGCTCCACATCCTTAGCCATCAGGGAAATGCAAATCAAAACCTCCCTGAGATATCATCTCACCCCTGACAGGATGACAAACAACAACAAATGTTGGAGAGGATGTGGAGAGAGGGGAACTCTCTTAGATTGGTGGGAATGCAGGCTCATACAACCACTCTGGCGAGCCATCTGGAGATTCTTAAAGAGATGAAAAATTGAAATTCCATATGACCCTGCTATTCCACTTTTGGGAATAACCCCACATACAGCAAAAATTCGCCTTGATAGCACAAGCATGACCATGTTCATAGCAGCACTGTTTACAATAGCAAAGTCATGTAATCAACCCAAATGTCCAACAGTTGATGAGTGGATAAGGAAAATGTGGTACATTTATACAATGGAGCCATCAAAAATGATGAATTAATAGAATTTTCTGGGAAATGGATGGAATTAGAAACAATTATATAAGTGAAGTATCCCAGACCCAGAAAATTAAGCACCGTATGTACTCCCTAATAGGTGGCTCCTAGTATGAAACCCACTTAGAGACACTCAAAGATAAATCTCCGTAATAACTACAGTAATTGCTAGGAGTATGAACAGGAGGGATGGGGAAGGAGAGCCACACCAGTAACAAAGAGGAGAGAGGGGACCATGTTACAGCAGAGAAACAGGCCACCATCAAGGACTGCAAGTAAGTAATGAGACATCTGATTAAGTTCACAGACTTTCCTTTCTGATCGTTTACCACTGATGGGGTATGATCTCACCAGAAGGGGAGGGCATATAGTCTGGCAGATAGAAAGTAACCATTTTGCAGATGGGTGATCGACCCCCTCCCTCACCACGGTTTCCTACTTTTATTACATCTATCTTTGAGTATACTCTTATAACAAGACTCTAATTTATCAGGTTTTTATCTCTGGCCAGGGGGTGACATCCAATACCCATCAGGATGGAGCCAAGGGCATTGCAGGAACAGTGAAACTGGAAAAAAAATCAACAAACCATAATCCAGAACATCAGAGACTCTATATCAACCACGTGGAACTAGGCCATCCTAATCTCTCCCCATCCTGAAGCTCAGGGAAATTTGCACAAAAGGGGGCTGTAAGATTGTAAGAGCACAAGGATGGGAGGAGCAATGATATGCAAGATACTCCACACAAGATAGGGCCAAAGCAATCATATTTGGACCTTACATACCCTGCAGAATGTCCAACACACTATTGACCTCACAAAGTCTAGCATTTGCTAAAGGCACTAGGATGCTGGGAGGCAAGGGATTGACAGCCACAGTAGTGTTCCTATGCTTAAGGGGAACACAGGAAAGGGTTCTGGGAAATGCCACTGGGTCCTTGCATCTCATCGAAGAGGAGGACCCAGAGGAGAGTTTGGGATGTACATTAAAGGATGCTCTGGGGAGGGAAGGGGGAAAGGAGGGAGGCACAGGAGGATAGGGGGTTGGAGGGAGGGGGGAACAGTGTACCTGTTAAGTTTGTATGAGTGGAAATAAATAAAAAAACTAAGATTACAGACTGGAGGAAAAAAAAAGGGCAAATAAATAAGTGATCATGTAAATTGATAAACACAGATGAGATAAATAGAACAGAAAGAAGTTAGAGTTGCTGGGGAGGATTGTAAAAAGACATTGGGAGAATTTGTTAATAGTGAAGGCCTTGCTTATTGAGATAGTGACATGAGAAACACTGAAGAAGTGAAGGAAAATCCAGATGCACAGGAAAAAATATCCTAGACAGAGCCGACAACCAGTACCAAAATTCAGCAGTAGAAGCTTGCAGGTTGTCATACTTAAGCACAGGTGTCAACTTGACTGTTGAGGGTTTGAGCTCTGGGCACAGTTGTAGAAAATTGATGATTAAGCCCAGAGCAAACCTGAAGGATATTGTCCAGCTGGTAGGGAAGACCAAGCCCATGGTGGGTGGGATTTGGCCCTGCATAAATTACAGAAGGCTGGTTGAGAGAGTTGGCATCCTTCTGTATACTTGGCCAGACATGCTGGTCTGGCAAGTAAGGATTGTCCATTTCTCAGTCATTATGCAGTGATGGTATGGCCAGTTCCCTCAGCCCTGGTGTTGGTGCATACTCTCCCATCAAGCTGGACTAAGAACTGTAACTGGACTGTTGTAAGAAAATAAACTCCAACATCAGAAATAAACAACTTAACAATGCAGCTTAAAGCTTTAGAGAAACTAGAGCAATCTGATCCCAAAAGTAGTAGAAGATAGGAGATTAGCAAAATAAGGGGAGAAATATCTGAAATCGAGATTAAGAAAACGATAGAAAAAATCAACCAGTCAAAAAGCTGGTTCTTTGAAAAAATCAATAAGATTGATATACCCCTGGCTAAACTAACCAAAAGCAAGAGAGAGAAAACCCAAATTAACAAAATTAGAAATGAACATGGAGTTATCACTACTGATACCCAAGAAATCCAGAGAATTATAACATCATATTTCAAAAGTTTGACAACACAAAAGAGATGGATGAATTTCTAAGTAAACACAACTTACCTAAATTGAATCAGGAAGTTGTGAATTATTTAAATAGTCGTATAACGTATAAGGAAATTGAGGAAGTAATCTCGAATCTTCCCACCAAAAAATGTCCTGGACCAGATGGATTCAGCACAGAGTTCTACCAGACATTTAAGGAGTTAATAACACCAATACTCCTTAAACTGTTCCATCAAATAGCAAAGGAAGGAACACTACCAAATTCCTTCTATGAAGCTAATATTGTTTTAATCCCAAAACCTAATAAAGATTCACTTAAAAAAGAAAACTATAGGCCGATCTCCCTGATGAACACAGACGCAAAGATTCTCAACAAAGTCTTAGCAAATCGGATTCAAAAACATATTAAAAAGATCATTCATGGGTACCAAGTAGGCTACATCCCCGGCACACAAGGTTGGTTCAACATACGCAAATCAATAAATGTAATTCATCATGTAAACCAGTCCAAAGTCCAAGACCACATGATACTCTCGATAGATGCAGAAAAAGCTTTTGACAAGATCCAACAGCCTTTTATGATCAAAACGCTAGAGACAGTAGGAATGGAAGGAACCTTTATAAATATAATGAAAGCTGTATACAACAAGCCCACAGCAAGGATTATGCTCAATGGGGAACAAGTGGAAGCATTCCCACTTCGATCAGGAACTAGACAAGGCTGTCCACTCTCACCACTTCTATTCAATATTGTACTTGAAGTGTTAGCTGAAGCCATAAGACAAGAAAGGGACATAAGAGGGATTCAAATCGGCAAGGAAGAAGTCAAGCTATCCCTATTTGCAGATGACATGATCTTATACCTGAGCGATCCCAAAAACTGCACCAGGAAGCTCCTGGAACTAATTGAGAAGTTCACCAGAGTGGCAGGATACAAAATAAATGTGCAAAAATCAGAGGCCTTCCTATATGCCCAGAATGAAAGAAGTGAAAAAGCCTTGAGAGAAACAATAATATTTATTATAGCCCCTAAAAAAATGAAATACCTTGGTATAAACCTAACTAAGGAGGTAAAAGACCTTTCAATGAAAACTTTAAAACCCTAAAGAAAGAAATAGCAGAAGACACCAGAAGGTGGAAAGACCTCCCTTGTTCCTGGATTGGCAGAATCAACATCGTGAAAATGACCATCCTACCAAAGGCAATATACAGATTCAATGCTATACCAATCAAAATCCCAAAGCAATTCTTCAAAGAAGTTGACCAAACAATCTCAAAGTTCATATGGAGGCACAAAAGACCCAGGATAGCAAAAACAATCCTGAGTAACAAAAACACAGCTGGAGGGTATAACCATACCAAAACTTTGTCTATACTACAAATCCATAGTTGTAAAGACAGCCTGGTACTGACTCCAAAATAGACACACAGATCAATGGATAAGGATTGAAGACCCAGATATAAGCCCACAAAGTTACAGCCATTTGGTCTTTGACAAAGGGGCCCAAAGAATCCAATGGAAAAAGAACAGCATCTTCAACAAATGGTGCTGGCAAAACTGGATCTCCACATGCGGAAGATTAAAGCTGGACCCGTACTTGTCACCATGTACAAGACTTAATTCCAAATGGATGGAGGACCTTGATATCAGGCCAGAGACTATAAAAACCATAGTTGAAAGGATAGGGAACTCCCTCGAGCTGATTGGGCTAGGCCAACAGTTCCTAAACAGACATCCAATGGCACAGTCACTACTACCAACTCTCAACAGTTGGGATCTTGTGAAATTAAAGAGCTTCTGTTCAGATAAAGAGATTGTAACGTGAGCTCAAAGGCAACCCACAGAATGGGAGAAAATCTTCACTAACCACATATCTGATAGAGCTCTATTGTGCAGAGTGCACAAAGAACTTAGAAAACTAAACACCAAGAAACCAATGGCCCAATTAAAAAATGGGCCCTGGAACTTAAAAGAAACTTTACCAGGGATGAAATTAAAATGTCTAACAAATATCTTAAAAAATGCTCCACTTCTTTAGCCATCAGGGAAATGCAAATCAAAACTTCCCTGAGATATCATCTCACCCCGGTCAGGATGGCCAAAATCCACAATACTAACAAGGACAAATGCTGAAGAGGATGTGGAGAGAGGGGAACTCTCCTACATTGCTGGTGGGAATGCAGGCTCATACAGCGACTCTGGCGAGTTGTCTGGAGATTCTTAAAGAAATTAAAGATTGAAATGTCATATGACCCTGCGATTCCACTTTTGGGAATAACCCCCCATACAGCAGAGGTTCACCTCGATAGCACAAGCACGACCATGTTCATAGCAGCACTGTTTACAATAGCAAAGTCATGGAATCAGCCCAAATGTCCAACAGTTGATGAGTGGATAAGGAAACTGTGGTACATCTATACAATGGAGTACTACTCAGCCATCAAAAATGATGAATTACTGGAATTTGCCGGGAAATGGATGTCATTAGAAACAATTATATTAAGTGAAGTATCCCAAACCCAGAAAATTAAGCGCCGTATGTACTCCCTAATAGGTGGCTCCTAGTACCAAACCCACCCAGCCCACCTAGAGACAGTAATTGCAAGGATTATGAACAGGAGGGATGGGGTAGGAGGGCCACATCAGAAACAAGGAGAGAAGGGACCATGTTACAGCAGGGAAAATAGGCCTCCACCAAGGACCCAAATAAGTAATGAGGCATCTGATTAAGTTCACAGACTTTTGTTCCTGATCATTTACTACTGAGGGGGAGTGATCTCACCAGAAGAGGAGGGCATATAGTCTGGCAGATAAAAGTAACAATTTTGCAAATGGGTGATAGACCCCTCCCTCACTGTGGTTTCCCACTTTTATTACATCTACCTTTGAATGTGCTTTTATCACAAGACTCTAACAGCTTTTTGTCTCTGGCCAGGGGGTAACATACAATGCCCACCAGGATGGAGTGAAGGGCATTGTAGGAGCAGCAAAACTACAAAAGAAAATCAACAAACCACAATCCAGAACTTCAGAGACTCTATATCAACCACCTAGAACTAGGCCAGCTTAGTCTCTCCCCATCTTGAAGCTCAGGGAAATTTGCGGAAGAGGGGGCGGTAAGAGTGTAAGAGCATAAGGATGGGAGGAGCAATGATATGTAAGATACTCTATACTAGTTAGGGCTGAAGCAATCATAATTGGACTTTGCATGCCCTGCGCATTGTCCAACACACTGTTGACCTCACAAAGTCTAGCATCGGCTAAAGGCACCAAGATCCTTGGAGGCAAAGGATTGGCAGCCACAGAAGTGTTCCTATACCTAAGGGGAACACGGGAAAGGGTTCGGGAAAGGCCACTGGGTCCTTGTACGTCATCGGAGAGGAGGGCCCAGAGGAAAATCAGACATGCACAAGAAAGGACTCTCTGGGAATTGTGGTGGGTGGCACTGGGGGATGCGGAGGGAGAGGGGTGGGGAGGGGGAGCAGGGGGTACGGGGGACGGAGGAGGGAGGGAGGGAACTGGTGTACCTAATAAGTTTGTATGAGCTGAAATAAAAAAAAAAAAGAAAATAAACTCCTTGTTCCCTTAAAAAAAAAAAAAGAAGAAAGAAAAAGAAAAAGTCTTATGAAACCTATTTCATAGAGCAGAGGACTTACAAGAATCCAATGATGGCCTGCATTACACATGAGAAACTTTGCATGAGCAAAATGGAAGGTGAGGCATGGTCAGTGAAAGTAGATAATTATTTGAAACATTATGTAATCTTGGCCCTCATTATCATAACAATTAACAAAGAAAAACATTTACTTGGAATAGCAAAAGAAAAGCTAAGCAACTGCAATAACTAAATCTGCTGTAAGATTTGGGTGATTTCTAGCATATAAGAATTTTTATCTTTTTGCACAAGGTGAAAGTAAGTGTGTTGAGTCTTCACATTTTGGAAGTAAGAACCTGAAAATCTTTCTAAACCATTGTGAAGATGTTACTCACCAGGCCAAATTAGCAAGAGAAATATGGCAGAGAAAAATCTGACAGCTCACACTAATCTGTGACATGTACCCAAAGTGTCCAGGAAGCTATGAAATATAAGTTCCCATGTGCACATTTTACAATATTGACTGAACTTTAAAATAAATTTATTAAATTTACATTTTTATATGCATGCTCCTTGCGTCCCTCTTTCCTCCTCTCTTCCTCCCTCCCTTCCCTCCTGCTCTTTTTTTTGACTTATTTTTGACGTTTTTTTAACATTTTTTATTATTATTTCCGCTCATACAAACTTAATAGGTAGACCAGTTCCCTCCCCCCCTCCTCCTCCCCCTGAACCCCCTGCTCCCCTTCCTTCCCTCCCCGTGTCCCAGTGCCTCCCCCCCAATTCTCAGAGAGTCCTTTATTGTGTATGCCTAACTCTCCTCTGGGTCCTCCTCTCCGATGACGTACAAGGACCCAGTGGCATTTCCCTGAACCCTTTCCTGTGTTCCCCTTAAGCATAGGAACACTACTGTGGCTGTCAATCCCTTGCCTCCAAGGATCTTGGTGCCTTTAGCCGATGCTAGACTTTGTGAGGTCAACAGTGTGTTGGACATTACACAGGGCATGCAAAGTCCTATTATGATTGCTTCAGCCCTAACTAGTGTGTAGAATCTTCATATCATTGCTCCTCCCATCCTTTTGCTCTTACAATCTTACTGCCCCCTCTTCCGCAAATGTCCCTGAGCTTCAGGATGGGAAGAGATTAGGCTGGCTTAGTTCAATGTGGTTGATATAGACTCTCTGAAGTTCTGGATTGTGGTTTGTTGATTTTCTTTTGCAGTTTTACTACTCCTGCAATGCCCTTCACTCCATCCTGATGGGCACTGTATGTTACCCCACGGTCAGAGACAAAAAACTGTTAAACTGGAGTCTTGTTATAATAGCACATTCAAGGGTAGATGTAATAAAAGCAGGAAACCTCGGTGAGGGAGGGGTCAGTCACCCATTTGCAAAATGATCACTTTTCACCTGTCAGACTATATGCCCTCCCCTTCTGGTGAGATCATACCCCCTCAGTTGTACATGATCAGGAACGAACGTCTGTGAAATTAACCAGGTGTCACATTACTTACTTGCATTCCTTGGAGGCCAATTTTCTCTGCTGTAACATGGTCCCCTCTCTCCTTGAGTCTAGTGTGGCCCTCCAACCCCATCCCTCCTGTTCACAATCCTTGCAATTACTGTATTACATAGGTTTACCTTTGAGTGTATCAATGTGGGCTGGGTGAGTTTGGTACTAGGAGCCACCTATTAAGGAGTACATACGGCGCTTAACTTTCTGGGTTTGGGATACTTCACTTAATATAATTGTTTCTAATGACATCCATTTCCCAGCAAATTCCAGTAATTCATTTTTGATGGCTGAGTAGTACTCCATTGTATAGATGTACCACGGTTTCCTTATCCACTTGTCAACTGTTGGACATTTAGGTTGATTCCATGACTTTTCTATGTAAACAGTCCTGCTATGAACATGGTCATGCTTGTGCTATCGAGTCGAACCTCTGCTGCATGGGGGGTTATTCCCAAAAGTGGAATCGCAGGGTCATATGGCATTTCAATCTTTAATTTCTTTAAGAATCTCCAGACGGCTCGCCAGAGTGGCTGTATGAGCCTGCATTCCCACCAGCAATGTAGCAGAGTTCCCTCTCTCCACATCCTCTCCAGCACTTGTTGTTTGTATTGTGGATTTTTGCCATCCTGACCAGGGTGAGATGATATCTTGGGGAGGTTTTGATTTGCATTTCCCTTATGGCTAAAGAAGTGGAACATTTTTTAAGATATTTGTTAGACATTTTAATTTCATTTCTGGTAAAATTTCTTTTAGATCCACGGCACATTTTTTAATTGGGCCATTGGTTTCCTTGATGTTTAATTTTCTAAGTGCTTTGTGCACTCTGGACAGTAGAGCTCTATCAGATATGTGGTTAGTGAAGATTTTCTCCCATTCTGTGGGTTGCCTTTGAGCTCATGTTACAATCTCATTATCTGAAAAGAAACTCTTTAATTTCACAAGATCCCAACTGTTGAGAGTTGGTAGCAGTGACTGTGCCATTGGATGTCTGTTTAGGAAATGTTGGCCTAGCCCAATCAGCTCAAGGGAGTTCCCTATCCGTTCACCTATGATTTTTATAGTCTCTGGCCTGATATCAAGGTCCTTCATCCATTTGGAATTAAGTCTTGTACATGGTGACAAGTACGGGTCCAGCTTTAATCTTCTGCATGTGGAGATCCAGTTTTGCCAGCACCATTTGTGGAAGATGCTGTTCTTTTTCCATTGGATTCTTTGGGCCCCTTTGTCAAAGACCAAATGGCTGTAATTTTGTGGGCTTATATCTGGGTCTTCAACCCTTTTCCATTTATCTGTGTGTCTATTTTGGAGTCAGTACCAAGCTGTTTCTATAACTATGGATTTGTAGTATAGACTAAGGTTTGGTATGGTTATACCTCCAGCAGTGTTTTTGCTACTCAGGATTGTCTTTGCGATCCTGGGTCTTTTGTGCCTCCATATGAATTTTGAGATTATTTGGTCAACTTCTTTAAAGAATTGCTTTGGGATTTTAATTGGTATAGCATTGAATTTGAATATTGCCTTTGGTAAGATGGTCATTTTTACAATGTTGAATCTGCCAATCCAGGAACATGGGAGGTCTTTCAACCTTCTGGTGTCTTCTGCAATTTCTTTCTTCAGGGTTTTAAAGTTTTCATTGTAAAGGTCTTTTACCTCCCTGGTTAGGTTTATACCAAGGTATTTCATTTTTTTAGGGGCTACAGTAAATGGGATTGTTTCTCTCAAGGCTTTTTCACTTCTTTCATTCTGGGCATATAGGAAGGCCTCTGATTTTTGCACATTTATTTTGTATCCTGCCACTCTGGTGAACTTCTCAATTAGTTCCAGGAGCTTCCTGGTGCAGTTTTTGGGATCCCTCAGGTATAAGATCATGTCATCTGCAAATAGGGATAGCTTGACTTCTTCCTTGCCAATTTGAATCCCTTTTATGTCCCTTTCTTGTCTTATGGCTTCAAGCTAAGACTTCAAGTACAATATTAAATAGAAGTGGTGAGAGTGGAAAGCCTTGTCTAGTTCCTGATCGAAGTGGGAATGCTTCCAATTGTTCCCCATTGAGCATAATCCTTGCTGTGGGCTTGTTGTATACAGCTTTTATTATATTGATAAAGGTTCCTTCCATTCCTACTGTCTCTAGCGTTTTGATCGTAAAAGGCTGTTGGATCTTGTCAAAGGCTTTTTCTGCATCTATTGAGAGTATCATGTGGTCTTGGACTTTGGACTGGTTTACATGATGAATTACATTTATTGATTTTTATATGTTGAACCAACCTTGTGTGCCAGGGATGAAGCCTAATTGGTCCCTGTGAATGATCTTTTTGATATGTTTTTGAATCCGATTTGCTAAGACTTTGTTGAGAATCTTTGCATCTGTGTTCATCAGAGAGATCGGCCTATAGTTTTCTTTTTTAAGTGAATCTTTATTAGGTTTTGGGATTAAGACAATATTAGCTTCATAGAAGGAATTTGGTAGTGTTCCTTCCTTTGTTATTTGATACAACAGTTTAAGGAGTATTGGTGTTATTAACTCTTTAAATGTCTGGTAGAATTCTGTGCTGAATCCATCTGGTCCAGGACATTTTTTGGTGGGAAGATTTGAGATTACTTCTTCAATTTCCTTAAATGTTATAGGGCTATTTAAGTAATCCACAACTTCCTGATTCAATTTAGGTAAGTTGTGTTTACTTAGAAATTCATCCATCTCTTTTGTGTTTTCAAACTTTGCTGAGTATAAGTTTTTGAAATATGATGTTATAATTCTCTGGATTTCTTGGGTATCAGTAGTGATAACTCCATGTTCATTTCTAATTTTGTTAATTTGGGTTTTCTCTCTCTTGCTTTTGGTTAGTTTAGCTAGGGGTGTATCTATCTTATTGATTTTTTTCAAAGAACCAGCTTTTTCACTGGTTGATTTTTTCTATCGTTTTCTTAGTCTCGATTTCAGATATTTCTCCCCTTATTTTGCTAATCTCCTCTCTTCTACTACTTTTGGGATCAGATTGCTCAAGTTTCTCTAAAGCCTTAAGCTGCATCGTTAAGTTATTTATTTCTGATGTTTCCATTTTTTTGATGTAGGCATTAAGAGCTATGAACTTACCTCTTAGAACAGCTTTCATTGTGTCCCAGAGATTTTGGTAAGTTGTATTTTCATTATCATTCACTTTCAGGAAATCTTGAATTTCCTTTTTAATTTCTTCCTGAATCCAGTTCTCATTCAGCATCATATTGTTAAGATTCCAGGAGTTAGTGTATTTTCTCTTGTTTTAAACTCTGCCTGAGACTGTTTTAATTGCTCTATACCTATTTTTGTTTCTTGAACTGTTTTTCTCAACTCCTCCAAGTGCCTGTTGTGTTCCTGTTCAAAGTGGTTGATACGGTTGTTACCTCTTCTCGGATTTCCTCTTTCATAATATTAATCATGGTAATGATCATACTCTGAAAGTCGTTATGTTGGGTCTGACTTTCATGGCTATTTTCTGTGGATTTGTTCTGGTCAGAATCCCTCATTATGGGATTGATTCTTTCGGCAGGAGATTGGTCTTCTTGGGTTTTGTTTCTCGTGGATCTGCACTTTGACTTGTACATTGTTGTTTTGTTTTTTACCTTTCAGTTTCTGTGTGTTTTTCACTGAATCCACCTAGTTGGTCTTGTTACACTTGCCAGTTATTACTAGTGCTTGTCTTGGATTGAGTATGTTTGTGTAGTGTTATCGTTATATCCTAGATGAGGCTACTAGGCTGTTAGTACGTCAGTTAAGTCAGGTTATGTTAACAGTGGGTGAATATTAGTTTGGTAGTGCACTTTTACGATTTAGTATCTTGGTGAAATGTGGGGGTGAGTGGTGTACTCCCTGGAGTTGTATGTTGTGGGGTGGCTGTATGAGAAAGTTGATCTACAGCATTGATACTTTAAAGGATCAGTAAGGTGAAAAGAAAAAGTTTACTTATCTTTGGGTTGGATGAGAAGAATCTTGCCCAGGTGATATACTGATTGTGGTGGAGTCCAGATGTATGGCCTGTGTTCCCTTTGTTCCTTAGAATTTTGCTTGAGTTTCCTTTGGTCTCTATTGAATTCTGAGTAGCAGTGTGTCTTCCATGGACCACGTGCGTAGGTCCCCAGTGGGCCAGAGAGGCAGAGGGTCTGATGTTGATGGCAGAATTCTTCACCTTGGGAAGCTGGCAGGGCAGGGTGGCACGGAGGGGGCTGGGGTCGTCCAGGCCGGGGTGCAGGCCAAGCTGGAGTCGGCCTGGGTGCTCCCCGCCGGGATGCGTGGGGCTCCGGGGCGGTAGGGCAGGGCTGGGCTCTCTCTCTCACTCACCTTCCCCCTCCTGCTCTTATGCCATTTCATCCTCCCTCTCCACCCTATGTGGATGGAACATTGATTGAACTTTGAGATTACCACCCAATATCTCTCCTAAGCCAGCCCTCTGGGAACCAACCCATGGCACCACCTGCACTGCTGCCCAGACTTCATCCTGGCTCCTGCTTTGTCTATTCCTTCAGGAGAATTTATTTATACTTGCATATGTTTATATACCTATCAAGCCAACTCTCCTTTCTTATTTATTTATTTTCCCCTTTGTGACATTCAAATATATAGACAAGAATAAGTCATTATTTTTTTTATTTATTCTTCATGTCACAGCTTCATGGACCTTCTTTGATGGATTCCCATATTCAGTGTTGAATTTCTTACAAGTCCTTACAATTTTTTACAAGTAATTTGTTCTTGTTCTGCTTCACACACATTAGTGTTATCCTTAGTAGTTGAATTTTGCTCCCCTCTTAATGAAGAAATTTGAATGAAAATAAAAAATATAATCCCTCAAAAAAATTATTCCCATATTTTCTGACAGTTACCACTGATTTATCTTAAAATTATCTGTATCAATTTTGGTTTACATTATAAGGTTATTACATTTCAAAATCAAACTTAATATTAGTCATAAGAGGGAAGAAAACAGCTTCATGAACAGTAAGGCTACATGGATCCAAACAGCTGGTAAATAGACAGGTGAGTCAATTGGATCTGCCCAAGGAAACATAGCAAAGAAGAGGCTGAATGAATAGAGAGCATGTTTTCTGATGAGCTGATTAGCACAACCAGATAGTTATACTCCTGAAACTGAAGGAAAGACAATAGGAGAATGATCAGCTCTGGTCAGCTTTTCTGAATTGTGTTCCCTCAGATTTGCAGTTCTTATGGTGTTTGGTTTTACTCATTCTGTGTTAATAAGAAGTAACTTCTCACCAGCATGCCTATTTCCATCTGTAAGTTTTGGGTACCCAAATATTTCCAGCTGTTGTAATGGAGTAATTCTTCTCTTCTCATGTTTTATTGGCTTTCAAATCAGATATTTTCTTGTCTTGATTTTCAGTTTTGATCTTATTACAAATCGTCAAATGTAAGAAGAGTTTTCACATTTAAATATAGCAATTTCTCAGTTTTTTGCAGGCAAAATGCAAAGTGACAAGTATTACCTTTGTATTGAATTAATTTCAAAAAGCAAATTAGTCTGTAAGCTCATCCAACCTTTCATATTCTAATATAAAAAGAAATGCTGCATTAGCAAACTGCAAACTACTTATCAGCCCAAATGTCCAGTGTCTATCAAACACAAAATTTTATATCAGTTTAGGAGTGACCTTACTTAGTAGGGTAGTCTTGAACTGAAAACTGATTAAAGAGAAAAGTCTAATGACTGGAATTGTTGGCAGCTTACCTTTATTGCTCTCTCCACATAATGCCACACCAGCATCTGGTGTCAGCAACAAATCATATTCTGACTTATATTCACCTTAGACACTTTGAAGCCATAAAACATGCAGCAAACTGCCCCAGAGACATCCATTTTTAAACAGTTGACATTAATGATGTATATATAGAGAGGAAAAAGCTGTATTTTGCCCATCTCAGTATACTATATTTTCTGGTGAAGTCTATTTCAAAGAAAAACTTCTGCATCAAACTTCCATTTAAAAAGAAATAGCCCCTTCAGAGTATGAAATGCTCTCAGAGTGGTATTTCCTCATTTAAGAGGCTGAAACATACCATGAAGGAGCATGCAATTATGTAGCAAGAGTATATTTTTGTAACTAGTAAACATCCAAAAATATAACCTTATGTGTTACTAAACAAAGATTGATGAATTAACTTGCCATATGGGTTACTAGTAGTTTTAAAAATATACAAGTATAGAAAAACAGCAAAGCAATATAAATTCTTTTAGCAGCAAAAAAAATCTCTACCATTTCATGCACTTTTCAGAAATAAAGTATCTGAGACTGTGCAAGTAAAATATGATAGTGACTTCGTATTTGCCACATAGAAATAACATTTAACAAAAATAGCAAACTTAAAATTATCTAGATAATAAGTAGGTCATTCAGACACTATGTTTTGTATGTCATTTATATAATATTGTAGAATGTGAAAAGCAATTCCATACATATGTGGAGAATAGATCATTTGTCTTTTTATAACTACATGATAAGTTCTGATGAACATAGCTAATTTTGTACTCCACTTTTATTTTCTCAATATTCTAAAGTCTGTTTCAACAAGGTTTACAATTTAAATGTTTCATGAGATAATGTTTATTTTGCTAAAATATTTGAAAATATTGTAGCATAATTTTAATTTTAATATAAGTATTTTTAATTTAATAATAGATTAATTATTGTACATTGTAACTGGTGACAATATTTATTCATCTAAGAAAAGAGAGATTGAGAAAGCTTCGTAGAGAATTTTATTAATGACGAGTAGCAGAGCCACTTCATTTGCAATCCTGGATAAACACGTGGAGTTGTATAACATAAAAATAAGGGATAGCTCGTGCATTGTGCAGTCATTTGTTTCATGTATTAAAAATGAAATTCCATCAAAAGGATAATTAGAGTTTCTAATGCAAAACTTCTAAATTCAATACTTACTTACTACTATTGGGATCTTAAATGTGCCTTCTATTCTGTAAAATTGTTTATCCAAATGCAATATTTTATTGTCAGTTTAACCTTTTGGAAATTGGTGCTTTCCATCTGGAGGATTACAATGCTGAATTAGACTGAGAGGAACAGTGCAAGAACCTTTATATGATTTAGTGTTATAACTAGACTGAACAAGCTGAAAATCAATTAGCAAAGCAAAGAAAATAAACCAAAAAGAAATTCAGTAGTGACGGCATTTAAAATTATGAAGAGTTAATTAACTAAGGTAATTTCACAATGCTCAGAACAAAGTAATAATTGATGCTAGTTAAAAAAATCTAAATTAGAAACATATTTCAAATAAAACTTAATATAGTAAATTTAAAACATTTTAAAGGCACAGTAAATTTCAAGGGACAAAATAACAGAATAAATTTCTAGGAATAAAACAGGACTACAATGGAATTAATTAAAAATAAAATATTGATTTATGGAAAAGTTTTAGTATTTCAAAGATCTTTAAAAACTAATCCTTTATGATGAAATATTTTCAATATCTTTTGGGAATTAACAATCAATAATTCTTTTTTATTTAGATGACTATAAAAATTGACACAGGTTTTGTAGCTTATGCAGAACAGAATTTTATATCTCATAGTTCTGAAGGTTGGCTGTCCAAGATCATAGCCCTAGCAGATTCTGTAACTGGTGCCAACCTGCTTTCTGGACACAGACGAAACCTTCTTTATTTCTTTATTGTTTTATTATAGTTTTTGCCTAGTTATACCTTCCCTGCCTCCCTGTTGTCCCCCACTGCACTCTCCTCCTCATCCCTCTCATCTGTTTTCCTTCCCTCTTCCTTTCTTGGTGCTTCCTACTTTCTCTCTTCCATCCTCTAGAGCATGTTTATATGGACACTGAATTTCCTTCTCAGTCCTTTATACTAGTGAGGGTTCAGGACTCAGTGATATAGCTGGGGGCCCCTTCTTGGGCTGCCTGCTGTGGGAACTCTATTATGACCGTTTAACCCTTTGCCTCTAAGTATCCTACTGCCTAAAGCCATCTTCCTTGTGACCTCTGCTAGACTTTGGGGGTCATTTAGCAGATCAGACAAGGTCCAATCACACTGTGGCTATATCCTAGCTGCTACAGCCCTGCCTTGTGTGGAGTATCTTGCAAATAACTGGTCATTCCCATCTCTAGGTTCTTACAATTTTGCTGCTCCCTCTTCTGCAAGGGAACATTTTTCATTATCCTGTTAAATTTTAAGAGGTAAACAATCTCATGTGGATATTTTATTAGAAGGAAAGGCTCCACTTTTGTGGACTAAACATCTCCTAATACAATACATTGACGAATAAATTATCAGTTTCAGTATAAGAACTTTAGAGTGCCACAAACATTTTCTTTGAATATATCATCTGGCTTTTGGTTTCCCAGGATTACCTTGAAGTTGTAGATTTGGATGTCAGAAGAATTGTGGGTTCTTTTCCTGAAATTTGTTTTCTCATATGCAAAGGCAGAGGGAGTTAGAAATATGATATTTCTTATAAAAGCCTTTTCCATTTATTCTGTCTAAGGGACACTTATGTAAGGTAAAAATTTTCTGCTCCATTAAGTATTTCATCTCCAACCCCTAATTTCAATAACCCCTAAATCATCAATAGTATATGATTTTTTACTTCTAGAGTTATAGTTGTGTATGGAATATCTACATAAAATATTTTCTGGGATAGTCACTGTTTCAAATACTGTGCTACTAATCATATCTTGACTCTAATAACCCCAATAAAGGGTTATTAAGAGTTCATCCTTTACTACTCACTACTTTCCATTAGTTTTAGGTCCACTGAAACTAATTTTGCAAACAATTTGTTTAAATTGAATGAATTTGTCTATGTTTACTATATGAATGTATAAATGTGTTCATCAACATATTAAACAAGCATACCTAAGGACCTGACCATTAGAATTTCTTTTCACCATGACTCAGAACTCCTATCTATTGTTCAGTGATACAACTCTACCTGAACATGCTTCCTAAATTTCTAATTCTGTCTTGCCAACAAGCATAATTTCATTTTCCACAAACCATTTCTTTTTTTATTTTTTTATTTATTATTTATTCAATTGTGCATGTATGCATGTGTGCGCATGTGTGTATGTATGTGTATGTATGTATGTATGTGTGTGTAGAACCACAGACGAATTCGGGAACCACTATGGACGCCTCCACCTCCTTCTTGCACAAACCATTTCTTAAATCTCTTCTAAATCCATCCAGGAAGACTCTGTAATTTCAAGATCCATACTGTGCTGATAATTTAAAAAAATAATTCTGATTCATCTAACAGAAATGTTTATAGTAAGAAATATTAAAGAATTATTAAAAACTGAATTTAAAGTGTACATGTTTATTGAAATTGTAAGGATTTATTTAAATGTAATTAAGTGGAAACTTCAAAGTCTTCTTCTAAGCAATGCTCAAGCAAATGATTGTTTAATAAACATCACATATGGATTTTAAGCAAGTGGTCCACACACTGAAATTCAAAACACATTTTTGTACATTATCAGAAGCTTAATTCTATATCCTGTCCCCTATTCTGAGCATCAGGGAATTTTCATTCAATCAGAAATTTTAACAAGCGGGATTGGACAAAGGAGGCAACTAGCTTAGAGTGTTAATAGAATGATGTCTGGTTTTATGACAAAGGCTATCATTTAGCTGTATGTGGATTCTAACCACTTCTCATTGAAACCAGTTTTTGACTCCATATCAATATGTCTACCAGTGAGGACATCTCCTTAGGGAAATAGTTATCAGATTATCTGTGACTCATCCCTAGCAACCCCCATACCAACCATACTCTTTGTATAACAGAAGTCAATTTGGAGGCAAACACTATACAGCTGGTAGAACATTGGTGCTCATAGCAACTACCAAGTAAGTTGTGGCCAATCCTACTTAATCCTATTCTATTTTCCTCCTTTACTGTATGGGAAGAGATGTGGGCCAAAAAAGAAATTGTATGGCATACATTTTATGTATGGAATAAATATTGTTCTATCAAGGACTTCATGAGTAAACACACACACACACATACACAACATATGTCTTCCAACTTTTAAGATTAAACTGATGTTTTTTAAATTTTATTTATTATTTTGTGTGTGTGTGTGTGTGTGTTTGTGGGATCTGAACTCAGTGCTTTCTGCTTGAAAGACAGAGTCTTAACCCTTGAGCCATTTCTCCAGCTCCAAAATGACTCTTTATCTGCCCTTTTAGCCTTTTTCTTGAATTAGATTTGGCCATTTCTGTTGTTTGAGATAACTTTTAGATGAATTTATGTATAGTATTCTTCACTTTTTCTTTCTTTTGGCTCAAAGAATCAATTCCACAAGTAGCAGTGGACAAGTCTGGCATCTTCCAACCAGTTTCTAAGATGTCAGCTGGCACTGCGTTATCCGTCATGGCAGAGATTTTAATTTTTACGAGATATAAATGGTGAGGATTAACATTTTTTAATTTCACTTCTATAGGGTTGAAAAGTATTTATGGCCCCACAATGCCAATTTCATTACCATGTGGAAATATTTCTTGGTGTTTAATCCACAAGGAATCAGACAACATTTTGAAGAAAAATTAACATCTCAGGTCATACTGTAAATGACATAGTCATTAGGATATGTCATACTTTGAAATGTGAATTCTCCCCCACAGGCTTATGTGCTTAAATCTATAGTTATTTGGGAAGTGCATTGTATCTATATGAGGTGGAACCTTGCTGGAGAAGGCAGTCACAGGGGTGGGCCTTGAGAGTGGATTAGGTTTACTCTACTTCCAGAAGTTTGCTCGTGCAGTTGCAGTTTTGCAGCTCTCAGCCTTCTTGAAGGAAATTATTTAAGCTACATCCATCTTCTGCCAATCAACCATGTCTTTGTTGCCATAAAGGACTGTATCTCTCCCTCTGGAACTAGAGACTGAATAAATCTCCTTTTCCCCCACTTACTTGCTTGACCATAAGTGTTATCTCGCAGCAATAGAGAAGAATAATGAGTACAGGATATAAGTAGATTTCTTCTTGTTGTTTAATCTCTATTTAATTTTATCTTTTAACTGTGTTAGTTTTGCATTTTTGTAGTAAAACAGGTTGAAGAATGAAAGAATCTTATTACTTTAACTCCCTCCCTGATGACTTATTTTTACTGATAGATCCAAATAATATCTACCTCAAAAATTTTATGCCCATACCCAATTCTATTTCCCTTGTCTACAACCATGCATCTTAACATATATCTCTTTACTGTTACATGTGGAAAATCCATGAACTAAGTCTGATAATATTTTATTTACACTTTAATGAGTCATATTAAAATTTTTCTATCAATGCTTCCTCTGGCAACATTTCATTCAAATGTTATTTCAAAAATCCATCAATGTTGATATTTTAAAATGAGAAATTTTCCTTAGTCATTATTAAGCATTTATTCACATTTCAATAGATTTACAACTTTTTATAATGAATTATTATAAATATTTCCTCATGTGAAAGTAAGATAAAAGAATTAGAGTTGGAGATATTTTTGTCTAGTTATTTGCAAATGATATTGCTATTTGTTCAAGAAAAGCAGAACAATAAATATACATCTCTAAGTGAATAAAGAATTCTACAAGAAAAATTTCACAGGTCATACAAATATGAGATCAATATATAAAAAGCAGAAATATTTTAATTATAGAAATCTATATAGTACATTATAATTTTATACATGTATACAGCTTCATAATAAATAAGGTTACTTAATATTTCCTTTCAATAAAAATATAAATATTCATAAAATTGCATGTGTATATTTGTGGTACAGCACAATATACCAATATACATACACCTAATGTAATCAGAATAATTCATGTTTTATTGTATTTCTTCTGCTTAGAGGCTTTAGACTTTCCTGTAAGTACTCAGAAAGCATAAAACAGATGACTGTGGACAAAAGTTGCCATATTGGCTTTAGAAAACTGGAACTTATCAATTCCAGCAATCTACTTGAATTCTCTTATCCAGCTATCCACTCACCCATTCCCCATAACAAGCCTCACTGTCTAATATCCACTAGCATACATGTCAAGCAATATATTTTTAGTGTCCTCATATGAAAATTTATTGTTTTCATCTTTCCATGTTAGGTACTCCATTCCCCTCCCTCCCTCCACCCCTTCTGGATCCTCTTGCTCCCTCCCCCCTTTTCCCCTTCCTTGCCCTCCCTCCCTCCCTTTCTCCCAGTGTCCCCCCCCCACCCCATTCCTGGAGCATCCTTTAGTGTGTATGTCAAATTTCCCTCTGGGTCCTTCTCTCTGATGAGGTGTAAGGACTCACTAGCATTTCCTACAGCTCTTTCTTGTGTTCCCCTTAGTATAGGAACACTATTGTGGCTGTTAATCCCTTGCTTCTAAGGATTGTAGTGCCTATAATCCATGCTATACTTTGGGGGGTCAATGATATGTTGGTAATTGTGCAGGTCATGCAAAGTCCTATTATGATTACTTCGGCTGTAACTTGTATGGAGTATCTTGCATTTCGTTGCTCCTCCCCATCTTTAGGCTTTCACAATCTTACCTGTCCCCTCTTCTGCAAATTCCCCTGAGCTTTGCGATGGGGAGAGATTAAGCTAGCCTGGTTCCTGGTGATTGATGTAGGGTCTCTGATGTTCTGAATTATGGTTTGTTTGAGCTTTTTTCCAGTTTCGCTGTTCCTGAACTGCCCTTGGCTCCATCCTCATGGGTATTGGATGTCACCTCTGAGCCAGAGATAAAAGGCTGTTAAAATAGAGTCTTATTATAAGAGTAGATTCAAAGGTAGATGGAATAACAGTGGGAGACCTCAGTGAGGGGGGGTCAGTTTCCCATTTGCAGGATGATTACCTTCTATCTGCCATACCCTATGCCCTCCCTGTCTGGTGAGATCAAACCCCCTCAGTTGCATGTGACCAGGAAGGAAACTCTGTGAGCTTAACCAGATGTCTCATTACTTACTTGCAGCACTTGATGGTGGTCTATTTTCTCTGCTGTAGCATGATCCCCTCTCTTCTTGTTTCTGGCAGGGACCTCCTACTCCATCCTTCCTGTTTATAATCTTTGCGATTACTGTAGGTATTACAGAGATTTATCTATGAGTGTATCACTAAGTGGGTTTGGTACTAGGATCCACCTATTAGAGAGTACATATGGCGCTTAATTTTCTATGTCTGGAATACTTCACTCAATATAATTTCTTCTGATTCCATCCATTTCCCAGCAAATGAAATCCCAAACAATCTATACTAATTCTTTCATAAGCATCTGACTAAGTCTCCCTCTTAGCTATTGTGATTGAGTGCCAAGGTGTCTTTCTGATGCAACCATGTAGTCTCTTTCAGCATTCATGTATGTACTTATGTGTACTCCTGACACTTGCCAGTATTACAACCTTGAAATATATACTCTTGTTTTTCTGAAGTCATTATTTTTCAGTGATTTGACTCGTGCTATTCTTAAGTTATTATTTTTTAATTTTCATTTCAATTTTTACTTTATTTGTGTGTGTGTGTGTGTGTGTGTGTGTGTGTGTGTGTGTGTGTACATATGTATGTATGTATCAAAGGGCACTGTATATCCCTGTGGAAGACCAAGGGTGACCTAAGGAATCATCTTGGATTTTTTTTCTACTCCTTTCTGGCTTCACTCTTGGATTTACCAGGCTCCAACCACCAGGGCTGGAAGTGAAAATGGCATTTTTACATGGGACCTGGTATCCAAACACAGAACTTTCTATTTGAGAGGCAGAGTCTTAACTCACAAACCATCTCTTCAGCACATATTTTGTTTTTAGTATCTTCTGATGTTGCCTTTCTTGGTAGTTACTTTGGTAGTATATGAAATGTGACACTTAAGAAGCTCTGAAAAACTATTATATCTCTATTCCAGCCATCTTTCAACTTATAGCAAGAGTTTGATGCTACCATTACATCTCTCTAAAGCAGCCATTTATCCTCAATATCCTATGTCATTTGCACCAATTGCTCTGAAGCATCATCTCTAAACCTGTGGACAATTGTTCATTTTCCTATAAAACACAAAGATATATAGATTAGTATGACAGGAAGACAATAATTTTACCATCTTAAAATTGTCTTTAATTCAAGAGGAATTAATAGTCTTATAATTTATCATCACATTTGTGTACTTATGAGAATTCATGACTATTAGTTGTTGGGACTGCCTTGTGCTAACTTGGATATATTTTCTATATTGATTTTTTTGAGAAAATATAGATCACCCATAGATTTAACAATTTTATAAAAAACATTATTTCTTCTATTTAATGATTTTTAAGAAAATATGTGTAATATGCCTTTTAAAGTTATATCTTATGTCAAAAAGCATTTGACCTACTAAATATGTATTCATTCTTGAAATTATGAGACTGCTTTTCCTTTGCCATTTTTCTCTCTAATGCACCTAATGACAAACGATGGCAGGACATCAAAATCATGATGCTGTCATTAAGAAACTCTATGCCTGAAATTTTTCTTCACATTAATTAAGTCTACTCAACATAATCTATTTGTGTACAGTGGAAATAATTTTCCAGTGATTACCAACCTTAGACAACAAGTGACTTTTCTTCTTACTTTTAGGAGACTAAAGTTTGCATAGTAATTAAGCAAGGAATTAATACGTGTTCCAGAAATTTCATGAGCTCTACAGAAAAATTAAGATTTATAGCAAAATGCTCAGTCCATACCATTACCTATGACATAGAAGAGTTATATATTATGTAGTATACATGAGCATTGCCTTGAAAAGGACTAATAGCTTTAAAATTCTTGGTATAGGATGATCACTCTTGATTATGTTTGTGTGTTTCATGGTCACAAAAGTTCACAGAAAAGGGAGACAAAAGTTTTTCTCTTGGATTCAAGGGTAGATGTAATAAAAATAAAAAACCGCGTTGAGAGAGGAGTCAATCTCCCAAAGTCTAGCGTTTGCTAAAGGCACTAGGATCCTTGGCGGCAAGGGATTGACAGCCACAGTAGTGTTCCTATGCTTTAAGGAAACACAGGAAAGGGTTCAGGGAAATGCCACTGGGTCCTTGCACCTTATTGGAGAGGAGGATGCAGAGGAGAGTTTGGCATGCTCATTAAAGGATGCTCTGGGGATGGGAGGCAGAGGCACTGGGGGATGGGGAGAGAAGGAGAAGGGGAGGGGGGTATGGGGGGTGGGGGAGTGGAGGGGTGCACAGGGGGGGAGTGGAGGGAGGGAAGGGACCGTTGTACTTGTTAATTTTGTATGAGTGGTAATAAAAAAAAAGTTTTTCTTTGAAGCAGATGTGGAATTAGAAGCAAAAGTCACAAAGCTAAAAAAAAAAGACACTCATGTTCTACTTTTGGGCATATATATGGGGAGGACAGAGAATTTCCCCTAGGAAATCCAGAAGGAACATGGTCCTGCTTATATTTCAGAGTTTGGTTTCTGATCATCAGAACTGTATGACAACTGGCCTTTTTTAATATGTGGAGTTTGAGGTAATATTTTTCTTGTTTTCTGAGAGTCTTCCACTTTTAGTTTATTATTTTATCTTTATTTTTAGTATTGTATATATGAATACAATGACTTTATACTATATTCAACCCTTAGTCCCAAAACTCATCTCCCTTCCTTTTCCCCATATAGCCCTTCATCTCCCCTAACTTTACCCTCCTCATTTTCAAATCATTTCACTTATACAGTGCACTGTGTTTCATCTAGTCTGTGATAACTTATGACTACCTTATTCATGTTCCAAGAAGCTTCCTACATGATCACTACACCTCTGAGGAAAGCATGCTCCTTTGCTAATTCATGAGCATTTGTCTTCATCTGTCTCTCAGAAATGTGTGAAGCTTCTTAGCATCTTTTTTATGTGATAGTGAGATGTTGGTAAAATAGTTCCCCTGAAATTCTTGTGCAAGTATACATATCTGCCATCAAATCTTATATATCACCACTATGTTATGTCTAGGAGGTAATGCATGACTTACCAACTTCCCTCTTCAGCCTCTTACAATTTTGTTGCCCCTTCTTCAATGTTCCTTAGGCCTTAGGGTGGGAGTCAGTGAGGCTTATATGACCAATTTAGGGACAAGTGGTTCACAGACCCTTATTTTCTACATTGTGTCAAGTCATGTTACTAAGTAATGAAAACTTTCTATTGTAAAAGTCTTCTAGGTTGAATGCTTAGTGTTTTTCCAATCTATGAGTATAATTTCAGGGATTTAAAGTGCAACTTGTTGTCTTCCTATTTAAAGGCTCATTGTCTGTTCTCTAGTGATCTATTTCATTCCCTTTTATAGATTCTTATTCTTGTTAACAGTAACAGGAATGTGTTTATTCTGACATGCAGACCTTAAATCCAAACAGAAAGCTGTTGTTTGGCTCCTTGATACTCATACCATTGTTACACTGGGGGTCATCTGTTGCCATGGTGATATTTATTGTAACTTGAAAATCTCACAAGTCAATAAGACTTTTGAATACTTTTCTCCCACAGGATCTTCTTCAGTATTCCTTGGTATTGTACAAGCTATGCAGCAAGGAGTAACCTCTCCAGTCAGCTCCACTTAGTATATTTTGCTCACATTTCGTGATCCATATGCATTGCATCTTCAGTAATAGGGTCTTATTGTCAGTGTTTGAAGGGTAACCAATAGCAATGGCAAAAGCCTGTAATGTTTGGGGGGCTTTTCAGACATCTGAGATCAACAACTTCTCAGCAAGTGCCACATTCTTGCTACTTCTAGTAAAGTTTTAATTGCCACTAGGTTCTAAGTGGACCAGCTGAGGACATTTTTTTTTTGGCCTGTTTTCCTCTCTGTGCTTTTCTGCATAGGGACTGTTCATTCTTCTTTCTTATTTCAAAAGAAATGTTTTTGACATATTAATAGCATAGGAGGTTCCTATTGGGTTCTATTTCTCAATCTTAGGGATTTTCTGTAGGTTCCTCTGCCCCTCCTATATCCCAGCCTCTCAGGTCCCTAGGCTATATTTTCCCATTATTCACTCTTTCACCCTACCTGACACAGTATCTTACATCACTTCTTCCAAAGGTTTCATCCTCACCATCCCTTCCCACCTTCCCACTCATTGATCCCTTTCAATTTTTTTTTATCTTATAAAGTAATCCCAAATCAAATACTTTGTTTAAGAGATCAATTACCATTCACATATAAGAGAAAATATATGGCATTTGTCTTTCTGGGTTGAAATACCCAACTCTATTACATTTTCCGGTTTCATCCATTTACCAGCAAATTCCATAATCTCATCCTTTCCAATGAATGAATAGTATTCCATTGTGATTATGTACCACATTCCTTTGTTAATGGATACATTGACTGATTCCATTTTCTCACTATTATGAATAGAGCTGTAATGAACATAGATGGACAAATATCTTTGTAATAAGATGTAGAGTCTTTTGTGAATATTATTAGAAGTGGTCATATGGTAGTTTCATTTTTAACTTTCTGAGGAACCTCCATAATGATCTCCAACATTACTGTACTAGTTTATACTCCTGCCACCAATGAATAAGTAAGTGCTCCTTTTTCTCCATATCCTCACCAGCATTTTCTGTTGCATATGTTCTTGATATAAGCCTTCCTGATTTGGGTAAGATGGTATCATGGTATCACAGGGTAGTATTAATTTGCATTTCTCTGATGACTCCAGAAGTTGAGCATCTTTTAAGATATTTGTTTGACATTTCAATTTCTTTTTGTGTGCAGGCCCTGTTTAACTCCAGGATTCTTTTCTTTAATTGGGATATTTGCTTTCTTGGTTTTTAGTTTTTTGAGTTCTTTATATACTTTGGTGATTAATCATTTGTCAGATTCATAGCAAGCAAAGATTTTTTCCCATTCTTTGGGTTGTCTTTGTACACAATTAACAATTTATTTTGCATAACAGAAGCTCTTTAATTTCATGAAGTTCCACTTGCTGATTATTGGTTTTAGTTTCTTGGCATTTGAGGTCTGTACAGAAAATCTTTACCTGGGCTTATTAATTCAAGGGTACTACCTATTCTTTCTTTTAACAGTTTCAAAGTTTCAGATTTAACATCAAGGTTTCTGATCCATTTGGAGTTAATTTTTGTGTAAAGAAGGAAACAACAGTCAATTTTCATCTTTCTACATGTAGTTGTCCAATTTTTTCAACACCACGTATCTTTTCCACAGTGCATATCTTCAGTACCTTATAGAAGATCAAATGATTATGTGTGCAGAAGCTTTTATCTGGGTTCTGTGTTCTAATCCATTGGTCAATATATATGTTTTTGTGCTAGTACCAGCCTTATCTCCTTCCTCATCTAAATGTGAATGCTTCAAAATTTTCTCTTAGAAAATTTCTCTTAGAATGTTTGCCTTAAGCTTGTTATATACATCCTTTATTATATTCAGATATGTCCCCTCTATTTCTCTTTTCTCTAAAGCTTTTATCATGAAGTGGTGTTGAATTTTGTCAAAGACCTTTTCTGCATCTATTGAGAGGATCATATGATTTTTGTTTTTGAGTCTGTACATATGATGAATTACTTTTATTGACTTACTTATGTAAACGATCCCTGCTTTCTTGGAATGAACTCAACTTGACTATGGTGTATGTTTTGGATTTTATTTGCAAGTATTTTATTGGAGATTTTTGCATCTGTGTACATTAGTGAGGTTAACCTCTAATTCTCTTACTTTGATGTGTCTGTTTGATTTTGAAATCAGAATAATATTAGCTTTGTAGAAAGACTTTAATAGCTTTTCTTCCTTCTCTATTTTATGGAATAATCTTTTATGTAATATGGCTGTTCCTCTGTGAAGGTCTGGGAAATTATGAACTGAATCCATTTGGTTGTGTGATTTTTATAGCTGCAAGACTTTTAATAACGTTTAATTTCATCACTTGTTATTGGTCTTTTTAAAGTATCTGTTTCATCTTGAGTCAATTTTGGTAATCCATACATATTTAAGAATCTATTTAAATTATCCAATTAAGGGAATATAATTTTTTAAGTATGTCCTTGTGATTTTCTGAATTTCTCTGATATCTATTGTGATTTCTCCCTTTTCATTTCATTTATTTTTTTTTTGAGTGTTCACTCTTTTGGTTAATGTGACTAATTTTCGGCCATCTTCTTTATCTTTTTAAAAACAAGATCCTCATTTCATTGATTCTTTTTTGTATTGTCTTCCTAATTCTAATTTTTTCTGCTCTGATCTTGGATATTTGTACCAATGTGCTACTTTTATTGTTGGTTTGTTCCATTTTTATAGCTTTTAGATATAACATTAAGTCATTTATTTGGGATCTTTTCTTTTTTGTGATATAGCATTTAATGCTATAAACTTTCCTCTAACACTGCTTTCACTGTGTCCCATAGATTTTGATAGGTTGTGTCTTCATTTTCATTGGTATCAAGGAAGTTTTTCATTTCTTGTTTTACATAATCTTTGACCCTTTTCTTACTTAAAAATGTGTAATTTAACTTCTGTAAATGGTTTCTGTTGTTTCTGTTGTTGTACATGTCTACTTTTATTTCCTGATGATCAGATTTTTTTAAATTTTTTTAATTATTATTGTTATTCAATTGTGCGCATGTGTGTGTGTATGTGCGCGTGTGTGTATGTGCGCGCGTGTGTATGTGCGCGCGCGTGTGTGTGTGTCTGTGTGTGTGTGTGTGTGTGTGTGTGTGTGTGTGTGTATAGAACCACGGACGAATCGGGAACCACCATGGACGCCTCCACCTCCTTCTGCCCCGGGATTCACAGGCTCCGCCCTACCAGGACCAGAAGCACAGGCCGCCCCCGCTTCCGCCTGGCGTCTATACGTGGGATCTGGGATCCGAACCCAGGACCTTTCGCCTGAGCCACCTCTCCAGTCCCATGATGGTCAGATATTTATGGAGTGAATTATTTCAATTTTTCTATATTTGTAGAGGCTTGATTTATGTCCTTATATGCAGTCTGTTTTTGAGACTGTTTCATGGGCTGAAAAGAATATGCATTCTTTAGTATTTGGGTGAAATTTTCTGTAGATACCTGTAATTTCTGTGTTATTTATGGTTTTATTTAATTCCAATGTGTCTCTGCTTAGTGTTTGACTGATTGACATGCCCAATGGGTGTGCATTAGAACTAGAAAGGTAGGACAAAGAAGACCAAAGAGAATAAAGACAAAGAACACAGTTTAATAGAAATATAAGGCCACTGTTGAGAAAGTCCCATAATTAGTGAGATACATCTCCATGGTCATTTTCCTTCCTGTTCAATGGTATTTGGACTGATTTGAAGCACTGGATGTGTGTTCCCCATTATGCAGGGAAGGTTAGTGATTAGTAGGCAGCCAGATGATGTCCGAGAGGATGACCCCATTCACTGTTGTGCCCTACTTCTGATTCTCTCCCTTTCCTTCAAGCCTTCCCTTCTATAAAGGCCTTTCTTTTTGGATAGGTGAACACCTTAACACCCAGATAGGATGCAGCCTTGTGCAGTAGAAGAATAGCAAAATAGACAACATACAACCAGAATGCAAAACAACCGTGACCCTAAAATGTTCACCTGGAACCAGGCCAAACAAATCTCTCTCCATCCAAAAGTTCAGGAGAACTTTATGGAAGAGTGCTACTGTTCAGCCACAGCCTGGATCCAAGAACCTGATAGGTGGACAAGGAGTTGGCAGAGAGTGGAGACCAGCTAGACACAGAACTCAGGGCTGAGTGAATCTGAACTCATTTATTGAAGTTTACAGCAGAATTTATATTAGAAAATCTAGGGTAGGGGCAAAGAATGCATTGCTGCATTCATAGGGAAACATCAAAGAAGAGCAGGACCAATTTCATTACAGAATTATATAAAACGTATTCATTCCAGTTAACAAAGAAAAGGCAGAAGTGACATTTGCTTGCTTTGTGGGACCAGACATGAAGTCTCCAGGTAAAGTTAAAAACAACCATGACACTTAGTTGCTGAAAAGGAACAGACAGCAAATACCTCAAAGCAGTTACCTGGTCCATGCATTAACATTTCAAATGCATAGGAAAGAAACTGTAGGAGAAGGTGGTAACCTCGCCAGTCCTGAGAAGAACAAAAGAGAACTAAGAACAGATAGGAGGTAAACTCAACTCCCGGACATAGGAATTTGCCTGCCATTGTCTATTCAGACAAGAGGCAAAACTTAATTTACAAAAAGGGAGAAGTCCCTAGCAACTGCCCATTTTAGATGTTAATGTATCATTCTCCAGACGGTAGGCTTTAGGCCAGACAACCCCCATATTTCCCATATTTATTTTAGAAAGTTAGAATGAGTAACAGTGATGGAACCCCAAGAAAGATGAACTGGAATATTTAGATGTAAGCAAAAAAGGACATATCCTTTTTTCCAGAAAACTCATCCTGAAGCAGTTTTCCCCATATTATGATCTTGTCAAAACAACATGGTTGATTGAGGACACAGCACAAAAGATAGAGATAAGATTGTAAAAGCCTAAAGATGGGGAGGTACACTGCTGGACAAAAACCTCCACTCAAGATAGGACAGCCACAGCCAGGAATTCACAGTAATGGGACTTGACTTCATCAGACCTCTACAGTGGTATGTCAACATTCTCCAATGAACTGGCATGAGTATCAGGAAAAAATGGTTTCAAACAATGGGATCTTTAGGGGCAAAAGGTAATACAGAGGTAGGGGAGTACCCATATCAGTGTTTCACTTAAGGAAGGACCTCTGGTCTGCCACAGAGGCCCGAACCCCCACCAGAACAGATGATACAGAGGGAATCCTAGGACCCAAAGAGCCAAAGGACAGACTAGACCCACTAAAGGATGGGAAGGAGAATGAGAATGGATAAGAGAGGGAGGGAAGGGAAGGAGCAAGGAAAGGGGAAGGAGGCAAGAAGCATGTATAACCAGAAAAAAAAATAAAAAATACACTATGAAGAAATTCAATAAAAACATAAATACTGGAAAATCCAAATTGAAATTTCAAAAATATCAAATTCAGTAAGTTATATAGAAAATGAAATGGAAAAACTCACCATAGAATGGATTGAAAGTTAGAATGTTGGGGCTGGAGAGGTGGCTCATGGATTAAGCCTCTGCTTTGTAGGCAGAAGGTCCTGAGTTTGGACACTAGACCCCACCCTGAGGTGGAAGCAGGGGCGGCCTGCGTTTCTGGTCCTAGTAGGGAGGAGCCCGTGAATCCCGGGGCAGAGTAAAAAAAGGAGAAAGTGAAGGTGGTCCATGGTGGTTTCCAAATTTGCCCATGGTTCTACACATACACACACACACACACACACACACACACACACACACACACACACACACACACACACACACACAATTGAATAAAAAATATTTTAAAAAAAGAAAGTTAGAATGAGTACCAGTGATGGAACCCCAAGAAAGATGAACTGGAATATTTAGACGTAAGCAAAGATAAAATAATAAAAATTACGACTGAATTTACATGTTCTTTAAGTTGTTATTAAAAGACAATATTTACTTATCTTGGAGCTGAAGGAAGGAAAATAACTTCAGGAAAAGGAGAAAAGCCTATTCCACAGGGTCACTGCAGAACACTTGATATATCAAAAGAAAGGGCATTAAAACAATACATCAACAACAAACCAAAAACCAACCTCCATGGCATATTACATACATTTATTTAAATGTAGAGGAATAAACAAAGATACTGAAAGATTTGAGAAAAAACTTTAAGTCACATATAAACACTAAAATATACAAATTGCAACAGATTTGTCTAGATAAAACTTAACAGCCCGGAGATATATATTCCAAGTGTGGAAAGATAGTAATTGGCAAATCAGATTAGTATATTAGATAACAAGATGTCTCACACTTGAAGGAAAAAAAAATATCTCATATTAAAAATCAAACTAAAGGAATTCATCACCATTAATCCACAAAAGAAGAAACACTTTAGAGTGAGAAAAATAGATAATTTATCTGGGGGTTCATAAAATAATAAATCACACTAGCCCAGTAGCTGCAGAATAAAAATAAAAAGAAATCAAATACTACAATATGACATGAATTAGGAAATGTTTTCACTTAAAACTTTAAATGTGAAGGCAAGAAATTATCAATCAAAAGACATAGTCCAGAAAAGTAGATTTAAACACATAACCCATTTTCCAAGAAATGTATTTTACAATGAAAGAGAAATATAACCTTAATGTGAAATGATGGAAACAGGCATGTCTGGCAATGTAAATTGAAAGGCACAATATGTCACATAGATGAACTAAAAAAAGTCTCATGATCCTCTCAATAGATGGAGAGCAAGATATGACAAAATACTATGTCCTTTCAAAATAAGAAACCAAGAGGAGGAATCTAAGTTAACATAGTAATGCCTAACATGTAGACAGCATTATAATAGATGGAGAAACTATTTCCACTAAAAACAGCAATGATACAAGTCTGTCCACCTTCTGTTCTCATTCAATATATTATTTAGGTTTTAGAAAAAGCATTTCAGAGAAGGAGATATGGAGTGTACAAATAGTAAATAAAGCATCCTCAGTTACAGAATGCATGATAATCTACATAGAAGACCCTAAAGTCTCCACAACCAAAAAGATATGTTAGGCAGGGTATTAATATGTAGGTGGTGTAGAGATGACTCAGTGGTTAAAGTCTTTCCTCATAAGCAAAAGGGTTTGAGTTAAGATCATCAGATTCCCATGAAAAAAATATAGGGAAATGGAGGAGGCATATAATCTATCCCTGGAAAGCAAAGCCTAGGAAAGCCTAGACAATAAGGAAGTAGAACAGTCCAATATGATTCTCAAGGCCACTTTTGGGCCTTCAAAGGCATGCACAGTCAAGCACACACTAGTAAACACACACACACACACACACACACACACACACACATTGAAATTATCATGCAAAACAAGCACCTTTCCTATATACATGCTGAGAAACAAGAGAGAAAAACACAAATACAATCCTTTTAATTATTGTAAAAAATAATTCTAGGAATGAAACTAACAAAAGTAGAAAAAGACCTCTCCAATGCAAACTTCAAAGCCCTGAAGAAATTGAAGAAGTTTCTAGAAAAAGTGGAATTTTTATACTTTTATTTTCTACCTAATATTACAAAAATGTCTATATAGCAAAAGCAATCTAGAATTCCTTGGAATTCCTGTAGCAATTCCAGCATTACAATTCACAGGTTTGGGGGAAGAAAAACTATCTTGAAATTCAAAGGGAAACATAAAAGTCCTTGGTTACGCAAAGTGATGCTGATAATAAACCACAGTGTCAGAGATATTGTCTCAATTGATTTCTAGTTGCATTACACATTCATAGTCATAAAAACAGCATGGTGGTGAAAGAACCACAGACATGTAGGTTAAATGATTAGAACAGAGGACCTGAAATTAAACATAAATGGCTACAGAAAGATACCTTGGAGTGAAAGAGATCCTCTACAACAAATGGTACTGGTCAAACTGGATCTATCTGCATTTTTCCCTGTAATTTTTGAATTAAAAAATCAATTCCAAACGTATCTTAATGTTAGATCTGAAGTTCAGAATATGGTAGAAGAAATTTAGGGGAATGTTGCAGTTTGCCTGCATAGTTGCTGATAAATGACCATCAAACAGCATAAGGAAATAAGGGGTTTATTTTCTTATGACAGTCTAGTTACAGTTCTCAGTCCAGCTTGATGGGAGAGCATGCACCAACACCAGGGCCAAGGGAACTGGCCACACCATCACCACGTAATGCCTGAGAGATGAACAATCCTTACTTGCCAGACCAGCATGAATGGCCAAGTGAACAGAAGGATGCCAACTCTCTCAACCAGCTCTCTGTGATTTATCCAGGGCCGAATCCCACCCACCATGGGCTTGGTCTTCCCCATTAGCTAGACAATGTCCTTTAGGTTTGCTCTGGGCTAATTCAACCATCAACTCTCTACAACTGTGCCCAGAGCTCAAACCCTCAACAGTCAAGTTGACACCTGTGCTTAACTATGACAGGGAAACACTCAAGATATAGCACAGGTAAGCAGTTTCTGAATGGAATTCTAATGACTCAGGAAATAGGACTAATACTTGATAGTTAAAATTGACAGAGGTCAATTTGGCAATTGAAGACTTGAGGATAGGCCCAGTTATGAAGAATCAAGAGTTAAAATGAACCCTGGGGAAGACTTCAGGAGGTTGACTGATTGATAAAAGTTTCCATCCTATGATAGGTAAGACTATTCCCTGGGCAGATGAACTAGATTGAAGAAGCTGCTTAAGGAAGTTGGCATTCTTCTGTATAACTGCCCATACATGCTGTATGACAGGTAAGGTTTGTCTCACTCTCAGCAGTCCTTAGCATATAATATGATCAGTTCTTTTGTTCTGGGTGTCGTATGAGCTCTCCTGCCAAGCTTAACAATGGAATGTAACAAAGAATCATAAGTCAAAATACAACTCCATTGTTTTCTTATTCCATTTGCTGTGAATTCATTGGCAACAATACAGATGAACTGCAACAACTTGACAAATGGAAATGTATAATACTAAATATTTTAATGCAGAAATGGAATAATTTAGTGAAGAGACTATGTACTTAGTGGGAGAGAAAACATCCCATATATATATATATATATATATATATTCTAACTATAATGCTAATAGATTATTAATATCTAGAATGTACAAAGAACTCAAAAATTAAATACCAACAATTAAATACCAGGTCAACAATAATAGGTTAATGGAATGAACAGACAATTCTCAAATGTTGAAAAACAAAAATCCAATGACATGAAAAATGTCAGTATTAGAAAGAAAATACGAACAAAAACACAGACTTTTTACTTTATCATGGTTAGAATCACAATCATCAAGAAAAAAAATAATAAATGCTGAGGTTAATGTGAACAAAAGGGACTTGTTGACCCTGTTGGTAAAGTGCAATCTATTCCTTGCACAGTATTAAAGATTCCACAAAATCCTAAAAATAAATTTGATATTTTTGCCCAGCTATTACACTTTCCTACATTTATCCAAAGAACTCCAAGTCAACTTTATCACAGAGGTATTTATACATCAATGTTTATTGTTTAGTTTTGGAATAACACAGTTATCTAATAACCATGTATTTATTTTCATTGTTTCAACTACAAAGAGAATGAATTTGTATTATTTGTGAGAAAATACAGGTAATGAACATAATAATATGCAAAATAGGATATTCTCAGAAAGATAGAAATATTTCTTATATTTGTGGTTCCTAGAATTTAAATACACAGGAAATCATATATATAAATGACTTGATAATATAAATGAGGGGCCAGTGTGATACCACAGTGGGAAATGTACCTGTTTACAATCCTGGTGACATGATTTCAATCTCTGGAGGCCAACATAATAGAAGAGGAGAACTGACCTCTGAAAGTTGTTTTCTGACCTCCACCTACGCACTATGGGATGAATTTTGTGTCCTCTTCAATTCTTTCTCTTATAAACTAATCAGCACATTTAAAAAAATGTACTATGTATAAATGAAATTACTTTGGGACAGAGGATAAGGTTATTGACAGTAGTTTATGAGGGCTATATGATTAATGGACACTATATAACTATAGGAAAATGGATTCATATACTGTATAATGCAATTTTCAACATAATAAGGAAAGAACTATATCTATTATGGAATGTAACATGTATAATTTGTATTACTGTAACTTCAATAAATATAATAATGTATGATTATTTAAGTACATAAGCATGAGATATATTTAAGTACTTCTACTTAAATAGTTGCATGTTCAATAAAAACAGTTATTGGGCTGGAGAGATGGCTCAGGGATTAAGACTCTGTCTGGCAGCAGAAGGTCCTGAGTTCAGATCCCACATAAAAGAGTGGCAGCACCTAGAGACACTCAAAGATAAATCTCTGTAATACCTACAGTAATTGCAAGGATTATGAACAGGAGGGTTGGGGTAGGAGGGCCACACCAGAAACAAGGAGAGAGGGGACCATGTTACAGCAGAGAAAATAGGCCTCCATCAAGGACTGCAAGTAAGTAATGAGACATCTGGTTAAGTTCACAGACTTTCCTTCCTGATCATTTACAACTGAGGGGGTATGATCTCACCAGAAGGGGAGGGCATACAGTCTGGCAGATAAAAAGTAACCATTTTGCAAATGGGTGATTGACCCTTCTCTCACTGTGGTTTCCTACTTTTATTACATCTACCTTTGAATATACTCTTATAATACTCTGGTTTAACAGCTTTTTATCTCTGGCCAGAGGGTGAAATACAATACCCATCAGGATGGAGTGAAGGGCATTACAGGAGCAGCAAAACTGCAAAAGAAAATCAACAAACCACTATCCAGAACTTCAGAGACTCTATATCAACCACCTAGAACTAGGCCAGACTAATCTCTTCCCATCCTGAAGCTCAGGGAAATTTGCGGAAGAGGGGGCGGTAAGATTGTAAGAGCACAAAGATGGGAGGAGCAATGATATGAGAGGTACTCCACACAAGTTAGGGCCGAAGCAATCATAATAGGTCTTCATATGCCCTGTGCAATGTCCCACACACTATTGACCCCATAAAGTCTAGCATTTGCTAAAGGCACCAAGATCCTTCCTTGGAGGCAAGGAATTGACAGCCATAGTAGTGTTCCTATGCTTAAGGGGAACACAGGAAAGGGTTCAGAGAAAAGCCACTGGGTCCTTGTAAGTCATCAGAGAGGAGGGCCCAGAGGAGAGTCTGGCATGCACATTAAAGGATTTTCCGAGGATTGGTGGGGGGAGGCACTAGGGGAGGGGTGAGGGGAGAGGGAGGAGGGGGTTAGGGGGTAGGAAAATGGAAGGAGGGAACCGGTGTACATATTAAGTTTGTATGAGTGGAAATAATAATAAAAAATGAAAAAAATCTGATTTAAAAAAAAAGGTGTCGCAGGCAGAAATTGAAGTGGCCTGCACTTCTGGTCAGGTGGGCAGAGTCTGGGAAATCTCAGAGCAAAGCAAGAAGGAATTAGAAGCTATCCAGGATGATTCCTGAAGTCACTTTTGGTCCTCCATAGGACACACAGTTCCCTCTGATCACACATACACAAAAACAAGCAAACAAACAAAAAAACAAAGAACAGTTACAATTGGAATTGAAGAAAGTCACAGAATTTATGCTGCTTTGGGAACACACCTTTGTAACTGTATAAACTAGCTTTTCAGGCATCATTTGCAGTGACGATGCATAATTTTGCTTTCACATACAGTTTTTTTAATATTTTCTATATTTTCAGCCAGTGTTTTAACTAACAAATGAAACACATCAAATGCTCCTGACATTCACATTACATGTAGCACAGTGCAGTCTCTGTCTTCTCTCCCAATCTTCCCTAATCATATTTTATTAAGAATCCTTACCAAGTTCTTAAATTCTTACTGCCTTGCTTGAGGATGGGAAATCTCTCATACTATTACAGTTTCTTCCTTGTTCAAAATGAAACCTTGAATATTTTCTCATAAAATATATATGATTTTATTTCCAAAGATAGTTACTTTAATGTCAGGCTTTTGCTAATATAACATGCACTGGCATTTTTTTCTTTCTTTTATACATTTGAAAATACATATTTAGAAATTATTCTGTCCTATTTATTCCGGGCTAGTTTACACTCCTCCTTGAACAATAAATGCCATTTAGTGATATGTCAAGAGCAGTAAGAAACAAAACCTTGTTCAGTTTGACAGAAGATTACATTATGATAGATTTACTGTTTGGCTCACTAATCCCAAGGAAATGATGTTCTCTGCAACTGAGCTCTCAGAGACTACAAAAACTTTCAGCAAATAAGCTCAGGGACAAGAAGGTCACAATCTTCCTCTTCTATTCTGTGTTCTGGGAAGTCCCTGCCTCAGAAAGTTTGCTCATTAAAAAAGTTTGGTGTTTTCATGTTGCTTGGAAAACATTGTCTTACACAAGACCATTTGTTAATCCATTTTTTATGTTTTTTCTTTTAATTTTTCCATATAATAAAAAATCTGATTACTGTTAATGAATGTGCATTGGTTTTATACTGGGACTGAGAGCCCTAGAAATAGTTCCTTGGGATCCATCAGCTTTATGTCAGTTTCGAAGCTTTTATGCTAGGAAGACAAAGAGTATCTATCTTCATTGAAAGGACACTATCTAAAGGATTCTCTTCATTTCTAATCTTCTAGAAATACTGGCATGTGATAGAAGAAGACAAATGAATGAGGAAAAGTTCTGGTCAGAACATAAAGTCTTTAAGGGTAGTTAGTGTGACAATGTGAGTGCAAAATCTTGATTTATCAGGAAATAGTATTAGTATATACAGCATATGGCAGATAGATTAGTAAGAGTTGAAAAATGTTATCCCACGAATCATAAAGAAAGGTGAAATTTCTGATACTCGGTATTCACTTTAGGCCTTATTATATGATCCCCTAAGCTTCTACAAAAACAAAACTAAATATTTGAAGCTTATCAATTGCATTGTCAGAAGCCTTGTCTGATAAATGTATGCAAATTCAAGTTATGCCTAAGGAGGTCTATGTCAAGAAGTGGACTTAGCTGGAAAATTTCTGAGCCACCAGGGTCAGGTTAGAGAAAGAAGAGAGCAAGAGATATTAAACTTTTAGTTGTTTGCTACTATTGTTTAAGAAGGACTGAAAGCCAGGAGAAATACAGAGTGCCCCTATCTAATGTTGCCTGTCAGGTACAAGAAAAGATGACCGGAAAGTCAGATGAACCAGTACAGATTTTGAATCCTTTCATTGCTACTGTCCCTCAAAAGATGGGCAGTAATTTTTTTTAACTTATAATAGATTTAGACTGTGTAATGGTGCCTTCAAGGCAATCTACCAACCCTCTTATTAAGGTGACTTTGACAGAAACAACTGATGAAGACCCATGCTAGCAACTTAAAGAGATCTAGAAAGGAAAGCTAACAAAATAATGTAAAGATGGGCATGACTAACCAAGAAAGGAGTCTTTGGCTGAACCTTCTATACATTTACTGATCTCTAGGTTTAGTGTGGTAAATTATCCTCCAGGAATGCCTTGGTTGTTGTCAGACATGGAAAACCAGGTGCCAATGTTTCATTCAGACTCATACTTCATTCACCCCCGATAGCAGGTGTTGCTAAAGTTTATTTATAGTTATCCTATAGGTAGTCTCTTAAAGTAACAAAGGAGCCAGAAAGATGACTCAGTGAGTAAAAACCTATGGTTCACAAGTTTGGCAACTTGAGTTCCACCCTAGAACTGTGGAAGGATAGAACCAGCTACTGAAAGCTATCCTCTGACCTCAATATGTTCACTATGTGCGCGCGCACACACACACACACACACACACACACACACACACACACACACACACGAGCACACACAAATAAGCAAGTAAAACTTTGAACAGCATAGAATATCAGGAACACAGAGGTGGTTAGAAAATAACCATCTCCACATGTTTTGTTTGCTGTCCTCCACACATGGATCCTACAATAAGTATACTCAAATATATATATATTAGATAACTAAGTATACTCAGAAATAAGGTAAAGAATATCTTTTTAACTGTATTTCTTTGGTTATCCTGGAGTAGGCAATGGATCAAGAAAGGAAACACTTTAATGATCAGTATTTGAGAACTACAAACACTTAGAAGTGATCACACATATTTTAATGAAAAAAACACTGAAAAAACAAATCCTTTCACATTTGCATTTGGGATACATCGTGAATGACTCATAATATTCCATGTTTATTGTTGTTTTTGGTTAAAATGAATATTCTTGCTATAGTTATTCTTACAGATACTTCTGCCTTATTTTAACTAGGTTCCAGTATAGGCCACATGCTAAGTATTTACTAACTGCATACAAGAAAAGAGCGTTAAATTCAAATGCATATACACATGCCATTTAGAGGATTCCTTTTTAAGCAGGGCCAAAGCAAGGGATTATTAGTTGAGGTCATCAACTATAAGAATTAGAACTGAAAACCCCAAGATTAATTGAAGGGCCTTTTCTGTACCCTGACAGTTACTTTCGTTGTGACTCAGCTACCAGTATTTTATTTATGGAAAGTGTAATACATTTGAGTATCCTGTAGAACTAAAGAACTAATATTAGATAAATTCTAAGGGAAGAAAATTTAGAAAAAGTATAATTTGCTTAACAATGGCTGTGAAAGCTACTAGCATTGACTGATTATACTGGGTTCTTCAAAGATATATATAGCTTAATATGTGTTTGTTGAAAGAATGCAGATACAGTGCTTGCCTATTAATTCTAAGCTTAAACCAACATTGATGAATCTGAAAACATTTCTATCATGTAAGCCTAAAGGAATTTACCTTTTAAATTATGCAGTTGTAAAATTATTGATAATTATATGATATGAAGCTAGAATTAGTTTCCAGCAGGTTGTAATAAAAGGAGACCTATGGTAAAATAGCATGTGCAGCGAAACAGAGGTTGGAGCTAAAAGGAAGACTAAGGGGTTAGAGTAAAAAGTCTAAAGCACTGAGGAAGATGAATAAAGGGGTTTGTAGCTTAGCACAGAGGGTTAAGCTAAGTAGAAAATTTGGAGACTGTGGCTCTGTGAAAGTGATAACAGTTGTTCCGCCTCTCCCCTCCCAAAACTTTAGCAGCACAAGTAAGGAGCTGTCATCCTTTCATGTATTCTTTCTCCTAGTAGAGTCATCAGTAACAGACTTAATTGTAAGAAATAAAGTCCTCTTATAGGAAGCTTCCACCTAGGAGATACCCCAATCATCCCACAGATAAGTAACTAAATATGAAGTAACTATTAAATATTGCAGCTAAGTCTAGAAGGAGTTGTTAGTGTAAACTATCTGCCATGATAAAGCTGAAAATCTAACCTGCAAATGTGAGAACATAGTATAATTAACAGCACTTAGGTATCTGCAAGGTTAAAGATGGCATCACTAGAGGGTGACTAAGCAGTAATACACATTCAAAATCAATAACCAACAAAGAATAAGTCAGAACGGTTTTTTGAAACATCACTAATTGGGCGGGCAACAAGTGAACAGCCCAAAATTATCTCTCCGGTTAGACTGGGAGGACAAACTCAACGTGTGGGACCCTTCTTCAGCTCAGCCCAGAATAGACCAGAGAATTAACCAAATCAAATAAGGATTATCTCAGCCTTTGTTCAGTTTCTAACATTGCCCTATACAATACCTAGACAAAGGGAATTTGAGGCTCTTCGTCTTTGGAAATCCTTCCCATCCTCAAAAGTTTCTCATTTTTCCTTAAATTTTTGCTTTCCACCACTGTCTTTTAATACGAGTTACATGTGTTTTTCTCACTCACATCAATGTCTGTTACAATAAACTGAATTAGATGTGGACTCAGAACCACTGTGCTAGGTGTAACTTTGATTACTGAAAGTGTACAGAATTCTTGGTCCTTGAGAAAGATTCTGTAAACATGTTGCATAGAATTTGAAAAATAAGAAGTTGATCAAGTTAGCTGATTGCATTCATAATCTGATAAACAAAAAAGTCTGAGGAAAAAAACCTGAATTAGGAAAAGTCTTAAAAGTGATATGAACTGGAAAGAAAGCCGACATGGTAGTGCTTCCTAGAAAGAAAGAGCAAGTATCGAGTTGATGCCAGAAAAGGGAACTGTAATGCAGGATGAAGTCTCTAGCTCAGGCTTCCTCCTAAAGACAGGGTTCTTTAAGAATGATTAGAGAGACCTAAGTAGGATGCTGCAATAATTGCACAAATGCATGCTCAAAGCAAGCACCGGGAAGGAAACCCAATATGACAGCTGTCCAAGTTGGAGATTAAATTGGCCCATGATAGGCATGTGACATTTGGAATAGAGGAAACAGTTAGATTCTAGATGCATTTAATAGGAATGGCATGTATTTGTATTGCCCAAAGTGCATCCTGTCTTTTGTATACCCAAGGTGCCCCAGTAATGTTCACCAGTCATGAAATATACATAAGTCACAGAGTATTATTCAAAATATCTAGTGTTCTGCTGTTTAGAAGTCAAGAAGAGAATACAATGATCATTATGACTTAGGAAGAAAGCTCAAATTTAAATCTCACAAACAAGTAACCAATTTAGAAACAGTTGTTTAGACAACTGTTATAAAGCTATACTTTTCCTGGTTAACAGTCAAATAAGCAAAGTAGAGTACTTTGAGATGTACACTGTTTCCTGTGGAGAAAATAATAAAAGCATGTCTAGAAATCTGAAAGCTGGATGTCATGCAGTGCTATAAAAAAGACAATTCTAACTACTAGCATTCTATCTATCTGGAGCACTCCTCCATCGGTCAACAGATGTCACGAAAGAGACTAATTTTGTTTTTCTTCACATTGAGTTAAATTAAGTTGAAAAATCTTGACATGCTAAATAGATCTATGGCCAAGATTTTTTAAAGAGCATTAAATAAATACCTGCTTCTGCAGTTTAGCTTTTAAAGACATATGAATTATTCAATTTGGGATCATTTATCCTCTGCTTGGACTTCCTGCTAGGAAGGATATGCTTATGCTAAATCCATTAGAAATTGATTGTGAAGAATATTGCTAACTTTGTGGATTTTGTTTTTGTTTGTAGTTTTAAAAAGTTACCAGTAGATGGGACTTGGAATACAAAACACTTTGCTAAAACTTTTGCAAAAAATGTTGGAGGATGATTCATTTCTCTCTTACTTAATCAAATACCGATTCGGCCTCCATTATGTACTGAAATTATACTCATCCTCAGAATTACAAGAAATAATTTAAGGTATTTTCACATTTAAAGTGATCTTTTTAAAACGATGATGATAGACTAAATTACAAGAATCTTTTTATAAAGTGGTAACTTAAGGGAAGAAGATACCTTTGTCTACATTATACATAAAATACTTATGAGAGCCTTTCAATTAATATGAGCATTGGTATGTGTAGGTCTTAATTTGGCAAGAAAGCTGCAGCAAGATATACAGTTACGTATATATAAAAGCACAGCATTTATAAATACAGCTATTTATATGTGTACTTTGGGAAAAAAGAAAAAAATCCAATTTTGTTTGGACTGTACTTTTGGTAAGGCCAAAAGTTCCTCATAATTGGTACTGGGAGTTCACATGGCTAAAGTAGGAAGAACATGCTAAGCAATTATAAAATACATACTTTCTCAAAGAGCCAGAAACTTCTGCTTAGAGGAAATTTGGAAAAGGAGGATATCTTGGAGATATCTATGATTGTATGATATACACCAATGAATTATGAAGCAGCAACAACTTATTGCCAGGTGGAAACGTTAGATATTGAAATTTCCAAACTCAAACACTATATAAATGTTTTTCTAAAAGGTATTTAGCCTGAGGTATTCAATTATAGAAACATAAGGCACAGTAAAACTTAAATGTGGATTAGATGGTTCAAAAATATTTGAACCACAATAGCTTGGTATTTCCAGTAACAGTCACAGAATAAGACCACCGAAAGGGTAACAATGGGACCTCATGATAAAACAGTGTTGAGAAGATGAGAATGCACTGATGCTCAGCAAGGAGTCCACTGAGCTCCATGGAGAGCAAAGGAAAGGGTATGCTGGTTTTCACCATTATAACGTTCATAGTGTTAAATATTTCAGTCTAAGGCTGAAAAGTATCCACTGCATTGAGGTATAATGAGAATATGGACAATTATAGTGAGTCAGCTTTCAACAGATGGTAAAGATATGTGCCAAATTGCAATTTAAGTGTGAGTTATAGCCCAACAAGGTAATTGAATGGGTAAGTGCTTGCTGAGATTGATTTCTGGAAACCCATGTGATGGAAGGAGACAATGGACTTTAGAACGATATCCTTACACCTCCACATGCATGTCATGGCATCCATGTGCATAGCTACTTTCCCTTTCCCTCTCTCTTTCTCTCTCTATCTTTCTCTCTCTCTCTCTCTTCTTGCTGTTATAAAAGTTTTCAATGGGAACCAAGTTGCAAGCCAAGTACATGTCCAATATCAGCATCTTATTCAAGAGTTTGAGTTGGAAAAGAATTTGGGACAGAAATAAGAAAGGCGATAAATAGAGATCTTGAAAAAAATGAAATTAAAAGGGAAGACTTACCCAAAGAAAAGAGATGACATAACTACTCAAACTTGTATGCAGCTATTCGTGTGTGTGTGTGTGTTAGTGTGTTTCTGTGTGTGTCTGTGTGTCTGTCTGTCTGTCTATCAGAGGGCTTGTGTCTTCCTGTAAATGTCCAAGGGTAGTTTTGGGAATCATCCCAGATTGTATCTACCATCCTTTTGCTTTGCTGTGGAGTTTCCAGGTCCCAATCTCCAGGGCTAGATGCACAGGCTGTGCCCATTTCCACCCAACATTTTTTTTAATTTTAGTTTTTCCTAATCATACAAACTCAACAGGTATCCCCATCCTTTCCCTCCCTCTTCTCCTCTCCAGTCATGGCCCTGAACTCTCCCCCTTCAACCTTTCCTTTCACGCCCCCATCTCTCCCTCCCCCTCTCCAATGCCTCCCATCCCATCCCCTGGAGCATCCTATTGTGTGAATACCAAACTTCCATCTGAGTCCTACACCCAAGTGAGGGTTCAGGACTCAGTGGCATAGCCTAGAACCCCTTCTTGACTTCCCCATTAGTATGGGAACTCGGTTAATCCCTTGCCTCCAAGGATCATATGCCTGGATCTTCTCCCATGTGATTCATGATGGACTTTGCCAGGCAGTTGACATGTCAGCCATTGTGCAGGTCAGGCAAAGTCTGGTTCTCCGTACTTCAGCCTAACTTGTGTGGAATATCTTGCATATTCTTGGTACTCCTCATCTTTAGGCTCTGATGATCTTGCTGCCCCCTCTTCTCAAGATTCCCTGAACTTTAGGATGCGGAGAGATTTGGTTGGTTTGTTTCCAGGTGATTAATGAAGGGTCTTTGGTGTTCTGTGTTATGGTTTGTTGTTTTCAGATTTGCTTTTACTGCATCTCCCTTGATTGAATTCACATTGGTGTGGAAGGTCACCTCCTAACCAAAGATAAAAGACTGTTTAAATGAAGATCTTAATATAAGAGGAGACTCAACAATAGATGGAATAATAGGAGTAGGACATAGCAGTAGGGGTGGGGTCAGTGTCCCATTTGCCTTATGATTACTGTCTATCTGCCAGTCCCTATATTCTTCCCGATTGGTGAGAACAAACCTATTCAGTCTCAAGTGAGCAGGAAAGGAAGTGAGAGTGAGCAGTACCAGATGTCTCCCTATTTACATGCAATAAATGACCGTGGGCCTATTTTCTCTACTGAAGCATGATCCCACATCTCTTTTATTTTTTTGAGACCCTCCTTCCCCTTCTCACCTGTTTATAATTCTTTTTCAATACAGTAAGCATTACAGAGATTTACCCTTGAATATGTCTTTAAGTGGGTTTGGAACTAGGATCCACCTATTAGGGAGTACGTACGGTGTCTTTCTGTGCCTGGGACACTTCACTCAATATAATTTTATCTAATTTGATTCATTTCTGGCAAATTTCATTAATTCGTATTTTTTGATAGCTAAGTAGCATTCCATTGTATAAATGTACCACATTTTCATTATCCATTCGTCAGCTGTTGGCATTTGGGTTGATTCCATGGCTTTGCTATTATAAATAGTGCTGCAATGAACATAGTTGCACTCATGTCACTGCAATGATTTTCTGCATTATGGGGAATTATTCCCATTAGTGCTATAGCAAGGTAATATGACATTTCAATCTTTAGCTTTTTCAGAAATTGCCATACTGATCACCAGAGTGGTTGTATAAACTTACATTCCTGCCAGCAATGTATGCGATTTTCTTTCTCTCTACATCCTCTCCAGCATTTGGCATTATTCATATTTCAGATTTTTGCCATCCTGACTTGAGTGAGATGATATCTCAGGGTAGTTTTGATTTGTATTTCCCTGATGGCTGGGAATGTGGAGCATTTAAAAAACTAGAACAGAAATAGAGTTATCACAACTGATACCTAAGAAATTCAGAGAATTATAATGTCATATTTCAAAAACTTATACTCCACAAAATTTGATAACACAAAAGAAAGGGATGAATTCCTGAATAAGCACAACTTACCTAAATTGAATTAAGAACTTTTGCAAGTGAGTAAATTGATGAAATTATCTCCAATCTTCCAACCAAAAAATGTCCTGGACGAAGTAGATGCAGCCAGAATCATATCAGACATTAAATAAACAACTAACACCACTACTTCTTAAACTGTTACATAAAATATCAAAGGAAGGAATGCTTCCAAATTCTTCCTATGAAGCTTACATAATAATAATACCAAAACCTAATAAAGATACACTTAAAAAAGAAAACTATAGGCCAATGATTTTGATGAAGACAGATGCAAAGATTCTAAACAAAATCTTAGCAAATCGGATTCAAAAACATATCAAAGAGATCATTCACTGTGATCAAGTAGGCTTTAACCCAGGAATACAAGATTGGTTCAACATATGCAAATCAATAAATGTAATCCATCTTATAAATCAATCCAAAGTCCAAGATCACATGCATAAAATGAAAGTGAAAGATGCATAAAATGCTTTTGACAAGATCCAACATCTGTTATGATCAAAACTCTAGAGACAGTTGGAATGGAAGGAACCTTTATCAATATAATAAAAGCTGTATACAACAAGCCAACAGCAAGGATCATATTCAGTGGGGAAAAACTTGAAACATTCTCACTTTGATCAAGAACTAGACAAGGCTGTCTACTCTCATCACTTCTATTCAATATTGTACTTGGAAGTCTTAGCTGAAGCCATAAGAAAAAAAAGGGACATAAAAGGGATTCAAATCGGCAAGGAAGAAGTAAAGATATCTCTATTTACAGATGACACAATAGTGTACCTGAGTGATCCTAAAATCTCCACCAGGAAACTCCTGAAACTAATGCACAAGTTCAGCAGGGTAGCAGGTTACAAAGTAAATGTGCAAAAATCATTGGCCTTCCTATACACTAAGGATGAAAAAGTGAAAAAGTCCTAAGAGAAACACCCCCATTTACTATAAGCCCCTAAAAAATGAAATACTTTGGTATAAATCTAACCAAAGAAGTGAGAGACCTTTATAATGAAAATTTTAAAACCCTAAAGAAAGAAATTATAGAAGACACCAGAAGGTGGAAAGACCTGCCATGTTCCTGGATTGGCAGAATCAACATTGTAAAAATGACCATCCTACCAATAGCAATATACAGATTCAGTGCTATACCATTCAAAATCCCCAAGCAATTCTTTAAAGAAATTGACCAAACAATATCAAAATTCACACGGAAGCACAAAAGGCCTAGGATAGCAAAAATGATCCTGAGTAACAGAAACACTGCTGGAGGTATCACCATACCAAAACTAAATCTACATAACAAATTAATAATAAAAACAACAGCTTGGTACTGGGTCCAAAATAGACATGTAGATCAGTGGACAATGGTTGAAGACCCAGATATAAGCCCACACAATTACAGTCATTTGATCTTTGACAAAGAGGCCCAAAAATAAATGGAAAAAAAAACCCAGCATCTTCAATAAATGGTGCTGGCCAAACTGGATATCTGCATGTGGAAGATTAAAGCTGGACCTGTACTTGTCACAATGAGCAAAATTTAATTCCAAATGGGTCAAGAAACTTAATATTAGGCCAGAGACTGTAAAAACTCTAGTTGAAAGGGTAGGGAATCCCTTGAGCTGATTGGGTTAGGCCAACAGTTCCTAAACAGAAATCCAATAGCACAGACTCTAGAACCAACACAACAAATGGGTTCTTACGAAATTAAAGATCTCCTTCCTGTTCAGATAAAAAGATTACAAGCCAAGTAAAAAGGCAACCCACAGAATGGGAGAAAATCATCAATAACTATGTATCTTATAAAGCCTCTTGTCCAAAGTGAACAAAGAACATAATAAACTAAACACCAAGGAGATAAATGACCCCATGAAAAAAAAAAAAACATCCTCGGAACTCAAAAGAAACTTTTCCAGGGACAAAATTGAAATGGTTAACAAATATCTTTAAAAATGCTCCACCCACCCAACACTTTTACATGGGACTCAGGATCAGAACTCAGGTCCTTCAACTTATAAGGCAGAGTTTTAACCTCTGAATCATCTCTCCAGGACCCTATATTTGACTACTGGAATTTTTAGTTTTAGAAAATCCTATCTGCTTATCTTAAAAGGGAATAACCTTGCTAAGTTTGTAATTTCAGATCTATTCTGTCTCAAAGCCACCTTTGTGAGACCTCTTCAATAACCATTACAGCACCCAAAACACAGTAATACAATGAAAAAAGTTTTAGGAAGGATATAAATCTGTATGGTGAACATGTATACCTAACAACATAAAAGAATAGTGTTAATCCTTAATGTATGTGGTTGAATATTGGAAAGTCAGTTTTAAACTAGAATCCTTATAGATTTGAAAATTTTTAATTATTTTTTCTTTTATCTTTAACTGAATTTCACTTTATATAAACAGAGCAGAGTTGCAATTTTCCTGATGGAATCATGCCACCCTTGCAATTCATTATAAAGCAGTCTCTGTTGAAGAGCATAGAAAAGTTAGACACTACTAATATCAAAACTTATTGAAGCAGCTCTATTATTCATTAATATGCTGAAGGATGCTCCCTAAAGTAGAGATGTGAAATCACCTACACTTTAACAGAAAAAGGCATCTGTTTTCTTAAAAAATTTTTCATGGAGACCATCCTGAAAAGAAATGTGGTGGTGTCCAAAACCCCAATTTTAAAAAAAATGCATGTTACTGATTTTATAATGTGGATGAGAAAGCAACCAAATAGTATATCTTCCCTAATCTATTTTGGAGACCCTTTCTAATGAGAATGATAAAGATATACAGGTTTACATATGAATTCTGCCTAACTTTCTTTCTATCATTTCATTGTTTTCTAGAAGAAGCAGAAACTCTCTGGTAGTGTGATCTCTGCTTTTGTCATATCTTTCATGATATAGGAAAAAAAACACACATTTCTCACTTTATACAAAATGAAGTGAATTATATTTTTTGTTTGAGAACCTCAGAAGTTGCCAGTTCAAGGATGACATGGTGATTTCCTGCCCACTGGGACCCCTGGTCCTCCTTTATTGCTTTAACATTGGAGAATGTTGTCTCAAGCAGTTTTGTGCTCCAGGCATCACATTCATATTCCAAGTAGTAAGGACAAGACCTGGGGAGAGCAATGTTCCCTCTCCTTTTTAGCTTATTATATAAAAGAGAATCATCCATATAATGGCTTATAGTTTGATGGATTTGCATGAAGTAGAGACCATCTGTATATCATCTAGATTAGGACCACTAACAGACCTCCTATCATTCCCTCTCATGTATAGCCCCCTAAAAATTTGCCTGCTTCCAACAACACATAAGTGTAATCATTCATGTCTGTTCCAGTCCACTGCTTCAACCTCTAAATCAGGGTGCCCCCCTCCCAGACTAAGTGAGGCAAGGTGTTGGTAGATGGAGAACAAACACACACACTCTAGGCTGAGTGGAACTGAACAGATTTTATTGAAGTTTTGTAACAGCTTTTATACTAGAAAATTTAAGGGCAAAGAATGCTGCACCTGCAAACAGACATTATTCTCCTAATCAGCAGGAATCACTTTTAAGATAAACATTTTTATAACATTTTTTATTATTATTTCTGCTCATACAAACTTAGTAGGTACACTGGTTCCCTCCCTCCCTCCTCCTTCCTCCGACCTCCCTGCTCTCCCTCCCCTCACCCCTCCCTCCCCATCGCCCAGTCTCTCCCCCCCAATCCCCGGAGAATCCTTTAATGTGCATGCCAGACTCTCCTCTGGGCCCTCCTCTCTGATGACGTACAAGGACCTAGTGGTATTTCCCTGAACCCTTTCCTATGTTCCCCTTAAGCATAGGAACACTACTGTGGCTGTCACAGGATCTTGGTGCCTTTAGCAAATGCTCTGTGGGGTCAATAGTGTGTTGGACATTGTGCGGGACATGCAAAGTCCAATTATGATTGCTTCGGCCCTAACTTTTGTGGAGTATCTTGCTAAATCATTGCTCTTCCCATCCTTGTGCTCTTATAATCTTACTGCCCCCTCTTCCACATTTTTTAAGAACTTAACCCATTGTTTGAGGGTAAGACACAAACAGATCCTTATGCCATATTAACAGGCTTCCTTCCAGTTCCTCAGTCTCACCAATTCTATTTTACAATGTCCCACCAAACAGTCATAGGGTCCAAGTCCAAATTGTTGTAATTGCATTAACAAAGATTGTATATGAGATTTAGTTAAAATACACTGAGGTTGAGCTTTTTTTTAATTTGTCTTTGGATTTGTAAAAGGGAAAATGTTTTTAATTAGCTATGAGTGTGTTATATCTATTATACATTTTTGTAAATTATAAAGGTGAATCTGTTGGAGGGGGTGCATGTTATACATTATTTTTTTTTGAGAATACCAGATTCTGGCTGCTGTCATATTAGCTGGCCTATATTAGATCATAATGGTAGGAACTATATTAAGATTTATTTTATTTCTATTTTTATTAACTCACATGCTTTATAAGAAATATATTTTTATTAACTCATGTGCTTTATGAAACACAGATGTATACTGATTCTAGTGAACAGATGGCATAGTCTCATATTTATAGAATTTCTGAATTAATTCAGCAGGAGTCATATTTTTGAGGGAATTTTACCCACCTATGTTTTAGGACTTTTGAAGTTGTTTTCTAATTTCTTTAAAATCAGCATATACATTCTGGCTAACAATTTATTTACTATGTATGACTAGAAATGAAATCTCTAGTCAGAATTTAATTTAAAGTTAAAAACAGGCTTGCTTCTTATTTAGAAATGAAAATACTTAAAGCAAATTTATTTGATATCTCCAGTTCCGGGAGCAGGAACCATAGGGGGAGGTGATAGCCTAGCTAGTCCTGAGAAAAAATAAAAAAAACAAAAAAGAGACCTAGGAATAGATAGGAGGCACACCCTATCCACAAAAAGAGAGGAACTCATCTGTCAGATATAAGAGGCAAGACTTGAAGGGGAGTGGTTCCTAGCAACCACTCAGGCCCCTAGCAACTGCCCATTTCAAAGAGCAGGCTGCAAGCCTGACGATTTCCATATGTTTTATATTTTTATTATTTATTCCAAAATAAGCCATGTCCCGTTCCCAGAAAATGCTTCCGTGAAGCTGTCTTCCCCAAGTTGGGACTTTGTCTTTCCAACCTGGTTGGTGCAGGACATGACACATGTCCAATTTGTTTTTCACTAAAATATGTCTTTGTCATGAATTCATCACTGTTTTCAGCAATAGCTTTGTTCTCATACATGTACAGCATTTTATGATCAGAATGTGCTACAAATGACCAACTAATTCTTCTTTTAGCTAACAATGGAAAGTTATTAAAACCAGTGCTTTTCATGAGCACAATATTATATTTTTGTAAACATATATATGCGAGTATTTCTGCTAAATATGTACATAAGAGTAGGAAGCACTTTTATCCCAGGAGTGAGCTTATTTAGATATCACTGATAAGTTTGAAAAGATGGTGTGACAATTTTAATCTGATCCATTAACACATGCAAATTTCAATTATTCTAAGGCTCAGCACTGTCCATCTCTTAAATGATTTCAATTGTTCTAATTCATATTTCTAAAGGTGAACACTATTTAAAATATCAAAATGTTATGTGAATACCTTTCAAAAAGTTTACTTTTATCAATTTTGTTTGATAATATACTTAGCATGAATTCACCATTCTATGTATATATTTAAACAATTACTTCAATGATATAACTTTCATTTTTTGTATTCTTATTGAATGTGTGTGTGTGTGTATGTCTGTGTTTGTTTGTCTGTCTGTCCGTCTATGTCCATGTCTGTATCAGAGGGCACTCATGTGCCTGTGAAAGCCCAAGGATGACTTCAAGAATCACCCTGGATTGCTTCTACTTTTTTTTTAATTTAATACATTTTTATTATTATTTCAGCTTATACAAACTTAATAAGTACACCAGTTCCCTCCCTCCCTCCTCCTCCCCCCAAACCCCCTGCTGCCCCTCCCCTCACCCCTCCTTCCTCATTCCCCAGTGCCTCCCGCCCCAATTTCCAGAGATTCCTTTCTTGTGCAACCTGACTCTCCTCTGGGCCCTCCTCTCCAATGATGTATAAGGACCCAGTGGCATTTCCCTGAACCCTTCCTTGCCTGTGTTCCTCTTAAGCATAGGAACACTACTGTGACTGCCAATCCCTTGCTTCTACTTCTTATTTGCTTTGCCCTGGAGTTTTTCAGACTCCACCTTCCAGGATCACAAATACAGACCCCTGCCATTTCTGCCTGGCATTTTTACATGGGATCTGCAATGCAAATTAGGACCTTCTGTTTGCAAAAGCAGAAGCTTAAACCCTGAGCCATCTCTTTAGCCCCTCGTTTTTTATATTCTTATTTAAATAAGCCAGTGAGTTTGCTTTATCAATATACATCAATAATTGACTTTGATTATAAACATTAGAAAAATATATTAATGTCCCAATAGCTAATTTATTTATAATTTGCATGCAGATCTATAACAGCACATTTTGAAAACTGTGTTAGTCAGCCTTAATTATTGTATCACAAAATCCGATACATCAAATTGTTAAGGGAAAATTCTTGCTTTGTACCATGATTTTGTTCTGTAAACAAAATGACTCCATTATTTTGAGTTCTAGGTGACCCACCATGTTCTGACAGTGTTAAAGGGCAGGTAAATCTCTTTACTTGCTGTCAGACAGATAGCAATATAGAAAGGAAGGAAGCAGGGTTCCAATATCACCTTTATGATCAGACTTCACCTTTGTGATACTACTTCCTTATTCACCTACTACTTTCCTCCAACTCTTAGTGGGACCAGAGATAGGGAAAAAGCTCTCATTCCTTCTAGCAGCATTTAACACTTAGACTTTATTTTATATGTGCTGTGAAGGACAGATGAGGATTCCATTATTTCTCTACATGGAAATTCTAATAAATGAGCATTATTTCTTGGCATCTTTTCTATCTATCTCTAATGCAGTTATAGACTGACTCTGTGATTTAACACCTTACACCCCTGCAGATCTGGGTTGTTGCAGGCTAGTTTTATACATTGGTTTGATCTCCTGGTCTTTTTAGCTGTCAATATCACACTGTCTGAATTGTAGATTTGTGGACTCCTGAGAGTAGAAGGGGTACAGCTTTCTATGGTCTCTGGTCCACCTAGGATTTTACAGGGACATGCAATTTGCAAATTATATTTCATTTCCAAGAAGATTATGGGTAAATTTTGGAGCAGTGATATTTTATAGTACTAAGTCTTTCAAATTATGAATATACAAACTCTTCTATAAGGTTTTATTCAATTCAGTGATACTTTGGATCTTCTTTCTGTTGAAGGTATCTTTCATTGGGAAGTACTCATATCTTTCATTTAATATTTAGTGGCTTTTATAATATTTCTTAGGCACAAAAATAACATTGCTTAAAATCAACTTTTTGTTTGTTATTATGACTAATAAACCTGTAATAGTACCAGATTAATTTATTTTGATTTACTCAATAAACTTTTTTGCTTTGTTATATTTATAAGTCTGTATGGGGTATATTTGTGTGTGCAAACATATTTGAATATGGGAAGTCATGTATTTGTGATGTGGTACATGCACATGAGTGTTTCTGCTTGTGAATCTAGGAAGCAAAACGAGCAAATATTCTCAATAGGTCTTCCATCTAATTATTTTAAGGCTAAATCTCTAATTCAAAGCAAAACTTTTCTATAGGATTAGTCTGTCTGGGAGACTTCCTCTGAGTATTCCCAGACTTTGCCTTCTAGAGACTGAATTAAGGCAAGTAATTGTTATACTTGCCCAACATTTACATGGGATATGGGAAAATGGGCAGCTCTGGTCTTTTGCTTATGCATAAAGAGCTTTCTTCACTGAGTACTCAGCCCTTTACATTAACTTTTGTGTCATCTGTAAATAATGACAAATTCATATAATACATTTCCTTCATTACTTACTTTATATTCTAGCTTTTAGTCTTTTCTTACAGTTCTAGAATCTCAAATTCAAGGTGAATTTGAGTGTTAATAATAGGTATGCATTATAGGTTTTAAATACTTAAATATGAAATGCAGACATTTTTACAGGTTCTGTTAATCAGATTTAAAAGACTTATTTTAATAAAGACTTATTTTAATAAAGACTTATTTTGATAAAACAGCTCTTATGATTGGGTGTTTAAAGTAGTCAAATAATTATTACTTGTCTGTTAAGATAAACATGATTCCATCCTTTACTCAGTTAATGAAATAAATTCAGTCACATACTTTTTGTTATCAGGATACCTGAAATTACACTGTAGTTTTTGTGAGAACCCATCTATTGCTGACCTATACTTACCATGCTATAACTATAAATTTTCAAGAGAAACTTATGATATATAATTGTGTCCTTTTTCTTCATTCTTTGTTTTAGGCTTTTTGCTTTTATAAGAATAAATATAAATCAGTTTTAACATTACATTGCTCACATGACTCAGGTAATCGCACAGAAACTTATATATGTTTAAGTCACAATGTTAGATTTATTTCTGAAATTTTCCTCTCCTCATCTTTGTTCTTCATGTTCTATAACAAAATATCTAATTTTTTGTCTACAATAAAGAAACACTATCCTCTGATAAGCCACCCATTTCCCTGAAAATGCTCAGGAACCTGCCAGTACAGATATCCCAGATGAAATTAATGGGTCAGAAGTACAAAAAGACTTGAAAGTAGAAAGGAGACTGGCTGGAAATGAGAAAGTATGAAGTGGAACAGGATGGGACAGAGTAATAAGGTGTGAAAACATACAGATTCATTGCATTTATTTATGCAGGTATCAAAGAATAAAATAAGCATAATTTAAAAACCCCATAACATTATAAAATCTCTGTATTAATTGCTTCTACCTGAGAAACTGTCTGTAATATCATGGCCAAAAAATATCAAGTTATTCAAGGAGACACTAGATGATAAAATTCTCACTACACTGTGCCTCTTCTTTGTCTTGGTGCCTTGTTCTGACTAATGTGGAATCCCTGTAATTATTCCTTACTTATCCTCTGAATCTTTGTCTATGAAATTCTACATTATCAACAATTCAATTTCTTCTCATTATATATGTTCCTGTTTTATAATTTTATTTCTTAAAATATAAGTCTGAAGTTTCATCCTCTACGTATGTTTCATTAACTTCTTGAAAATGTGTCTAACTATGCACATAATACAGTATATTGCTTTTATATTTTTGAAATATGCAGTGTTGTCAGGTGACTTTGAGCCATAAGTCACTCTTATCCAGATCTTTTGATCTTTCTGAAATGACCGTCAAATCCAACTAAATGCTAAATTCTCTTTCCTTTTGTATCCTATATGCTTAATGCTGTGGGAATTCAGAGGTAAGAATGTTCAATTTAATTACTGGGTCACATGGTAACTGTCTAAATAATGGTCAGAGAGCACACACATGGTTTTCCACATCTTCTGAGCTACCTATCTTTCCACCAGTGATATGGAAGAGTACCAGGCCCTCAACGTATTCATCAAGGTTGATTACTCTGTGTGTGTGTGTGTGTGTGTGTGTGTGTGTGTGTGTGTGTGTGTGTTATGGTTTGTGTGTGAGAGTGTGTGTGTTTGTATGTGTATTTCACTAAGAGTGTTTGGGTGTGAGAATGTGTGTGTTATATGTATGTGATGAGGGCACATGTTCCTTTCATAAATGGTGCCTTTTGCTGCATCCTCATAAAGTAGAATAGAGTGAGATGTTTTCCTGATGACCCTTTCCTTTCATAAGGTCACTTAATCCTTTCAGATGATTTCTAGCATCATTATCTAACTACTTCCCAAATAATCCACCTATTAACTCCACCTCATTGACTTCCTCTTTATTCTGTTTTATGTAGTTATTCATTGTTAATTTATAAAAACACAACTGATCTCTGGTTGTGAATATTTAAATCATACAGTTTTTTCTTAGTTCATCAACTAGATTCTTTCATTTCTTACTAGTTCTGTTAGTACAATGCTGAATGCAACTTATCTTTTTTGATCTAATGGGAAAGCTTTCAATCTTTTGTTAGTAATTCTTATATGATAGGGAGAGTCCACACACTTCCACACAGCCTGAAGGACCATCCCATAGTGATGCTACCCATGTTTCCACAGGTAAGCCATTCTTGTTTTAGACTCCTTTCAATCCTTCACTGCACTGATCTGAACTGATGTGCTTGATAATACAATAATATCAGGCCTACAGCAAGGATTAGAAGCAAAACACATAATCTATCTGAAAATAGTTTCACTGAATAAGCACAGTTAACATGAGACAAGAGCATGTCTACATTCCAGACCACAGCCCCGTAGTATGCCTTCCAGTAAAGAACCACCTAATAATACAAGGTATGGGATTCAAAAGATTTATTATGAGTATGTTTAATGAGTCTTAGATGAATTCAGAGAAGATAATAACAATCAGATGAAACTCCTCTAAAGCATAAAAGGCTAGATAAGTAAGACAATTTAAGATATGGACTAATGAACTCACTACAGTCATATCTACTTTTACAAAACCTGCACAAGACTTGTCATATCAACAGTTCATCCTGCAAGAGTAAAGACCACATGCAATATCACACATCCCTTAGAAACTAATGAGGGTATATGTTGGGCGAGGTTATGAGACCTACTTTCCATAATGATATACCCTCTATTAAAAGTTCCATGTTCTAGTAAGTTCCCAAGAAAACACAAATACAAGCCACCTACAGAAAGATCAGTGGGCCACATACTCATAAAGCTTGAAATCAAGAGGGAGGTTGAATGGTGAAGAAGATTTCACTGAAAAGAGTTGGGATGAGATTGAATAATATAGGATGAAAAACATTTAAGGACACTGTATTCAAGTATGTAAACTTTAATAAAATAGAAAAAATACAAAAATCATAAAGAAAGATGCTTTCTTCCTTAAAGTACTTTGTCAGGTGCTTTGTCTTGACAATAAAACTGATACCGTATGTGACTTAAAATTATTTATTTTAGTTGCCAAAAGAATCTTTTTTGCAATGAGATACTTCCATTACTAAACTTTAATATAGAAATAAATTAACAGTAATTCTTGGTTTTAAAAGAGTAACCAATGGCTGAAGACATGGCTCAGCAATTAAGACACTGCCTTGCAATTAGAAGGTTTTGAGTTTGAATCCCAGGTCTGACATAAAAACACCAGGCTGAAACTATTGTGGGCTGAACTTCTGATCCTGGTGTCTCTATGACTTGGAAATTCCAGAATGAATCAAAAAGAAGGTAGAAGCAATCCAGCATGATTCCTAAATTCACCCTTGATACGTATAGGAACACACAGTGCCCTCTGATACACACATCCCACTCCACACATACACTCCACACACACATTTTTCCTTCCTCACTTACCTCCCTTATCGCCCACCTTTCCCGTCTGCACACTTTTCTCCCATCCCTACTTCATCAATCCTGCTCTGTCCCACCTCCTGTCCCTCTGCTTGTCTGTAAAACACTACTCTGTTGACCTTATTCTACAAATTCTTTGAGAGTACTCACTTACATTGAGTCTAGGAAATGTGAATGGAGGGAATACTGAGCATTCTGAACTTGATTTAAAAGTAATTGCACATAGAGATAACGTTGTTGATGGGGATAAGTGGACAATCATGCTGATAATTGGATACATTTAGCAATTATGTACAATTAGGCAATTATATATCTTGTACAATACACATTTCTGTACATGCCCAGTTATATTTGTGAGTAAAGGTGTGGTATGTAATATTATTCCAATCCTGAAAATAAAGTTAAGATTAGAGAATACCATATAATATACAACTTATGTACACTCTTCAAGTAAACATAAGAGTAGTAAAATAAGATATTAGGCAAATGTGAATGTAAAATGAGTTGAGTTATACATATAAATATTTGACAGACATGTAGTTAAAATGGTATTTAGAAGTTTCTGCCTTGTCCTGCATTGGGAAAGTATTAATGTCAGAATTATAGTAAATGATTTATACACACACACACACACACACACACACACACACACACACACACACTATTTTTACCCATTTTAAAAGTCACAAATTAACAGCAACCATATCCCCTCCACCTACTACATGTACACAACACCAGACAAGCATGCTTAGAGAGTTATCACTCAGTTATTTTTGAAGCAAACATGATTATTAAGGCAACATTGACATTTACTCAAAGTGTAGTAGCAAGATTCAAATGGAAGCTGATATTACACTTTCCAAAAGTTCACATACTTTAACCAAATCTGAATATTACACTTTTCAAAAGCTCAAATATTTAAAAAATTGAATTAAAACTACAAGAAACAAGTTTCAGATACACTGTAAGAAAACAACTATCTACATTTGATTAATTATGAAATAATCTCATTCTTCATTACCTCTACTGCATATCCTACTTATTTTGAGCTCAGAAACTTTGAGGGCCATAATTATGTGCTCTAATATTTGTGTCACTAATGAATAAAGAAGTCATTTTCCTATGAACTATAATTTCTCCATCTGTCAATCATGTGTAATAGTATCTACTTTCAAATAGCTTTAAAGACTTAGAAGCAAAATCTTTATATGACTTAGAAGTAAAATAAGATATTAGGCAAATGTGAATATAAAATGAGTTGAGTTACACACATAAATATTTGACAGACATGTAGTTAAAATGGTATTTAGAAGTTTCTGCTTGTCCTACATTGGGAAAGTATTAATGTCAGAATTATAGTAAATGATTTATACACACACACACACACACACAAACATGCACACACACACACACACACACACACACACACACACACACACACACTATTTTTACCCATTTTAAAAGTCACAAATTAACAGCAACCATATCCCCTCCACTTACTACATGTACACAACACCAGACAAGCATGCTTAGAGCTTGACTAGACAAAATCTAGATATAATTGTTATTTTGTAATGTTGTTATGCCTATTATTCCTGATTTCCCTGCTCTACTCAATGTTAGAGTTGAGGAGAAAACAGACACTGGGACCTGAGGTACAGAACACAGTACTACAGTCAAATCAACCTATCCTCCTACTAGAAGACATACACAAGTAGTAACTAAGAGTACCTAAGGCTTTTGTAATCAGAAAAACAATCCAGGATGACTCCAGATGTCATCATTAGACTTCCACAGGTATACACTCTCAAGGGTCCTCTTTGGCACATGACTCCCCATACATGCATACATACACACACAAAAAAATCAAAGGGTTCATTGTATTACTGATATTTTTCTGAAATTTGAACATTAGCTCAATTAATGCCTGTGATTTCTTATTTCAATAATACAAATACTGTTCATATAGATTATTGATTCTAAGTGTAACTGAAAACTAGAGGTACATTAGTAGCCATTCACCAAATGCACTGTAGTTACTGAATAAATTGAATAAAGTTGTATTAATCCTTTGTAATAGTTAGAAGGGCATGTACAAGCTGAAGTAATAGAATGATCTCCAAAAACGTGTCTTTCTGAGGATTTTGGAAGAATGATATGTCTTTTATGTTAGAAATCAGAGGTTGTTGTTGCAGCATATCTTAAGTAGACAGCTTAATGCCTGTTATGAAAACCTTTATCAATCTGATTTATATGTTTTGACCTCATTCCCTTTTGACCTCATTCCCTTTCCCATGTTATTGCTGTGGGATATAAAAAAATGAATTTGGGACTATGGAAACACAAGGGACAAAGAGCATTAAAGACATAATATGAGAAGTATTTTAATTTACAATAAACATTGGTTGTGTTTGTCAAATGAAATATGTAGTTGGCAGTCTATTACAGATGAAATAAATAATTTCTATGAAATTGTAGGTAAAAAACTAGTTAGTAATCTAAGTTTTAAAATATTTTCTTAACATACAGGGAATTTCAGAGGTTACTCATTTAATAAAACTCATTTAATGAAAGGTAATATATGCAGAAAGGCATGTTTTTATTCAATTGTGAAATGCAAACCTGAGGCTGAGTTCTAACATTTATTAAACTGGTTTGGTGCCAGTCTTTTGAACCTGAGTCAGAACTTCACAAATGTGAAATGCTGATAATATGATTATTTATTATATATTATATATTATATATAATATTATATGATTTTGTGAAAAAAGTGATGGAATTCATTTCTGAAAAATTTTGTGTAATGTAAAAAGTTATAAAATCATACCTTAAGTATTTCACCTACACTTTTTTTCATCTACATCTCTGTCATCTTGGAGGTTCTTTATCCCAGGTTGCAGTTAGCACAGACACAGCAAACTAAAACCACATGGAGAACAAGAAAAAGGAAGTCTTGATACCAACACATAAGAAGATGTTGTGTTAAGTGTATTTTGTATTTAGGGGTGGAAAATTATCTATGCAGACTTCCATTTATCATCAATGAAAATAGGAAACTATCAGTTAATACATATTACTTAAGAGATATACATATGTTTATAAAATGTTCTGCTATCGTCTCTTTGTAGACATCATTCAGAAAGCTCTTTTGCGTAGACATATCAGTTGAATGTTATATTTTCATTCTTTTACAATTATATTTCATGCATATAACTCATTGTAACACTTTATCTTTTGTTTTTTATTTACTGGAATTATTGACATATCATTAAAATATTTAACAGTACAAAGAAATGTTATTTTAAATAAAAATATACCTAATTTAAGATAGTATCCTAAAAAGAAAATTGAATAAATAAGTAATAAAATAGATAAGTCTCACACTTAGAAAACTCTGTTCTTCCTAGGTTCTGATTTTATCATTTTTATTGGAAGTATCCTATTAATCTACACAGCATGTACATATAGTTGGCTCCTAATTATTATTGAGTAAATTGTGTGTCATTTAAAAAGATTACTTACTTTCCCAATCTCAATAAATTGGTTTGTTATAATGTCTCTGTAGAAACATGTTGTCATGGGGCTGAAGAGATGGCTCAGTGGTTAAGCCTCTGCCTTGCAGGCGAAGGTCCTGAGTTCAGATCCTAAACCCCACGTATAGAGGCCAGGAGGAAGTGGGGGCGGCCTGCGTTTCCAATTCTGGTAGGGCGGAACCTGTGAATCCCTGGGGAAAGTAAACAAGGAGGAGGTGGAGGCGAACCACGTTCGTCCGTGGTTCTACACACACATACATACACATGCACACACATACATACACACTCACAATTGAATAAATAATAAAAAAAAATTAAGAAACATGTTGTCATGGTAAGGTCCAAAACATTTTCTCATATGAAACAGACCATTTCAAGGCTAGTTGGGTAATGTAGGCAAAACACAACTTCAGATTAGATAAACAGATAGGTTTTTATTGGTAATAATTTCTTCATAGAACTAACATCTGACAATAGTGACTGTCATATTCTGATAGAAGAATGACAACTGGAATTGGAAGCAGAACTGATCTGCTGCACCTTTGATAGATGGAATCCCTGAAGCAAATTACTTGTAATTATTTATTAATATAGTAAATGAATACTTATCTTAAATCACATTTATTTGCAATATTGTTCATTCTTAAGTATATTACCTGCTCAAAAGCAATAAGCTCCCTATTTTTCATTGGTGGTAAAATTCATCTTATGTTATACTGTAGAACTATCTGGTTATACACTACTATAATCAGGAGCTTTTCAGGGCATCATCCTCAAGCAGTTGTGCGGTAATTACACAATCATATGAATGTACTAAAATCCACAAATTCAGGATAGGTGATATAATATTTTATAGTTATTTTATAAACAATTTGAAGTTGTGAGGTATTACACACTTATTTTATTTCTGCATCTGTCAATCACAAAGCCCAGTGCTAATGTTAGAAACAGATTTTCAATCATTGCTTTCATGATAATTCATCACTGAGTCACCATCTCCAGCCATTGCCAGGTTTGTGACACTTCTTTTGTGCTTAACTTCCTTTGAATTCCCAAATCTGCGTAACAAATGGATCATTTATTTATTCACTTTCATGTTTCCTCATACTTACACGTGGTCACCAATGCAAATGGGCATCACATTGTAAATACTGCAAAAGGTGAATTATTAGAGGATTAAAGTCTAGTAGATAAGACACTATAGACACAATATCTAGAATCTGAAGAAGTGGAAACTAAAATTATGTGATGTAATAATTTTGAAATCGGGCCAGGAGTTTGTGTTTCAAGGTGAGAATTTTAGTGTTAGCTGCACATATTCTAAGAAACCACTTACTTAAGCCAAATGAAGAAAGAGGGTACTGAAAATTTTGTTTCAATGTTTGTATTTCAGCATTTGATAAAAGATTTGAAAAATAAAAAATGTCGGGATGAATAAGCATGTAAGAGAAAACATAGGTAAATAAATTTCAGCTCTAAGAAAATAAATGTTTATTACTTTTTGCATTATAAATGCTTAACCTGAATTTATGAGCAAAATCATCCAAATCTATTATAGATAAGCTTTCTAAGCATAATTCATAGCAGAAGTTTGTGCTTACTATAATTTATAGATATCCATGGCTCAGAAGAGTATGACTTCTGTCAGTACCATGCAAATAAGACATAATGCCATTAGGATTTTCAAACCAGAGGAAATAAGCTCTTTTTCATTTGATATAGAATGTGTGACAGATTATAGATTCATTTATTAAACCTAAAATAGCTTGAATAGCATAAATACTATCAACTTATTGTCTATAATAACAAAATCACTACCCAGAGGAAAGATGAAAAATGAAAGGAGAAGTGGAACATTTGCACATTATGAAGAAATATCTCTACCAGTTTATGCTGTGAGAAAGTCAGTAAAAGTTCAAACCATAATGTGATATTAAATCTCAATTGCTCTTCATGGCACCATTAAAACTATTATGTAGTTTCATTTATTTGTGAAAGCTTATTGATGATTCCTTTGTTCTTGCTTTTAATACTTACCTGGTGAACAGCTGCAGAAGAATACTTTCTGGGATATCAATTAAGTCAAGGTTTTTGTTTAATACTTCATTCTTTACAGAGAATGATGGCTTTGTCACATATATAACAGAATCAGAAAGCTTAGCCCAATGGCCAATAGAACATATGAGCTATAAACCATTCTCAGAAAGTCAAAGCAGCTTGAATCAAATTAGTATAAAACTGTAAATAAAAATTTAAATTCTGCATTAAGGTAGTTTTTTCCTAATAGTAAAAGATGACTCAATTTAAATATTAAAATGTAATACACATTCTAATATATAGACTGTATAAATGAATATGAAATTGCATGTAATTTCTAAGAGTATATATGACCAATCCAACTGCTAGGGAGGAGGCAGGACTATCCAGTTTCAGTAAGTAAGAAAGTCAATGACAAATAACAAAAGTAGACAACTTCTGAAGAACAATATCCAAGATTGATCACTGGCTTCCATGTTCAGACAGATATGTACGCCCCTAATTATACACATGCAACCCTCCACCAACACAAACCCACATATGCACTCAAATAAATATTAAATAAGTAAAGCCTTGCAATGAAGTCCCTGAACTTAACAAATAGATAAAAGTACAGATAGATACAATTAGAAAAAGAGGAATAAATATTTACATTGTAAAAACGTTTGCTCTAGAACAAAAAGGAACAAAAAGCAAAATATTTAAGGCCTGCTACATTTAAGGTCATGTTGCATCAGCAAAACATTTAAGGCCTGAATAAAATTTACTCACATGGTAATATATACGAACCATGTGAGAAAGAAAAAAACGGAAATGTAGTTTCCACCTTTCATCAATATGAAAAAAAATAGAAAAATAAATAGAATTTTCTCAATTATTAAAATTTTCTCAAACTATTACATAGAAATATAACTTCCTGAGCTGCAGCAATAACTCAGCGGTTAAGCTTCTGTCTCGCAAATAGAAGGCCTTGAGTTTAGATTCCTGGATCATACATAAAAAGTGGTGGGAAGAAATGACAGAGGCCTGTACTTCCTGTCCTGAAAGACAGTGTCAGGAAAACATCACAGTAAAGCAAATAGGAGTCAGAAACAATCCAGAGTGATCCTGAAGTCATCGTTGATCCTCCACAGGCATACACAGTGCCTTCTTTTACACACAAACACATACACACACACACGCAAAAATAAAAAAGTAATTTAATTTCCTTAAAATTCCAGACTAAAATTTGGCTTAATATATTATAACACTGATTTTCTGCATCACTTATAAATTGGAAAATTATAAGTTCATTAATATATTAGTCTTCCATGACATATCTACTTTCTATTTTAGCTTTAAATGTCTTTAAATGGGTGAAATATACTGTTTCTTTTCCAGTATAAAATGAAATGCAAATAAAACAGACATTTTAGTATTCACTAGAAAAAGGCACAATGCCTATCTTCACCTTTATGTTATTTTCCAATAGTTTATGAACTTAAAATTATAGGTCATTGTGTAGGAACTGGAATATGAGCTAAAACAGATAAGGTGAATTATTTATGATGCCCTGTAAATAGTAATAGGGAAGTATTCTTGCAATGTTTTCCTTGGGTTCTTTTTATTCTTATGTTTCATTGGCTACATATAGGGTCAGACAATATATGAGTTTTTTTTCACTAAGTAGTAAGAAGATGCTTCTAATTTAGAGAAGCACCTTCTTGCATGTCTTGACATAATGTTGTACTATTCTATTTTTTCTTTTTTCTAATTAAATTTTTGTCTAGTCATACAAGCACAATAGATACCCTCTCCTTCTCACTCCCCCTTCCTTTACCCCGTTGTCCCCCATTGTATTCTCTTCCCTTTCCCACCTCTCACTCCTTTTCCTTCCCTTCTCCTCTCTTGGTGTTTCTTGCTTTCTCCCTCCATCCTCTAGAGCTGTACTATTTTATTTATAAATTAGCAAACGTTTAATTCTGCAATATAAAAGGGAAAATTAAACTGAGTAAGAAGAAAAGCCAAAACTCTAAATTATACAGTTATCACATGGTCCTGTGGGGGTAAAAACCCTAACACAAAAGCCTTGCTAATTGATTTTAAAAATTATTTTAAGATTAAGGATGAGAAATAAAACAATGATGGCAAAATTGTACCTGTTTAAAGAATGATTATGGATAGAAACCTCTTCCTTCTGAATAGCTCTCATAGTACCAGAAAGTACAATGGAAGCTATTGGGGGAACCAATCAACCAACAGTCTTATCAATTTGTGAAAGTTGCAAGCTATAATAATAGTCTCCCTGGCAAAAGGTGACCATCGGTATAATAGTAGCATGGATGTCAAAGGGGCAACCAACAGCATTCTGATCAGATTTAAGACCTACTTTCAGCAAGAATCACAGTCTTGGTATAGTAAACTATAACAATAAACTATGAAAAGGGAGAACAGCTTAGAGCATAATACAGGTTCTAAAAGTTTAACTATAGAGATTCAGAAAAACAGCTCTCCAAAGTTCAGGAAATATGTAACTGCAAACTGCTTAGCTCTAAACAGGACCTCTAGCCCTCCACTGCCCCACCCCAGGCTCAGGGCATATTGAAAATGTGGGAGTGGTAAGGTTCTAAAAGTCTGAAGTATGTCAAGGAAGCAGTTAGATGCTGTCTTCTGGATATAGCAAGGCTGTGTTATCCTTGACTTCACTGTAGCTATATATATATATACAAAAGATCTGCATAGGGCATGGGAATTGCTCTACCTATAATTCACCATAGAAGGAGAAAAATCTAAAGAGTCATTTTTTTCTGATCTTGAAGAAAATACTTTGTGAGAATTGGCATTTCTAAAAATTCTGTTTCTTTCCTCCATTTTTCCATTGTATAGTTTTAATATATCTGAATATCAGAAATTCTAGGTTTGGGTAATCCTTTTTTCAATTTAAAAAATCGTGTAGGTCATAGTTTCATATCATGAGGAATTCACAGGTTTTTCAAACAATGAGTGTGAAGGTCACAATCAATCTCAAAACCACAAACAATAAAATTGAAAAAAACTTTTTTAAGTGTTTTAAGATGCACAGCAGAAAGTAGGGCACAGAAAGTTATTAGGTCCCATAATGGACAGACCTGCAAGAAGTTACATGGAATCCATACATGCTCAAGAAGAAATTTTTTCTAGAATATATGAGAGTTTATAGAAGAGCTTGAATTGTAATCAATATGATGCTATTGGAGAGATGCTGAAAATCTGAGCTTTCAAAATTCCAAAGAGATTCAATCATAAGTATTGTCTACAAAATGTAAGTATTGTTAGGTGATATATCTTCTAGGAGTTTTAACTAGGTTCTCATAGTACATACTGAAGAAAAATCTTCCCAGTCATACATGCCATTGCAAACAAAAAGCAAATAAAAACTTACACCATGAAAGATAATATTACCAAATTGCATTTGTTTCTGGTATTTTGTGGAATATAAAACTTGTGATGAATGAATTGAATATTTGCCTGTGGAAATTTCTAAGTAATGTGCTGAAGGTGTGACTTAGCTATGAGTATATATTGTAATTGGTAAAAAGATGAATGTTTTTAGCAACTGAATTTTTAACTAAAGGGAACCTATACTAAACATTTTTGAAAAATGAACCACCCATGTGGAAAATAATGACAAAGTATTTTCAGTAGAGAACCAACTTTCAATTATTTACTTCATAAATAAATGAAAACATACTTTTAAATTCATTCTGAGACCAGAATTATTACATAAAAGAGGTTTATATAGTTTATAATTCTGGAAGAACCTCAGTGTAAAACTGGTATCTATCTATCTATCTATCTATCTATCTATCTATCTATCTATCTATCTATCATCTATCTATATTAAAAATATAGTTGTCTTGACAGTTTCAGGCTGAGATCTGGGTACCACTATAAAGAACTGATAGCTACAGTCCATGGTGGGTGATACCTTTCTGTAGTGGACCATGTAAAAGGAAGTGCAAGGGGTAGGAACTTTTCTTCTCTTTTACCCTGGGTTGACTAGTTATGTGGAGTTCCTTACTGCTATCTTTTTTCTTCTATCGCCATTCTTAGCTGACCTTGGAGCCCATCCTCTTTGACCATCCAGCGAAACTGATGCTCAAAACTCTTTGGGAATCCTGTCTTCAGTACCAGACTTGTATTTCTGGGACACTTACCAAGGATCCCTCTTTCTTCAGACTGCAGTTCCTGAGATATACAACTCAAGAACTGAACAGCTATAAGCAGCTACGCTTGGACTATTTAGATTTGTAAGTAAATCCAATAAAATATCTCTATCTCTACACACACACACACAAACACACACACACACACACACACACACACACACACATGTATTTTTTAGAGAACCCTGACTCGTGATAGATAGATTGGAGCAAGTGAGCATGTGTGAAAAAGCAGAGTAATAAACACAAAGGAATGAGACTGGCTTGCTTGATATAGAAGACCCTTTTCTAATAGTATTTATCAATCTTTTAACAGTGATAATTCACTGGAGTGGTGATTGCACCTAGCTAGCTTATGAAACATCAGTAGTTAAGTGCCTATCACAGGAACAACCTAAGAATTAAAGTCACTTGATTGTCTCAATTCATGTTGAAAAACAGTTTTTAACCTCATGCTGCCAGCCCTAGCACTTGAAACAATAAAATAAAAGGTAAGAGACGGGAAGGAAAAAATAAAACCATATTTATTCACAAATAATATGACACCCATAAAGAAATACCTAAACTAATTGGGGACAATAATATAAAAGTCTGGATAATAATTCAGTGATTAAATTTATCATGTAAGCCAAAGGACCACAGTTTCATCTCCTCATAAACTAGGTAAATTGCTGGGTGAGTGTGATTATCTATTTCTAGTTCCATCATCAGAAGATGAAACATAGAATCCCCAGAGCAGGTCTGCTAGATAAATTAGGTCCTATTATTGATTGCTGGGTTTGATTAGAGTTTTTTCTGTAAATAATAAAGCATCAGAAGAGTGACCAAAGATGACTCCTAATATGAAATTTGGAACTTCATATACATACACCTCTATAAAGGAATGTGTGCACATTCACACCCTCCACAAACATGTACATATACAAAAAATGTAGTAACTATGGATTATATTAACACTGCAGTGCACAAGTTAATGTAAAAAATAAAATTTTATTCCTCTTTACTGACAGTGACAGCAAAATTTGAAATTAGAAATATGTTATCATTAAAGTTATTACTTCTATAAATGAATATATTGGCACTCATATTCTATCTAAAGTATTCACAATACAAATTTCAAAGAAAAGTAATAAAATATACCAAAGTAGAACTATTTTTATAGAGATATATTCCATCCTTAAAGACAAAAGGCTATATGAAATATTGTCATTGAGAAATGAATTCTGTATACTTTCACTTTTTTGTTTGCTTGATCATGATTATGTCTTTATAGATTGATTGCAATGCTCTGCAATCATATGCATGATACATAGCATTCTATTCCTGTGCTCCATCCTTAGCTATTGAATAGCCTTTTCTAAAATTTTTATGGTTTTGGAATAGATTTAGGTTTATAATAAAATTGAGAAGACATAGAGTTGCCCAATTTATTTCTTGCCTCTACAATGCAGAGCCTTTGCTATTATGAACACCTCTCATTACAGTCATTTTTGCAACTAAGTATCCTATGCATATACAGCCAAGACATAAATTTTAAAGAAAAAATTGATCATAAAAAGAAATTTTAATACAACTAAATAGAAGAAACACCATTGTAGCTGATATTGTTCTGTGCTACTGTAAGACAACACTCATATTTAGGAGAAAAGGAGATTTATTTGGCCTATGGTTTCAAAAGGGAGATACAGTTCATTATGACAGACAAAAAGCATGGAGGCTGATAGCCATGGAGGCTGAGAGCTAGATGCAAACTGCAAAAACAAACTCCTATTAGAAACAGGGCTATTCAACCTCAAGGAACAGGCCTGTTATACACCTTCCTCCAGCGAAGGCTCTGCCTCTTGAAGTTTACATGACCTTCCCAACGTCAACTAAGGATTCAAACACATGAGCCTGTGTGGAACAACTCATATTCAAACCATAAAACCATTAAATATGAAAAGAAAGGTATGAATGACATATTTTAAAATGAATAAGTTCTTCAAATGTATGAAGAAGAGAAAATGTTAGTTCAACATCTACCTCAATTTTCTTACAAAACAGTAAGAAACAAAACTGGTAAGAGTGAATGAACATGGGAAAAAACAGATCTCTACACTGAAAAGCTAAGTTAAAACATTCTTTCTTTGAAGAATATGATATAATTGTCTTGTCATAGTTAGGCACAAGTGTCAACTTAAGAGTTCAGGGTTTGAGTGCTGAGCCCATTTGTGGAGAATTAGTAGTTGAGTTAAGCCCAAAGCAAACCTGCAAGAGATTGTCTAACCGATGGAAATGTGCAGCCCATGGTGGGTGGGATAAATCATGGAGAGCTGGTTGAGAGATTCAGCATCCTTCTGTTCACTTGGCCAGACGTGCTGATCTGGCAAGTAAGGATTGTCCCTTTCTCAGCTGTTACATAGAGATGGTGTTGCCAGTTCCCTTGGGTGTTGGTGCATGTTCTCCCATCAAGCTGGACTGAGAACTGTAACCAGGAGTCATAAGTCCCTTAACCTGTTTGATGGTCATTTATCAGCAACCATGTAGACAAACTGCAACATGCCTTGATCAAGATTCTCTGGAGTCTGCAGAAAAGTACATAAAATATTATTAGTCAACCCAATAATAAAGGTAACAATGTTCATGACAAATTAATAAGGCAGCACTAACATATTGATGTTGCAATAACATTTTTATGTTTTCAAATATATAATATTTTGGGATAAATTAGATAAAAGTAGCCAAGACTTTAAATTGAAATAGGAAAAATTATTTAGAAGAGTTGTGCAAATTTACTGAAAATTTTTCACATATGTCTAGACCAGAAATTTTAACATTGGTGTGATGTCGATTCTCACATAATTGGTCTCTAGATGCAAAGTGATCATGATAATGATGTCAAAGGCCTTAAAATGATGATAGCATGAGCTCTTTTAGAAGTCCAGCTCAGAGGTTCCTCAAGGGAAGCTGTCTTCAGGCCATTGCTACAAAAGAATTTAGTACAGCAGGTCAGGCAAAGAGAGTTGCCATATATAAGTCCTATTCAAGTCCCATATTCAGAGAGAACATTAGTTGTTTTCTCATTGGCTGATAATCTTTGGAAGTGGAGATATCCAAAGCTCATTCCAGAAATAAGAAGATACTAAATAATTTTATTTTTATTTTACTTTTTGAATATTTGGTTTCAGGTTTCATTTTTCTCAACCAGGTTTTATGGCTTCTCTGTTATTCTCTGCATCTTTTTTACTATTATGGCTACTATCTCTTAGTCCTTCTTTCCATATTTTTTTCTTTTTTTCCCACATTTGATTTTTTTTCCTTATCATACAAGCTTAATAGGTACCTCCATCCTCTTCCTCCCTCCTCCCCTCTCCAGTAGTCCCCCTTTGGGATTGCCCCCCCTTCCCCACTTCCTTCACCCTCTCCTTCCCTTCTTCTCTTGCAGTGACTCCCCCTTCCTCCTTCCCATCCCCTGGAGCATCCTTTGGTGTGAACCCAAACCTCCCTTTGAGTCCTCCACCATAGTAAGGGTTTAAGACTCTGTGACATACTCCAGAGGCCCTTCTTGGGCTCCCCATTAGTACGGGAACTCTTATTTAATCCTTTGCCTCTGAGGATCCTAAAGCCTGGAGCTTTCTTCCCTGTAATCCCTTCTAGGTTTTGAGGGGTCATTGACATGTAAGCCAATGTACAGGTCAGGCAATGTCCAGTTCTGGATGCTTCAGCATAACTTGTGTGGAGTATCTTGCATATTGTTGGTACTCCCCATCTTTAGGCTCTTACAATTTTACTGATCTCTCTTTCGCAAGATTCCCTACGCTTTAGGATGGGGGAGATATGCCTGGTTTGGTTCCACGTGATTAATGTGGGTCTTTGGTATTTGGAATTATGGTTTGTTGTTGTTTTCAGTTTTGCTTATCCTACACCTCCCTTGGCTGCATCCTGATTGGTATGGAAGTTCACCTCCTAACCAAAAATAAAAGACTGTTTGAATGAAGACCTTAATGTAAGAGGAGACTCAAAGGTAGATGGAAAAATAGGAATAGGACACAGCAGTAGGGGTGGGTGGGGCAGTTTCACATTTACCTGATGGTTACTGTCTATCTGCCAGTCCCTATGTCCTCCCTGCTGTGTGAGATCAAAACTGTTCAGTCCCAAGTGACCAGGAAGGGAAGTGAGATGTCTCACTACTTACATGAAATACTTGACTGTGACCTTATTTCTCTACTAAAGTATGATCCCTATCTCTTTTTTGGGGGGGGAGTGGGAGGTCCTCCTTCCTATTCTCACCTGTTTATAATTCTTTGATTACAGTAGGTATTACAGAGATTTACCTTTGAAAGTGTCATTAAGTGGGTTTGGAATTAGGATATACTTATTAGGGAGTACACACCAGTGTCTAACTTTCTGTGTCTGGGATACTTCACTCAATATAATTTTATCTAATTCGATTCATTTCCTGGGAAATTTCATTAATTCATCTTTTTTGCTGGCTGAGTAGCACTCCATTACCATGTTTTAATTATCCATTCATCACCTGTTGGGCATTTGAGTTGATTCCATAACTTCATTATTGTAAACAGTATTGCAATGAACATGGTTGTGCTAATGTCACTATAGTGAATTTCTGCATTATGGGGGATTATTTACAATAGTGGTAGAGCAGGTCATAAGGCATTTCAATCTTTCACATTTTTAGAAATTGCCATACTGAACACCAGAGTAGTTGTATAAGCCTGCATTCCCACCAGAAATGTAGGAGATTCCTTTCTCTCCACATCCTCTCCAGCATTTAGTCTTGTTTGCATTGTAGATTTTTGCCATCCTGACCAACATGAGATGATATCTCAGGGAAGTTTTTATTTCCATTTCCCTGATGGCTAGAGATGCGGAGCATTTTTTAAGATATTTGTTAGACATTCCATTTTGTCTCTGGAAAAGTTTCTTTTGAGTTCTGAAGCCCATTTTTAATTGGGCCATTTGTCTCCTTAGTGTTTAGTTTTTTAGGTTCTTTCTGCACTCTGGATAATAGAGCTCTATCAGGTATGTGGTTAGTGAATATTTTCTCCCATTCTGTGGGTTGCTTTTTGCTCAGCTTACAATCTTCTTACCTGAACAGAAGCTCTTTTTTTAAAAAAAAATTATTATTATTTCCACTCATACAAACTTAGTAGGTAAACAGGTTCCCTCCCACCCTCCTCCTTCCCCCGACCCCCTTGCTCCCCCTCCCCTCACCCCTCCCTCTGCATCCCCCAGTGCCTCTCCCCCAATCCCCAGAGAATCCTTTAATTTGCATGCCAGACTCTCCTCTGGGCCCTCCTCTCTGATGACTTACAAGGACCCAGTGGCATTTCCCTGAACCCTTTCCTGTGTTCCCCTTAAGCATAGGAACACTACTGTGGCTGTCAATCCCTTGCCTCCAAGGATCTTGGTGCCATTAACAAATGCTAGACTTTGTGGGGTCAATAGTGTGTTGGACATTGTGTGGAGCATGCAAAGTCCAATTATGATTTCTTCGGCCCTAAATTGTGTGGAGTATCTTGCATATCATTTCTCCTCCCATCCTTGTGCTCTTACAATCTTATCGCCCCTTCTTCAGCAAATTTCCCTGAGCTTTAGGATGGGGAGAGATTAGTCTGACCTAGTTCTAGGTGGTTGATATAGAGTCTCTGAAGTTCTGGATTGTGGTTTGTTGATTTTCTTTTGCAATTTTGCAGCTCCTGCAATGCCCTTCACTCCATCCTGATGGGCATTGTATATCACCCCCTGGCCAGAGACAAAAAGCTGTTAAACTGGAGTCTTGTTATAAGAGCACATATTTGCCTGAAAATGGATGTCATTAGAAACAATTATATTAAATGAAGTCCCCAGACCCAGAAAATTAAGCGCCGTATGTACTCCCTAATATGTGGCTTCTAGTACCAAACCCACCCAGACCACGTTGAGAAACTCAAAGATAAATCTATGTAATACCTACAGTAATTCCAAGGATTATGACCAGGAGGGATGGGATTGAAGGGCCACACCAGACACAAGGAGAAAGGGGACCATTTTACAGCAGAGAAAATAGGCCTCCATCAAGGACTGCAAGTAAGTAATGAGACACCTGGTTAAATTCAGATAATTTTGTTCCTGATCATTTACAACTGAGGGGGTATGATCTCACCAGAAGGGGAGGGCATACAGTCTGGCAGATAAAAAGTAACCATTTTGCAAATGGGCGATTGACCCCTTCCTCACTGTAGTTTCCTACTTTTATTACAGCTACCTTTGAATGTGCTCTTATAACAAGACTCCAGTTTAACAGCTTTTGGTCTCTGGCCAGGGGGTGACATACAATGCTCATCAGGGTGGAGTGAAGGGCATTGCAGGAGCAGCAAAACTGGAAAAGAAAATCAACAAACCACAATCCAGAACTTCAGAGACTCTGTATCAACCACTTAGAACTAGGCAGACTAATCTCTCCCCATCCTGAAGCTCAGGGACATTTGCGGAAGAGGGGGCGGTAAGATTGTAAGAGCAAAAAGATGGGAGGAGCAATGATTTGCAAGATACTCCACACAAGTTAGGGCCCAAGCAACTATAATTGGACTTTGCATGCCCTTGCCCAATGTCCAACAAACTATTGACCTCACAAAGTCTAGCATCTGCTAAAGGCACCAAGATCCTTGGAGACAAGGGATTGACAGCCACAGTAGTGTTCCTGTGCTGAAGGGGAGCAAAGGAAAGGGTTCAGGGAAATACAACTGGATCCTTGTACGTCATCGGAGAGGAGGGCCAGAGGAGAGTCTGGCATGCACATTAAAGGACTCTCTGGGGATTGGGGGGGGGAGGCACTGGGGGATGGGGAGGGAGGGGTGAGAGGAGGGAGAGCAGGGGTTTCGGGGGGAGGAGAAGGGAGGGAGGAAAGTGGTGTACCTATTAAGTTTGTACGAGCAGAAATAATGATAAAAATTGTTTAAAAAAAAAGAGCACATTCAAAGGTAGATATAATAAAAGTAGGAAACCACAGTGAGGGAGGGGTCAATCACCCATTTGCAAAATGGTTACTTTTTATCTGCCAGACTATATGCCCTCACCTTCTGGTGAGATCATATCCCATCAGTTGTAAATGATCAGGAAGGAAAGTCTGTGAACTTAACCAGATGTCTCATTGCTTACTTGCAGTCCTTGATGGAGGCCTATTTCTCTGCTGTAAAATGGTCCCCTCTCTCCTTGTTTCAGGTGAGGCCCGCCTACCCCATCCCTCCTGTTCATAATCCTTGCAATTACTGTAGGTATTACAGAGATTTATCTTTGAGTGTCTCTGGGTGGGCTGGGTGGGTTTGGTACTAGGAGTCACCTATTAGGGAGTACATACGCCGCTTAATTTTCTGGGTCTGGGATACTTCACTTAATATAATTGTTTCTAATGACATCCATTTCCCAGCATATTTCAGGAATTCATCATTTGTATGGCTGAGTAGTCCTCCATTGTAAAGATGTACCACATTTTCCTTATCCACTCATCAACTGTTGGACATTTGGGTTGATTCCATGACTTTGCTATTGTAAACAGTGCTGCTATGAACATGGTCATGCTTGTGCTATCAAGGTGAATTTTTGCTGTATGTGAGGTTATTCCCAGAAGTGGAATAGCAGGGTCATAAGGCATTTCAATCTTTAATCTCTTTAAGAATCTCCAGACGGCTTGCCAGAGTGGTTGTATGAGCCTGCATTCCCACCAGCAATGTAGGAGAGTTCCCCTCTCTCTACATCCTCCCAAGCATTTGTTGTTGTTTCTATTGTGAATTTTTGCCATCCTGACCAGGGTGAGATGATATCTCAGGGAAGTTTTGATTTTCATTTCCCTGATGGTTAAGGAAGTGGAGCATTTTTTAAGATATTTGTTAGACATTTTAATTTCATCCCTGGTAAAGTTGAACGGGAACCAAATAGGCTTTATCCCCGGCACACAAGGTTGGTTCAACACACGCAAATCAATAAATGCAATTCATCATATAAACCAGTCCAAAGTCCAAGACCACATGATACTCTCGATAGATGCAGAAAAAGCTTTTGACAAGATCCAATAGCCTTTTATGATCAAAACGCTAGAGACAGTAGGAATGGAAGGAACCTTTATCAATATAATAAAAGCTGTATACAACAAGCCCACAGCAAGGGCTATACTCAATGGGGAAAATCTGGAAGCAATCCCACTTCGATCAGGAACTAGACAAGGCTGTCCACTCTCACCATTTCTATTCAATATTGTGCTTGAAGTTTTAGCTGAAGCCATAAGACAAGAAAGGGGGATAAAAGGGATTCAAATCAGCAAGGAAGAAGTCAAGCTATCCCTATTTGCAGATGACATGATCTTATATCTGAGTGATCCCAAAAACTCCACCAGGAAGCTCATGGAACTAATTGAGAAGTTCAGCAGGGTGGCAGGATACAAAATAAATGTACAAAAATAAGTGGCCTTCCTATATGCCCAGAATGAAAGAAGTGAACAAGCCCTGAGAGAAACAATCCCATTTACTACAGCCCCTAAAAAAATGAAATACCTTGTTATATACCTAACCAAGGAGGTAAAAGACCTTTACAATGAAAACTTTAAAACACTAAAGAAAGAAATTGCATAAGCATGAGAAGGTGGAAAGACCTCCCATGTTCCTGGATTGGCAGAATCAACATCGTAAAAATGACCATCCTACCAAAGGCAATATATAAATTCAACGCTATACCGATTAAAATCACAAAGCAATTCTTTAAAGAAGTTGACCAAACAATCTCAAAATTCATATGGAGGCACAAAGGACCCAGAATAGGAAAACCAATCCTGAGTAACAAAAACACTGCTGGAGGTATCACCATACCAAACCTTAGTCTATACTACAAATACATAGTTATAAAAACAGCCTGTTACTGGCTCCAAAATAGACACACAGATAAATGGAAAAGGATTGAAGACCCAGATATAAGCCCACAAAATTACAGCCATTTGGTTTTTGACAAAGGGGCCCAAAGAATCCAATGGAAAAAGAACAGTATCTTCAACAAATGGTGCTGGCAAAACTGGATCTCTACATGCAGAAGATTAAAACTGGACCCATACTTGTCACCATGTACAAGACTTAATTCCAAATGGATCAAGGACCTTGATATAAGGCCAGAGACTATAAAAACCATAGTTGAAAGGATAAGGAACTCCCTCGAGCTGATTGGACTGGGCCAACAGTTCCTAAACAGACATCCAATGGCACAGTCACTGCTACCAACTCTCAACAGTTGGGATCTTGTGAAATTAAAGAGCTTCTGTTCAGATAAAGAGATTGTAACACAAGCTCAAAGGCAACCCACAGAATGGGAGAAAATCTTCACTAACCACATATCTGATAGAGCTCTACTATCCAGAGTGCATAAAGAACTTAGAAAACTAAACACCAAGGAAACTAATGGCCCAATTAAAAAATGGGCCCTGGAACTTAAAAAAATGAACAGAACCTCTTTAATTTCATAAGAGCCCATTTGTTGAGTGTTGGTCCTAGTGTCTGTGTTATTGGATTTCTGTTTAGGAACTGTTGGCATAGCCCAATCAGCTCAAGGGAGTTCCCTATCTGATCATCTAAGTTTTTTATAGAAGTAGTGAAAGTGGACAGCCTTGTCTAGTACCTGATTGAAGCAGTAATGCTTCAAGTTTTTCCCTATATTTCCCCATAATCCTTGCTTTTGGCTTCTGGTATACAACTTTTAATATGTTTATATGAATTTCTTCCACTCCAACTATTTCTATGGTTTTGATCATAAAAGGATGTTGAATCTTGTCAGAAGTGTTTTCTGCATCTATCAAGACTATCATGTTGTTTTTGACTTTGGATTGATTTATATGATGATTTTCATTTGTTGTTAGGGATATATAAATAATTCAAAACTTCCTGATTCAATTTAGGTAAGTTGCGCCTATTAAAGAATTCATTCATTTCTTTTGTGTTATCAAATTTAATTGAGTGTAAACTTTTTGAAATATGACCTTATAATTTCTAAATTTCTTGGGTATCAGTAGTGATAACTCCATTTTCATTTCTAATTTTGTTAATTTGTGTTTTCTCTTTTAGATTTTGGTTTATTTAGCTAGGGTTATATCAGTCTTATTGACTTTTTTCAAAGAACTCACTTTTTGTCTGATTGATTCTTTGTATTGTTTTCCTTATCTCGATTTCAGATATTTCTCCCCTGATTTGTTGATTTCTTCTCTTATACTGCTTTTGGGACTGGATTGCTCTTGTGTTGCTAAAGCTTTAAGAATCAGTCACTTACTTTTGAAGTTTCTATTTTTTTTTTTGATATAGGCATTAAGAGCTATAAACTTACCTCTTAGGATAGCTTTCGTTGTATCCCAGAGATTTTCATATGTGGTATTTTCATTATCTTTTGCTTCTAGGAAATCTTGAATTTCCTTTTTGATTTCTTTCTGAACCCATTTCTGATTCAGAATCATACTATTTAATTTCTGAGAGTTATTATATTTTTTGCTTTGTTGTGTTGTGGATGCTAAGTTTTAGACTATGGTGGTCTGAAAGGGTACAGGCTATATTTTCTTTCTTTTATTAATTTATTTTTCTCCTCATACTAACATAATAGGTACCTTTGTCTCCTCCCTCCCTCCACCCCTCCTTAGACCTCCTGCTCCCTCCCTCCTTTTTTCCTTCCTTTCCCCCCTCCCTCCCATTCTCCCAGTGCCCCCTCCCCCATTTCTGAAGCATCCTTTAATGTGTATATCAAACTTTCCTCTGGGTCTTCCTCTCTGATGAGGCGTAAGGACTCAGTGGTATTTCCTAAAACTCATTCTTGTGTTCCCCTTAAGTATAAGAACACCATTGTGACTATTAATCCTTTGCTTCTAAGGATCCTAGTGCCTTTAGTCCATGCTAGATTTTGAGGGGTCAATGATATGTTGGTCATTGTGCAGATCTCCTATTATAATTGCTTTGGCCCTAACTTGTGTGGAGTATCTTGTATATCATGACTCCTCCCATCCTTATGCTCTTACAATCTTACGGCCCCCTCTTCCACAAATTTCTCTGAGCTTCAGGATGGGGAGCAATTAGGCAGGTGTGTACAGGCTATATTTTCAACCTCCCTGCATATGTGGAGATTTGTTTAGTGGCCCAATATGTGGTCTTCTTTGGAGAATTTTGGTGAGTTGCTGAAAAGAAGGTGTATTCTTTGCTACTTGAATGGAAGGTTAAATAGAGATCTATAAGGTCCATTTCAGTAAGGGTTTGATTTAGTTCCAATGTATCTCTGTAGAGTTTTTGGCCTGTTGATCTATCCCATGTTGAGAGTGGGGTATTGAAATCCCCAACAATTATTGTTTTGGGATTGATTTCTAGTTTAAGAAGTTGTAGTGTTTGCTTAATGAATGTGGAGGAGCCCATATTGGTGTGTATATGGTCAATATTGTGAAGTCTTCCTACTGAATTCCTGTGAATAAAATGTAGTATCCTTCTTTATCTCTTATGATTTGTTTTGGTTTGAAATCCAATTTGTCAGCATAAGTGCTACCTGTGGTACTACTTATTCAGGGAGGCTCTAGCCTGGGCTCCTGAATCCATAAAGTCTGGCTACAGACAAGCCTGAGCAAGAAACCATACAGGCAGAGGAATGGACAACCAATGGACGGAGGGATGAACAACCAATGAGAAACGGCCATCCAACCTGAACACCCAGTAAACAGCTAAATGATTGGTGGCTGCTCTCCCCCTCCCCTTAAGTAGAGGGGTAGCCGCACCTGATTGGACCCTGACCCTACATAAGCCCAAACTCTTCTTGAGTAAAGTCTGAGTCTGCAGGCTACTCTTCATTTGTGTGTTGCTTCTAGCCTGACTCCCGGGGTCTGGGTGGTGACCCCGTCGCCGGCTCGCCTTTTCACCTCAAGCCCACGAGGCCCTGCCGTTTCCCTTCTTCCACTGGTTGGCCCGGCAGAGGATTCGGCAACATCTGGCACTCCAACATGGGGCTGCAGTAAAGTTCAGTGAGTGGCCCCTTTAGTTTTGTTGTTCCTTTGCTTACGGTGCCTGAAGATGAACAAGTGGCCCCCTCCTCTTTCCCTTTCCCTGTTTGTCCTTAGGAACACAATCACTTGACCTGCCTATGATCAAGGAGCCCCTCTTAAGGTTAGGAACATAATCGCTCGCTTGATTTGCTGATAATTAAGGAGCCCCAATTGCTTGTTTGATTTCCCCATGATGAAAGAGCCCCTCTAAATTAAGGCTTTTCCTGGCGAGTTCACATGAGAAATTGGTCCCCTCAGAACTCAGAGCCCAGGTTCAATTATATTGAATCGCCTGACTGGGGGGGGGGAGTGTACAGCCCGGAGGAGTAACGAACCCCTGAAGTCCTCACTAAACACAGGATGCTTAGATCTAAAACACCTCTGCATATGTGCTGCACTAGGTCTCTCCTTGGACATCAGTTACCCTTTCAGGAGTTGTTTTCACTTCCTTCTTGGTTCTGAAAGTCACTGCCTTTTATATTTTTTCCTGCACTTTTTCACCTTGTCCACTCACCTCCTAGTCCTCTCTGCTGCATTAGGGAACCTTTCCTCTCCATAATGGGTAATTTACCATCCCATTAGAAGGCACCCCAGCTGACTGCCCTTAAGGCTCTACTAGAAGTACATAGGATCAAAGTGATGCCCAAGGACTTAGAAGATTTTTGGGAGGAAGCTTTAATCTTAGCTCCTTGGATTTCTCCAGAAAATGTATGGGGTCCACAAATTTGGATGGGAAGTGCTCTTTCTCGCCCAGAAGAGGGAAGTCCAGGATGGCCATATGCTTCCCACCCCCTTTGTTCCCATCCTCCTAGGCATGGTAGCAAGCCTTAAAGGAGCCTTCCCTGATTAATTGTTACAATGTAACTTGTGGCAAGAACCCTAAAATAGCCCTTTGTTCTTCCTTGGGATCCCTCTCCTTTCTGGATGAGGACTCTGCAGAGGACTCACAGGTCCATGGGGGGGGCGGGGCATTTCATCCCCTGCTGACATCCCCTTCCCTCCTCCTCTTCTTCCTGTAGCTCTTGACTCCCCCTCTTTCCTGGCTGTATTTTCTACTTCAGACGATACTGGTCTTGGTCTCCAATATCTTAATACGTGTCTTAAAATTTGTAGAAACTAGAGGCCTCAAGGTTAAGGTTGCTGGCCTAGAGGAATTGTAGAATGAGGCTATGCTTTTAGCACCTCGGATCTCCCCAGAGAATATGTGGGAACTGGACCTATGGATAAGGGTGCTTTTCCTTGTTAGATGTTTTTCATAATTAAACTAAGCTGCCAGATTTAACTAAAGAGGTATTGTTTTCAATAAGGTTTCCTTAAATTTTAGTCCACTTTTGATAAAGCTTTCAAGGGTGATTTTAAGACAGTTGCCGGTAAATTGCTGTAAAATGTTGTTCATGTGCTTATATGCTTATATGTTCTATGTGTACATGTTGTGTGTCTTGTGTCTGTGGCTACTTCAATTTTTTTTATTTGTGTTGTGTGCTAATATTAAAATTTTGGCATGCCAGTTTTGAATACACGTATGCATACTTAAAGATAAGAACAAATAATGTTGATGACATCTAAGGCCTTAATTACTTATGTTTTATATCTATCACAATTGTTTTTCTAATAGATTGTAAGTTTTCTTTCACACAAGTTTTCTTACAGGTTTTTCCACCTATTCCCGAAATAACAAAGCTTGCTTTCCAGATCATCAGGGCATCTATCTATTCAGACCTTGGATATTTCTAGGATCACCAAAGGCCCATTGTAAGCCTGGCTGTCCTCTACTGAAGCTATGACTTACTAATTTACAATGGTTAGGTACTGATTTATGTCTCCCCAGCTCTTCTACATCATTTCTGTGTCTGTGCTGCCTACAGTCCCTCTGCCTGCTCCTGCCCTGACAAAACCTCCTTTGCTCTGCCACTGCTTGAGTTCCCCTTTGGGACCATGGTTCCTTCTTTGCCATGATCTCATGACTGGTAGCCAATAATGGGTAAAGCTCCACACGAGGGTGGTGACCAACCTAAGACAGGCACAGTTGCCTATATTCCACACAGCTGAAGAGGCTCGAGGTCGCCCCAGCTATCATGGTCCCCACTGAAAAATTTTTATAAATAAAGGGATGAAAATGTGGCACTACTGATTCACGGAGGTCCTAGCCTGGGCAAGGAACCATACAGGCAGAGGAATGGACAACCAGTGGGCGGAGGGATGAACAACCAATGGGAAGGAGGGATGAACAACCAGTGGGAAATGGCCATCTAACCTGGACACCCAGTAAACAGCTAAATGATTGGTGGCTGTTCTCCCCCTCCCCTGAGTAGAAGGGTGACTACACCTGATTGGGCCCCAACCCTATATAAGCCCAAACATTTCTTGAGCAAAGTCTGAGTCTGCAGACAACTCGTCCTCTGCGTGCTCCTTCTCACCTGACTCCTGGGGTCTGGGTGGTGACCCCATCCCTGGCTCACCCATTCACCTCAAGCCCCTGCCGTTTCCCCTCTTCCCCTGGCTGGCCTGACAGGGGATTCAGCAACACTATCCATACATGTTTCCTGGCTCCATTAGCTTAAAGAATTTTTGGCCAACCTTTTACTTTTAGAATGTGCCTGTTTTATGTGGTGAGATGTGTTTCTTGAAGGCAGCAGATGGATGGGTTGTGGTTTATTATCCATGTTTGTAACATGTGTTTTGATTGGTGAGTTAATTCCATTGACATTTAGTGTTATAATGGAGAAATTACTTCTAATCCTGACATTTTTGTATTTAGTCACTTTCATAAGTGTATTCAGCTTGTAGGTTATGGTGATATTATACTTCACTTCTGTCCTGGATATGCTTGTTCTTTTCTTCAAGTTTGGGTATCTTTTCTAGTATTTTTTGAAGGCCTGGTTTGGTGGTTATATAAGCCTTTAAGTGGTCTTTATAGTGGAAAATTTTTTTTCACCCTTGATAATGATTGACAGTTTTGCTAGGTATATCAGCCTTGTTTGACATTTGTATTCATTCAATTCTTGAAGCAAGTCTCTCTAAGTTTTTTTGGCTTTTACTATTTCCATTGAAAAATCATTTGTTATTTTAATAGATTTACCTTTAAAAGTGACTTGTTTTTTTCTCTCTTGAAGCTCTCAGAACATTCTCTTTCTCTTGTATATATGGTGTTTTCACTATTATTTTTCATGATGAGTTTCTATTTTGGTCATATTTGTTTGGGGTGTGTAATACCTCTTTTATTTGGATGGGCCTCTCTTTCTTTAGATGTGGAAAGTTTTCCTTTATGATAATTTGGAAAATTTCCTGAGATGCAGTATTTTGGGATTCTTGTTCTGGTATTCCATGAAGGCACATATTAGGCTTCTTCAAGGTGTCCCATAATTCTTGAATATTCCTCTCAAGTATCTTTTTGGCTTTGACAACGTCTTCCGGTGAACTGATTTGTTCTGCTATTTTGTCTTCAAGATCTGATATTCTATTTTCTGCTTCATTAGTTCTGCTGATAAGACACTCTGTTGAGTTCTGGGTTGAAGATTGCTTGTCTTTTAGCTCGAGTTTAATTTCTACTTGAGATTGTTTTAACTGCTTTATGCCTTATTTTTGTTTCTTCAAGTGCTTTTTGATATGGTTATTTAACTCCTCCCATATTTACTCTCTCACTGTTTTAATCATAATAAAGATCAAGCTTTGAAAATCATTATCTTGGGTATGGTTTTCTTGGTTATTTTCTGTGAGTTTGTTCTGGTTGGATTCCATCATTAAGGGGTCGATTCTTTTTGTAGGAGAATTGTTGTCTTGGTTTTTGTTTCTCATGGATTTGCACTGTGACCTGGACATTTTTATTTTATTTCTTATGCCTTCTTTTTATTTTTGTTTGTTTTTGGCTGAACTGCATTAGACAATATTACTACACTTGAGCAGTTATTATTAATGTTTCCCTTGGAGTTGGCTATACCTGTCTGGTCTTCATGTTACTTCCTAGATGAGGCTATTGGACTATTAGTACATCAATTAAGGCAGGTTTAGTAGACAAGGATTGAAGATTAGTATGGTACTTTTTAGGTTTACTCCTTGGTGACATGTAAGGTTGAATGGTATTCTCTGAAGTTGTATGGGTTTTGGGGTGTCTGTATGGAAATGTTAAACTACAGTGACTAATAATTGAGAAGAACAAGACGGTAAAAGGATTTACTTATTTTAAAGGTGGATGTAAAGATTCTCTTCTGTATGATGGGATTATTTTAGAAGACTTTGGATGAATGGTGTTGCTTGGTTTTTCTCTGGACTCTGTTTAATTCTGAGGAGCAGGGAGTCTGACTACATCCAGGGTCCAGGGCAGAAAGGCAGAGTGACAAATGTGGCAAGCAGATGACCTGAGGCCTAGGGTGTGGCCTAGGGGGCTTACCTGAGGAGCATTGATTCCTCTGGGTCTGCTTCTACATTTGGGCCTGGGTCTAGGGCAGAAAGTCATTATTTTTCTTCTTATTTTGTGTTACTTCATACTTTTTCTTCCCTCACTCCTGTATTTTTTTTCACTTTTTTACTAATGATATTTTAACATTTTTAAATTTTTTTATTATTTATTCAATTGTGCATGTATGTGTGTGTACATGTGTGTATGTATGTGTATGTGTGTGTGTAGAACCACAGACGAATTCGGGGACTACCATGGACGCCTCCACCTCCTCCTTGTTACTCTGCCCCGGGATTCACAGGCTCTGCCCTACCAGGACCAGAAACACAGGCTGCCCCCGCTTCTGCCCCGTGTCTATACGTGGGGTCTAGGATCCGAATTCAGGACCTTCCGCCTGCAAGGCAGAGGCTTAACCCCTGAGCCACCTCTTCAGCCCCTAATAATATTTTAATTTTGATGATATGTGACTTCTAGTTTTCTCAAGACCAATCTCTTACATACAGAAGTTTTGGAACAAAACAAAAAGAACTTAGATATTTAACAGCTTAGCTGATTATAAGTTAATACTCAATTTTCACAAATTTTGAGATCTCAAATGTCTGACTTACAATTTAGACATGTAGTTTATAAGACTGTTTTCCTTTTTCATCTCAAAAGTTTGTTGTCTTTACTGAGAATATAGTAATTAATATGCCACCTGTATCTTAAGAATTTTGAATATTTGCATATCCATTAATACTATTAATAAATAAACTATGTCTTCCATTACAGCAAATGTCCTTACAGGTAATGCAATTTTAATTCTAACAGCTGATAAGAAGCAGTGATTGCTGTTTTAGCTGGCTTTATTAAACTGATTAAGATGAGTACTACAGCATTACCAGCCTAGATTATTAAGCTAAATAAAACAAAAATCATTACATATAATTTTGTTTATTTAAAATTATGAAAACCAAAGATATTAATCTCATGCATAAATGCTGAATATCTCTCTGTAAAAGAGATTGTTGGGCAATGTGAAGAACAACTTGGAATAAATAAGTCTTCTTTCATGTTGAATTAAACATGATCATTCATAACTGAAAATGACATAGGAGCTATATGACAAAGGGACAGTACAGAAGAGTAATAGATTGATTTTTATTTATATAAAATAATCATTGCAACAGAGCTAATACTTGGATTTGGTATTGAGTTATAGACACAAGTTAAAGAGTTAAATGAGTATGGTAAATGAGTATTGGTACCAGATTGAAATAGAATAAAAACTTCAGGTATCAATATGCATTCAGGGTGAAGGTGTGCAAGAAGGTGAGGAATGAGGACTAGTATACATTAGACACAAAAAAGCATTATACCATGATTTGAGTTGATTTTAGATCATAAGATCAATGCTACTCTCTTATAAGGAAAGTGGTAGACTAAAGTAAAAAAAGGCATATATCTTGCTTTAAGAAAGCATTATGTAATTTAATTTCTAAAAGAAAAAACTGAACTTTTTTAAAGTCATGCAAATTTTAATTTGGGAAGATCTGCACCGACTTTCAAGAGCAATATATACTGTGTAGACAAGATATTGAGGGTTTTAGAAATTTAATGAGAAGTTTTAGAGCTTACCACCAATCAGGTATAGCACTGCACTGAAATCCAGGTCTCTAATTAAACATCCACAGTTGTTTAGTTGTTAGTTGTTGTTAACAATTCCAAATAACCAAGCCCTGGGAAGATTATTGTGAAATGTCAGAGCTTGGTACTGTTTGGTCTGTTGTCTTCATAGTGGCTGTTTCCTTAACTTTCATTAGGTTTTAGGTTAAGACTTTTAGATTCCTTGTTTTTCAGATGAGTATTTGACATATGCATTGCTATAATGAAAAAAATGATATTTATATGTCTTCTTTTAATCTGGATGTGATTGAGAGCAAAGTGAATTGCACTGGCAATCTGTGCCTCAACTCATGCATGGATGTCTAGGTTCATAAAAAGTATGCATTTGGCCGAGCTCCAACGCTGGAACAGAAGGAAGTGCCAAAGGTCTGTGACAGAGTCAAGGTTTTTTGGCTTTTCTATGAAGGGAAATTAACACATGAACATTAAATGAAAAATTCCCCATCTTCATGCAAAATGCAGCAACATTAATTACAAGGTGAAACTCTATTCATATCCTATTTCAGAAAGTGGTGGGTTATTTTTCATTCTGAGAGAACTGATTGTTATTCAATAACCCTGCTGGATTTTGCCTTTAAATGCATTTATCAACTAAGAGAGTTGCTTAGAAAATAAGTTTATAAGGTTAATTGCTGCTGCTTTATGCGGAATGCAGAAATTGTGATGGTGACTGAACATTATCCTGGCCAGGAGAGGATATTTCAAAGGACTCAGCTCTGATAATGTGTGACATGGGTTTCCTTAATGAGAAATGGCTCTTATCTTTAACATAAGCTTCTCACACATCATACATTTCCAAATTGAGGCTTGTTCCATTTAAAATTTCTCAACTATTAAAAAAACAGGTAAAGTTTGTTGAATTGAATAAACACTATTAAATAATAAAAATCTGATTGCTATATAAGAAAGGATTTTTCTATCAATGTACATAGATTCAAAATAAAATGTACATATGTATTTTTTTCTGAATGTGCATGTATCATTATGTGATAATGACAAATCTGAATTATCTTTGGAAAGACATTGATACAACATAGACTTCATTGGGTATGATGTACAGAATTATTTTTACTATCATTTCAGTGGAATACGTGCCAAAGATTTGTTTGGCATACATGACTAAGAAATGAGTATTTATCTGTGAACATCCTGAGACAGAAGAATTGAATCTTTCATCTTATCTAGAAGAACATTAAATGAAGAATAAAAATCTGAAGAGAAATAGATATACGCCTAACAATTATAAGCCCACTAGTGCTCTCCACTAGCAAAACCTAGTTGATCTTCTAACAATAATGTCAGTTTTTTAGTCTTCTAATCTTCATTTCAACAATCATCAGTTTTTTCATTTGAGCTTTCATGAAAAGAGAGAAGAGGATTTCTGTTCAACATTTTTAAACTGTTAGAGAAATCTGAGCTGAGAAATGGTTGGGGAATTAAATCCTTTGCCGCAAAATCAAAAGGACCTGAGTTCAGATCCCAGATTCCACATGAAATTGTCTGTGAAAATGAAATCAGTCTGCACTTCCAGGCCTGGAAGGAAGAGCCTGGAATATTTCAGAGCAAAGAAATTAGGAAGTAGAGTAATACAAGATAATTTGGACTGTCAGACTTGGGGCTCCACAGGCACAAACACTCAAATGCTTTCTTGTACATATACACGCGCACACACACACACACACACACATGCACACACATTCACACAAGCATATATGAATGCATGTATGTACTGCAGAGGGAGAAGAGAGAGAGAATGAAAGAAAGAGAAAGAGGGAGAAATCTGAGCAATTTCTTGATAGCATTGACCTACAAAGCTTTGAAGATGATTCTTTTATGTTTTCCACTTCATCTGCAGTTGCTGTTCCAAGGCTCGCTGTGTTCCTGCCAAACCAGTAAACTTCCTCTTCCTAGAACTTTATACATCTTCTGTAATGAAGATACTCATTCCATAGTTCTCCACTTGAACATTATTCCTTCAGATTTTGCTACATGGATCCTGGCTCTTATGCAGTTTTTTTATTGGTTTTCCCTCAATGAGGTGTTTTAATCTAACCCGCAAAATGACACTGTCAAACACACACCCTCTCATTCATCATGAAGTTTAAATTATATGACACTTACAGTATCATTATCTGAAAGTGTCTTGTTACATTTTTGTGTTCAGAATTACTGTCAGACTAAAGTGTTTGCACGATTAGGAGTATGGTGTCCTTTCAGCGCATGATATCCCAAGAGGGTTGTAGTTAAAAATTCTTTGTGAATTGAAGTACAAGAGGGAACATTTGACATATATAGATTCCCATGATATGATCAAGGCATCTCTGTTCTAAACTTGTGGCCACGAGTTCTACTAGCCAAATAATATGTGTGGGATGCAGGCTTAGCATCATTGGCAAAGATTAGTGGGGACTAGTTAAGACTGACATAATTCTTATCTGAATTCAATTTTCATTCTTATGATGAATTTGGATTTCAAAAAACAAGGTGAAAATGCAATTTTTAATTTTTGATGAATTTCTGATATATCTTTCTCTTCAGTTTTTATTAAAAATTGTATTGCTGAATTTTTTCAATTTTCTGGAAAAACTTCTTTGCAATGTTAGCTATAAAATTAAATGTGACACTTAGAGTGTAAAAAAATCAAGACACATTGAGTAAGATTTCATTCAAAAAAAGAACATATTTTGCACTTCTATCAAAATTTAGTTAATTGATAAAATAGAGAAAGTAAGATATTGTGCTCTGACTTTGTAGACCCATGTCTCTGACACTTATATTAGATGCCCTGTTTCAGTTTACGAATGATTCTCCTTCTTGGTCTTCAAAGAATCATGTTTGTTCTCTAGTAAGCCAATGGAATTGAAAGATAAAAAAAAGTGTCAAGCAAGTCTGTGATTCAACTAAAAAGGATTTTTTCCCTTGTTTTTGTCCTCTACTGTTCTAAAACTTTACTTCCATACTAAGTCTCTGAAGTATTGGTATTCCAAGTGTTTACTATGATATCCAGTTTATGAAAAATACTTTTTTAAGTTTCTATTCATTTGAATAGAACAGATGTTTGAACTTGGAGGTCATGCTTCTTTTTGTAATGCAAAATTTTTTAAAAATATTTTGGAAGACTTTTGGACTATGAATTCTTTAACTTTAGTTGGAGAGAACTTTAGGGTAGCAATATGACAGAACAGATAAGTGGCATGTTCCACCATTTGCACTGAAGTTTCCACATGTAGAACTCCAAGACTGTCCTGATCATGTATCCATAAAAATTATGTTCAAGCAGGCTAAGACCCTGTGACCTATAAACTGGCAAGGTAGACAGCCATTGTATGAAGAATCATGTAGCTTAAATACTCTGCATCTTTCAATCCTGTGCATTGGCTCTTATGCCTGTTCTCTGAATATAATCATACCTGGCTTCTTCTAATGTCACTAGTCTATGAGTCATGCTAATGAAGATCTAGGGTCTCAGTATGTGCAGAGAATGTTCTTGAAAGCAACAAACAACTTTGATACCTTCTGCTCAATATAAAGTAATTAAGTGAGATTATTTGTGTTAAATTGCTTATAGGGAGTTATATGTGTGTACATATGTGCTTCTTGATGACATAGTTAAAAGTGAAGAAAATTTAAGAAAAAAAAATAACCTTTCATCTAATTGCTGCATGATACCAAACATTTTTTTTTGACTGCTATGGATCCTCAGTTCTGTACGGTGTTTGCTGTGATATTATCTGGACATGCTTTAAAGAACACAATTAAGTCTCATGTCCTGAATGAAATAGAATCTATCAAAGACAGAAATTTCAGGGCCAGAGAGATGGCTCAGGGGTTAAAGTCTCTTCCTGGAGAGTAGAAGGTCCTGAGTTTGGATCCCAGGTCTCCATATAAAAACATCAGACTGAAATGGTGGCAGCCTGCCTTTCTGGCCCTAGAAGACAGTGCTTGTAAAACCCCAGAGCATATCAATAAGGAGGTAGAGCAAACCAGGGTGATTACTGATGTCACCCTAGACATAAGAGAAAGTCAGAAAACTGAAAGACGAGCAGCGATAACTCTATCTTTAGAAGCTGTACATTTGTTCATCTTTCATGAGTTCTAGGAAGAGGAAGTTTACTGGTTTGGCAGGAACACAGCGAGCCTTGGAACAGCAACTGCAGATGAAGTGGAAAACATAAAAGAATCATCTTCAAAACGTCTCGTTTTGCTCATTTATTAATACTATTGAATATTACACTTAAAATATTGCAAATGGAAATATTTGAATATGTAAAATTATATTTCTGGAATTTTAAGCCTGCATTGAAACACACACACACACACACACACACACACACACACACACACACACACACTTACATAATGCTTTCAAACTTTTTCCTAATTATCTTTTTTTAATAATTTATTTATTTTTTCCACTCATACTGATTATCTTTCTAATTAGCAGGAATTAGAAATGTGATCTTTGGCCATATTAACCAGCACCAGCCCTTCAAAGCATTGAGCCTGTCAACATTTCATTGTAGATGGGCAATTCCATATCTCCCTAACTGACTGTTGACATTTGATGCTGGCTATGCTCCATGTTCCAGCACATAACAAGGTGCATGATAATGCAGATCACCTCTACTGAGCTAAATGAGATATGTGTGCCACACAAAAGTACTAGGGACTAGTTAACAGTAGGAAAAGGAGAGATGATGAGAAAGGATGATATGGAGAATTATGGGACTATAACTTCAATTCATTATATTCAAGTATGAAATTGTTACAGAAAAAAAAAGTCCCATCCAGTTTATCTATGACAGATTTTGTCAGAGTTATCATGATTAAGGCTTCTGGGACAGGAGAAGATATGTTCTCATGTTATTTTGTAGAGAATAGGAGTGTGAGGATGGGATTGCGCTGAAGATGAATCCTACAGGGTCTTGAAAAGTGACTTAGCCAAAAGGCAAATTATCTAGCAGAAAATAAAAATTTCAACTCATATTTCTCAACCTTAGAGCCCCTAGCTAAAGTAGTAATGATATATAATGCTAGAAAAAGGAAAAAACTGTCTTTATTATTCCCTCTTCTCAAGTTATTAGCATGGTTTCCCACCTGTTGACTCTCAAGTCTTATTACTTCATTTCTTATCTGTTACTCTGGTTTCCAATTGTCAAAATCTATCAACGTATGTCCAGTATTTTTCCATCTCTATTTGTTTTTCCTTCTTAATATATACTCATCATCTTTAGCAGTGTTGAAATTCATTTTTCCCTTTGCATTTGTGTTGGCCACACCAACAGACAGTGCGAGTAGGGACCCAGAACCAGCTGGACGCCCCTGGGGCTGAGCGGGGGGTAAGTGTCGCGGCCTGGACCCCAAAGAACCACACCAAGCCGGGAGTGCTGTCAGAGTAGATGCTCAGCAGGAACTCAAACTTTATTTGCTCGTACAGGCTTTATATAGATATTAGGAATGGGTGGAAATTGGGGCATGATGGGGGGTGGTGAGGAGGCTCCTTGTCCAATGCAGGCAGCCTGCGTGGCAGGGAGGAGGGGAGTGATTAAGAAACTGCGCCACTTATGAGGAAGCTACTACTGAAATCGAAACTCAAAGTCAGGTCCTGAAACTTTAGCCAGGCTCGAGAGGATACATGTAGGCCTCTGGGCCAATGCCCAGGTCGATTTTCCCCACACATTTGTATCCTGGACTAGTTACGGTATTGCTCTGTAGAACCAGTCTATCCTGACTGCAGATGGCAATCAGTCCTGGAGAGAGTCTTATGTCAACTGAGGGCAATGTCTGCTAGGATTAAGCATATGAAACAACATGGGATTCACTCGCAGCCTGACTGTAAAAGGTGGAACACAAAGTAGTTCCAGAGTCCAGATACAGAAGTGATATTCTGGAACATACGTACTTTTATAGAACCAGTATTGAAGACTCGGGTACTCTTTCAGCCAATCAGTGCTCAGATGACAAATTATACCTCCAGCCCAGATTCTGACACAATTATTGCTATGGATTCTCTGTATTTTGTCACAAAGCAGATAAAGCTAGTACCTTGTCAGCCAAGGAACCAGTCCCTTAGATTAAGAGCAGTACCATTTTTAGGTTCTGATATGCCTCTTATCATAGACTGCAAAGAGTCACAAAGGCTTGTGTATCTGCTGGTTTTCTTCCCATGAAACTACAAAGGATTCTTTCCTGATGGCTCATTTTTGCTTAGTCTGCAGCATTCTGTTTCTCAGAGAATACATTCACACTCAAGACTTCATGTGTGCTGAGTTCTAGGGCAGCAACAGTTGATTAAATGGCATATCACTACTCCCTAGAATGAAAAACTGCAGTAATCCCAACAAGCAGGCAACAAAAGTCATGGGAGTTTTGAAGTGGAAGCTGACACCAACTGAGCTGCTTTTCAGACATTCATTTCCCTTTCAAAACATCTGCCTTTGCTTCCTCTCTTCAAGAAGTGTACTCTCACTGTCAACCAAGCCCAAAGTATTAATGACTTACAGTCAGTCTTAATCTCTTTTCTGACATGCCCTGTTTTGTTGGCTGTATGATTAGGGGATACAAACTATCTCCTTCAAAGGCTCTATTTTGTCACATCCTGTTTGCAGTCAGATGAGCTCTAAACAAGAATCAAACTATGTAACTGCTGAGGAGTAGTAATGTTGACCTCTTGGTGTCACTAAATGTTCTTTGTAAATACCCTGTCTCCTCATCTAAATTAAAAAGCTCTTAAGGACAATGATTTTGTGCCTTGCATTACCTTAAATAGCTTTGTGCATAACTGCTGCTTAACATTGGAAAGTCAGTTGTTGCCCTTTAACTGCATTAGAAAGAAAGTACAAGGAGAGAGAGAGATGCAGTATAGGATTAATAAAAATGAATGGAGTTTAGAAGGTGCTTAAAAGCATGCCACTCACTTCACAAGTTTTATTGCAATGAGATCATAAAAAGCTAAAATTCTATCCTGACCAGTAGACACACACAAGTATCAGCATGATCTATCATAGTCATAAGGAGTTCTGTTCAGCTGCTGAAAGTGTGTTATCTAATCAAACCAAGGCACTCATCTAGGTCGTTCCCTCACCCTTTGAAAGTCACAGGAAGTTTAAACATGGGAATATGTTTTTTTTTTTTAAATACAGATTTCATTAGAGTTATCTCAGATTTCAGAACAAAATGAAAAAGGAAAAAAAGCCAGATTAAAAAAAACAAACAAACCAGCATGTAGCTTCCTGGATTGGAAAAGCTTAACCTATGCCTGACCTTGCTTCAAGAGTTTAGTATAGCATTACTGGATTTCCCAGTCTGAAATTAACACCATCCATCTCCACCATGGCAAATGTCCACAGAGACACTGTCCAAGTTATCAGCTTGCAGGCTGAATGGAACTAAGAAGCCCTAGGTTACCTGGGTTTTGGATACCAGTTCGCTCCTTAGGTGTTGCTTGCTTGCTTGCTTGTTTGTTTGTTTATTAACAATCTCACTTTGAAAGTGACTAAGAAATTTAGTGAAATATAAAATTACTTTAAAAAGTGAATATGATAGGAACATTACAACATTGCCATATGTGTCTGTTCTTTACGCTAAAAGATATACATGAAACTAAAATCCGATGTACAAAATTACATGATTTCACCTTCTTTCCTTCTTTCTCTGCGTAGCCAGAGAAAGCGAGTTTGTGTCTTCTTTGTCCCTATGTGTTTGTCTTTATGTTTTTTTGTGGTTTGTTGAGCTCAGAAACAGCATACTCATTCCTTTGACAGTATTTCTTTTACTTTACTGTACTTTATTTTTTATTGATTAATTTTAGACAGACGAGGCTCAAGCTTGTTTTTATCTGAAGATGACCTTGACCTTCTGATATTCAAGTCTTTGTCTCCCAAGTTCTGGAATGACAAGAGCAGTTGGTTCTATGTCCAGCTTAACTATTTTTAAAGAAACTTTGCTATTGCTTTACTTAGTTTTTAGTGCTGGGCAAGCTAAAGTTAAAGCAACTTCATTGTTGCTTTGCTTAGTTTCTGGTGTTGAGACTAAACCCAAAACATGACATATGCTAGACAAACATTTGGTCATTGAGTTCTATCCCATCGCTTATTTCCCCTTTTTTAAAATCTTATTTTGGGGCTGGAGAGGTGGCTCAGGAGTTAAGCCTCTGCCTTGCAGGCGGAAGGTCCCGAGTTCGGATCCTAGACCCCACGTATAGAAGCTGGGCGGTAGCGAGGGCGGCCTGCGTTTCCGGTCCTGGTAGGGCAGAGCCTGTGAATCCCGGGACAGAGTAAACAAGAAGGTGGAGGCATCCATGGTGGTTCCTGAATTTGTCCGTGGTTCTACACATACACACACATACATACACACTCTCACACACACATACACACACCATTGAATAAATAATAATAAAAAATAAAAATAAATAAAATCTTATGTTGAGCTATAGAATTGGCTCAACCCCCAGAGTGCACATGGTATAAGGAAATAAACTACTTTTGAAAATTGTCCTCTAACAAGCATATATACTCCAAAACATACATGTGATTGCTCTCTTTCTCTCTCCCCCTCCCTCTTCTCTTTTTCTCTCCCCCCTCTCCTTCTCCCTCTCCTTTCTCTCTTTCTCTCTCTCAAAAATAAAATATTTAAAATTTTAAGTTGCCTATAAACAACATTAGGTATGGTTTATTTCTTTAAATGAACTCCATGAATTGAAAATTTCTTTAATAATAATATTACTACTATCCTCCTCCTATAACAGAATCTCCCAAATATGTCACTTTGGCCATGTTGAGAGCTTCTGTTCTAGGAGGAGGATGGGACTAATATTATATTTCTCTCAAGTGCCAGGATATCACCTATCTCTATGCCTCTGATGTACTGTTCTTGATGCCTGAAATAATATTCACATTCCTATAATGATCCTTACTTGTTGACTTCATACATGAATCAATTACAAGTGCAACTGGTTAGTTCAAGATGTTCATATACCTTAATCTTTGTCATGAAATGTGGAAGGAGAAGACATTTATAGTAGGAGTACATTCTTTTGATTGCAGTGGAGGACTGCAATCAAAGTAAGTTCTACTGTACCCTTTCTTCCAAGGAAGTTAAGAGGACTTCTTGAGTTTAGGCTTCTCATCTGTAAAAATGAGGCTCATAATATGTGCTGCATGGTTGTTACAAGGATTAAATGAGGTCATATGAAATGTTATGGGCAGAATAAATAGTAGTGTCCTTTTATTGGTGGCGCTGCTGTTCAGTTCACACCATCATTCCTGTTACTTTAAGACTTTCTCCTAGTCAAAGTTCTTAAGATTCAGAAAGCATTAGTTTTTCTTCTAAGGACTGTCCAAACATCATTACTATCAAACAGCAATCTCTATATAATTTCTTAACTTGCTACTCAGGGATGCAGTTAAAAATGTTAATTATTAAAGCACAAAACCATCCAAATTTGCATGAGATTATCAGCGACACATCATGCAGCAGTAGAGGTGTTTAGAATTTTAAAATGTCATTTCAAAGTCATTTAATGAGCTCTTGCTCCATATTTCTCCTTCCAGGACCAAAAGCTGCCTTCTCCTTACTTTTTATGTGTTGGTTGCTTATTCTCCTCTCGGTAGATAGCTTCTTCCAGAAAGTTTGTAATTTTGCTTTCCGATGATTTCCTTTCATCTGCATCTTCACATGATATAATCTAACAAACAGAAAATCTCTACAAACAGAAAATCAGAAGTGTGTATCATTTTTTTACTGTGTCTTAGTCAAATAATAAATCTTTGTTCCATACTACTTTTCCAAGAAAGAGTGTAATTTGGTAAAATCTGGCCTCTGGTAGATAGTATACATTCCAACAGAAGTGACATGAAAGATAATATGAGTCTGAAGATAGAAATAAGATTGTACTAAATACTTTACTTTCTTTTTTAATTGAGAATTATCATTTTTCACTTACAAGCAACATGGATTTTTGTCATTCCCCCTACATATTCCCAATCCAACCCCTTCTTCTGCCACCATCCCTATGCACACAACCTCTCCCTCTTTATTTCTGCTGTGTCCCATCCATGGTCCAGTCCAGGCCCTCTGTTGTTTGGATCACAGGTGTTTGTCTGAGGTGACTGAATTGGTAAAGGAATCAAATATCTCCTGTAGCATATGTGACTCTTCAGTAGACAATATCATAAGTGGGGAAGTTCTTCTTCCTTGTCTAGTATGTTGAGGAGATGTTCTCTGAGTGCAATTGTTTTTTTCTAAAATCCTTGCTAGTTCTTGGGAGCATGTAGTTATGGCAGCTATTGTGTAGAAATGATGGTAGAAGTTCTCATTACAGTGAATACTGGGTACAGCAGCCCTCTCATGGCTGGTGAGTGTTGATAGACTCTTGTAATCTGTCTGTCCTCTTTTCTGCAAGATTTCCTGAGCCTTGGTGTGATGAAAGACATCGAAGGACTGATTAGGGTTGAACATTACAGGGTCACCAATATTCTGCATTCTGGCTAGATGTGGTTTTCTGCCTCACTGGTCTTCCGTTGTAATAGGGTACATCTTGATTAAACTCTGAGAGCTTTTTTTCCTGAGGGTTAAATAAGTGTTTAGATGGTGTTTCAATGTCAAGTTTTTATAGTTAAAACTAAGACATTTATTTCTGTCATTTTTTTCCTTTCTAATGTTAATTGGATAGGTTTACAGTATCAGGCATGAGTTTCCTGACAATAAGCACTTTAGAACCTATTCAGAGAGCAATTGCTTGTCCATGGGTCTTACATATTGATGTTTCACTCCTAGATTCTCCTAATCAGAGCTTTCTTTTTTCCCTGAGCTACTTGCCTCTTTTTTTTCTCTCTCTTACTGCTTATTAAGACCTAGACTTTCAATCACTCCCCTTTCAGAATTTTCTTCCACAATTGCCTTATTCATCTAGTTGATGTCTTTTGGGTCTTCTTCTCCCTGGGGCCCAACTTATACTCTATTGTAATTTGTGGATGTTATAGAAATTTCCCTTTGGGTATATAATATTGGGGGTATAATGATAGGATCCACTTACAAAGGAGAACAATGGCCTTTCCTTGACTGGGATATTTCACTCATTATAATTTCTTCCAGCTGCATCCATTTCCAGCAAATTTCAGTATTTCCTTTTTCTTAATAGCTGAATAGTATTCCACTGTGTATGTACACTACATTTTCATTTTACATTAATCTACTATTGGATAACTAGGCTGGTTCCATTTCTTTGGCATTGTGAATAGAACTGCAATGAACATGGATATACATGTCTCTATAGTAAGATGGCTTTCCTTGGGAATAGTTCCAGGAGTGGTAGAGCTTGAACATATAATATTTGGATATTTAACTTTCTTACTGAGGCAAGATGGTATTTCAGATGGTTTTAATTTACATTTCTCTAATGACTAAGGAAGCAATTGTTTATCTCCTCACAATTTAATATTTTAAGTTCATTGTGTACCCTGAATATTAGTCCTCTATCAGACGTGTGGTTAGCAAATATTTTTTCCCCAATTAACAATACATTTTTTTTTTTCTGAACAGAAGCTCTTTATTTCATGAAATCCTGGTTGTTGAGTGTTGTTGAGTGTTGGTCCTATTTCCTGCCCATCTGGATCCTATTCAGAAAATGTTGTCCTAGAACCATCTGTTCAGGGTTGCTTCCTATTTTTTCTTCCATGGATTTTATAATCTCTGGTCAAACATTGAGGTTCTTGATCCATTTGGCATTACTTTTCAGGCAGGATGATAGGTAAGGATTCAGTTTCAACCTTCTGCATTTAGGTATCTAATTTTGCCAATGCCATTTGGCTAATATGCTGATATTTTGTCCAATGTTTTTCCTGGGCACCGATGTCAAAATTAGTAGACTTCACACGTATGAGCTTGCATCTGACATCTCGGTTCTAATCCGTTGATCTATGTGTCTTTTTGGAGCCAGTACCATGCTGTCTCTATTACTATGGATTTGTAACAGGTATGGTAATACCTGTAGCAGTTTTTATTACTCAGGATTGCTTTTGCTATCCTGGACCTTTGTGTTTCCATATGAGTTTTGAGATTGTTTTGTCAATTTCTGTGAAGAATTGCCTTGGAATTCCAATTGGTATTGCATTGAATCTGTTTATTGTTTTTGGTAGGATGGTCAGTTTTATGATGTTAATTAAACAGATTGAGGATAATAGAATTCTTTCATGGTATCTTCTGAAATTTCTTTATTTAAGGTTTTAAAGATTTTATTGTACAGATCTTTCATCCTTGGTTAGGTTTATTCCAAGATCTTTCTTTTTCTTTCTTTCTTTTTTTTTTTTTAGCTATGATAAATAGAATTGCTTCTCTTAGGACTTCTTTGTTCATTCTTAGTGTGTAGGAAAACCATTGATATTTGAACATTAATTTTGTAAACTACCATTCTACTGAAATTATTTATTAGTCCCAGAATTTCTTGATTGAACTTTTATGGTTTCTCAGGTATAAAATAATATAGTTTACAATGACAATATCTTGACTTCTTCCTATCTACTTTGTATCTCTTTTATCTCACACACTCTCGCTCTTTCTTTCTTGACTTATGATTCTAGCTCATACTTCAAGTACAATATTACACAGAACTTTTGAGAGTGGACAGCCTTGTCTAGTTTCTGATGTAAGTCGGAATGCTTCAAGTTTTTCACCATTTAGGATGATCCTTGCTATAGGTTTGAAGTTTATGGCCACTATTATGAAGTTATATATGCTATAAATGTTCCTTCCATCCTTATTGTCTCCAAGGCCTTTATCAAAAAGAGATGCTGAAATTTGTCAAAATTTTTTTCTGTGTCTTTTAAGAGAATAATGTGATATTGGTCCTTGCATTTGTTCATAACATGAAATACATTTATTAATTTATATATTTTTTATTATTATTATTATTATTTATTCAACTGTGTACATGTGTGTGTGTATGCGCTCTCGCGCGCGCGTGTGTCTGTATATGTGTAGAACCACGGACGAATTTGCGAACCACCATGGACGCCTCCACCTCCTTATGCCCGGGGATTCACAGGCTCCGCCCTACCAGGACCAGAAGCGCAGGCCACCCCAGCTTCCGCCTGGCGTCTATACGTGGGATCTGGGATCCGAACTCGGGACCTTCCGCCTGCAATGCGGAGGCTTAACCCCTGAGCCACCTCTCCAGCCCTATATATGTTTTTTTTTTAATTTTTTTTATTATTATTTATTCAACTGTGCGCATGTGTGTGTGTATGTGCGCGCGTGTCTGTGTGTGTGTGTGTATGTGTAGAACCACGGACGAATCGGGAACCACCATGGACGCCTCCACCTCCTTCAGCCACGGGATTCACAGGCTCCGCCCTACCAGGACCAGAAGCGCAGGCCGCCCCCGCTTTCTCCTGGCGTCTATACGTGGCATCTGGGATCCGAACTCAGGACCTTCCGCCTGCAAGGCGGAGGCTTAACCCCTGAGCCACCTCTCCAGCCCCCTAATTTATATATGTTAAAACAACCTTGTTTCTGGAATAAATCCAATCTGGTCATAGTGAATGATCTTTTTGGTATATTTTTGAATCTTGTTTGTTAAAATTTTGTTGAGTACCTTTGCATCTGTGTTCATCACTTTAGTCTATAGTTTGATTTTTTTAATTGGAATCAGTGTAATATTGGCTTCATACAAAGAATTTGGAAGTTTCTTTTCTATTTTGTGGAGTAGTTCTATTGATATTTTTTTCTTAAATATCTGGAATTCTCTGAATCCAACCAGTCCTGAGCTATTTTTGATGGGGAGATTTGTAACTGCTTTTTAAAATTTATCACTTATTACTATTTAAATATTTCATTTTATCACAATTCAATTTTGGTATGCTGAATGTATGTGCTTATAAATTCATCTATTTCTTTATGATTGTCAAATTTAGTTGGAATATAAATTTTTGAAATGAGATCTTATGATTCTCTGCATTTTTTGGTATCACTTTTACTAACACCATTTTCATCTTTAATTTTATTAATTTATGTTTTCTCTCTATAGATGTTTGCTAATTTAACTAAGCATTGATCAATCGTACTAATTTTTTCAGATAACCAGCTCTTTGTTCAATTGATTCTTTGTATCATTTTCTTTTTCTCAATTCAGATATTTCTCCCCTGTTGCTACTAATAATCTCTGTTCATCTACTGCTCTTGGGATTAGTGTGTTCTTATTTCTCTAAAACTTTAACCCCACTGTTAAATTCTTTTTTTGTGGTGTTTCCACTTATTTATAGTAAGGGTTGAGTGGTATAAACTTTCTTTTTAGGATTTCATTCATTGTATCCCAGATATTTTAACATGTGCTTTCATTCTGATTAAGTTCTAGGAATTTTTAAATTTCCATTCTGTCTGGTACTCTCTAGTTCCGTCTGGACCCATTTTTTTGATCAATAGCCTGGTACTTAGTTTCCAAGATTTTGAGTACTTTCTGTTTCTTGCTATGGATGTGTAGCTTTATTACATGTTGATTAGATAAATTAGAAGATGTAATTTCAATTTTTCTGTATATGTAGAGGCTTGTTGTGACCTAGTATGTGGACTAATTTGGGAAAAGTTCCATGAGTTGATGAAAATAATGTGTATTCTTTGGTGTTAAAAGGGAAAGTTTCAAAGAAGTTTTTCAGATACATTTGATTTATGGTTTGATTTAGTTCGAGTGAGTCTCTTTTTAATTACTGACCTATTGACCTATACGTTGGTGATCATGGGATGTTGAAATCCCCTACTATTGTCATATTTGTGTTGATTTGTTGTTTTAGACATTGCAGTATTTGCTTAGGTTTGTAAATATTTAGAATTGTAGAGTTTTGTTGATTGACTGTAGCTTTGACAAGAGTGAAGAGTCCTGTGTTTCTAATGAAGTATTTTGATTTGAAGTCTATTTTGTCAGATATTGGAATTGCTAGTCCTACTTGCTTCCTTGTGTGTGTGTGTACTGTGTGTCCATAGTGGGGGAACCAAGGGTGACTTTAGGAATCATCCTGGACTGTTTCTACCTCCTTTTTGCTTTGTTCTGGGATTTCCTAGGCTCTGTTCAACAAGACCAGAAGTACAGGCTTAGCCATTTCTGGTGTTTTTATGTGGGACACAGGATCCAAACTCAAGACCTTCTGTTACTGAGGCAGAATCCTAACTCTTGAGCTATCTCTCCATACCAGTATCCGATAATTCTTGAATATTCCTTTCATGTATTTTTTAAAAATGTTTTCAGCTTCTTTGAACAGTTTTGTTCTGCAATCTTATCCTCTAGTTCAAAAGTTCTATATTGTTTGTCTGTTTTGTTGGTAAAACTTTCTGCAGAGTTTTGCATTGTATTTAGTTTGTTTTGAATTTTAAGTTTAATCTTGACAATAGACTTCTTTCAACAGCTCTTGATTACTTTTGTGTCAATGGTCTTTTCCATCTCATTTAATTATTTAGTATTTTCTTGTTCAAATTTGTTTATTCAGTTATTCATATCCTCTCAGAATTTCTCTCACATTTCTTTGATCCTATTAATAATAAACCTTTGAAAGCAATTATCTTGATTATTGTTTTCATGGCTAGTATACAAAAAGTTATTCTGGATGGAATCTACCATTGTGGAGTCAATGTTTTTTTGTAGGAGATATTTTTTGCCTTTTTTTCTCTTTGTATTTTGTGGATATACAGTGTGGCCTGGTCTTGTGTTTGATATTTTATTTCTTTCTTTTGTATATGTTTCTGACTCTTTTGTATCATATGGAATTTCTAGACATAGACAGTTGTGACAGATTCCCCAAATGTGAAATTGATTATGTTGTTTAAGAATCAGTCTAGGGTTTCTTAGTGCTATTTGTGAATGAAGTTGTTACAGTGCCTTAGAGGTGTGTAAGTTGAGCTCTGGTTTTCGGTGATGACAAGGTTTATGATCTCATTTTAGATAAGAGGTTTGTTAGATGGATTGGGTTTGTTAGATGGATTATCAGAATAACTTTAAAAAGACATAAGAGTGGGTACAATAGCTAGAAGTCAGACTTAAGTGGGATATGGAAGCATTTTAAGATTGTTAGGGGTATGTGAGAATGAATGACTAAGACTCTTTAAGGGTGAGTTATGGGGCGTGTGGTGTGTACACTGTATAGAAATCTTAGGCTGGGGAGACTATCACTTGAAATTAAATGAAAAATATATTACTTACCTTAGTATTAGCAGCAAATGTTTTCTTATGCTGAATGATGAGATTTTGGGGGCTTACTTGTATGAAGTTGGTCCACTGGCCCCCAGCCTGTGATGTCCATGATTTCTAATAAATTCAAGGAGGATTTTTTTATGATTAGTGGTGGTAGCAATAAAAAGATAAAACAAATGTAGTTTTAGTCTCTTCCTTAGGCATGATCTACAGCTGTCAAATAAGTGTCTTGGAAAATATATGGTACAAATTAGATGAGATGCTATGCCATGGGTCTTACTCAGCATTGAAGTCTGTCAAACATACCTGTCATCCCTTAAATACTATACTTCTCCCATGAAATGTAGATGAGGTTGATATATTACTGCCTCTGGATAGGTTCTCTCAGACAAAGTCATGCTGCAATGTTATAACCATTGCATTAGAAAAAATATAGGACTAAGCCCATCACCATAGTATTCTTTTTGCCAATGTGGTGTTTTAAGAGTATACATTTCTGGTTATACAACATAAAAATCAAATTGAAACAAAGTTGCAAAGTTTCCCAATACGGACTTGTTTTCATTGTATCAGAAGATTCTATATAGATTACTAAAGAGAAAAGCCATCATTCTTACTCAGTTGTGGATTCAGAAGCCACAATACCAGCAGGATAGACACTTTGTGCCCACTGCTTCAATGGTGGCATCAATATTTTATGTAACCAATAGCTTCCTAAATGGATTTGATGTGCTTTCTACAGCAGAAATATTTATGTTTATACCCAGAGACTAATACTGCTCTCAGTCTTGGTCAGACTTATAATTATTCACAATACCAAGAATACATGACTATTAAATGCATAGCACCACATAGGATATCTGCATCATACCCTGAAAACCTCAGGAAACATAATAGAAAAGGAGTTAGAAGGAACGTAAGGAAGTGCTTTGAAATATGATCTTGTAGACATAATATTGTAGTGGTATCTAAGAACTCATAGTAATCACGACTACCCAATCAAGATTAGAACAATATTTGGACAATTATCATTCTCTATGGATTGGTGAGGAGATCATAAGATTATACCTCTCTCCTAATAGTTACAAGTAAAGAGAAAATTATATTCCATAATTGTGTAGCCACTGATAAGTGACACCTATTCATGATAATAACCCCTCACTCAATCAAGCTCATGCAAGCAGAGCTGATTAAACACAATGCATCACACACAAAAAAAGACATGAAGGAAGAAGGAATATTTATTAGAAAGAAGAAAGGGTTTCATGGAAAGAATGAAGGCGCAAAGAAAGGACAATGGGGTGAGGGATATGCAAAATTATGAAAAAATAAATGAGAAAGGTATATTTCAGTAAAGTGAATCAATACCTGCAAAAATGCATTTTGCATATATTTACAAAAAATCAGTTTTTCATGGAAAATTATATGTAAATAAGATTTTTTTATTATTATTTATTCAACTGTGCGCATATGTGTGTGTATGTGTGCACGCGTGTGTGTGTCTGTGTGTGTGTCTGTCTGTGTATGTGTAGAACCACGGACAAATTCGCGAACCACCATGGACGCCTCCACCTCCTTCTGCCCCGGGATTCACATGCTCCGCCTTACCAGGACCAGAAGCGCAGGCCACCCCCGCTTCTGCCTGGCGTCTATACGTGGCATCTGGGATCCGAACTCAGGACCTTCCGCCTGCAAGGTGGAGGCTTAACCCCTGAGCCATCTCTCCAGCCCCGTAAATAAGATTTTAAATGGCAATAATTTTAACTTGAAAGAATCAGTTTCTTTCAAAACTATTGTTTTGAAGCTATTTTTACAGAAATTAAAAAAGGATACAAAGAGAGTAAATCTCAATTATATCACTCTAATGCTGTTATATTTATACTTTTAATCTGTGCCAACAAATAAATATTTCTATGAATAAATTATTTACAGTGATGTGATTTAGAAGTAAAATGTACAGCAGATGTACATGTGTTGAAGGTCTGGTCCCCAGTCCATGAGTGTCAACTTAGGGCCATTTGTGAGATGATAGTATCAAGAGGCTCTCATCTAACTAATAAGTCAGTAAATGAGCCTATTGATGGGCTCATGGTTAACTAGCCAATGGGAGGTGATGTAGACTCTAGTAGACAAAGATTCCTTTGAGGAAGTAGGTAACTGGGGAGCATGGCCTTGATGATCATATGTTGGTGATCCCTCTCTCTCTCAATTGGGAGCATACCCTTTAAGATCATGTTGTTGATCCCCCCTTCCTACTTCCTAGACACTGTGAGGTGATTAATTTTTTCCATTATATACATACCACATGTACAGAAAAAATGAAGCCAAATAAACATGAACAGAAACTGTGATACAAAATAAAATATATCTTTCTTTCCTTCTATAAGTCGATTCATCTGAAATATATGTAATATATTTCTATCCATATATTTCTTGTTTGATTGAAAATAATTTTAACTGATACCTTGACTTCAGCAAAAATAAAAGCAGTTTTTGAGTTATATAGCTGGAATAATCCTAACTATTACATATATCAGATACGTCAGAATATGGGAAATCAAATAGAGATCAGACTTGTTTCAACTATGTTCAGTTTCATTTATACAGCTGAGTTCATCTGAATTTTCATGAAATAGTACTTTGAATTTTATCCTTGTTCAAGCTCAGTCAAAATGTTGCCATTTTATGACATAAATTCTCATTCTTAGTTCTCATGAAATGGAGGAGGAATCCTTATCTCAATTTCCAGTTGTACCTTTGTGATTCTTATTGGCTTAAATTGCATATTGCGCCTGTCACGGAGGGCACTTTTAGAACAAAAATGCATGCAGTTTACATGGTCAAATGTGCTCTTGTGAAGCAAGGAAAAACTAAAAGCACTCTTGCAAAGCATGCCAAGAATCTAGAGGAAAACATGTTTCCAGAGGAAAACTGAATATTCTTAGAAGAAAGAAAAAATTCTAGGTTGTAGAAAAAGCAGATGCCTACTAAAAGCATTAAAACATGCTATATTAAAATCAAAATAAACTGAAAGTTAGCTAAAATTGTTAATCATTTCTCACATAGAAAATCAAGGTTGAAATAATTTAAATGTATTTTCAACAGCCATACCAGTGCATTGTATACTTGCCTTATGTTGTATCCTTAAGAGTTGAGGGAAATAATATATCAGTAAGAATAAATCTCTTACATGACATCTTCATATTCCATATGTTATTCCTGGTCATTAAGCTCATTGTGAGGAAGAGAATGTTTTGACTATTTCATTTGTAATGAAATAATCATGTTCACATACAGCAATATATTCTGGGGAAAAAAAGTCTCGTCAAATATCAGAGTATGTTTCAGTGTGGCCATTCTAGCTTTTATAATTGTTAAGCTCATAGATAGAGGTTTCTGCTGCTGATGACCCTCTCACCTGACAAAGTAAGGAAAGGAGGAGGGTGTCTGTTCTTGCCTTGGGCAGTGAATCTATTTCCATTGTTCCATCAGCAACCAACAAGTAACTGGCCCTGTAATACTAAAAGACAAAAAAAAAAAAAAAAAAGAAGAAACAGAGAAGCAGTGGTGTAACGACTATAGGCTTGACAGCTTAAATTTAGCGAGTCCCAAAGAGAAAAAGTAAAATTTTTCTCTGAGTTCAAGGGCTTCAATTCAGGGGCCAGTGAGACGAATTTAAAAGTCATAAGGCCTGTCCTTCTGCTCCTGAGCTACTGCTCAGCTTGTTCATCTGACACTATCTGAAAGAATTCTAAGTATTTTGTAGGCAACTCACATGTTGGAGTCTCAAAGAGCTTTTGACAGTATCACAAAGGTTGTGATAATACATGTTTCTTTTCTTGTAGACTAGGTCAGAGGTTCTGTTTAAAACTGTCTTTAATGTAAAATGAGCATAAGAAATTCTTAGCTAAGAACTCTACCCAGCAGACAGAGAATGTCTAATATACTAATATCAGATTTTGTCTCAGTAGAGTGTGTGAATTGGCATGGAGCTTCAGTGGTAGTATATTTTATGTCACTAGTATGGCATTTTAGGACACATGAGCCTTGGTAGCAAGCAGGGAGCAAGAAGCTCTTGAATTATTGCCTTAGGTATTACTCGTGATAAAAAAAAAAAGGTACACATCCATGTTGGTTTGTAGATGGAGTATGGAAAAATAACCAAAAAGTCTTAATGATCTTGTTAAAAATCATTTACTCCCACATTTTATAACATCATTTTCCAGTATCTCTGAATATTTTCAAAATGTATAATTATGTAATTGTAATATATATAAATATATAAAAATACAATTTAATTCCTCTAAGATGAGCCTATAAGCTATGATCTGGAAAGTGTATGAAAAACTCAAGTTGTTGTCTCTGTAGAAGTTTCTACACATACTACACACTCTCACCCCAGTATATATTCCAATGTGAAACTATTTTTCAACTGTTAATTTAGAAATAAACTTATATTTCCAAATATTTTGCATGAAGTGCTCAATTTTTCCTCTATGAATGCATGTTCAGGAAACAATCAGAGGTACACTGGCAAATTTATCTCTCAAGATGTTTATATCCAGTTGCATACTTTCCTAAAGGTTGACTTGCACTTATTAAATGCATTTTTCTTATCTGTAAGTGCTTCTAATTAAGACAATGATACTATTTACCCTCTGTTTCTGTGCATGTTTACAATAAAAGACAAATCAAAACAAATAAAACCAATAAAATGTGAGGTCTGTTTCCACTTTTTATGCCAATATGCTAACATTTGGTAAGACCGATTTTATCAGTGACGAAGATGATAACAGTTCTTCCATTATCCAAGGGTTGTGAATATTCAATGTAGTAGCATAATGGATTTAACTTGCCATTTCATGGCTTCTTTATTTGGTAAATAATAAATGGTAGCTTTTTAAAAAGCATCATAATGTATTATTTTCGCATTGTTTCACCATTTGCAACAAAAAAAAATGTTTACTGAGTAAAATCACTTATACAGGCAGTATTCTCCATCCATATTGTGAAAACAATAATGACCATGGGAAGACCTGCCCTGTCTTGCCTTGTCACTATAGAAATTCATTTCAGTTCATGCTTTATGTATTTCATATACCTCTAAAAATTTTGTCTTACAATTTGTCAGTCCTACAGTTAAGTCATGAAAGTTACTGGGTGGTTTTCAAGTGTATCTTACCAAATTGATACTTGATTAGTTGAGAGAGACAGAGACGGAGACGGAGATGGAGATGGAGATGGAGATGTAATGGAAGGAGATGAAATAGTTTTTTCTTCCAGACTCTAACTTTTTAAAGGAGTTCATATAAGTTTTGCTTTCAATTAGCATGGTCATACCCATGGAAAATTTCCATGTGGTTTTGGGACCCCAGAACAGGTTAGAAAGGAATTCACCAAAGACACTGCTATTGGAAGAACCAGAGACAAATGAACCAGATACCTGCAAGAGCCCTGGAAACAAAGGGTGCTCAGCAGCAAAAAGAAAAACTTAATAAAGAAAGCCAAGCTTCATAGTGAATACACTTGGTAGGAACTGAGCAGCATAGGAGAAACACAAAGGATTCATGAGTGAAGAAAGAGGACTGACTGGGAGGAGGGGAGTATGATGAGGAGGACTTTATGATTAAAAAATTTGAAGTCTCTGAAAAAAATGGATTACTGATTATAGAAAGTAGAAAAGATTTCTAATATTTTCACATAGAAATTCATTGTAACAATTTAAAGCAAGTCCTCCTGTTCACTGGAATTTCTGTTAGTTGCAAAGAGGACTGGGTAATGTGTTCTTACTCTACAGCAAATGCCTTTACATTTGGAGGGATATCTGTCACTGGAAAAATGAATAGAATTTTACTGATCATATATGTGATTCCTATTGCAACCATTTGATATACAGACCACTTGATCTCCAATCAATGGCAAGTCCCTATTACTATCTTTCAAAGCTAATTGTGCGCTTAGGAGACCCATCTGTGTGACAGCAAGTTCTGGGTTTGTGAGTAGAGAGTTTTCTTTTAAGCATGAATAGTTCAGGTATTTGGTACCAGGGAGAAGTTATTTCCCTTCCCTCCTAGCTACAACACTAAGATTAACTCCAATAAGGACAAAGCAGATAAATTCTGACTGGGGCAATTATAGAAAGTTTACTGTAAGTTCTTATCAGAATTTTTCTTCTTTAGAGACACAGTATCATCTTTATAGAGTACTGGGTTACTTAAGATAAAGAGAAGGTTTAGATATATTACCACAATAAAAAACAAAAATATCTCAGGCACTGATTGCTTGATATTAGCTACTGATAAAGACTGCTTGAAACCCAGCTCACTCATTGCTGCAGCGGTAATGATAACCATGCTTTCCAAAGCCACTTGACATTGACTGATTTATCCATTACACAGTCTGCATCTTACTTGAGGCAATTCTTTAAATGCAAGGTCACTGCAGTGCATAGCACAATGCCTTTTCCCATATGCTTGAAGCACCCAGTCTTACAATAAATCCACATTCTGTGAAACTCACTAACCTCTTCGTACTATAATATAACTATCCAAGAGGGACATCTCAGAGAATGATGACAGACCTGCCACTGGGATTGAGACATTATAGTAATGGACAGCTATTTTTTTTCCTGTCTCACAGAATAGTAAAAAAGTAATTTAGATAATTGTAGTTTTTTTACAGCCTCAAGATAAAGGTGGATATTGAGAGGTAAGAATGACAGGTTAGCTTTGAAATGCATTTTTCATTAAAGGGGAAAGAAACACTATATGTTAAATTATAGGAAACTTTGATTTGGATGTTTATGATCAGGAGTAGTTGGGGTTTTATTTCGTTTGTTTCTTTCCTCATCTGTAGGATATGCCATTGGCATTGGCTTAAAGCACCATCCTTAAAGTACATGACTTAAAGTACATGACTTAAAATACAGCATACCTCCTAGTGCACTTTGACATTGGTTAATTGAGTCACAGAGCCCAAGGTTTCTATAATGGGGAATCTGACATTTCTAGCCACATAGTTAACTATTTTTGCCCTTTTTCCCAGTACAACATCCCTGCAATCAGAAAAAAAAAATGAAATAACCAGCAATCAACTTGAAGGAGCCATTTTAGCATAATATAACTTAGCAATAGTTAATTAATATGACCTCAGAATATATATAAATTTATATTACATTATATAGGAAAAGTATTCTCTTTTATTCTTCTCATGCCAGAATAATTGACAAAGATTTATTTGACTTTAAATAGACTTGGGATTTATTCCCTATCAGCAATCAGTCAGTTAAATTCCACTGTGAACATCAGGTAGATGTCTTGTAATTCAAATCAGAGTCAGATCCCTTGGTTAAGGGCCCAGTTTCCACAAGGAACCATCCCTATCTCTTCACTCCAAATTACAGTCTCATGCCCCATGTTACCTGTGCTTCTGAAACACCTTGTTTTGAATCATCTTTTCTGTGTCTCCTTGCTAGAGTTGTTTATTTACCAGAAACTTGGATGCACTTTAAAAATTATCAGATTTTAAAAGTGACCTGATTAATATGAAACATGTTACCAAGTTCTAGATACAGGTGCACTTGCTGAGATGCAGGGGACAGAACACAGATGTGTGTCCTATCTGTATTCATTACCCTTCAGTAATCTCTCTCTGGGCAGTTGTCTAAAATCTCTCTGAACCCTCTTTTAGGGATTTTATGAAGGTTTCTCTACTATGGGAAAAATGGGTTAAATAATTGGACATTGTTAATCAACTTAACCTTTATTCCCTCTCTTTTCCAAGAAGTTAGAGATCATGGCTGAGAATCATAAACTTCTGTTTCTTCTTAGCTCTTCTCTGCCTAGCCCCCATCCTAAAACTACCTAGTAGCCAACAGTCTGTAGTCAAAACATGATCCTGCAAAGGCACTACCATTTCTTTAGAGATTCTGAGAGCTTTAGCAAGGACACAGAAAGACCAAATACATAGTTATATCACATCCATCATAATATTGCTGTATTGTATGCAGCTTTTATATGAATGGGTCCAAGTTTATTGATTCAGTAACCCGTAAGCTGTGATTTATATTTTATTGCATAGTTTTTGTCGATTTTAAGCTGCTTTGTCTAATAATTATATAAATAGGAAACACCAGAGATTGTAGTAGTCAAGGCAATGAGTGCTACCGCTAATATGGCTGGGATAGTAGCTGCTGTGGGAGAGCTACAAAGGTCAGATGAGACAGCTATAAAGATATGGCTTAAATATACAGATACTGGAGCATGCCACAAGGCAAGGCAGGTTCTTTCACTCATATCAGCCACTAATCCAAGTGAGGATGCAGCTTCAATGAAGCTCAGGGAAGAGTGTAAGTGCCTAGACTAGCAAGAGACCAAGAAGGGTATGAGAGTCCCCAAATCCAAAAGCTTCTAAACAAATAGAATAACTTGCTTTCATAACATTTTCAAAACTATGAGTGTTCTAAGGTAAGATGTGACTTTATAGGAAGTACAGGGAGTATTGGGATTATGTGATTTGGTGACAAGAGGACTTGGTGATGCTGGGATCACCAAGGATAGGGATTGGGATTTATCTCCAAAGTAGCACAGATAGCAACATGCATGTGTTTACATGGCTTTGCATCCAATTTTAGAGATTGAAGACCAGAGGATCTCCTCTGTCCTATGTAGCAGAGAGCAAAATGGGCCATGGTTGGTTTTCCAGTCATGGTAGGTAGCCTGTCAATTTTTTAAATTAATTAATTTTTTTAGTTTTATAAGCATATTAAGTACTAATCAGCATTTCCCTCCATCCCCCCTCCTCCTATTCCTTCCCCTCATCAATCCATTTCTGTCATTCCCATTGTCCTACCTGGCTGCCTCTATGGACCTCAGGGTTTCCTCTGGCTTACCTACTCTTGTGGGAGTTCAAGCCTCTGTGGCATACCAAGTAGCCCTTCCTCAGGTCACCCCACCGATAGGGGCATTTTCCCTTCACTCATCCAGCTCTAGTCTCTAAGGTTTCCCTTGTGTGTTATTATCTCTCTTCAGTTCCTCATAGTCTATGGAGGCATGTTGGTATTTCAGTCATTACGTAAGTCTGGTAAGACCGAGTCTCACTTCTGTGAGTTCCTGGATGCAGCATTCTTGTCTTGAATGGAATGTCTGGTCCAACAGTGAACCTTCCCATTTTTAGGTTCTTACAATCTCACCACTTCCTTTTCTGTGAAGTTCTCCAAGCCTTAGCATGGGGAAATATTAGGATAACCTGATTCTGGGAGAGCATTGCCAGGTTGCAGGTAATCTACATTGTGGCTGGCCACTGTTTTCCACTTTAATGCTCTTCTACTGGCCTAGGCTCCATTCTGTCAAGATGCTGAGATTCTCTACCTTTCTTGTGGTAGAAGATTTTTAAGCTGAGTGTTAAGTGTTCTTCAAATATTTACAGATCACTTGGTGTGCCATCTTTTTACTTATATGTGTATTGGCTATTTTTCCCTATTGATCTATTTCCTTCCATTTTTAGTTTCTTTTTCTGGTTAACAGTAACAGGAATGTTTCCCATTCTGATGAGCAGATCCTGAGTTCAGTCAGAAAGCTGTTGGCTTTCTCTTCGAAACTCTCGTCACTATTACACTGGTGGTCACCTGTTGCCATGGTGATTTTTATTGCAACTTGCAGATCTTATGAATTGATGAGGCCTGTGATTATTTCTATCCCCCAACAGCTTCTCCAGTATTCCTTGGTACAAAATACATCAAATGGAACTGGTCTGAAAACTTCCTCCTTGCTGCATAGCTTACACAGCCTGTCAATTTTTAAAGTGAAAGGCCCATAATCTAACATTGTTCTGTGACCCTGGATCAATATACATGCCAATAAGACAAATTTATGTTAATCTAACAAATCATTATATTACACTCACACTTATGTAGAAAATCTAGAAACCTGTTTCATACTAGTATTTTCACTGAAACTTTTGAATTAACTTAGGTTGTAGATCACTGTGACTACAAAGGGAAGTAGCTTCTTTTCTCCTCATGAATAGCTCATTCTCTATTGCTCATGATTCTCTTGGAATTTTGTTTGCTGTGTTCTGAAGAGTCCACTTGTATCCCTACTGTTGTGCTTTTTCTTGTAGGCCTTGTTTCCCCTGGCACACAGTAAAATGTTACATGAGAACACGATGTTTACTAGTCTCTTCTACTCATTTCATTTAGTTGAGTATGCTCAATCATGTTGTGTTAATAGGGCAATTGTCCATTATTGTTAGTCCACTTAACATAAGGCAAAATTCATTAACTGTGAGTGTTAATTGCGTTTCTAACACAAGTAACAGGTGTTTGCCTCAATGTCAGAGTGATTCCCTTCACATCACAAAAGCAACTTTGCTGACATTGGAAAATTCTACCAAGAACTACGGCACTAAGTCCTATCTTCTTCATGTGTTCTCCACCTTCAGTTAGTCTGAACTGTCTTTCTCTTTCTTTGAATATTTTGAATTTTGAAACTCATTATTTTCCTCATTATGGATATAATTTAAATACTTTCTGCAGAAATTCTTTATGGAGAGAGATTAGGATAACACACTACTTTTATGGATATTTATACCCAGTCAAGATGAAAATAGGAAACTAAGACAGAAAATTATGACTCTTGGTGATTAAAATACAGTGTTCTAGGATATTATCCTGTGTCTTCAAGTTCTGTGTTTAAGGATTCCATAACAATATGTGACTGCAATGTTAATTTAAATAAATACTAGAAATTTTATCTTTGAAGACTTCCCCATCTGACTAAATATAAGGTGTATTAGAATAAAGATAATGACTCTCTCAGCTGTGCTTTGCTTTTCTTTGTGCAAAAGCCATTTCTTTCTGCAGAAATTCTGTATGGAGAGAGATTAGGATAACACACTACTTTTATGGATATTTATACCCACTCAAGATAAAAATAGGAAACTGAGACAGAAAATTATGACTCTTGGTGATTAAGATACAGTGTTCTAGGATATTATCCTGTGTCTTCAAGTTCTGTGTTTAAGGATCCATAACAATATGTGACTGCAATGTATTTTTTGTTTTTTAAACCAAAAGTATTCTTTGCTTTTTACTCTTCCCCAAGAAAAATATGTATTTGAAGGAAAACTCCAAGATTTTCTGTAGATCATTGTGTGTGTGTGTGTGTGTGTGTGTGTGTGTGTGTGTGTGTGTGTATTGGTGTGGATCAAATTGAGCAACTTCCCTAGTTCCATCATATACTACATGTCAGTTGTGAAAAAGTGTTTAAAAATAATTTCTTAACTCTTATTTTCTCGTTACTTATCCCCTATGAAGGATAGAAATTTTTACATGCTGGGTACCTGATATTGGGGGTTAAAGGATGAATATAAGCCAACTCAGTGTGCACTCAACCATTCATTTTGGTATAGGCTTTGAAAAAAATTGCCCTTGTGTGGAAGAAAATTGATAAATAACTACAAAATGACTAAAACCATCTCAGATGAGCTAAAACATAGTCAATGCCACTTATAATGCCGGTGTCTTCCATACCTACACAAGATCAAGAAACTTAAATCCTAAGTACTACATGTCATGTGGAAGGAAGAACATAGCACTTGGGGAATTTCCACAAGCATGCTCTGCTGGATATGAAGCGTTAAGTCTAAAGCTAATGTCACCAAACACCATTATTCCTGTAGAGATTTAAGATCCAGGAGAATTTACTAGGGCAATTTCAATTTTAGTTTTTAATGCTCCTGTTCATGAGAAGGCTTAGTAAAAGGTAAAGGATAAAAATAAGAATGAGCACCAGCAGTGAAAATCAGAAGCAAGAAACTCTGCCTGTGTCTCTGGTTCTAGCTTCACTCTACATGATGGTCTCTGTGAATATGATACATTTGTTTTAAGAAGGAAACTACTTAGAGCATTCAGAAAAGGAGGTGATGGGAATATAAGGGGAACAAAGACTTCCATAATCTGACTTCTTTTGGAGATAACACTCTCTGTTGAAACAGTAAGGTGGTGATGTTTAATGATCCAGGGCAGTTTTCTTGTCTTAACACATAGTGACTTTTTGATTTCATGAGTTTAAATTTTGAGACGTAACATATCTCATTTTGTTTACTTTATAATTTGACTATCTGTTTCTACCTGAGCCATGCATTCTTCTTCTTAGACAAGGAGGCTCTTGTCCTGAGGATTTTTCAGCTGTGACTGCTGTGGAAGCACTCTTGGCTCAGCAACCATGGTCAAGGTTAGAGTTAATCTTAATCAACATGTTTTTTAACCTCTCCCTTTGAGAGCTCTGGGAGATAGTGTGGGGGAGGTCTCTGTTCTGAATGGCATGCCATCTACACTGAATTGAAAGCATCTAAACCTGTTTCAAATGGATTAGCTCTGCAAATGAACTAAAGGACCCTTACTGTCTCAGTTACTGTTGGGTCAGATAAAGAAAAGCAGTTTTCTGTCTGAAAAGACTTCATTCAGTACTCCTGACCATAAGAGGTCTAAGGGGCCTTAAATATCAGTGAGCCAGAAAGATTAAAGTTCTAAAATTTTTATATATGTAAATATATATATATATATAAAATAGGGAAAATATTGAGGGTGAAATTTTCATAAAAAACACAAACATAGATAGGATGTTCTTTAAAGATTGTAAGATTGTATGCTGAAATTATCTGCTAAAGAGAAAACTGAAATACAATCTTTCAATCCTGCAGCAAGCTATTTGAAACAAAATTATATGCATTTAAGTTAGAGAAATAATGTTACTTGACTAGAACACCTTTGTATTTAATTGTATTTACATATTAAGTAATGGTGTCGGCATAGAATAACTGGCATTATTTTATGTATGTAGACAGATTATTCAGAAAAATTGAATTACCTTTACACTTGTCTTGTGATTCTGTATGTAATTCCATTCTATCCCTGCATTTTCCATAAGTTTTCTCCCTCAGAGATAGTATCTCAGTTGATTTTTATCCTTTTCCTAGTGAGTGATGCAAATATTATATGCAGATCATGTATTCACTGTGAGGTCAGTATGGATAAACAAGGCATGCTGAGAATCACCTGATCTGTGCTATCTTTCTTTTTGCCCTCATTTTATGTACAATTTCATTGATTGAAAGCCCATGGTCAACTTTTTTCTTTGCATATGAGCATGGCAGGGGGGAATGACATGAGTGTGTATATCAGGGGACACCTGAGTGTGTATGACAATGGAGGCGTAAGTGTAACAACAGGGAATCATCTTGAATTTCTCCATTTCCTTATGGCTTTGCTCTGGAGTTGTGAGGTCTTGACACTACCATTTCTGTACTGTGTTTTTATGTGGGATCTAGGGGCTTAAACTCACTTCCTTTTGCTTGTGAGGCAAAGGCTTTAACCACTGAGAAATCTCTCCAGCTTCAGTAATCTTATCTGCGTATTCTGGAACGTCCCAACAAGGCTGGAAGGGTCGACTACAGTTTTTACTCAGTTGAGTAAATGATAATGCCGTATGAAAGTATTCTTTTTTAGGTAATAACAAATTGAATCAATATTAAGATTTATAGGAACTACAACTCCCAGGACTAGGTCAATTTAGGTCAATTATTCACCTTTGAACTGATATATTTATTGCATTTGTCACAGATATTTATGCTTCATGCATATATTTAATATAAATATTTTTGCATATATAAACACACGTACACACTTGAATCTCTTACTCCCCATATAGCAGGCTTATCACTAAAAGTCACTTATGGAGATGAAATAACATTAGTGTTATGGACCCAAGATAGAGAAGTAGTAGAATTGCAGATCCACAGTGGGATGTTCAAAGAAGGAACTGCAAAGCAGAAAACTCCATCCAGAGGGTTTGGTTATGTGATGGGACTGTCATCTGGGAGCTGGTGGAAAAACCTCACAGTTTGTGTGTGCATGCGTAACTACTGCCTTTGTTGATTCAAAAATCCAAAGTCTAAATTTAGGCTTGTCATTACTCTTTGTCAATAGGAGAATAAAAAATTTAGCTAGACAGGAAGCAGAGAAAAAACCTGAAAATGCCAAATAATCTATGTCTATCCATTGCTGAGTAACATACTGAAAATAAGTGTAGAGCAAAATCAGAACCATTTTTATCTCTGCTTTCCAATTTTCCTTATCTTCCCCCACAGGACCATGGGACACTCTTTCATGAAGCATTAAAATGGAAATACATTGTTTCACCTCATCCAAGTGGGCATAGCACAGCCTACTGTACCATGAATCTGCACTTATGTGAGTGCAAATTATTACAAAAATAGGCCAATTGAGTAATCATAGCTAAGTCCGCATTTTTTTAAAAAAAATATTGAACACTTCACAAATTTGTGTGTCTTCCTTGCTCAGAGGCTATTCTAATTATGTAAACCTGAGTTTACATAATTTATCAACATTTGTTCATAAATCATATTTCAGCCCCAAATAAGTTTTTAAAAAGTATAATATAAACCCCTTGAAAGATGAGAATTATTAAAGAGAAGGTTGCTTTTAGGCACAAGAAAGAATACAAAAAAAAGAGCAAAACAAAATTTAGGGAGTGGCTAGTAGCTTTCAGTAAAAAATACAGTAAATATATTTCAATAGAGAACAGAAGGATAAGCTTAAGTTTCTTCGTAGAGTCTAGACTTGATGCTATGGACACTGGGGACCCAATTACTGTTGTAAATCTCTGGGTACCGATGGATTTATTTTTAGATAAGTCAGTCATGAGGTTTATAAAATCCATAAGAGATTTAAATAACTGAAGAACAAAGAACTGCTAAGACAAAGCTGTAATTCTGGAAAGATGATTCTGAATTAAGTAGGGATGAGGTTGCTTAAATGAAATGAAAAGATAAAATTAAAATGCATGGTGATTACCAAGTGCAATGAATTGGTCACTAAATATGGAAACTAGAATACAAAAAAAGCAAAAAAAAAATGCATCCCAATAATTTATCTTGAGTGCACTAATGAAGAGTAAAGCTAATTTAAATCATGCCAAAAATAGTATAGCTCTAAAGGGCAATTCACACAGTGTTTAAATAATGACAGTAAAAGTGCTTCAATTCTCTGACTTTGAAAATTTGACTTTATCTTTGATCACCCGACCTGTGATTACTGAATCTGTGTTTTTCTGTGCTGATCTATCTAGGGGATGCATCAGAGTAAAACATATCCAAGAGTTCAATAGTCACAGTATACACAGTAATTTATAACAGATAACAATTTCATAGATTTTCCTAGACTGTATGCTTAGGGTCATAATTCTACTGACTAGTGACATATTATCTCTGCCTTAAAGGAATCAGCTGTTTCAAAACAAAAGAAATGTGAACAAATAAGACAAATCCAGTTTTTCAAGTATGTGTACTGCAAATAATACACAGATATTTCAAGGTTGATCAGAGTGCAGAAACCTGATTATGACCAATAACCTAAGGACACAGAATGACATTGTGGTACATATGTACAGTTGCACAACAGCAGCAAATTTCATTAACATTAGAGGTATTTGTTTTCAGACCATCTCACTGATCTTTCCCTAAATACCAATCCATACCCTGTGCAATCTCTGTCTCTGGATATAGGTTGGTAAGTGACACCTCTTACTTCCCAAATATAGTTATGTCATGTCAGCTTGGTTTTCTACAAAACTGCAATAATTTCTAAGAGTATGGATTCAGAGTTAAATAATTTTATGTAATCCTTTATTAGACAACTTTTATAAGTATTGTATGCTTAATTGAGAAAACATCTTGGAAGAAATTTCAGTTAATTGTATACAAGCTTATCTCTACAGTAGCTTGTCATTTTTTTTCTTTTAAGTACTTTGTTTTTCCCAAATAATGGCTTTTGCTGTTTTCAAATATTCCTGATTTAAAAGACCTATTGAGCCACTGTGAATCGAAATGCCTAATTTCAGAAACAAAAAGGATGATTTGGAGTTTATGAAGAAAGAATTGATGTTCTCAGAACTGCTACATAATTGGATGCCTGTGAACATACTTGGACGAACTGCATTTTCTAACCAAGAGTAGCCCTCAGTGATCTAGGTATACATTGAGACTTCTAGAAATTTAGGGAATTACATATAATTTAATCTCTATTTATATTGTGGTAAGGACATAATTGTGCCATTTCAAAACCTTAGATCTTGATATGTTAAAGTATCATATTAATAAAGATGATTTTTGACATTAATTATAAGAATTGTTGGGGGGCTGGAAAGGTGGCTTAGGGGTTAAGCCTCTGCCTTGCAGGCGGAAGGTCCTGAGTTCGGTTCCTAGACCCCACGTATAGACGCCAGGTGGAAGCAGGGGCGGCCTGCGCTTCTGGTCCTGGTAGGGCGGAGCCTGTGAATCCCAGGGCAGAGTAAACAAGGAGGAGGTGGAGGCGTCCATGGTGGTTCCCGAATTCGTCCGTGGTTCTACATACACACAGACACACACACGCACATACATACGCACACACGCACAATTGAATAAATAAAAAAAAATTAAAAAAAAAGAATTGTTGGATGAGGCTATTTGTACCCCCATAACTATTGAACTTTCATAATCATGACTCATAATAGATTGACACCTTGATATATATATCTGATTATTTCAATTAAAGCTAACTGAATATAGATTGAGAAAAATTATAAATATGTGCTATTGCCTGCAAAATGCTGCCTATGCTGATACTGAAGGTAAAGTTTCTCAGAAAAATTATAATACATAGAGAAACTCTCTTTCTGCAGAGTGTAGCACTTATTCAGGAGTTTTTGTCAGCTGAAAAATTATTTAAACTTTTTTGTTGTTGTTCTGTCACTCAGAGATTGGAACTTATAAGAATGTCAGCTATCCCTGAAGTCAAACATGGCTCTTTGCATCATTCAAAATTAATAGAACATGAAACCTTCACTTATTTCAACTTTATGAGCTGGTCTGAGTATCAATGTTTTGTAGAGTACTGATTACTGAGTTTGGGAACTCTTAATAAGTAATAAGTAAGCCATATAAATCTCTTCAAGTTTCTTGAGTCTAAGTGCAATCTTGCAGCAGTTTAAAGAGTAATTGCAACATATATTGAAAAGACACAGACTTCTTTGGGAGTAGTTTAGAAACCAGAAATCAAATCTTCAGTATCCAGAAATATGCTTATTTATTTGTTTTACAAATACCATACTCTTCTTTGCAGCCAATTTAGTAAATCAAAGACAACAACATATTCCTAATATCCCATTGTATAATATTACTGTAATAATAACAATGTGATTGATAAATTGACCTTTCTAACCCAAATAAAAAAGTTTCCTAATAAAAAGTCAGACTATGATAAAATAGTCAAAAATATAATTGGTTGCACACATACTAATACATCATTGAGCCCTCACTAATCCATGATCTATCTAATTCAACAATTTTAATTTAGATGCAGAAGAAACTCACACTCTTAACCACAACAGTGGAACAGGCCATTAGCAATGAACCATGAAGCTGTATCTTTTTCCTCTCTTGAGAAAAAGAGTGATCAACTGCTCTGATTAATTATAGCATCCTTGATGTCTTTTAATTGCACAAAGGAGCCAAATCTAATTTGCTTTTTTTGTGTGTTAATCAATTAAAATGATGGGAAGAAAAAAGTCCATTATGTAGAACAGCACTACAATGTGATATACTTCATGATCAGTATGATGATCTTGAAGATCATAAATGACTTGGAAGAGAGATAGAGAAGGCATGACTTCTCTAGTTATTTGATTGTAAGTCATGATGTACTTATCACTTCTTATTGAGAATGCATATAAGTTCATGTACATATGTATAAATCATGGGCATTAATATGTATGAATTTATAGATGGATTTTCCTTTTCGCCCCAAAATTTATAAAGTTGGACATTCTGAGCAGTTTTATATCTCATATAATTGGGTATGGCTTTAGAGGATCTCTCTAAATGCTATAGCTTTATTTAAATAGTTGCTAGATAAAATGAAGAAAGGGAGACTTTGATTGGCATTAGTTGCATCTCACCTCAAATATTTTTCTTTGGCTGCTGAGAAAACAATACTCATGTGCAAATTAATAAAGGAAGGAAGATTTATTTGACTTATAGTTTCAGAGTAGATATAGTTCATTATGTCAAGAAGTATACAGCAGGAAGGATCACTGGAAGCAAAAGCTGAATGGGAGATAGTTCAGGTCACTACCTTCCTCAGGAAGACAGAGAGAACTTCAAGGGGAAGGAGCTGGGCTATCTAACCTTAGTCCCATCCCCTGTGGCATATCTTCCTCAAGAAAGGTTCCACCTCGGGGCTGGAGAGGTGGCTCAGGGGTTAAGCCTCTGCCTTGCAGGTGGAAGGTCCTGAGTTCGGATCCTTAGACCCCACGTATAGACGCCGGGGGGAAGCGGGGGCGGTCTGTGCTTCTGGTCCTGGTGGGCGGAGCCTGTGAATCCCGAGGCAGAATAAACAAGGAGGGAGGTGGAGGCGGTCCCGAATTCGTCTGTGGTTCTACACACACACACACACACACACACACACACACACACACACAATTGAATAAATAATAAAAAAATTTAAAAAAAGAAAGGTTCCACCTCCTAAAGTTTCTAAGACGTTCCCATTCATTAACACCCACTAAAGATTCATCCACGTGAGCCTGTGAGGAGCAAATCCCATTTTCCAAACTAAGACAAGACCAAGAGAAGAAGGAATAAGGATGGCTACCTTTGACCCTGACTGAACAAACAGTACATAATCATCTCTATCTGGAAGTCTTTCTACCTTTTCTTAATGAACTTACTTGCATTTTGCTCATAAATTGATATGACTCAATGAACTTAAGAGTCACTGGCTAGGGTTTATCTGGTAAAAGAAGGTTTAGTCAACCTGAACACTATGAAACTGGAATCTGGGTCCACCTGAAAATGATTCTAGATTAAATTTGGATTCTGTGCATATTTGTAAGGGATAATCTTAATTGAATTAATTGATGTAGAAAACACATCCAACTGTGTGTGATTCTGTTCTCTAGGCTAAGGATTCTGAGAAATTAGCGAATGAGGAGAAATCAGCAATTCCAAACATGCAATATTGATTTATTGCTTTTTTCTCTTGCTGTGGATGTGATGTGAACAATTCCTTTGTTTCTTTTTTTTTTAACTTCTGCTTTTTTTTTCCACTCATACAGACTTAACAGGTACACACGTCCCCTCCCACTGCCTTGTTCTCCCCTCCCCTCCCTCTCCCTCCCCACCCGCCCCGTTCCTCCCCCTCCCATCCTTGGAGCATCCTTAAATGTGCATGCCCAACTCTCCTCTTGGTCCTACTCTTCGATGAAGTGCAAGGACCCAGGAAATATTATAACTTAAGCTCACAATGAACATTTGCTTCCCAGAACCCTTTCCTGTGTCCCACTTAAACATAGGAACACTACTGTGGTTGTCAATCCCTTGCCTCCAAGGATCCTAGTGCCTTTAGTCCATGCTAGACTTTGTGGGGTCAATAGTGTATTGGACATTGCACAAGGCATGCAAAGTCCAATTATGATTGCTTCGGCCCTAACTTGCGTGGAGTATCTTGCATATCATTGCTCCTCCTATCCTTGTGCTCTTACAATCTTACCGCCCCCTTTTGTGCAAATTTCCCTGAGCTTCAGGATGGGGAGAGATTAGGATGGCCTAGTTCCAGGTGGTTGATATAGAGTCTCTGAAGTTCTGGATTATGGTTTGTTGAGGTTGAGCCTCACCTTTCATGATAGACTGTATTCATAACTCTGGGCTTGAGTCAGATTTTTGTTGCAGCAACTTGTATTGAAATTAACACAATATATATGAAATTGAATCTTATTTAGTGAAAGTAAGAAATGAGGTTTTTATTCACAAAAATAATTTGAGAAAACTCAAATGCATAACAGTTAATAAAAGAAGTCCATGGAATCCATGTACTTTATAATTACAATTGCATGATATTGTAAAGAAAACTGGGGAAGTGAGAAAAAAGAAAACTGTTTTCAAGGGCCTTCATTGAAAAGCTACTGGGATAAGCAAATAGAATAGAAAAGATTCTGGTGTGAAGGATTTGTATTGCATTGTATTACATTGTATTGATTGGTATGTAGCACTGCACCACAGAGATGTTCAACACAATGAGTGGAAGCAAATGTTCATTGTGAGGTCAAGTTATACTCAATATAATATATCTGTATGTACTAGAACAAATATACCACTATTGCAAATGAATTACTAATGCTGATGCTATTAATGTAGGTGAAATAGTAAGGAATAAAAGGAAGATAATAAGAAAACTAAGCTATTTACACAAACCTGATCTAAAAATAGTCTCCTAATTTAAAAAAATCATAAAAACCAAACCAAACAAAAATATTGTGCTTTAACAAAGGTCTTAACATGTGTAAGCATCTTGGTAATATATTTTTTTTTGGAATGTAGCAATTCTTCATCATGACACTCAGTTATCACAACTAATCAGCAGTCTAGTGTGGCTGCTTTCATGAGAGAGATCATTATGAAGAAGAACTGATAACTCCAACATCTGCAAAAAAATAAGAATATTTTCACTTTCTTCTTAATGAAGAAAATTCATTTTAGGAAGTCATATTAGTTAAAATCTAATAAGGCAAAGATATAATTTTCAGTCCATTGTAGCTTGAAATTGCAATTACTAGTGGCAAGACTGCTTCAGTTCAAAGACATTTTGTAGATGACATATGAAAATCACAATATTGTGGCTACCTGTGTAGAGAGTAATAGAAATGAGACATAGGAAGGGCAGTATTCACTATTAGAGTTGCTGTTTTCACAAAGGCATTATGTTTATACTGATAGGAAACCGTATTAATTGAGAAGTGTTTTAAACATGCTCATAAATTTCCTCCCATTTCTACTAAAGAGAAGGATTTCTATCTAATGTGACCCATCTAGGGAGGAGCTATCTAAAAAAGAGCAATGGTTTGGTAAGCACCAAAGACAATGTTTATTGAGAAGTCCCTAAGCCAAGAGAATTGTCAGGTAGGGGACTTGCCAGAAAACCTTGAGTGACATTGTCCACAGCAGTTGAGATCTGCTTTCATCTCATTCAAAGTTAGGTCATGTTGTTTTTGTTTGTGCTATCATGTCACACCAATATCTCTCTTAGGGACATGAAGAGACATAGAATAAAATTTAAAAAGAAAAAGAAAAAGAAAAATTTTAAAATGACTAATTATTTCACTTTCTTCAAGTTCTAATTTATAAATTATGACTTGCTTGGTGGTATCCTAGTTTGTAGAGAAACAGTATTAGTTGAAAGTATCACATAAGCTTATGTTTTTAGAAATGGTATTCAATAGACTTGATATATGTCTTCATTTTTTAAATTTCTGTAGTCAGTAAGACCAATTAATACTTTTCCAAAGGAATGTAGATATACTTTGAGAGATGTTGAGAAGAACTTTATTTCATTTTGATCTAAGCATCTTTCTTATGGAAAACTATTATTGCCACATTGAAGAACTTAAGCCCAAAGCCCAAATGGCATGAGAAAAGTTAAGGAGAACTAAGTGAAAATAAGTGCCAAACTCTAGAAGTCTGGATCTTATAGTTTGAGTTAGCCACAGCTTCTAACTTCTTGCATCCTATTTGACCCTTTAAAAAGTAGTTCGCATTCCTTATCCACCATTTCATAGCATTTATTCCTCAGATTATCTTTGTTACCTAGAAAGAAGTTAAACTCTTCTTCCTGTGATTCACTCATTCCTGATAGTTAGGTACAGTGGAGGACCTGCCCCAGAAAATAAGCAAGAAGACAAGTGATCAAGTTTAATGATATTGCCAGTTAGGCCTGCAGGTTAGTTGATTAATGATCTTTGCTGAGAGAAAGAAACTTATCTTGGGGTGTCCTTAGCTGGATGTTGGGTAATTCCCGTAAGTCTGGGTAAGCTCTCCTCCTTTCATAGCCATTTCTTGCTGTCTTGGGAATGGTCAAACCTCTGCTCATAAGAAGATAATGACTGAGAATCTGATTTTGAAACTTGAGACTTCTGCTTTGTGTCTTTCAGTAACCCAATTTTAGATATTTTTAAGTTTGTATTTACTCATTTTATTTATTTATTTATTTATTTATTTATTTATATTTTTACTTCCATTCATACAAACTTAACAGGTACACTGGTCCCCTCCCTCCCTCCAACCTCCCACCGTCCTGTGCCCCGCTCCTCTCCCCCCTCCCTCCCTATCACCCAGTGTCTCCCCCTCCCATCCACGAAGCATTGTTTTTGTTTTTTTTATTTCTACTCATATAACTTTAACAGGTACACCGGTCCCCTCCCTCCTTCCAAACTCCCACAACCCTGTGCCCCCTCCCCTCTCTCCTCCCTCCCTATCACCCAGTGTCTCCCCGTCCCATCCACGGAGCATCTTTTAATGTGCATGCCAGACTCTCCTCTGGGTCCTCCTCTCCGATGAGATGCAAGGACCCAGTGGCATTTCCCAGAACCCTTTCCTGTGTTCCCCTTAAACATAGGAACACTACTGTGGCTGTCAATCCCTTGCCTCCAAGGATTCTAATGCTTTTAGAAAATGCTAGACTTTGTGAGGTCAATAATGTGTTAGACATTGCGCAGGGCATGCAAAGTCCAATTATGATTGCTCCGGCCCTAATTTGTGTGGAGTATCTTGCATATCATTATTCCTCCCATCCTTATGCTCTTACAATCTTACTGTCCCCTCTTCTGCAAATTTCCCTGAGCTTCAGGATGGAGAGAGATTAGGCTGGCCTAGTTCCAAGTGGTTGATATAGAGTCTCTGAAGTTCTGGATTATGGTTTGTTGATTTTTTTTGCAGTTTTGCTGCTCCTGCAATGCCCTTCACTCCATCCTGATGGGTATTGGATGTCACCCCCTGGCCAGAGATAAAAAGCTGTTAAACTAGAGTCTTGTTATAAGAGTATATTCAAAGGTAGATGTAATAAAAGTAGGAAACCCCAGTGAGGGAGGGGTCAATCACCCATTTGCAAAATGATTACTTTTTATCTGCCAGACTATATGCCCTCCCCTTCTGGTGAGATCATACCCCATCAGTTGCAAATGATCAGGAAGTAAAGTCTGTGAACTTAACCAGATGTCTCATTACTTACTTGCAGTCCTTGATGGTGGCCTATTTTCTCTGCTATAACATGATCCCCTCTCTCCTTGTTTCTGGTGTGGCCCTCCTACCCCATCCCTCCTGTTCATAATCCTTGCAATTACTGTAGGTATTGCAGAGATTTATCCTTGAATGTCTAAGTGGGTTTGGTACTAGGATCCACCTATTAGGGAGTACATACAGTGCTTAATTTTCTGTGTCTGGGATACTTCACTAAATATAATTGTTTCTAATGACATCCATTTCCTGGAAAATTCCAGTAATTCATCATTTTTGATGGCTGAGTAGTACTCCATTGTATAGATATACCACAGTTTCTTTATCCACTCGTCAACTGTTGGACATTTGGGTTGATTCCATGACTTTGCTATTGTAAACAGTGCTGCTATGAACATGGTCATGCTTGTGCTGTCGAGGTGAATTTTTGCTGTATAGGGGATTATTCCCAAAAGTGGAGTAGCAGGGACATATGGCATTTCAATTTTTAATTTCTTTAAGAATCTCCAGACCACTCGCCAGAGTGGTTGTATAAGCCTGCATTCCCACCAGCAATGTAGGAGAATTCCCTTCTCTCCACATCCTCTCCAGCATTTGGTGTTGTTTGTATTGTGGATTTTTGCCATCCTGACCAGGGCGAGATGATATTTCAGGGAAGTTTTGATTTGCATTTCCCTGATGACTAAGGAAGTGGAGCATTTTTTAAGATATTTGTTAGACATTTTAATTTCATCCATGGTAAAGTTTCTTTTAAGTTCCAGGGCCCATTTTTTAATTGGGCCATTTGTTTCCTTGGTGTTTAATTTTCTAAGGTCTTTGTGCACTCTGGATAATTGAGCTTTACCAGATATGTGGTTAATGAAGATTTTCTCCCATTCTGTGGGTTGCCTTTGTGTATTCACTCATTTTTGTGTGTGCATGCATGCATTTGTGTGCACACACAAGCCTGTGCATGTATGTGTGTACAGTAGAGTGTGTGCCTGTGGATGTCCAAGTGTGACACATTGGGAATCCTCTTCCTACTGTTTTGTTCTGGGATTTCGCAGGCTCTGCTTTCCAGGACCAGAACTGAAAACTACTTCCATATGTGCCCAGCAATTTCATATGTGATCTGGGGATCCAAAGTCAGATCTTTCTATTTTTGAAACAAAGGTTTAATCCCTGTACCATCTCCCCAATGTAATTCTTTTACAATAGCACTTGATGTAGGCTTCTTTCTGTATATGATATGACAACATGAATCTGAGTTGATATCAGCAAGAGTGCAAATGACAAAAGAAGACGTGGTAACAGTTTAGGTATTTTTCATCTGACAGAGTGGAAGCAGGTTGAGGACTGTGAGGACTTTGAAGTCTGCAGAATTGTGAAGATTCCAGAGAGTGCAGGACCCGTGGTGCTGTGCCCTTGTGTCCATGCCTTCTCTTGAGACCAAGGCTAGATCTTTGGAAATGCTTTCATTTGATTTTAGAGAGTGGCAATTTCCTCACTGTCAGTAGCCAGAGAGACTAGTGGCTTTTCTCTATGAACAGAACAGGCAGAACATTGTGGAATTAAACCCCTAGGTTAGAGCTATTCGTATATGTCGTAGTGTGACATATCTTCAGTCAGAAATAGTATGATACATATTTTCTGAGGTTATTTGTTTCTGAGACCACTCTAGGTCACACCCTCTCTAATTATGCTTCCCAGTGGTCTTCGAAAACAAGTTATATCTGCAGAGAACAGCTCTGTCCCTGTGCCTGGCCCATTGTGCTCTTCTTCCTTCAAGGTCATTTGAAAAGTAGAACCTGAGGTTCTTTTCCACAGTGTTGTGTTTTTCATGTTATGTGGCAGCTTTCTCTACGATAAAACTTTAGGAAAATGTAAATATACTTTAACTTTACCTTAAATTAGGATAAACTAGGATTCTGATATTTGTGTGTGTCTGTGAGCATTTATGTTTATATACTTAAACAGATCTTTATTATATACACAATTTTATAGTATCATTTAAATATAGATGTTCATTTTTAATTTTTTACCTAGTTATATAAGCTCATTAAGTACCTACCTCCTTCCTCATGATCTTACCTTCCCTTCTGTTGCCCTCCCTCTCATTCTCCTCCCTTCCCTGTCTCTCACCCCCTTTTCCTCCTTCTCTCTTGGTGTTTCTTGCCTGCTCCCTCCCACCCTTGCAGAACATCTGTTTATATGGACACTAATATGGGAATTCTGTTCTATCTATTTAACCCCTTGTCTCTAAGGATCCTACTGCTTGAATCCTTCTCCCCTGAGATCCATGCTAGTCTTTGAGGGCTTGTTGACATGTCAGCCATGGTGCAGGTCAGGCAAGGTCAAATCATAATGTATCAATATCCTGACTCCTACATCTCGAGACTTGAGTGGAGTATTTTGCCTATCGGTGGTCGTCCCCATCTTTAGGCTATTACAATCTTGCTACGCCCTCATCTATATTTTCTCCTTCTTATAGGCTTCTCAGCTATATGCATGTAATTTTTCTATTTATTACATTATGGGTGTCATTTTTGTTCCTTGAGGAATAGATACCCAGATGGAATGAGATGTCCAAAATATTTATGGGTGAGGACAAGTAGTAATCAACAGGACTTCTGACTGCAGCTAAAGGTCTAACTACTGTTATAGAAGACAACAAAAGAAGGATTAGCTAGAAACAGCTTCAGACTGGATACCAGCTGTGAAACGATTCAGTGTTAGGAGCCATGAAGCAGAACTTCTCCCAGATAGAACACTGATTTTCCAATAGCACATTAGCATCATGACTGTAGTTCACTGGTTGGGAAGATAGAGAAAAAAGTTGTCACAATTTATTTCACTATTCTTCCTTTTCTCTTGACTAGTGACCACACTGTTGTCATACCGTGACTATTTTATTTTTTAGACTTAAACAGGCTCACTTTTGCGCTTTTCAGAAGTGCTTTAAATATCCTTTGTATGTTAATTTTCCTGTTTTCATGTACTATCTGCCTTGGAATTTGATTTTGTTATGATTCTTATGACAAGTATTACCCTCGAGTGTTAGCTTCAAGTGTTATCAATTGATGATTATATCAACTTAATCCTTCACTAATAAGCTTGTTAATTTTTTTCTTTTATGTCAGACTTATAAAATATAGAATCTAAAAAACTGAAACAATAACTTTAACTTCCTGACTTAAATAAAATAAAACTCTTCAATGTTAAATAAAATTTAACTCTTCAATGCTTATTTTTAATTTCTAATGTTCTCTTCTCCAATAAATAATGCCTCCAATAAAACATCACAAAATAGTGTCAGATATGTGTCGGGAGATTGCTCTATTAGGAAAGTGTAAAATGCTAGCTTGGGGAATATGCAGACCTGAGTTTGATCCCCAGTACTCATAGAAAAGTTCACACCTGTTGAAACACATGCCTGTAATTTCAGTCATGGGGGAGCAGAACCATGCTGATTTCTGTACTTCCTTGGCCATCTAGTCTAATCCAATCAGTAAGTCCAAAAAATCTCAATTGTAAAAAGAAAAAATCACAACTCTCTCTTCAAAGGGATAAGAGATATCTTATTCTGCGCCCAAATAAAAGTAATCATGGTCAAGGAATACAGATTGAAATTGCCCCAAATTCCATATTCCATTGTGGTTAACAGTTTCTTGGTGTTTTCTAATCTTATGACAAAGAAAGTCATAAGTCAAGACATTTCAAATACATTGATGGAAGCATCAGGTTAAAAGGTTGCAGCAATGATGGGAGATCTCTGTTACATACTGTAAATGCTCTCTAAAAATCTTCTTGGTGAAGGCTAGAGATCTACACAGCTAATAGACTTCAAAGGGTGCTAGCACAACATGTTATGAAAGATATAAAGGAAGGTTAAATATTAACTATCATCAAGAGGCTATGAAGAGGTTTTATCACCCAAAATAAAGTGTAACTGGGCTCTGAACCTACAACATTCCAACATTCTGTGTAGCCAGTGAACTTCTAATCAGTCATGATCAGTCTAGTCAGTCAGTACAGTGGCTTTTCAGGAACTAACTTTCACACAGAAACAGACACTGACTCAAAAAGGACATTGGACAGTGTCTTGGGTAGTCTCCATTTTAATTTTTTTTTTTTTTTTGGCTATCAAAAACATTCTGCCAGAACAAAAATATAAACATATAAATGAGTAAGTAAATATCACCAAGGTCACAAAAGAAATCACTGCAAGCCAATCTCCTGTTATTTTGAAAAGAATGCTTAAGGGAACATGAGTGCTTATGTTGGCTCTATTTTCAGAGTTTATTTTTCTACTAAATATCATATATTTAAGACTCATTCATGTCTTACCACTCATTTTATTATATTATACTTTACTGTGCAAATTTACTAAAAATGATGAAATGCACGAGCTATTGAGGGTTATGTGAAATACTTGTAATTTGAGGAAATTATTTAAAATGCCCCTAAGACTATCCTTATCTATGCTTTCTTAATATAAATGTGCTTATTGAATAAACATTAGAATCAGAATTGGCAGATCATAAAGAATTCATAAATTAAAACATTTAAATATGTATATGTTCCTAAGATAATGCAAAATTGCACTAATGCCAGCAAGATATGAGGATTCATATCATTGGGAAAGTGGCCTTCTTGTGTCAAGTATGATTTTTAATGCTAAAAATTGTGGACATCATAAGAATCAATAAATAATGGTGAAAAAAATTGTAAATAATATGCTTTTATACTGCCTATATATTTTGTACCCAATGATATTAATGATGTGATGTAAAAATTGTGAGGAAAAATATTTTTGTCTACATAATTTAGTCTATTTAGTCTATAAAAAATAATTTAATCTACATAAGGTAATATTTTGTTCTATTTCTAATAATCTAGCCTAATCAAATGCGTATAAATGAGTAGAACCATAGAAAATTTAAATGAGATTGTTAAATTTCCTGAAACACCAGTATTAAAATTATTGACATGCACATTCTTCCTATCTGGAACAAATAAATTTGAGTAACATACCAACATGCAAAAAGATCGACACTAAATCAATATTGTTAAAAAACAAACTTTTAATATGATCAAATTATGAAATAGAATGCAGAATAAAAAAATTGTCATCAGTATATAATTACTGATGCTCAAATCTGAATTTTTAATCACTCCTTTGTGATAACTAACACTAATATTTCCTAATTCTTTGCTTAATATATTTTTGCATAAATGTCTGTATATATCAATATACAAGAAAGTAGAGATAATCTACTCACACATAAGAATTTACTTCTCAGGCCTGGGAAGATGGTTCAATGGTTAAGACTCTGCCTTGAAAGTACAAGGACCTGAATTCAAATACCAATTCAAAAACACAAAGAGGAAACTGCCACCTGCACTTCTAGACCTGGTGGTTGGAGACTGATGAATTCTAGAGTGAAACAAAAAAAGAGGTGGAAGCAATCCAGGATGACTCCCAAGGTCCCCTTTGATTATCCACAGGAACAGGATGCACTCTGATACACACACACACACACACACACACACACACACACACACACACACACACCTTTAAAAAGTAACCAAATACTAGATTTTAAAAATATTATTTCTTTTTTATTAATTAATTTATTTACATACAAACTGGGTTTATGTCTTTGCCCTAACCCCTCCCCTTCCACCTCCTTTTCTCCAATCATGCCATATCTTAAAGATAAAGTGACAGGGTTATTACTTTCTTAAGTGATATACATAAAGATGGTGACATGGCTGTTAAAATTAATCAAAGCTCCACCAATTTATAATTGACAAGAAAAGCACATTTAAAGCACAATGTAGTTATTTCTCAAAATTGGATGCAAATACAAACTACCAAAAATTATTCAGCTACTGTCCCTCTTTTCCTAATCTAAGTTAATAAGAGTCTTGCTAATGGAAATGCAGTGTAAGAAAGTAATCTTCTCCACAGAATTGTGTACAAATTTCAGAGGATAAAACCTTTAGTATATTACTAATCCTAAGTGTAACTAGAAGATACCAAGTTAGAACAATGTCTCACCCATTCTTGAAAGAAATAAGGTAAAGATTCCTTTTCACTGGAAAATTGAGGGACAGATAAGCTAAGGAACTGGGTAAAAGATCACACATTCAGGAAAATGTAAGTGTACTCTAATTGTTAATTATATTCAGAGCAAATAAGAAGGTACTTGTATCAGAGCTCACCAAACTCTCTTGAACTTTTCATAGCAGGTAAAACCTCTGGCAAAATTCAGAGAGCAGATGTACAGCAGGAGAACATGCTGTTTTTATTGGCACTAAAGTTTCTCTTAACGTAAATACATTCATTTAAAGTCTTTGAGTCATGGCTGGAGAAGCAGCCCATGGAAGTGACAGAGCAATTAAAGGTCCCATAGGAATAGAAAAGACTTGGAAGATATTTTTCTCTTGAGTAAATTCTAGATATACAAATTAAATAGTCTGTAAATGGTGGACAGGAACCATTTGGCAGCTAATTCCATAACACATTTTCATGTCACATTTCCTCCCTTATCTGACCCCTCACTCTTTCAGCTTACTGAAACTTAATTTCTGTGCATATTTTCACTTCACTGTTCTGTGGGTAAACAGAAAGGGAAGTTTGTAGAATGTTTGTTACATTTAGATTTGGATCCAGCTCCGTTTCTTTGAACTGGATGTTTTTGTGAATGTTAGTTTAACAACTTGATGCTTATGGGAGCACCTATGAAGACTTATTTATTTAAGGTAGTTTTGAGTATGCCTTTGAGAAATAGTTTTCATTGTACAGTCATATACTCGGTCTGTGTGGTACCATGCCTTGGGCAGGTACATAAGATGGTGAGAGTTGGTTCAGTATTCAGAAGAATGGCTAGATGAGCTGGCAAGCTGGCAAGATGGTGAGAGTTGGTTCAGTATTCAGAAGAATGGCTAGATGAGCTGGCAAGCTGGCAAGCTAGATAGTATACATTGGCCCTGGCTCCTCTGCGTTGCTGTCTCTATGGTATTACCAGTTCTAACAATTTTTAGAAATTAATATTTTAGTTCTCAAAATATGACTATTAGCTGGTATCGTCCATATTGAGAGATTCTGTGTGTTGAGGTCTTTAAAGATATTTTAATATTTTCTTGAGAATTTAAAACTGTATTTCATATTAAACTTTCTATATTTAAAATAATTTACACTTTTTGTTACTTACCTGCCCGTATGCCTTTATTAAGTTAGATCCAATGTGTTGTTTAGCCCATATCTTATCCAGAGGGTTAAATGATTCCATAAATCTTAAAAAGGCAAGAAACAATCACATTTTCCTTTTTTCCCACAATAACTCCTTATCATCCTTAACATTTCTCATTTCACCTCCAAAAACAATCCAAATGTTTATATTTCAACAATCTTCAAAATAAGTGGAGTCTTAATCCTTTTCACCAACTCTACAGAAAAGCACAATTAATTGCTGGATTTCATTCAGATTATTTCAGTTGTCACAATGTATTTTTGCTTCTGCTTAGGATCCTCATATTATTTATTTATTTATTATTTATTATGACATAATAATGGAATTATATCTGGCCACTGTTTAAAGATTTCCTAAGTCCCCATCACATTTAAAATAAAGTAAATAATTACCATGGACTAAGAGACCCAATGGTGTGGTTATCTTTAACTCTAGACGACATGTTTCTCCTGCAATCACTCCAGTCTTTTTTGCCTCCTTGAAGGACTTCAAGGTAATTGAATTTTTCACCAGTGAAGCCCCAAATGTTATTTTCTCAAATTCATACATTATTTATCCTCATGATTCCTCTATAATTCTTCAATAATTCTGACCACACTTTGTAAAATACCTACAAAACAATCCTGTTCAAGGTGCACCTGTCCTTCAGAAGCTGCTTCTACATAATACTAAACACTGCTTGTAATGCTTGGCTCAAACCACACAACATAATTCCCATTTCCTAGGGATATATTCCTATCTTTTTCATAGAATATTGTTTCTTTAGTGTTTTGAGTGGTGTTCCATTCTTATATTCTCAAATCATTCAATAAAAGAAGAAAATAGAAAAAGTGAGATCTTTATTTTATCTTCAATTAAGGAGGGAGAAAAAAGAATTTTCTCTGTAATAAGATTTGAGACAAATTGGGCCTTGATCTGATACAATCTTATTAACCTTCCAACTTATTCTGCTAGTTTTACAAGGCAGAACTCACTGTGTGAAGGGGGCATTTAGGGTTTAAAAACTGAACTACTTTACTGCGTAAGAATTACTTACCAAGGGCATTGGGAATTTGTGTCATTAGCACATGAGATCAGCAGTTGTTTTCTGACCTGGGGTAATGTTGTGGAGTGCAGAATCATGCCAATAACAATAAATGTTAGTGAAAATTATTAGTGATAACCACATATAAAAGTAATATGAAATAACACCAGAGGAAGAAACATTAAAAACCACTTATTTTTCCTCCTTGTATTATACAAAATTTGTTTTTGAGTGCTTATTATATTGCAGTTGGTTTATGAATATTATCTAATTCTGCTATGAATCACAATCACACATAACATCACCATCTTAGTTTGCCTTCGGTTGTTGTATTTAAAATACCCTTACAAGGGCTGGAAAGATGGTTCAGAGGCTAAGACTCTGCCTGACAAGCAGAAGGTCCTGAATTCAGATATCAGGTCCCATGTAAAAAATGCCAGGTGGTTATGGCTATAGCCTATACTTCTGACCTTGGTGAGTAAAGCTTGGGAAATAAAAGAGAGAAGGAAAAAGGAGGTAGAAACAATCCAAGATTATTCCCAAAGTTACACTTGGTCCTCCCCAGAGACACATAATATCTTCTGATACACACACACACACACACACACACACACACACACACAGAAAATAAATAAACAAACAAACAAATAAAGTTTTAAAAATACCCTTACAAAAACAACTGGAGAGACTTCATTCTGACTCACAATTTGATGGTATGGTCCGCTGATGAGAGGAAGTCAAGGTGGCAGGAGATGGAAGCAGCACATCGTATCTAAGATCAGAAAGTAGAGAATGAACCTCATCGGAAAGGAGGACCCAGAGAAGAGTTTGGCATGCACATTAAAGGATGATCCAGAGATGGGGGCGAGGCACTGGGGGATGGGGAGGGAGGGGAAGCAAAGGGGGAGAGCAGGGGGATGGGGGGAAGAAGGGAGGGGGCCAGTGTACCTCTTAAGTTTGCATGATTTTTTTTTCTTAAGAATAAAAAATACTAAAAAAAAAAAAAAAAAAAGAAAGTAGAGAATGAATTAATTAATGCTGGTTTTCAGCTACCTTTCTCCTTCTGTTTCAGACCAGGACTTCCTACTCACAGAATGGTGCCACTTATAGGAGGTATGTATTACTACTTCAATTAACTTCATAAAGATAATACCCCACAGGGATACCCAGAAGCTTTTTTTCCCAAGTGATTCTTGATTTCATAAAGTTAACAGCTGACCCTAGTCACAGTAGAGTAGAGAATCAATCCACCACATGTCTCCTCTCCAGCATCCTTTTAACCCTAGTATAATAATTGGCTTGACTCTACAGAAGACAACCAGAAAATGTGTTAGAAAGCATATCACTTTATTATTTTCAATGAGAAATTGCTACACTAGTACACAACAAATTAATTCCTAATAGAATGTCCCTATATAGCTGTTATTTCAAGGAATTCAGTGTGCTGCCACAGAGACTAGCATCAATATCATCTCTTCAAAACTTAAGATTATGGGAATAAGGTAAAAACTACCTCTCTTTGTTTGATAGAAGGTGCCTCTAAAAAGTTCCTGCTGAATGAGAGGATGAACTATAAGTAACTATCATTAATTTCCAAGATTTTTGCCACCATTAGTTTCTGTAAATTCATAATTGCTTTAAATGAGTCTAAGATCTTTGAGTATTTCAGGTTGAAGTGCAGCTACATTTGTCTTAACAGTATAATGCTTTATAAGTCTACCTAGCAGTAACTTGGCTTTCTCTGTGCACAACATTTGGCAATACTCACAGAGGTAGCAAATCTTTTCTTTCAAAATGGATTTTTCTTGATCCTCTAGGTGTGGTAGACATCTTCCCTTTGGATAACAAATGTTGTGTTTGACTTCATGTTCCCAATTAATTCACTAGAAAATGGCTTATGTGAACAAGGGTTTTTATTTTGATTTATGATTATCAAGCCACAGTTCCCAGCTTGGCAGATGCTCCTATGCCAACACCAGGAGCTGAGGAAAATTAACACATCATATTTACAGGATGTCAGAGAAAAGAGAAAACTTCACTTGCCAGACAGCATGTCTGTCCTAGTATGTGGAATGCCAACTCCCTGACACCCCTTTTTCCATCTATCTACCTGTCCAGTGGAATATTCCATCCACTCTGCTGAGTCTTCCATCTTCAAGTAGACAGTCTCCTGCAACCTTACTCAACAGTTAGCTTAACAACAATTCTTTAAAATGTGCCCAGAGCTTGACCCTTCAATTGACATGCTGACACTGTAGCTAACTACCATATTTTTTCCAAACTAACACATATAGCTCTTAACTTAAACTCTTCCTGATAAGTTGTTGGTCAGAGAGGTCTCAAAGCCCCCAGACGTTATAAGCTTCACCATTGTTCTTGTCCTCTAAAAAACTGACAGTAAGACCCTATTACTGAAGGTACAACATACATGGATCACAGGACATGGGCAAAATACACCAACCGGAACTAGTTTGAGAACTTACTCCTTGCTGGATAGCATACTGTAGAAGCTACTGGGGTAGAAAACTAATCAAAGGCATGGTCAATCTATGAGATCTGCAAGTTTCAATAAAAATCACCAGGACAACAGCTGACCACCACTATAATAGTGGAATTAATATCAAGTAGACAACCAACATCTTTCTGATTGGATTCAAGACCCATTTGTCAGAATGGAACACATTCTTGTTACTGTTAACTATAGTAAGAACCTATAAAAGGGAAGGAAATAGATGACTAAGGAAGAACAGACTATGAACCTATAGGTAGAAAGACAGTACACCAAACTCCTCTGTAAATAACTGTTTTTATACCCATAGATCTGAAGAGTTTAGAAACATTCTTCTGCAGAAGTAGAAGATCTCAACAACTTGACAGGAAGCAGGCTAGGACAGTGAAAGATCAGTGAGTGGACAATGGCCAACCAGAATGCACAGGACCAGTAACCCTGCAATGCTCACTTGGAATCAGGCCAACCATATCTCTCCCCATCCTAAGGCTCAGGGAACTTTGCAGAAGAAGGAGGTTTAAGATCGTAAAAGCTTAAAGATGGGAAGGTCAACTAGACAGCACATTCCTCTCAAGGCAGGGCTGCTGCATCAAGGAACTCACTGAAATGAGACTTGTCCTTAACAGACCTACATAATGGTGACATACCAACATCCACCCATAGACTAGCAAGGATTTCAGGAGAGATAATTACATGAAGTGGAAACCTTGGGGACTAGAGATGGATAGGAGAAGGGAAGTGCCCTTATCAGTGGGTGGGTGGCCTGATGAGGAGCCACTTGATCTGCAACAGAGGCCCTGAACACCCTCTATAGCAGACAATCCAGAGGGAATCCTGGGGGCCATAGAAACAGAAAGGCAGGAAGGTGGGAGTGAGAGAGATTTATTAGGAAAGTGAATGGAGGGAATGAAGGAATAATGACGGTAAGGAGAGAGGAAGGGGTAAGCTAAGAAAAAATTAAAAAGTATTAAAATATATTTAATCCATCTAAAAATTGTTCTTCATGATATAATTCTTGTAAGAAGTACCTTATGTGCATTGGCTATTATCTGGATAATCTAGTTTATACCTCTAATAACAGCAATATCTCTACTGAGCACTTTATGCACATTGTACTTATCCTTACTCTGTTCTGTCTTCCAGGGAAGTGAGATCCTCATTTTACAGAGGAAAATTTGGGCTGCTCTAACAGAGTGACATACTCAGAGATTAGGCATGTCAGCATCCAAATCCACACACAACTGTTCCAGTGACTGTCTTCACAGTCCTGAACACAGTTTCTCAGTGATATGGGCTTATTTTTTATTCACTGAAATTAAATAATGTTATCTGCTTTATTTCATATGCAAGATTGCTACAAAGATAAAGTTAAAGGGAAGCTACTTTTGTTTAACAAGTGAATGATAGTCTCAATCACTAGAAAAATGTCATCAGATTAGGTGAGGTAAGTTGATTAGGTGGCTCCTAGTCCTTGAGGAGGAAAGTCTGTTGTTCTCTTCACAACACTTTCATCTCTTAAAACCGCAGTTGAGCTGCCCCATGCAAGGAGAGCAACCCAGAGGGTACCCACATTTGGCAAATCAAAATGCTAGCTATAAAACCTTGCTTTGTGAGGACAAACTCTCATTATGTACTAATGCCCTGAGAGCCATCCCTTCCCCAACAGTCACTAGATGCCTTTTTTTCTTAAATTACCATTTTTATGGGCTTCACACATATAGTGTAAAGCTTCAGGTGCTGGGATATTATCCTTCTGGCTCAGAATGGCAATTGCAACATAGTAATGAATATCCATGATTATACTGCTCCTATTCCTTGGCCTTCAAAGCCAGAAAGCTAAACTCTGCCAGTGCTACATACTGCAAGCTATGAAAATAAATTTCTTAGCATAGTAAAAATTTTTAGGGAAAATAACTTGACTAAGGTTTATTCAGGTCTCATCCTGTCTAGCATTATAATTTGATTTTAAGTATGATAAAAATTCTACATTATTATCATTACTTTTTAGTGTCAAAAATGGTTAAAAATGTGCAAAGAATAACCAAAGCACAGGACATAAGGTCCATGAACATGGCAGCACCAAGGAGACTCAGACTTAAATGAATGCCAAAACAGTATCATTTATGCACTGATGAAATTCCTCCACATTAAAGATGTGATGTGATGCCTCTGAAATATGGATGCTAACAGGACAATCAATATATATTCAATTTTTTTTATTTTCCAATAGAGTTGCCTCTCATTCTCTTACAGTTGGTCATCCTCCTGTCCCCTGATACAGGAAACCATAGGTGTATATAGATAACTAATAGTTCTTATAATTGCACTTAAGTGTGATCACTTAGCATAGATTCTTATCTTCCACTCAGAGCATTAAATTTCAGACTTCCACTGTTAAATCATACCAGAAGTTGATTGCTCTCTATTACCGTCTGGAAATCAATATACAGAACTTTGCAGAATACTTTTTCATTCACCTCTTAATGGGTATTCACTAGTCTCTGGAGAGTCTCCAGTTTTGGTCATGATGTACAAATTTGCAAAGATACATTTTAATTATCAGAGAAATATCTGTAATATAATACCTATAATAGAAATTAAACTATGTATTAGCTGTCATTTTCAAAGTTTTGATACTTTTAAACTGTTTGTTTCAGGTCAACTTGACCCTAAAGAACTGAGACTTTGGGAATACTTATGAGGAATTATCTAGTTAAAGCAACCAAAAGGAAATTATATGTCATAATTGATATGGGAAGACCAAGTTTAGCAATGTAGATAAGATGGAAAGAGTGTAAGTTGGAATTTGACAGACTGGCAAGCTAGGAGGTATTTTATTATTCTTTGGTTCTCTGCTCCATGTGTTATAACCAGTTTTCTTCACTTTGTTGGATGCTTTCCTTCTAGCATGATGAATTTAACTCTGAAATAATAAACTTGAATAAACCCTTTTTTCTGTAAATTATTTGGACCATGTATTTACTACAACAAAGTAAGACACTGTCATGGTTTGAGCTGTGAATTGTCCTCCATAGCTCAAAGATTGTTGAATGTTTGCTGTGGTTTGGCAACCAGTCATGTTCGATCAATCAATCGATCAGTCTATCTATCTATCTATCATCTATCTCTCTTTGCCTTCTGATTGTCACTTTGACTTTACACAGCTTTCTGCTTTCATGAATTCTGTTATGTGCTCTATGGACTCAATCTGTTCTACATCATAAAGCAAATGAGTTTTTCTCTCTTATTACTCCCTTATATACTCTTGTGTTGGGCCAACCCAGAAAAGATGGCCTTTGGAGGAAGTGAGCAGGACGTAAATGAGCACATGGGACCTAAGATGGCGCTGGGAGCTGGTGTGCTGGGAGTAACACTGTTTGCATCACAGGGAACCCTGATTGGTTCAAAGGAGTTCCTTACATGTGAACTTGGCATGGCCCCCATATAGATGAATGCTGAGCCTGGCCCATGTAGCCTGCGTGGTATGAGGACCATTAATGTGATTGGCTGCCCGTTTCATGCCTTGCTGCTTCTTGTCTTTATAAAATGCTGCACCGCCTACAATAAAGGAGTTCTCGCTTCGACTTAATTCCCTGCCATGCCTGATTGTCTCCTGGGACCTGGGAGGCAGAGGGGCAAGCAGCATGCTTACCTCTCTCCTTCCTGGCAGCCAGGAGCCGACCTCCATACTCTTCCTTGGCTAAGATAATGTTCTCACATGAACAGAAGAGTAACTACAGGAGAATTTGGTCCAGATGAGTAGGTGATATTGTGAGACTTAGAGAATTTAGTACTGAGAAATATAGTCATATGCTATATGGCATTCATGCCTGAAAAAAGATAGTGTGTGAGAAAAATGGAGGATTTTGAAACTTTGAACTAGAAGATTCATTGAATAGTCTCGGCAGAACCTAATGGCTCATTAAACTTGTGTTCAGCAGCAATGTTGAGAAAATTCAGACAGTAGAAGCCCTAAGTATATGGTTTCAGAGGAGAGAAAAGACTGGGGATGAAAATGCAGGACACTATAATGATATTTTGGAAAAGAGATTGGTTATGTTTTTCTCTAGTTATTAAACCTTGCCAAAAATTGAATAAAATGCAAAGGACTTTACACATGTCACTATAGTATCATGAAGCATTTTTGTGGGAATATTGCCAGAAGTGGTATCGCAGGGTCATATTGCATTTCAGGTTTTAATGGTTGGAAACCACATATTGATCACATAGCTTTTGTACAAGTCTGCATTCCCACCAACAATGTATGAGGGGTCCCTTCTCCCCATATTCTCTCCAGCATGCGTTAATGCATGTCTTTTGAATTTTTGCCATTTCCAATCTCTGTGAGATGATATCTCAAGATAGTTTCTACTTGCATTTCCCTAATGGCTAGGGAGGTAGAACTTTATTATTTTAATAAGATGAAATTATATTGAATGAAGTATGTCAGGCACAAAAATTTATATGCCCCATGATATGTTTTGAAATGTGTCTTCTAGACTTTCATGTGTTGAAAAGGTCATGGCACCTTTGAGAGGTGGAGCCTTGCTGAAGGAAGGCGGTCACAACAGGTGAGCCTTTTTTTCTTTTTTTTCAATTTCTTTTTCCACTCATACAAACTTGATAGGTACCCCATTCCCCTCCCTCCCTTCACCCCTCCCTGGATTCCTTGCTCCTTCTCCCCTTTTTCCCTTCCTTTCCTCCCTTTCTCCCAATGCCCACTCTCTCCCCATTCCTGGAGCATCCTTTAGTGTGCATGTCAAACTTTGCTCTGGATTCTCCTCTCTAATGAGGTTTAAGGATTCAGTAGCATTGCCTAGAGCTCTTTCTTGTGTTCCTCTTTAGTATAGGAACACTATTGTGGCTGCTAATCCCTTGCCTCTAAGGATCCTAGTGCTTGTGATCCATGCTAGACTTTTGGGGGGTCAGTGATATGTTGATCATTTCTCAGGTCATGCAAACTCCTGTTATGATTACTTCAGCACTAACTTGTGTGGAGTATCTTACATATTGTTGCTCCTCCCCATCCTTGGATTCTTACAATCTTACCATCCCCTCTTCTTCAGATTTCCCTGAGCTTTGGGATGGGGAGAGATTAGGCTGGCCTGGATCCTGGTGATTAATGTAGGGTCTCTGATGTTCTGAATTATGGTTTGTTGTTTTTTTCTTTCTTCCAGTTTTGCTTTTCCTGCACTGCCTTTGGCTCCATCCTGATGGGTATTGGATGTCACCTCCTACCCAGAGATAAAAGGCTGTTAAAATCGGGTATTATTATAAGAGTAGATTCAAAGGTAGATGGAATAAAACTAGGAGACCACGGTGAGAGGGGTCAGTCTCCCATTTGCAGGATGGTTGCATGTGACCAGGAAGGAAACTCTGTGAGCTTAACCAGATGTCTTATTACTTAATTGCAGTACTTGATGGTGGCTTATTTTCTCTGCTGTAATATGATCACCTCTCTTCTTTTTTCTGGCAGAGCCCTCCTTTCCCATCGCTCCTGTTTATAATCTTTGCAATTATTGTAGGTATTACAGAGATTTATCTTTGAGTGTCTCACTGAGTAGGTTTGGTACTAGGATCCACCTATTAGAGAGCACATATGGTGCTTAATTTTCTGTGTCTGGGATACTTCACTCAATATCTTTTTTTCTAATTCCATCCATTTCCCAGCAAATTTCATTAATTCATCATTTTTGATGGCTGAGTAGTATTCCATTGTATAAATATACCATATTTTCCTTATCCACTGATCAACTGTTGGGCATTTGGGTTGATTCCATGACTTTGCTATTGTAAACAGTGCTGCTATGAACATCGTCGTGCTTGTGCTATCGAGGTGAATTTTGCTGTATAGGGGATTATTCCCAAAAGTGGAATAGCAGGCTCATATGGCATTTCAATCTTTAACTTCTTTAAGAATCATCAGGCTGCTTATGAGAGTAGTTGTATGAGCCTGCATTACTACCAACAATGTAGGAGAATTCCGTTCTTGCCACATCCTCTCCAGCATTTGGTATTGTTTGTATTGTGGATTTTTGCCATCCTGACTGGGGTGAGATGATATCTCAGGAAGGTTTTGATTTGTATTTCCCTGATGGCAAAGGATGAGGAGCATTTTTAAAAATATTTGTTAGAAATTTCAATTTCCTCCCTTCCTTCCACTCCGCCACCCAGGACATGCGGGTGGTCCAGCCGGGCCTCACCGCGCGACCTAGGTAAGCTCGGTCCCCGCCCATCCCCAAAACCCCAGGCCAAGTAATTCAGTTTAGTGAAAAACGCACAGAAATTCAAAGAAGATCTTAAGAGTTAAAACGACAATGTCAAAGTCAAAGTGCAAATACATGAGAAACAAGACTCAAGTAAACAAATCTCCCACTGAAGGAATTAATCCCATAATGTTAGACTCCAACCAGAACAAACCCATGGAAAATGGCCAAGAAAGCCTGACCCAGGATAATGACCTTCAAAATATGATCATTACCATGTTCAATACTATGAAAGAGGAAATCCGGGAGGAATTACATAATCGAATCAATCGCTTTGAAGAGGAACACAACAGACACTTGGAGGTGTTGAGAAAAACAGTTCAAGAAACAAAAACTGGCATAGAACAGTTAAAACAGACTCAAGCAGAGTTTAAAACTGAACTAAAAGACAAGTTATCTTCAACCCAAAACTCAACAGGGACTCTTATCAGCAGAACTAACGAAGCAGAAAACAGAATTTCAGACCTTGAAGACAAAGTGGGAGTATTAACCAGCTCAATGGAAGAGGTTGTTAAAGCCAAAAAGATACTTGAGAGAAATATTCAGGAGATATGGGACACCCTGAAGAAGCCTAACATGCATATTCATGCAATACCAGAGCAAGAATCTCAAAATACCACCCCTGAGGAAATTTTTCAAACGATCAAGGAAAACTTTCCTCATCTAAAGAAAGAGAGGCCCATCCATATACAAGAGGCATTCCGCACCCCAAACAGATAGGACCAAAACAGAAGCTCACCACGGCAAATAATAGTCAAAACACTCCACATTCAAGATAAAGAACTGGTGCTGAGAGCTTCAAGGGAGAAAAAACAAGTCACTTTTAAAGATAAACCTATTAAAATAACAAATGACTTCTCAGTAGACACATTAAAAGCAAGAAGAGCTTGGAGAGACATACTTCAAGTATTGAATGAGCAAAAATGTCAACCCAGGCTGATTTACCCTGCAAAACTATCAGTCATGATGGAGGGAGAAAGAAAAATCTTCCAGCATAAAGACAACTTGAAGGGATACATGTCCACCAAACCAGGCCTTCAAAAAATGCTAGAAATGATACTCAAGCGTGAAGAAAAAAACAGGCATATCCAGGAGAACAGAAGGCAAGTATAACACCATTAAAAGCAAAGCAATGAGAGGCGGACAGCAGGCGAACATGGCGCCATCGGCACGTCTCCTGGTTCCCCTGGCGGCCCTGGCCTTGTTGTTTTGAGGGACCTCTGGTATTCACGGGCGCTGGAGCGAAGTGCGCATGGTCACGGATGACAACTGGACCGATCTGCTGCAGGGAGAGTGGATGATAGAATTTTATGCTCCATGGTGTCCTGCTTGTCAAAATCTTCAATCAGAATGGGAAAGTTTTGCGAATGGGGAGAAGATCTTGAGGTTAATGTTGCAAAGGTGGATGTCACAGCACAGACAGGACTGAGTGGACGGTTTATTATAACTGCTCTTCCTACGATTTATCATTGTAAAGATGGTGAATTTAGGCGCTATCTGGGTCCAAGGACTAAGAAGGACTTCATCAACTTTGTAAGTGAGAAAGAATGGAAGAGTGTTGAACCAATTTCATCATGGTTTGGCCCAGGTTCTGTTCTGATGACTAGTATGTCAGCACTTTTTCAGCTATCTGTGTATATTAGGACTTGACATACCTATTTTGTTGAAGAAGTTGGATTACCGGTGTGGGGCTCATACTCAGTTTTTGCTTTAGCAACTTTGCTTTCAGGACTGTTATTAGGACTTTTTATGATATTTGTGACAGATTGCTTTTGTCCTTCAAAAAGGCACAAACCACCACAGCCAGACACCTCAAGACCAACAACACAACCAGCACCTTCTCAGCCTTTGAGGAAAGTGGAGGAGGAACAGGAGGCTGCTGAAGATGCTGTAGAAGAGGAAGCAGAAAATACAGAAGGACCAAGCAAAGACCTTTTACAAAATACCATCAGACATCGGTCTGTAGGTCCATCTTTGGCCACAGATAATTCCTAATTAATTTTATCCATACTTTAATAGGATCTTGATACAACAAAAGATTGATCCCTTCTTTTGTTTTGAAGTGAACTGTGACTTGCTTGTATATCCAGGGCACGGTATATAGATTGTCAAAAGATTGAACAGTTTTCATTCAGAAAATAAAAGCAGTTAGCTATAAAAATTTGAAATATATCTTAAAAATACTATGATGGTTTAAACAGTTGTTTGATTTAGAAGACCTGGTGCCAAGCAATAAAATTTGTGTGTTCTTGTATTTAACAATTCTCTGTTTCAAGTCTGAAATTTAAAAAATTGCCTTTCCCAAGATGTGTATACTAGAAGTATTTAAGAAAATTGCTTTGGAGAGAAAGATTTCTCATTTGACATAGTTTTTCTCAGTTTCACTGTGTGAAAAAAGGAACATATTTCCCATAAATGGGAACTTCACCCATTGTTTTGTGTATCTTTCAGCGATAACTGTGCTTTAGATGCATACTTCTAAATTTGCTCATAATTTTTAGATTATGGAGTTAATAGGCGCGACCTTGTTTTAGTTTCTACTATTTAGGATATGCTGCTGATTCAGGAAGCAAATCCACGTTTGTCTCCTTACTCTTGGGAAGATTGGCTGCTTATTTCGGCCCCTAATTTGCTGTATGATATTTTTTATTTACTCTGCGATATATTTTTAATTGGTTGGATGATATTAACAGTATCACTGTCATGTTGACCATTGATAAGCAGTACTTTCTGTTGTTTTAGACTGAAATTTACTGAGAGAACCATCAAACTGAAACATTTTTGCCAAAAATCTTCACGTTTGGCTAAAAGTTCCAGACTGTTGTTCAATGGTCTTGATTTTTTTTTTTTTTTTTGCTTGCTACTTTTTAATGTAAAAGTGGACATTCTGATTTTTTTTTTTTGATTTAGAGAAGCTTTGGTATTTTATATTTTGGAAACTCAAAGCTTAATTTGATATAAAATGATGTTGCATTTTACTCAAGAGAAAACATCTGCTATATGTTTTGACTATATATTTGTCTTCATACAGAGTTCTTAATTGATTTTAGAGTGACTATGTTGCTTTGTGTTTTAAAATCAACATTTCATATTTTAAAGACAGATTTCATATTCTTCATTTGATACTGTACATCTCACATGTGGAATTTGGTGATATTTCGTCTGACAGCAAAGGAAGGGTGTGATAGAAAACTATGTTCAAGAAGGGTGAAAGCTAAACTATTCTCACTCTGAGTGAATTATCCAACCTTTGTGTAATACGTGGCTTCTGTAATGCTCCACCCCAGGTTCTCTCCTTGTGTGAATCCCTTAAATTTACAGTATCATAATGTACAACAGTGTTCTTTACAGACTTCTCCTTTGTAATATTAAATGTTCTGCTATCTGAGAGTTTGGATGTGTAGTTTGTGGTGCCTTAGAAATATATTCTGAGCACAAAACAAAATTATTTCTAAGCACTTCAAAAAAAAACGTGAAGCAATATACTTATAAAAACTACTAAACATAATAAATGTCTGGAATTAAACATAGTTTCTCCATTATAACACTAAATGTTAATGGAATTAACTCACTGATCAAGAGACACAGATTACAAATTTGGATTAAAAATCACAATCCATCAATCTGCTGCCTGCAGGAAACCCATCTCACCACAAAAGATAGGCATGCCCTAAAAATAAAAGGCTGGTCAACAATTCTACAAGCAAATGGAAGCAGAAAACAGGCAGGGGTAGCCATTATGCTATCAGACAAAGTGGACTTCAAACCAAAGAAAATTATAAGAGACATGTATGGATACTACGTTTTAGTCACAGGTACAATTCACTAGGAAGACTTCACAATACTGAACATATATGCACCCAATACAGGCCCCTCCACATTCATTAAGAAAACCCTACAAGGTCTAAAGCAAGAAATCAATCCCCAAACGATAATTCTTGGGAGCTTCAGCACCGCCCTCTCAACATGGGATAGATCAACAGGTCAAAAGCTTAACAGAGACACTTTGGACTTTAATCAAACACTTAAAGAAATGGACCCTACTGGTCTCTATCAAACTTTTCACCCACGCACCAAAGAATACACATTTTTCTCAGCAGCACATGGAACTTTCTCCAAAATAGATCACATATTGGGCCACAAAACGAATCTAAACATGTACGAAAATGTTGAAATTCTAACCTGTGCCCTATCAGACCACCACGGCCTAAAGCTGAACATCCACAACACATCAAACAAGAGAAATGCGCTAACTCCTGGAAACTAACAATATGATGCTGAATGAGAACTGGATTCAGGAAGAAATTAAAAAGGAAATTCAAGATTTCCTGAAAGTGAATGATAACGAAAATATAACTTACCAAAATCTCTGGGACACAATGAAAGCTGTTGTAAGAGGTAAGTTCATAGCGCTTAATGCCTACATCAAAAAAATGGAAACATCAGAAATAAACAACTTAACAATGCAGCTTAAAGCTTTAGAGAAACTAGAGCAATCTGATCCCAAAAGTAGTAGAAGAGAGGAGATTAGCAAAATAAGGGGAGAAATATCTGAAATCGAGATTCAGAAAATAATAGAAAAAAATCAACCAGTCAAAAAGCTGGTTCTTTGAAAAAATCAATAAGATTGATACACCCCTAGCTAAATTAACCAAAAGCAAGACAGAGAAAACCCAAATTAACAAAATTAGAAATGAACATGGAGTTATTACTACTGATACTCAAGAAATCCAGAGGATTATAACGTCATATTTCAAAAACTTGTACTCTGTGAAGTTTGACAACACAAAAGAGATGGATGAATTTCTAAGTAAACACAACTTACCTAAATTGAATCAGGAAGTTGTGAATTATTTAAATAGTCCTATAACATACAAGGAAATTGAGGAAGTAATCTCAAATCTTCCCACCAAAAAATGTCCTGGACCAGATGGATTCAGCACAGAGTTCTACCAGACATTTAAGGAGTTAATAACCCCTATACTCCTAAAACTTTTCCATCAAATAGCAAAGAAAGGAACACTACCAAATTCCTTCTATGAAGCGAATATCGTCTTAATCCCAAAACCTAATAAGGATTGACTTAAAAAAGAAAACTATAGGCCGATCTCCCTGATGAACACAGATGCAAAGATTCTCAACAAAGTCTTAGGAAATCGGATTCAAAAACACATTAAAAAGATCATTCACGGGGACCAAGTAGGCTTCATCCCCGGCACACAAGGTTGGTTCAACATATGCAAATCAATAAATGTAATTCATCATGTAAACCAGTCCATAGTCCAAGACCACATGATACTCTCGATAGATGCAGAAAAAGCTTTTGACAAGATCCAACAGCCTTTTATGATCAAAACGCTAGAGACAGAAGGAATGGAAGGAACCTTTATCAGTATAATAAAAGCTGTATACAACAAGCCCACAGCAAGGATTATGCTCAATGGGGAACAATTGGAAGCATTCCCACTTCAATCAGGAACTAGACAAGGCTGTCCACTCTCACCACTTCTATTTAATATTGTACTTGAAGTCTTAGCTGAAGCCATAAAACAAGAAAGGGACATAAGGGATTCAAATCAGCAAGGAAGAAATCAAGCTATCCCTATTTGCAGATGGCATGATCTTATACCTAAGTGATCCCAAAAACTCCACCAGGAAGCTCCTGGAACTAATTGAGAAGTTCAGCAGGGTGGCAGGATACAAAATAAATGTGCAAAAATCAGAGGCCTACCTATATGCCCAGAATGAAAGAAGTGAAAAAGCCTTGAGAGAAACAATCCCATTTACTACAGCCCCTAAAAAAATGAAATACCTTGGTATAAACCTAACCAAGGAGGTAAAAGACCTTTACAATGAAAACTTCAAAACCCTAAAGAAAGAAATAGCAGAAGACACCAGAAGATGGAAAGACCTCCCTTGTTCCTGGATTGGCAGAATCAACATCGTATAAATGACCATCCTACCAAAGGCAATATACAAATTCAATGCTATACCAATTAAAATCCCAAAGCAATTCTTCAAAGAAGTTGACCAAACAATCTCAAAGTTCATGTGGAGGCACAAAAGATCCAGGATAGCAAAGACAATCCTGAGTAACAAAAACATACTGGAGGTATTACCATACCAAACCTAAGTCTATACTACAAATCCATAGTTATAAAGACAGCCTGGTACTGGCTCCAAAATAGACACACAGATCAATGGATAAGGATTGAAGACCCAGATATAAGCTCACAAAATTACAGCCATTTGGTCTTTGACAAAGGGGCCCTAAGAATCCAATGGAAAAAGAACAGCATCTTCAACAAATGGTGCTGGTAAAACTGGATCTCCACATGCAGAAGATTAAAGCAGGACCCGTACTTGTCACCATGTACAAGACTTAATTCCAAATGGATCAAGGACCTTGATATCAGGCCAGAGACTATAAAAACCATAGGTGAAAGGATAGGGAACTCCCTCGAGCTGATTGGGCTAGGCCAACATTTCCTAAACAGACATCCAATGGCACAGTCACTGCTACCAACTCTCAACAGTTGGGATCTTGTGAAATTAAAGAGCTTCTGTTCAGATAAAGAGATTGTAACACAAGCTCAAAGGCAACCCACAGAATGGGAGAAATCTTCACTAACCACACATCTGACAGAGCTCTACTGTCCAGAGTGCACAAAGAACTTAGAAAACTAAACATCAAGGAAACCAATGGCCCAATTAAAAAATGGGCCCTGGAACTTAAAAGAAATTTTACCAGTGATGAAATTAAAATGTCTAACAAATATCTGAAAAAATGCTCCACTTCTTTAGCCATCAGGGAAATGCAAATCAAAATTTCCCTGAGATATCATCTCACCCCGGTCAGGATGGCAAAAATCCACAATACAAACAACGACAAATGCTGGAGAGGATGTAGAGAGAGGGGAACTCTCCTACATTGCTGGTGGGAATGCAGGCTCATACAGCCACTCTGGCGAGCCGTCTGGAGATTCTTAAAGAAATTAAAGATTGAAATGCCATATGACCCTGTGATTCCACTTTTGAGAATAACCCCCCATGCAGCAGATGTTCACCTCAATAGCACAAGCACCACCATGTTCATAGCGGCACAGTTTACAATAGCAAAGTCATGGAATCAACTCAAATGTCCAACAATTGACGAGTGGTTAAGGAAACTGTGGTACAACTATATGCTGGAGTACTACTCAGCCATCAAAAATGATGAATTACTGGAATTTGTCATGAAATGGATGTCATTAGAAACAATTATGTTAAGTGAAGTATCCCAAACCCAGAAAATTAAGCGCCATATGTACTCCCTAATAGGTGGCTCCTAGTACCAAACCCACCCAGCCCACCTAGAGACACTCAAAGAAAAATCTCTGTAATACCTACAGTAATTGCAAGGATTATGAACAGGAGGGATGTATGGGGTAGGAGGGCCACACCAGAAACAAGGAGAGAGGGGACCATGTTACAGCAGAGAAAATAGGCCTCCATCAAGGACTCAAATAATTAATGAGATATCTGATTAAGTTCACAGAGTTTCATTCCTGATCATTTACTACTGAGGTGGTATGATCTCACCAGAAGAGGATGGCATATAGTCTGGCAGATAAAAAATAACCATTTTGCAAATGGGTGATAGACCCTTCCCTCACTGTGGTTTCCCATTTTTATTACATCTACCTTTGAATGTGCTCTTATAACAAGACTCTAGTTTAACAGTTTTTTGTCTCTGGCCAGGAGGTGACATACAATGTCCATCAGGATGGAGTGAAGGGCATTGCATGTGCAGAAAAACTGCAAAAGAAAATCAACAAACCACAATTCAGAACTTCAGAGACTCTGTATCAACCACCTGGAACTAGGCCAGACTAATCTCTCTCCATCCTGAAGCTCAGGGACATTTGCAGAAGAGGGGGCGGTAAGAGTGTAAGAGCAAAAGGATGGGAGGAGCAATGATATGCAAGATACTCCATACAAGTTAGGGCCCAAGCAATCGTAATTGGACTTTGCATGCCCCACGCATTGTCTAACACACTTATTGACCTCACAACGTCTAGCATCTGCTAAAGGCACCAAGATCCTTGAAGACAATGGATTGGCAGCCACAGTAGTGTTCCTATACTTAAGGGGAACAAGGAAAAGTGTTCAGGGAAAGGCCACTGGGTCCTTGTATGTCATCGGAGAGGAGGGCCCAGAGGAAAATCAGGCATGCACAAGAAAGGACTCTCTGGGAATTGGGGCGAGAGGCACTGGTGGATGGGGAGCACGGGGGGGGGGGGGGGGGCAGGAGTTTGGGGGGAAGAGGAGGGAGGGAGGGAACTGGTGTACCTATTAAGTTTGTATGAGCTGAAATAATAATAAAAAATGTATTAATAAAAAAATTTAAATTTCATCCCTGGTGAAGTTTTTTTTAAGGTCCAAGGCCCCTTTTTTAAATGGGCCATTTGTTTCCTTGGTGTTTAGCTTTCTAAGTTCTTTGTGCACCCTGGATAATAGACTCTATCAGATATGTGGTTAGTGAAGATTTTCTCCCATTCTGTGGTTTGCCTTTGTGCTTGAGTTACAATCTCTATCTGAACAGAAGCTCTTTAATTTCATAAGGTCCCATCTGGTTGGTTATAGTGACTGAATTATTGGATTTCCATTTAGTAACTGTGGGCCTAGTCCAATCAGCTTGAGGGAGTTCCTTACCCATTCAACTAAGGTTTTTATAGTCTCTGGCCTTATATTGAGGTACTTGATCCATTTGGAATTAAGTCTTGTACATAGTGACAAGTATGGGTTCAGTTTTAATCTTCTGCATGTGGACATCCAGTTTTGCCTGCACCATTTATTGAAGATGCTGTTCTTTTTCCATTGGATTTTTTGGGCTCCTTTGTCAAAGAACAAATGGCTGTAATTGTGTGGGCTTGTGTCTGGCCATCACAAAATATAAATTAATGAAACTTTCTACTAAATGAATGGAACTTGAAGAAGTAATACTGAGTGAAGTATCCCAAGCACATGTTCTCCCTTATAAGTAGATTCTAATCCCAAGTCCTCATAATGACATACTCAAAGGGAAATATTTTTATTACCCTTTATAACCATGAAGGATTCAAAATAAGAAAGTAGAGCAAAGAAGACCCAAAGAGCATTAAAACAAAGGAACAAAGTTCAATAGAGAAATAAGGCCATAGTCAAGAAAGACCCATAATTACCATGATACCTGATTCAATCCATGGTCAGTTTCCTTAATGATCATTGGTATTTGAATTTATTTAAAGCACTTGATGCATGTGGGGGGGTTAGTGATTGGTAGGGAGCCAGATGATGTCCTCTAGGTTGACCCCACCCACTACTGTGCCCTACACCTGATCCTCCTTCTCCTTCAAGATTTCTCTTATATAATGGCCTCTAACAGTTTCTGTATTGTTACATAGTAGAGGATCTCAACACCCACACACGATACAGTCTTGTACAGTGCAAGAACAGAAAAATGGAAAATAACAAATATATGAATATATGACACCAGTAACCTTACATTGACACCTGGTCAGTCAACTCTCTCCCCATCCAGAATAACAGAGAACATTGTGGAAGATGGTACAATAAGACTATAAGAGGCTAAAGATGGATAGATCCATTGCTGGACAGGTCACCCCACTCATGATAGGACAGTTGTAGCCAGAAAATCAGTAATGAGACTTGAACTCATCAGACCTGCACAGTGGTGAACATGTCAACATGCCCCCGTGGACTCAGGAGAAATAGTTTCAGGCAGTAGGATCCTTAGAGGCAAGGTGTCAGACATAAGTAGGGAGTACCCACATCCACAGGCCACCCAAGTAAGAGTCTCTTGACCTGCCACAGAGGTTTGACCCACCATGAGAAAAGATGATACAGAGGAACCACAGGACTCATAGAACCAAAGGATAGGAGAATAAGAAAGAGTAGACTGGACCTATATAAGGACGAGAAGAAAAATGGGATGGGATAGGAATGGGAGGGAAGGGAAGGAGGAAAGAGGGGGGAATGAGGAAGGCAAGGAGCGTGTATATAAAATGTAAATTTAATAAATTTAAAAAAATAATAAAGTACACATTTTTCTCAGCAGCACATGGAACTTTCTCCAAAATAGCCCACAAAACCAATCTCCGCATACACAGGAAAATTATAATTCTATGGTCTAAAGCTTAACATCTGCAATACAACAAACAACAGAAATTACACTAACTCCTGGAAACTAAACACTATGACGCTGAATGAGAATTGGATTCAGGAAGAAATTACAAAGGAAATTCAAGATTTCCTGGAAACAAACAATAATGAAAGTACAACTTATCAAAATCTTTGGGATACAATGAAAACTGTCCTTAGAGGTAAGTTCATAGTGCTTAATGCCTACATCAAAAAAAATGGAAACATCAGAAATAAATAACTTAACAATGTAGCTTAAAGATTTAGAGACACTAGAGCAATCTGATCCCAAAAGTAGTAGAAGAGAGAAGATTAACAAAATCAGGGGATAAATATCCAAAATTGACATAAGAAAAATGATACAGAGAATCAACCAGTCAAAAAGCTGGTTCTTTGAAAAAGTCAATAAGATTAATACAACCCTAGCTAAATTAACCAAAAGCAAAAGAAAGAAAACCCAAATTAACAAAATTAGAAATGAAAATGGAGGTATCACTACTGATACTCAAGAAATTCAGAGGATTATAACCTCTAATTTCAAAAACTTATACTCTGTGAAATTTGATAACACAAAAGAGATGGATGAATTCCTAAGTAAGCACAACTTATATAAATTGAATCAGGAAGTTGTCAATTATTTAAATAGTCCTATAACATCTGAGGAAATCGATGAAGTAATCTTGAATCTTCCCACTAAAAAATGTCCTGAACTAGATGGATTCAGCACAGAGTTCTACCAAACATTTAAGGAACAAATAACACCAATAATCCTTAAATTGTTCCATCAAATAGCAAAGGAAAGAACACTACCAAATTCTTTCTATGAAGCTAATATCATCTTAATCCCAAAACCTAATAAAGAAACACTTAAAAAAGAAAAATATAGGCCAATCTCATTGGTGAACACAGATGCAAAGATTTTCAACAAAGTCTTAGCAAATCAGATTCAAAAACATATCCAAAAGATCATACATGGGGATCAAGTAGGGCTTTATTCCAGGAACACAAAGTTGGTTCAACATACACAAATCAATGAATGTAATTCACCATATAAACCAATCTGAAGTCCAAGACCACAATATACTCTCAACAGATGCAGAAAAAGCTTTTGGCAAGATCCAACAGCCTTTTATGATCAAAACCCTACAGGCAGTTGGAATGGAAGGAACCTTTATCAACATAATGAAAGCTGCATACAACAAGCCAACAGCAAGGATTATACTCAATGGAGAAAAATTTGAAGCATTCCAGCTTCAATCAGGAATTAGACAAAGTTGTCCACTCTCATCACTTCTATTCAATATTGTATTTGAAGTCTTAGCTGGAGCCATAAGACAATAGAGGGAGATTAAAAGAGATTCAAATTGGCAAGGAAGGAGTCAAGTTATCTCCATTTGCAGATGACATGATTATATATCTGAGTGATCCTAAAAACTCTACCAGGAACTCCTTGAACTACTACAGAAATTCAGCAGAGTGGCAGGTTATAAAATAAATGTGCAAAAATCAGTGGTCTTCCTATACGCCCAAGATGAAAAAAGTGAAAAATACCCAAGAGAAACAATTCCATTTACTATGGCCCCAGAAAAAGAAGAAATACCTTGGTATAAACCTAACCAAGGAAGTGAGAGACCTTTACAATGAAAACTTTAAAACCTTAAAGAAAAAAATTACAGAAGACACCAGAAGGTGGAAAGTCCTCCCATACTTCTGGATTGGCAGAATCAATGTCATAGAAGTGACCATCCTACCAAAAGTAATATGCAGATTCAATACAATACCAATCAAAATCCCAAAGCCATTCTTTAAAAAATTGACCAATCTCAAAATTCATATGGAAGCACAGGGGATCCAGGATAGCAAAAACAATCCTGAATAACAAAAACACTACTGGAAGTATCATCATACCAAACTTTAATATATATTACACATCCATAATAATAAAACCACCCTGGTAATGGCTCCAAAATGGAAACATAGGTCAATGGATAAGGATTGAAGACCCAGATATAAGCCCACAAAATTACAGCCATTTGATATTTGACAAAGGGACCCAAAAAAATCCAGTGGAAGAAGAACAGTATCTCCAAGAAATGGTGCTGGCAAAACTGGAGGCCTACATGCACAAGTTTAAAACTGGACCCGTACTTGTCACCAAGTACAAAAATTTAATTCCAAATGGATCAAGGACCTCAATATTAGGGCAGAGACTACAAAAATCCCTAGTTGAAAGGGTAGGGAACTCCCTCGATCTGATTGGATTAGGCCAACAGTTCCTAAACAGAAATCCAATAGCACAGTCACTACAACCAACATTCAACAAATGGGATCTTATGAAATTAATGAGATTGTAACTCGGGCACAAAGGCAACCCACAGAATGGGAGAAAATCTTCACTAACTATATATCTGATAGAGCTCTGTTATCCAGAGTGCACAAAGAACTTAAAAACTAAACACCAAGGAGATAAATGGCCCAATTAAAAAATGGACCTGAGAACTCAAAAGAAACTTTTCCAGGAGCATTTCTTAAAAAATGCTCCACATCCTTAGCCATCAGGGAAATGGAAATCAAAACTTCCCTGAGATATCATCTCACCACCATCAGGATTGCAAAAATCCACAATACAAACAATACCGAATATTGGAGAGTTTGTGGAGAGAAGGGAGCTATCCTACATTGCTGGTGGGAATGTAGGCTTATACAACCACTCTGGGGATCAGTCTGGTGTTTTTTTTAAAAAGTTAAAGATTAAAACGCCATATGACCCTGCTTTTCTTCTTCTGGGAATAATCCCCCATAAAGCAAAAATTCACCTCCACCATGTTCATAGCAGCACTACTTACAATAGCAAAGTCATGGAATCAACCCAAATGCCTAACAGTTGACAAGTGGATGAGGAAAATATGGTACATTTATACAATGGAATACTACTCAGTCATCAAAAAAGATTAATTAATGAAATTTGCTGGGAAATGGATGGAATTAGAAAAAATTATATTGAGTGAAGTATCCCAGACCCAGAAAATTAAGCGCCATATGTACTCCCTAACAGGTGGCTCCTAGTACCAAACCCACTTAGTGACATATTCAGAGATAAATCTCTGTAATACCTACAGTAATTTCAAAGATTATAAGCAAGAGGGAAGGGGGAGGAGGACCCCCCAGAAATAAGGAGAGAGGGGATCATGCTACAGTAGAGAAAATAGGCCACCATCAAGCTATTGCAAGTAAGTAGTAAGACATCTTGATAAGCTAACAGAGTTTCCTTCCTGGTCACTTGCGACTGAAGGGCTTTGATCTCACCAGTCAGGGAGGGCACAGTTGGAGGTGATCTCCAACACCAATCAGGATGGAGCCAAGGGCAGTGCAGGAACAGCAAAACTAAAAACAACAAACCATAATTCAGAACATGAGAGACCCTACATTAATCACCTGGTATCAGACCAGCCAAATCTCTCCCCATCCTAAAGCTCAGGGAAATTTGGGGAAGAGGGCGAGGTGTGATTGTAAGGTCCTAAATATGGGGAAGAGCAAGGATATGCAAGATACTCCACACAAGTTAGGGCCACAGTAGTCATAACTGGATTTTACATTACCTGCGCAATGACTGACATGTCAACAATCCTCCAAAGTCAACTATGTATCACAGGCACTGGGATCCTTAAAGGCAAGGGATTAACAGTCATAATAGTGTTTCCATACTAAAGGGGAGCCATAGAAAGGGCTCTGGGCAATGCCACTGAATCCTTACACCTCACTAGAGTGGAGAACTCAGAGGGAAGTTTGACATTAATCCTAAAGGATGCTCCAGGTAATGAGGGGTGTAAGGGGGAACACTAGGAGAAAGGGAGGAAGGGGGATGAAAGGAAGGGGAAAAGGAGGGAAGGGTGCAAGGGGGACTCAGGAGGGGTGTCTACTGTCATACCTTCTATTATATATCAAGTATCATAATGGACTCTGTCCCTTCTGGAAGCCCAAGTGAAATAATGAACCTTAAGTTACTTGGCTCAAAGTGTTTTCTCAAATCAACAGAAGAGTATCAGATATTATCTCCTTAAAAATTTGGTGTGGCTGTTAAAGGCACCAAGATCCTTGGAGGCAAGGGATTGACAGCCACAGTAGTGTTCCTATGCTTAAGGGGAACACAGGAAAGGGTTCAGGGAAATTCCACTGGGTCCTTGTAGGTGGGCCCAGAGGAGAGTCTGGCATGCCAGAGGAGGGCCCAGAGGAGAGTCTGGCATGCACATTAAAGGATTCTCCGGGGATTGGGGGGGGAGGCACTGGGGGATGGGGAGGGAGGGGTGAGGAGAGGGAGAGCAGGGGGGTCGGGGGGAGGAGGAGGGAGGGAAGGAACTGGTGTACCTACTAAGTTTGTATGAGAGTAAATAATAATAAAAAATTTTTAAAAAATTTAAAAAATTATTCCACAAAATAAAATTCACTTTCTTAAAGACCAAAAAAAAAAAAATTGGTGTGGGCACATTTGTAATTTTAGACATGCTAATGGCATACAGTTTTGCTGTTTTTCATTATTAAAACGTTTTCATTGAAGCCAAACACACATATAGGTAACAAAAATGGTCACGAAATTTTTATATAAATGCAGACTTTTAGGCATTTAATGAAAGAAATGGTGTTGGAATACAGGCTACCTAAAAGCAAAAAATGATTTAAGCAACTCTTAATTGTAGAGGAAAAGTTCCCCAGACCAAAGCATGTAAGAACAAAGGGCCAGAAATTGGAATGGACCACTGTGTTCCAAGATCTGTCCAAGGTTTTGCAGATCATATCATTGCCTTTTTTCAAAATTGAGGTGAAAAACATTGTCACTATTTTTGGTGCTGAACATTTCTTTATGAAGGTCTGTGTTATCCTGCAGTATCATTTTGGTTTTATTACATTGAGAATTCTTATTGACTTTTTTTGGCATGGGTATATTACTAATGAATTTTTTTCCATTTCTATACATGTAGAAAAATCTGTATTTTCTTTTAGTTACTTAAAGATACTCCTCCATCAAAGTTGAGCTGAATCTCCAAGTCTTCTTCTTCTTCTTCTTCTTTCCTCCTCCTCCTCCTCCTCCTCCTCCTCCTCCTCCTCCTCCTCCTCTTCTTCTTCTTCTTTAGATATATAATTGTATTGTCCCATGGCTTGCTCACTGTTTTGGGAGAGCAATGTAATGTTATCTTTTATTTTCTGCCATGCATTTACCATGCATCATGATTTTCTCTTTATAAGCAAGTAATTTGTAACTGTGCTATACTGTGAGCAAATTAATTTTTCTGTGCTTTCTACATTATCCATTTTTGGGTTTTATTGAGATTACTGTGGACTTACATGAAAACTAATTTTTAAAATTGTTTCTTGTACTATTCTGACTCCAACTTTTAATTTCCTTAATTGTATAACTATATAGTCTATGCTAATTTTTCTCTCAAACCCTGTATAGCAGGTGCATCTTTTCTGTTTCTGTGAGAAACCACTCAAAATCAAACAACTTAAGAGAGAAAAGGAGATTCATTTTACATACAATACAGTCCATTATGGTGGAAAAATCAAGGCTGTTGACAGAAGCTAGGAGAGGCCTACGTCATTGAAGACATCACTGAGGTTGAGAGTTGCTGCATGCAAGCTTAAAAGCACACACACTCCAGCAGAGTGGGGTTGACCAACCTCAAGGCCCATCCCTGCCTACCTACAGCAAGGATCTACCTCCTAAATATGCAGTGATCTTCCCAAATACTGACAGTAGCTAGGGATTCAAATATATGAGCCTATGAGGGACAGCTAACATTTCAAACCATGACATGCTATTATAAATTCATTGTTGTGTTTTTCTTTTCTTTTCTTTTCTTTTCTTTTCTTTTCTTTTCTTTTCTTTTCTTTTCTTTTCTTTTCTTTTGTTTCTTGGGTTTTGCTTTGGGCGTATATCACTGCATGTTCAAATTCACTTTTTTAAACAAATTATTGTCTCCAATGTACTTTTTTAAAATTTTTTTATTATTTATTCAATTGTGCGTATGTGTGTGTGTGCGTGTGTATGTGTGTGTGTGTGTGTGTGTGTGTGTGTAGAACCACGGGCGAATTTCGGGAACCACCATGGACGCCTCCACCTCCTCCATGTTTACTCTGCCCCGGGATTCACAGGCTCCGCCCTACCAGGACCAGAAACGCAGGCCGCCCCGCTTCTGCCCGGCGTCTATACGTGGGGTCTAGGATCCGAACTCAGGACCTTCTGCCTGCAAGGCAGAGGCTTAACCCCTGAGCCACCTCTCCAGCCCCCCAATGTACTTTTTAATCTTATATTTTTCAGTTTTACTGTTATGTTTAATTAGGGACTTTTAATACCCTTCATGTTTTACAATCTTTGTGGGTATTATACAAACACTTTCAAAAATTTTGTCATTAACCAGCTATTGATTCATTTCATTGCAAATAATGTGTTATATCAGTTACTTTTATTTTATTCTTGTTATTAGTCTATTTTCAAAAGTCTTTCTCTTTGTATGTTTGATAACTGGATGAATGTCAATCACAATAATTTTTGTCTTTTGTATATGGAGGGAATTTATATATTCTTATACATTTGAAAGTTTTCCTGAGATGCATTTCATTTACTTGGATAAAGCTTGGTATTTTCAGGTTTTGCTTTACAAGTTTGTCGAGTATGTAAGCACAGTGTACCTTGTGATATTCTCTACTGAGATAAGACCTGTTTGCTTGTCATATATAAATTTACATAAGAGAAGAACATTTCTGATTCTAGTAACAGAAATAAGTTCTCAGCTCTATGATAATATTAAGAACTAGTAAGCTTGGTCTGGGGATCTCTAGTCTTTATCTTCTGAGGCAAGAATTACAGGTAGGATATCATGTTTTTCCAGTCTGTGATATCCAATCCTCATAGTTCCATAAAAGATTTTTTTTATTGATGAACCATTTCTATAGCCTTTTACTTAGTTTAATTATTTATTATATGCATATAATGCATTAAGACTCTGCCTCATGACCAGAAAGTCCTAAGTTCAGATATTAGGTCTTATGTAAATACATCAATACACCAGGTGGAAACTGTGACAACCTACATTTCTTGACATGGTGGCTGCAGCGTGGTAAATACCAGATCAAATCAAACAGGAGATAGAAGCAATCCAGGGTGATTCCCAGTCACCCTTATTCTTCCAAAGGGACATACACTGATACCTCTGATACACACATGCAAATTTGTAAAATAAATGAATAAATAGATAGCTTTTAAAAGTAATGAATTTAATTTGATGAATTCATATGTGCCATTCTTTCTGGTGCTGCAGGTGTGTGTGATTTCGGCATTAACATTTAGGTTATGGCTCACTTCAACTCATTTAAGTGTATGTTTTATAAGGTAAGCATTAATGCTCATTTTTGTTTTCTTACAAATATTAGTCTCAGTACAATTTGTTAAAACAGTACTGTTCCCCTCTTGAATTGCTTTTATAACTTTCCCAAAATTTAGTTTACAATAAATATGTTTATTTATGTTTATTTATATGTGAGTTCATTTATTTGTCACACACTGTCTTTGTTAATGCAATTTTAAATAAAAGCCAGGCATTTTTGAAATTAATTAAATTGAGTTGATCAAGACTTATATCAGCTATTTCTTTGTATTACACCTTAAGTGGAGTATTGTGAAAAATATCATGACTTCCCCATTCTTTTCATTTTTTGCTTCCCAGAGTTTAATTTGTCGTTTCATCTTTCTATTGTCACTAATACTTACTCTCTTTTTTCTCTCTCCCCTCACCATCTTCATCCCACAATACATTTACCTTCATGCTCTCTTCCCACATCTATAACATTACAAGTTATAAAACATAATTTTCCGAATATTACCTGAAGTAAAATTGATAATAAAGTGTAATTCTTTTCTTCATATGTTGTAAGAACAACCATTGCACTTTAACTACTTATAATGTGTAGTACTTTTTTTAATTCTTGGAATAATTTATGAGTGCATATAATACTTCATATTCACAATGGCATCCCACCTTTCTAACTAACCCTCTTCCCGCAAGCTTCCTTTTTATTCAGACAAGTCCCCTTCCCACTCTCCTCTCTCTTTTTTTTTTCCATTTTTGCTTTTGTTTTCATTTTGAAACCCACTGAATTTAACTAGGGCTGCTGATAAGGACATGAGTGTGGAACTGTCCACACACATACACACACACAACATCTTAAAGGACTATTTGAATAAAAGTAGAGAAATATTTGATATCCTTGTCTTGTTCCTAATTTTCATGAGAACAAAACTTCCTTGCAGATTTTATTCATTTGCCAATGATGTTGATTATAGGCTTGGTATAAATAACCTTCATCATGCTGAGATATGTTCCTTTCATCACTAGTCTCTCAATGACTTTTATCAGAAGTGGTGCTGCTGGATTTTGTCAAAGAACTTACTTTTTGTCTATTGAAATGATCATGTCATTTCTGGTTATGGTCTAATTACAGGAGAAATTGTATTTCTTTATTTACATATATTGAATTATCGATGAATTTCTGGAATGAAGCCACTTTAACCATGGTGAATGATCATTTTGTTTGATCTTAGAAATGCTTCACAATTTTTTAAGGAATTTTTGAATGTTCTTTAGGGAGATTGGTCTTTCGTTTTATTTTTGTTGTGTCTTTATTTGGTTTGATTCTTGGAAATAGTTATTTCAAAAGAAGAGTTCACCTTACTGCCCCGTGGAATAATTTGAGAATTATTGATTTTAATTCTTCTATTAATTAATGGTTGAATTCCACAATGACTACATCTGACACTGCTTTTATAGCTGGGAAATTTTTATAGTACTGCTTCAATATCTTTGCTGAATATAAATCTTTTCGCATTATTTGTTTAATTGGCTTAATTTTGTTAGGTAATATGCATCTAGAAATTTATCCATTTCTACTAGACTTTCCAATTTATGAAATACAAATTTATAATATATGCTCATGATTATCTTTTTTATATCATGTTATAAATATCTACCTTGTAATGCCAATTTTATTCATTTGTGTCTTCCCTCTTTCTCTAAAAGTTTATAAACCTGTTTATCTTCTAAAAGTAGCAATTCATTTTATTTATTCTTTCATGGCTTTTAAATTTGGAGTCTTTACTATTTATATAAATATTACATGACTTAACTTAGGGTACAAAATGCAATGACAAGTATGTAGGCAATATATTGTATATACATATATACATATATATGTATACATATGTATATACGTATATATGTATATATACATGTGTATATATGTATATATGTGTATATGTCTATATATGTATATATGTATACATGTATATATATGTATATATATGTATATATATTTGAACTTGCCCAGGAGTTCTGTCTTAATTTATATTACTTTAACGTAAATTTATAGTAAATTTAAAACTTATAATCATGAAAATTATGTAAAAATTACTTTCATGTAAAACATTTTCATTTTTCCTAAGATCCTCATAAACCATTTCATATTAAATAGAAAATTATTTTATGTAACTTTGAGAGTACTGTAGATTTTAAAAACATATTTTCAACTCCATTATGAAATAAAGTCATTCTAGTTGAAAACAATTAATAGCTCTATTAAACATGATTTTTTTTTTTTTTTCTGCTCATACAAACATAATAGGAACCCCTGTCCCCTCCCTCCCTTCAACCCTCCCTGGCCCTCTCTGTTCCCTCCCTGCTTTGTCCCTTCCTTTCCACCCTCCCTCCCTTTCTCCCAGTGCCACCTCCCCCCTCTCTGAAGCATCCTTTAATGAGTATATCAAACTTTCCTCTGGGTCCTCCTCTCTGATGAGGTGTAAGGACTCAGTGGCATTTCCTAAAACTCTTTCTTGTGTTCCCCATAAGTATAGGAACACTATTGTGACTCTTAATCCCTTGCTTCTAAGGATCCTAGTGCCTTTAGTCCATGCTAGATTTTGAGGGGTCAATGATATGTTGGTCATTGCACAGATCATGCAGAGTCCTGTTATAATTGCTTCGGCCCTAACTTGTGTGGAGTATCTTGCATATCATGACTCCTCCCATCCTTGTGCTCTTACAATCTTACCCCCCCCTCTTCTGCAAATTTCCCTGAGCTTCAGGATGGGGAGAGGTAGGCAGGCCTGATTCCAGGTGGTTGTTATAGAGTCTCTGATGTTCTGAATTATGGTTTGTTGATGATTGATTTTTTTTTCAGTTTTGTTGTCCCTGCAATGAATGCCCTTGGTTCCATCCTGATGGGTATTGGATGTCACTCCCTGGCCAGAGATAAAAACCTGTTAAATTAGAGTCTTGTTATAAAAGTCTATTCAAAGGTAGATGGAATAGAAGTAGGAGACCACAGTGAAAGAGGGGTCAATCACCTATTTGCAAAATGGTTACCTTCTATCTGGCAGCCTATATGCCCTCCCCTTCTAGTAAGATCATACCCCATCAGTTGGAAATGATCAGGAAGGAAAGTCTGTGAACTTAATCAGATGTCTCCTTACTTACTTGCAGTCCTTGATGGTGGCCTATTTTCTCTGCTGTAACTTGGTCCCCTCTCTCCTTGTTTCTGGTGGGGTCCTCCTTCCCCATCCCTCCTATTTATAATCTTTACAATTACTGTAGGTATTACAGAGATTTGTCTTTGAGTGTCTCTAAGTGAGTTTGGTACTAGGAGCCACCTATTAAGGAGTACATATGCCGCTTATTTTCTGGGTCTGGGATACTTTACTCAATATAATTGTTTCTAATTCCTTCCATTTCCCGGCAAATTGCATTAATTCATCATTTTTGATGGCTGAGTAGTATTCCATTGTATAAATGTACCACATTTTCCTTATCCATTCGTCAACTGTTTGACATTTGGGTTGATTCCATGACTTTGCTATTGTAAACAGTGCTGCTATGAACAGGGTCGTCCTTGTGCTATCGAGGTGAATTTTTCCTGTATCGGGGATTATTCCCAATAGTGGAATAGCAGGGTCATATGGCATTTCAATCTTTATTCTCTTTAAGAATCTCCAGATGGCTCGCCAGAGTGGCTGTATGAGCCTGCACTCCCACCAGCAATGTAAGAGAGTTCCCCTCTCTCCACATCCTCTCCAGCATTTGGTGTTGTTTGTATCGTGAATTTTTGCCATCCTGACCGGGGTGACAGGATATCTCAGGGAGGTTTTGATTTGCATTTCCCTGATGGCTAAGGAAGTGGAGCATTTTTTAAGATATTTGTTAGACATTTTAATTTCATCCCTGGTAAAATTTCTTTTAAGTTCCAGGGCCCATTTTTTAATTGGGCCATTGGTTTCCTTGGTGTTTACTTTTCTAAGTTCTTTGTGCACTCTGGACATTAGAGCTCTATCAGATATGTGGTTAGTGAAGATTTTCTCCCATTCTATGGGTTGCCTTTGAGCTTGTGTTACAATCTCTTTATCTGAACAGAAGCTCTTTAATTTCACAAGATCCCATCTGTTGAGTGTTGGTTGTAGTGACTGTGCTATTGGATGTCTGTTCAGGAACTGTTGGCCTAGCCCAATCAGCTCAAGGGAGTTCCCTACCCTTTCAACTATGGTTTTTATAGTCTTTGGCCTTATATCGAGGTCCTTGATCCATTTGAAGTTAATTCTTGTACATGGTGAAAAGTACGGGTCCAGTTTTAATCTTGTGCATGTGGGCCTCCAGTTTTGCCAGCACCATTTGTTGAAGATGCAGTTCTTTTTCCATTGGATTTTTTGGGCCCCTTTGTCAAAGATCAAATGGCTGTAGTTGTGTGAGCTTATATCTTGGTCTTAAACCCTTATCCATTGATCTGTGTGTCTATTTTGGAGCCAATACCAGGTTCTTAAACAATGATTTTAATGCCACAGCATACAAATAACACAAAAAGGTCAATGATTCTACATAACTATGCTTTTTTTCATGTCAGCATTTGGGAGGATCCTCCAAGAAGAAAACATTGAAACATATCATGATTTATGTATTAGACTCACCAAAATACTGAAATTTAATCCAATTTCTGAATACAGATACTAAAATCCACAGCAACATACTTGTAAACGTAATTTAAAAATAAGCTTGAGGTCCATAGAAGCATCTAGGTGAAGAGAAGGGAGGGGATAGAAGGGAAGAGATGGAAGGGAAGGGGAAGGGAGGAAAGCTGGGATGAATATGTTTGTAAAAGTAGAAAATATAAAATAAAAAATACACCCAAAGGTCATTCACCATGACTAAGTTAGTTAATCCCAAAAACACAAGGGTCCTTTAATGTATGTAAATCAATAAATGTAATGCACCATGTAAACAGACACAAAGATAAAAGAAAATCACATGACCCTCTAAATAGATGCAGAAAACACTTTTGAAAATATTCAACATCCCTTTCCTGGAGACAACAGAGAATTGGAGGAATTATATGTGAACACACTAATGCCCATATTTGACAAGCACATAGTAAATATCATTCTAAATGTTGAAAAACTTGAGGCATTCCAACTTATATCAGTAACTAATTTCTGATCTTATCGTATTTTCTCCCTATTCATTACTTTAGAGTTTGATTTGTCTTGCTTTCCCAAAGTTTTATTAAGGCACAAAGTAAAGTTTTACATTTGATTTTTCTCAGATTTTTTCAATTCAGGAACACTGCTATAAACTTTACTTTTCAAAATAACTCAATTTTATTTCATAGACATTGACAGCCTATTTTCATTTATGTTAAATTTTTCATTGATGTATTCATCCTTCAATACTATGTTTGTTAAGGACCATGATTATTTCCTACTTTCAGTAATTGTTCTTCCCATTTACTTTTATCCCATTGTGTTCAGACAAAATTAAGGAAATTATTTCAATTCCCCATTTTGGGGGAATTGCTTGCTATCTTAATAAATGATCTATTTTAGAAAAATGTTCTTGTGCTTCTAAGAAAACTGTGTATTCTGCAATATTTTCTAGGATTGTTCTGTACATCTGCATGAGACACATTTGATGTATAATATATAATGTATTTAATTAATTCAATTTATTCTTTTTGTGATTTTTAAAAAATACTTCTCTATTGGTGACACTGAGATACTAAAGTTATTCACTATATTGGTGCTAGAATTAATCTATGACATTTTTGGGCTTAATCTGTTAATTTATAGTTTTAATATTTGTTTTATGAAATTGAATTGCACACCTTATGCTTAATGCTCTAATTGTCTTTTGACTGATATTTCTCTAATCTGTGCCAAGTGACTTTCTTTATCTCTCCTAATTAGTTTTGGGTTGAATGCTATTTGTCAAATATTGGAAAAGTAACGACTACTTGTTTCCTGGTTCTATGTGCTTTCTTGTTCCTTCACTCTAAGGTGTTTCCTGAGAGCAGAATAAAAGTAGATTCTCTTTTCTTATCTAATTCTCTTAGTTATTATATTTTACTTGGTTTTGCTTGTTTTTTTTAATTGGAAAGTGTGTATAATAAAATTTGTTAATTCTGAGGCTTTTTACTAAGTTCTCCTATGCTTAATTATGCTAATGTTCCCATTTTTATCACTGTCCTTTTGGAAGTATATACTTCTATTCAATCTGCAGTATTCCTTCCAGTATCATCTCTGGAGACAGCTTAGTGTTTACAAACTTCATTAGCCACCTTTGTCATAGAAAGATTTGTCTTCCTTTCAGTGACTGCAGGGTTTAAATATGAGTGTATTAATCTGAGTCTATGGCTATGGTCTTTCACAAATTTAAGTATGTCTTTCCAAACCATTCTGGGTTTTTTTGTTTGTTTGTTTTTGTTTTGTTTTGTTTTACTAAAACCAGTAATGGTATTTTTTTTTTAATCTTCCAACATTCATTAAAAAAATGTAAACATTTTAAAAAAATCTCCATTGTCATGAGCATAGAGGTTTTTTTGTTTTGTTTTGTTTTGTTTTCCAGCCAGGGTATAAGCTGAAATTAAAACAAGAAAAAAAATCCAAGAGTGTATTAACATTTTTTTCAATCATTTGCCAAACTGACAGTGCAAATACAAATCTGGTCTAAAATGTACAGACTCTCAAGCAACAATGTATATCTGCCTTTGTCTTCCATGCTAAGAGATGAAAAAAGGTTAAGGGCCAAACAATACCAAATGCATAAACTTCAAAAAACATCTAAGTTAGGGCATTCACTAGCTTAGCTAATATATATCTGGAACACTGATGAGTAATCTCATGCACAATAACATGAAATACATTTTTTGAAAACTTTATGGAATCCAGAAAGACACACCAGAAGAATGGCTAGTTGTCCGTTTAAGATATCAGCCAATTTGTTTAAGTCACTTGAAGGTCCATTTTCTAGATCCTGAAATTTAGTTCTTTCCCTAAACTGAGAGTTTCCTACCATGTCAGTAACTATGTTATGAAGTAAAGGAGACTTAGGGGAAATGCTTATTTTATTGTAGCTGCTGCACCAATTGCCTAGGATTTCAGCAGCTTCATGGAAGTTTGGGAAACATTTGTTCATGTGCAAGGATATTGCCTTAGCTGATTTAAAATTGCCCCATACAATGGTACATTATCAACCCTCAGTGTCATACTTAGGCATAGGTGTCATATCAACTTGACAGTTAAGGGTTTGAGCTCTGGGTACATTTGTAGAGAATTAGTGGTTTGAGTTAAGCCCAGAGCAAACCTGCAGGAGATTATCTGGCTAATGGGTGGGTGGGACTAGGGCCTCTTTGAGAAAGGTGGCATCCTTTTGTACACTTGGCCAGACATCTGGTCTGGCAAGTAAGGGTAGTCCCTCTCTCGGCCACTATGTAAAGATGGTGTGGCCAGTTCCCTCTGCCCTGGTGTTGGTGTGAGCTCTCCTGCTAACATGGACAAGCAACTGTAATCAGGAATCAGTAAGAGAAAATAAATCCCTTGTTCCCTTAAGCCACTTGATGGATTTTTATCAGCAAGTATGCATGCAAACTGCAACACTCAGTGAAGCCTTTAAAAAATAGGTTTACAAAATGGGTTAAAAGAAATAAACACCTTTATCTTTATAGCCTTTATAGCTATTAACTCAGGAATTCTCTTAATTATTTAATCTTACAAAGAACTTAATTTTCTTTTTTCAAACTCCAGGTGATGACAATATTCCTTACTCCAAATATGGCAATTTTTCATCATCACTGTCATGTGAATCATCATCTGCCCCGTCTATTTTTTGGCAAATCTACATCCTCAGAACTACCTATGTGGTCCATCATCTCAGAAAATTATCAAAATTAGACAGGTCTTCATCTGAGTCATCTTCCAAGTCTTTCCAATTATTGAAGTCCATACTAAGCCAATTAAGCTTTGCTCTTTCTTTTGTTAACTTAGGTCGTGATTGGCCAGATTCCCCTTCCCGTAAACAACATAAAATCGATCTGTCAGTTCTTTTTATGCTTGGAATCATTTGGATCAATACAGTGAAGAAGATCAATTTTGTTTAAAATTACCACTTCCTCCAAGACAACTGAAGGTTAATTTGGATTTTTCAAAATTTACATTAACATCTTTACTATCTTCAACACAAAATCCAATGAAGACATAGTACCTTTGATCTCACTACTTTGCATGCTGCATGGTCAATAGGACAGCCGGACAGGTGAGTGAGTGGGCAGGCCTCTGTGGCTGCTGCGACTGTGGAGTCCACTCCTCTTCAGCCAGCGTTGCCTGGTCCTGGCCTCTTTTAGTTCCCTGTGGCATCCAGCAACAGGCTGAGGCTTGACCTCCATCCCCACAATGCACTGCGTGGAGAGAGTAGCTCTTCAGTCCTGGAGAAGAGAAAAGTGCAGGAAACCAGCGCAAGGACCAAGAAAGAGCATGTGCGTGGCATAAGGGGTGGTGAGTCCTAGAGTCCTGGAGGCCAATAACAGAGGCTTAAAATTTCTTTGTTTATGTATGTATGTATGTATGTGTGTATGTATGCATATATGTATCTAACTATGTATGTATTATGCATGTACATGTGCATGTATGTATCTGTGTACTGTGTATGTATGTATGTATTTGTGTATGTTTGTATGTATGTATGTGTCTATGTGTATATATGTGTGTGTATATGTGTGTATGTGTGTATGTATGCATATATGTATCTAAGTGTGTATGTATGTATGTCTGTATTATGCATGTATGTGTGTGTATGTATTCATGTATGTATGTATGTACTGTGTATGTATGAATGCATGTGTGTATGTATGTGTCTATGTGTATATATATGTGTGTGTCTATGTGTGTATATGTATGTATGTGTTTATGTATGTATGGATGGATAGATGTGTGTATGAGTGCTTATATGTATGTGTGTGTGTATGTGTTTGTTTGTTTGTTTATTGTGTGTCCCTGTGGAGGAGCAAGGACAACTTTGACTTCATCCTGGATTGCTTCTACCTCCTTTTTGCTTTGCTCTGGGATTTCCCAGGCTTTGCCCATAAGGGCAGGAAGCGCATGCTGCCACCATTTCTGCCTGGAATTTTTATATTGGACCTGGGATCAGAATTCAGGACCTGCTTCCAAGGCAACATCTTAACCCCTGAGCCATCTTTCCAGTCCCCATTCTTGTTTTAAAAGTTTCTATTAAATAATCAACTACAATCCTGATTGGCCTATTATTATATATGAATTTCCTTTCTCTTCTTCAGCTTGCAACATTTGCGTTTTAGCTCTAAAAGCACATGGGAAGATTCTTTACTGTTCCTGTCTGTTCTTATTCACTGTTCTCACTTGCCTGGATGAGCACCATTTTCTCTTGAGTTAGGAAATTTTTCTTCAGTAATTTCATTGGTAATATATTCTATGCCATTGGTATGGAATTTTCTTTCTATAAATATAATTCATGTGTTTGGTCTTCCTATGTTCTGGTCACAGACTTTTTTAAATTTGCTTTATCTTGACTGAATTCTAATTTATGTTTAAACCTTGATATCCTCTTCTCTGTATAACTGATATACCAAGAGTGTCATGGTATAAATATAAGTGACGAGATTATTCTGACTTACATCTTACCTCTCAGGGTTTAGGGAATTTTCTTTTACATCCCCAAATTAGTAAATGTCTATATTGATGCAGTGATATGATTTCCTGTGTCTTCATGCCCTTCCCTGGATCAAATCTATGTAAGTCCTTATCTCTACCATCTTTTCTGTGTGTCTTCACGTCAGTGCTAAATACCCTGGGTCACCTGTAAGTTGTCTATCTCTATTGGAACATGGTGAGGGCCCAGTATATATGTATCCTTCCTGGGTCATCTTCAAAGTCACAGAATGGATTCACATTTTTCTTTTGTTACTTTTGAATGGCATAGAATATTTCATATTCTAAATGGTTGTATTTGAAATACTTGCGTGTTAACTTAACAATAAATTGACAAAAACAGAGTAACTATGTTGTTCAATTAAATCATCATTCTCTTCTCAAAAGCAAAAAAAGGATATTTAAAAATATATGACTCTTTCCCTGCCCGTCCTACACAAGGCGCCCTAGGTAACCCGCTAGTCCCAGCTCCTCCCACCAGCCAGTCAGAGCAGGCACTGCACCAGGCCGGGGAGGACCCCTGGGCCATTCCCCAGCTCCTTAGGTTAATTGCACATACAACCAGCACCTCTCCCCTTTCTCTGCCCTCCCGGGACACACACAGTCCAGCCAGGACACATGGCGCCCTAGGTAAGCACCCCCTGCTCACCCCCAAACCCCAGGTAACCCACTAGTCCCAAGCTCCTCTCACCAGCCAGTCAGAGCAAGCGCTGCTCCAGGCCAACTAATTCAGTTCAGTCAAAAACACACAGAAATTGAAAGAAGGTCTTAAGAGATAAAACAACAATGCCCAAGTCAAAGTGCAAATCCATGAAAAACAAAACCCAAGAAAACAAATCTCCCACTGAAGGAATTAACCTCATAATGATAGACTCCAATCAGAACAAATCCACAGAAAATAGCCAAGAAAGCCTGACCCCAAGATAACAACTTTCAAAACATGATCAGTACCATGATCAATATTATGAAAGAGGAAATCTGGGAGGAGTTAAATATCATCTTACCCCAGTCCGGATGGCAAAAATCCACAATACAAACACCAAATGCTGGAGAGGATGTGGAGAGAGGAGAACTCTCCTACATTGCTGGTTGGTAATGCAGGCTCAAACAATCACTCTGGTGAGCCATCAGACGATTATTAAAGAAATTAAAGATTGAAATGCCATATGACCCTGCTATTCCACTTTTGGGAATAACCCGCCATTCAGCAAAAATGCACCTCCATAGCACAAGCTCGACCATGTTCATAGCAGCACTGTTTACAATAGCAAAGTCATGGAATCCACACAAATGAGTTGACGAATGGATAAGGAAAATGTGGTACATTTATACAATGGAATACTACTCAGCCATCAAAAATGATGAATTAATGCAATTTGCTGGGAAATGGAAGGAATTAGAAACAATTATATTGAGTGAAGTATCCCAGACACAGAAAATCAAGCGCCATATGTACTCCCTAATAGGTGGATCTTAGTAGAAAACCCACTGATAGACACTCAGTGATAAATCTCTCTAATACCCACAGTAATTGCAAAGATTATAAACAGGAGGGATGGGAAAGGAGGGTGCCACCAGAAACAAGGAGAGAGGGGATCATGTTACAGCAGAGAAAATAGGCCACCATCAAGGACTGGAAGTAAGTAATGAGACATCTGGTTAAGTTCACAGACTTTCCTTCCTGATCATTTGCAACTGATAGGGTATGATCTCACCAGAAGGGAAGGGCGTATAGTCTGGCAGATAGAAAGTTAACATTTTGCAATGGGAGACTGACACCCCCTGCCAACCGCGGTCTCCTACTTTTATTCCATCTACCTTTGAATATACTCTTATAATGAGACTCTAATTTAACAGCTTTTTATCTCTGGCCAGGGGGTGACATCCAGTACCCATCAGGATGGAGCCAAGGCATTGCAGGAGCAGCAGAACTGAAAAAAAAAAATCAACAAACCATAATTCAGAACATGAGACTTTATATCAACCACCTAGGCTAGCCTAATCTCTCCCCATTCTGAAGCTCAGGGAAATTTGCAGAAGAGGGGGGGGAGGATTGTAAGAGCACAAGGATGGGGAGGAACAATGATATGCAAAATACTACACACAAATTTGGGCCGAAGCAATCATAACAGGACTTTACATGACCTGTGCAATGACCAACACATTATTGACCCCTCAAAGTCTAGCATGGACTAAAGGCACTAGGATCCTTACAGCCACAATAGTGTTCTATACTTAAGGGGAACACAAGAAAGAGTTCTAGGAAATTCCACTGAGTCCTTGTACCTACCTCATCAGAGGGGAGGGTCCAAAGGAAAGTTTGACATACACATTAAAGGATGCTATAGGGATTGGGGGGAGGAGGCACTGCGAGATAGGGAGGAAAGGGGGGAAAGGAATAGGAAAAAAGGGGAGGAAGCAAAGGGTTCCAGGAAGGGGTGGAGCGAGGGAGGGGACTGGGTACCTATTTGTATTGTTTGTATTAAGTTTGTATGAGCGGAAATTAATCAAAATAAATAAATAAATAACAATAAAAAATAAAAATACATAATGATATCTAAGTCACTGACAACAAGTATTATTTAACTTACATGAATTTCATAGTAAATATGTTATCATTGGCTAAAGACATTTCAAAAGAAAATGGAAAAAATTCTTGAAGTATTAACAGAAAACTGTGAAGCGAAATGTAAAACAAAGGTGTCATATACTTTTGTGTTGTTATAGACAACGTGTTGGAGATGTAATAAAGAGATGCTACTGTACATAGTAATGAAACACCCAGGTCTCATATAAATGAATAAAACAATTTACTTACTCATATTCAACAACATATTCACAAAATTCTATATAATATGGAAAACAGTATAAATGCAGAGTACTTTTGGTGGTGTGGGTCATATTAATTTAAGAATCAGAAATGATGAAGAGTACAGAAAAATTGCAGAAAATATAGGCAAAGTGAGTTCTTAGGTCATCCATTCAAATTCCACTCAGTGCAAAAATATAAGTGTAAGAACCTGGAAAAAATCAGTCATCTTAATCAGTTACATCTTTCTTATGTAACAAAAGAGGTTTCTGCTTTTCATAAAGCAAAATATTTCCATCTTTGCAATGAACTGCTATTTACAAAAGGGTTTTCCACAGTGACCTATGTGTAATCACTTCATATCGATTCTGTATCAATTATTCTGTTTGGAATAATTCCTCTCGGTGTGTGTTTCCAAATGTCTTCTGTTGATCCATGGGTCTTATAATCGATTTTCAAATTTTGTCCATCTTCTTTCTATATACTTGAGCTTATGTGTCTCTCTAATCATTTAACACAAACCACACTCATAAAACAAACTATAGACAAATCACTGAAGAACATGACAGAATAATTGTCTACATTAATCTGGTCACTAAGTGACTATTAATGTAGCAGAAGCCAGCAATAATTTTTTGTAATCACATTCTGCAGTTGATCTTTACTTTGAGACATCATAGTACAGAAAAAGGCCATAAGAATTTATGCAAACCAATTTCCTTGTTCATCTCATATTACATATGGGACATGCATTTCCACAGAATTCTAATTTCTTTCCCAGTAAAACTGAGATAATATCGTGAACCTTATAGGGAAATTAGAAGAATGCTTGCAATTCTGTCAAATATACAATGGCTGTTCAATAAATATTAATGAATTTTTCCTCTGCTTAGTTCGGTACCCTTACATACATCCTCAACAAGAGCTCAAACAGACATTGATAGATAGGTTGAAACAAGGCTAAAGCCAGTGTGGGACATGCAGTGAACCTGTTTCCAGCTTCCTGAAACTGATCTACAAATCTTCACCCTACGTTTGAGCATGAAAACAGGCTCTTATCTTCACAGTGCACTGTTGGCTGGCCCACATGACTCGGGCTTATCTGGGCATTCTGAAATCCAGATGGATGATCTCTGGGAGCATTTTTCTTCTCTAGCAGTTTGTATCTATACCAAAAGTATATAAATAGAATTTGTTATGTTTTATTTCTAAATCATGCTGATCCAAATGTTATGGGCCTTTTTGGTGAATTTTCAGACATCTGTTTTGTAATGTGTTATTTTTGGAAGTCTACATTGGATGCCCTAATCTTGGGCATCTTTAGTACATACCTTTTTGGAGTTTGATAAGTTGATTCTTCTGCAGCATCATGGTTTATTTTGCTTTTTTTTCATAGAGATATCAAACATTTTTGCAACTTCTGGAGATGAGAACTTTCATATTAAAGATTGTTCTCTTTGAGAAAAGAAAGTAGCAATGTCCTCTCCTGCTGGACATCTAATGACTGTCTTCAGGATAGCACAATCTTGGATTTCATTTCTGCTTGCCCATGTGATTTCACACTCACCTTTTAAAAATCTTTTGTTATTCTCAATATGCCCTGGTATCACACTCTTATCAACCCTCTTCTTCTCTGTGGTGGATAAATATTGGTATCAACTTGGCAATTTAAGGCTGGAGTTCAGACACATCTGTAAAGAACTAGTAGTTGAACTAAGCCCCAAGAAAACCTGAAGGAAATTGTCTGATTAAAGGGGAGGGACCAACAGATGGGACATATCTCTGGGCAGGCGGATAAAATGGAAGGGTCTAGATAAGTAAATTGACATTTTTAGTATATATGTCCAAATATGCTAGTCTAGCAAGTGAGAATTTTCTCACTCTCAGCAGTCCTATGGACATGTGGATATAAGTGGCCAGTTCCCTCAGCCCCTGGTGGTGTTATGAGGTCTTCCTTCAGAATGCCCCTAATGTTCCATGAGCCACTGTCACTCATAAAGCCTGTTGCCAGAGGAGTCATTCCTTCATTCCTCCTAGAATCAATATTTATTATTGCAAACTCTTAGGCATGATTCCTGAATAGTGTTAATTTTCCTGTGTTAAGAATTTTCAAATAACATAATTGCTTCTTGTACTTTTTCAACTCAAGATTAACCCAAAGTCGGTGTTATGAACGAACTAATTCTGTTCAAGAAGTTCACTTTTAAAATGGTCTGTTAAACAAGATTAGGCACGTTCAGGTTGTTATAGCTGTAGACAGAACTCTATTATCCAGAGTGCACAAAGAACTTTAAAAACTAAACACCAAGGACATAAATAGCCCAATTAGAAAATGGGTCTTGGAACTCAAAAGAAACTTTTCCAGGGACAAAATTGAAATGTCTAACAAATAGCTTAAAAAATGATCCACATCTCTAGCCATCAGGGAAACGTAAATCAAAACTACCCTGAGAAATCATCTCACCCCAGTCAGCATGGCAAAAATCCACAATATAAACAACACCAAATACTGGAGAGGATGTGAAAAGAAGGGAACTCATACATTGTTAGTGGGAATGCAGGCTTGTTCAACCACTCTGGCAATAAGTATGGCGATTTCTAAAAAAGTTAAGGATTGAAATGCCATATTACCTTGCTGTACCACTTCTGAGAATAATCTCCCATAATATAACAATTTACTACAGTGACATGTAATACAACTATATTCATTGCAGCACTATTTATAATAGCGAAGTCATGGAATCAACCCAAATGTCCAACAGTTGATGAATGGATAATGAAAATGTGGTACATTTATATAATGGAATACTACTCAGCCATGAAAAAAGAGGAACTAATGAAATTTGCTGGGAAATTAATGTAATTAGAAGAAATTACATTGAGTGAAGTATTTCAGACACAGATTTAGACGCAGTATGTACTCCCTAGTAAGTGGATCCTAGTTTCAAATTTCTCCCTATCTTAAAGCTCAGGGAACCTTGCAAAAAAAAAGACAGCAAGATTTTAAGAGCCTAAAGATGGGAGGACTGACTCTATACAAGTTACTCCACACAAGTCAGGGTTTCAGCAGCTAGTATATAGCCACAATGTGATTGGACTTAGCCTGACCTGCACAATGGCTGACATGTCAACAAACCCCCAAAGTCTAGCACCAATCACAGGGGAGAAGGCTTCAGGAAGTAGGATTTTTAGAGGCAAGAGGTAAAATAGTCATAATAGAGCTCCCATGCTAACAGGAAGCTCAATAAAGGGATCCAAGTTATGATACTAAGTCCTGAACCCTCACTAGGGTGGAGGATTCACAGGGAGGTTCAGTGCCTACATAAATGAATGCTATGGGGGATGGAAGGAAGTGATAGGCATAGGGAAAGGAGGCAGAAGGAGGAAGATGAAAGGGAGGGGGGTGAGAAGGAAGGGAAAAAGCGGGGAGAGTGTAATGGGGAATGACAGGTGAGGGGAGGGAAGATGGAAAGGAGGGGGGTGCATTAAGCTTGTATGATTAGGCAAAAGTAAAATGTAATAAAAAATCATCACATAAAAATGGTCTCTTCCATTTTTGCAAAATTATTGTAAGAATAATATGAAAATAATAGCATTATTTTTGTATTATTTCTTTGTTTCAGATGCTTTGAACATTCAGCATATATTTCCACATTCTCTTTTATCCTATACACATTCCTTTTGTTTAATTTGTGTGTGTTTGTGTGTGTGTATGTGTGTGTGTGTGAGAGAGAGAGAGAGAGAGAGCACTGTAAGTTCCTGTAGAGGTCCAAGGGTGACTTCAGAATAACCCTGGATTGAGCTACCTCTGCTTTGCTTTGCTCAGGAGTTTCACAGACTCTGTTTTCCAGGCCCCTGCCACTTCCACCTGGCATTTTTACGTGGATCCAGGACCCAAACTCAGGACCATCTGCTAGTGAAGCACAGGCCTAATCCATCTCTCTGGCCCCCACATATACATTTTTGTTTGTTTGTTTGTTTGTTTGTTTTTTCAATCTATTTAAGCTCAGCAGTCCTCAATACCAAGTCAGTACTGTTGCTAGCACTCAAGGAGAAATGATTCCTCATGCTTCTCTCCCTGTAGTAGAAAGTTTACATTTCTTCCCTTCATAGGATAAGAACTGAGCATTTGAGCCCCTTGATGAGTATAGTTCTTGCCTTCTGCTCTGCAGTTTCTAAGTTTATAAACTATTGATCATTTCATGTGAATTTATTTTATAGCATATGGTTTTCTGAAATTTAGAATACACAAAAGCAATACATTTTACTAATATTCGTTCATTAGTTTGATCCCAGTGATGTGTTATATGAGGAATCAATTAGTCAACAATTGATTTTCACTACTGTGTATATATCTAACTTTCATCTCAATTTTTATCAAGCATGTGAGAAAATATTTTTCACTATTAGCCCCATTAAAAATAATTTTAATATTGTTACATGTATTCTCATAGATATATGCACATGACACCTCTCGAAGCATTGAAAAAAATTTGGAATTGGCCTCTTGAATTAAGCATAGCGTATCACTTCATTTCTAGTTTTCTTACAACTTTCATGCTTGTCTCTCTCTCTGGTATTAGTTATGGTTAAGCAAAATCTCTGATGGAACATATTTTCATGACAATTTTTATTTCATCTCTTACACATTTAATTTATACTTAGTAGGCTTGAACATAGACCAAGAAATGATTTTTAATTGGAGTTGCTATTTAATTTGTATTTATTGAGATTGTGCATATATACTTTGGCTTTTTTTTTCCACTCAACAAACTTAACAGGTACACCAGTCCCCTCTCTCTCTCCACCTCCGCATTCCCCTATGCCCCCCTCCCCTCCCCTCTCCCTCCCCATCCCCCAGTACCTTCTTCTCCCATCCCCGGAGGATCCTTTAATGTGCATGCCAAACTCTCCTCTGGGTCCTCCTCTCCGATGAGGTGCAGGGACCCAGTGGCATTTTCCAGAACCCTTTCCTATGTTCCCTCCCCTTAAGCATAGGAACACTACTGTGGCTGTCAATCCCTTCCTCCAATGATCCTAGTGCCTTTAGTTCATGCTAGACTTTGTGAGGTCAATAATGCGTTGGACATTTTGCAGGGCATGCAAAGTCCAATTATGATTGCTTCGGCCTTAACTCGTGTGGAGTATCTTGCATATCATTACTCCTCCCATCCTTGTGCTCTTACAATCTTACTGCCCCCTCTTCCGCAAATTTCCCTGAGCTTCAGGATGGGAAGAGATTAGGCTGGCCTAGTTCCAGGTGGTTGATATAGAGTCTCTGATGTTCTGGATTATGGTTTGTTGATTCTTTTTTCAGTTTTACTGCTCCTGCAATGCCCTTGGCTCCATCCTGATGGGTACTGGATGTCACCCCCTGGCCAGAGATAAAAACCTGTTAAACTAGAGTCTTGTTATAAGAGTATATTCAAAGGTAGATGTAATAAAAGTAGGAAACCGCGGTGAAGGAGAGGTCAATCACCCATTTGCAATATTTGCAACTGATGGGGTATGATCTTACCAGAAGGCGAGGGCATATAGCCTGGCAGATAGAAAGTATACTTTGGCTTTTAAATCTCAATCTATTTTTTTACTGAGACATAACTTGTACAAAATGAAATCCACTTAATTTTACAATTTTAGGAATTTAAATACATTTCCAAATGTATTTAAAATGGTGGGACAATCACTTTGAAATTGAGGTAGTTCTCATGTTGTCCTTCTCAAGTCCCCTTCCCTTACTCTGGCTTCTAGTTTTTATTTTTTGTGACCTTTCTTCTATACCCACTCTGCAGTGCTGTGGTCCCCTGTGATACAACACTACCAGAGCCCTTAAAATGTCAGAACTATTCTCTTCGTACTTTCAGTCTCCAAAACTGACTTCAAACCAAAGACTTTTTTATTCTTTCTCTTTCTTTCTCCTTTCTTATTTGGAGACAAAGTCTTGCTCTGTAGCCCAGGTTATGCTCACGCTAGACATGTAGTACTATAAGATTTATTTCCTTTGGATATTTTAATAAATCCATATTTAGGTTTGTTGATTTCTTGCTGTACAGTAAGTCTCCTGAGAAATCCCTCCAAAGAATTCTTGATTTGTGAGACTTTCACTTTTGTCATTTTTATTTTTTTCTTATAGTTGTCCCCATTTATCCACATCATTTGCATATGGATTCTAACTGTATAATGGAGTTATTTTTAATGCATGCATCTTACTCTGTTCTGATGATTGCCTTGCCATTAGGAAGTAGGTTTTGTTATTTCTTTTTGTTTCCGTTTTAATATGCTCTTGCAACCTTTTTCCTTCTATATGAACATGTTCCGCCAAACAGTACAGATACAAGTAAATTATTTCTATGCCTGAAAAGAAATATCATTGTCTTCTCTGTGCCCCACGTACATACTGCTCATTTACACATAGAACTGTGTTTGAAATGTTTGATGCTGCACCATGATGTCTGGTTGGTGAAGCAGTTTTTATCCTCATGTCAGCTGTACCATACACTTGCCTGCTGTGACTCAGAGCCACTTGCTTATTTGTGCCCCAGCCAGTGGCTATACTCAAGTAGTATCATCATTTATAGTCCTGAAGGTGGTTGTTCCATTCATGAGGACTTAGACACTGTCACCTCACCTCCTCTTCAGGCTCTTCTGAGCCCACACATACCTCTCCTGCTTATGGGAAGCGATTGTTTAACTCTTCTTAGCTTTAGTGGTTTTTAAAATCCTTAAGATGATGGTGCATATTTGCTTGTGTAATGTTACTCTTTACTGTTGCTGTGAGAGAGTACCCAAAGTCAAACAACTTATGGGAGAAAGGAGACTTATTCAACTTGCAGTTCTAGAAGGGAAATAGTCTTTCACTGTGGAGATGGCATGGCTGGCTCCAGATTAAGTCACAGCAGGCCTCCATTCAGCTCGAGTATTCCTGGAATGTTTCCCTCCTATATTCTGAGATCCTTTTTATATGGTCCAATATTGGGAGGTTCCTATGAGACCGATGGAGGTTCCCATGGAATTTAGGGTGGTTATAATCCTTACAGGAGGTCTCAGTTGCTCCTTCCAGGTGTGGTCTCAGCTGATCTTAGCTAATACCAGGTATGTCAAGTTGACACCCAGGCTTAACTATCACAGCTTGTTTTCTGATAGAAGAAAAATTTTACTATTGAGAAGAGAATTGTACTATAGTTACACTATATTTACACACTTTTATATGATTTTTTAAAAATGGAACAGGGCTCTGCTATGTAGCCCAGGTTGTTGTTCAGCATCAGATACCCAGCTCAATTAATAATTTGAAGTAGATGTTGGTTTACCAGTTTGGGGCAATCATGAATAAAACAGTAAAACTTTCATGTGCAGGTTTCTAAATAGACAAAAATTTTTAATGATTTAAGTTAATACCTTGGACCATGAATTTTAGATCATTTTGAAAGCCTAGATTTAACTTCATTTGCCTAACTAACATCCAAAGTAGCTATTCTCTTTTTTCTATTAGCAAAATATGAAAATATTTTGTTAATGTGACTTTTTAATATTTTTACTCATTTGTAATTGAGCTGAAATCCTTTGCCACTTTATTCTTTATGTCTTTATGTGAGATATCAGTTTGCACATATCTATAATGGTATATGTAATCTTCCTTAGAAATTATAATAGCATTTTTCTCATAGAATGAATTAAAAAGCATCTTCTCTGCTTTGAGATTCTGTAAATATCACAAAAATATGGTAATATTGTCCTTATATGGTAGATAAAATTCAAATCGAAGCTTTACAGCTCTGGTGTTTTATTCACTTTTTCTAATATGTGATTTCAACTGAAAAATGGATCTTAAATCTGAGCAGAAAGCTGTTAGATGTCCCCTTTTCTGCAATAAAAATCACCCGGGCTAGAGGCAATCACAACTGTAATATTGTCATGACCTTCCCAAACAGTAGCAGCTAATGATTACAAACCCATGAGCCTGTGAAGCCAACTCAACTTCAAACCATGACAACAGTTGGTAACTCCATCAGTTATTTTTACTACTTAAGATTGTTCTGACTAATTGTGTCCTTTTGTGTTTCCAGATGAGCTTTCATTTTTTTTTCAATTTCTATGAAGAATTGCACTGGAATTTGACTGGCAATTGCACTGAATCTGCATATTGCCTTGATGTGAGAATCATGTTTACAATATTAATCTTACCAATCCATGAGCAGAATTAGTCAGGTTTTATACACAAAACTCATATTCACACATATAAAATCTCTATCTTTTAAGTGATAGGGCAAAGGTTTGAGTTCATACCTTTTGTGCAAACAACAAAACAACAACAACATAAAAACCTGTTCTCTCTTTAAATGTCTATGTTGTGTGTAATGATTCAAACCATTATTCTAAGTTCTGTGCTCTTGGAAAGAAAGAAAATCAGAATAGTCTTTCCCTTCAACAAGATATGAAAGAGAAAGCACTGAAACTGATGTTCAATGATCATAGACTACAGCTGCTTCTCCATTTTTCAATCTATTTAAGCATAGTCCTTTGCTCTAAAGCTAAAGTTGTGCTGAAAGAATAAAGTAAACCTTGTTTGTCACTAGTTTTGAAAATATTTGCAAAGCTAATTTAGAAGTATAAAGAATTATTACAAAATTACTTGTGCTACACAAAAATCAATAAATATGTGTGATAGACTATATTGATGATGTCTAGAATTCTGTGCTAGTTATAAGCCATTTAAGGTTGCAACTGTTACAAGTGATTGCTAGTGAATCACTGGAAGTAGAATTTTCAAGGTTACTTGATCATTGTAACCATTTTAAAGTAATTTTGCTACAACGTAGGAGCTATTACATACATCCACATAAAACCATATCGTTTTAAATTGTTCTCTATTTCACATAGTGTGGAACTATCTTGGGTAATATTTTCTTAAATGGAGTTGAAAGGACAGATTAAACAATGCAGATCACATGTTTAGTGCAAAGAGTATCGTTTAAAAGCAAAATAAAGCAAAGCTTTTTGATTATAGTGAAATGATCATGATCCATTTTCATATACAAAACTTTTTCAGAATATTGATAAAAAATAGAAGTGAGTTTCCTGAGTTTTTGTCTGAGCTAAAAGGAACTAATTTCTTTCCTTTCGAAAAGAAAAAGTAACTTGATTGCACTTAGAATCATGGTTAGATCCAATCTGAAAAAGAATGTGAATTTTATTCAAAGCCAGTTTCCATCTATCAAGAAAGGACCCAAAGTAACTTCACAGAAATTGGAAGAATTATAGATACACAGAAATAAGAAACAGAGATAAAATAGAAAGACAAAACCAAGCAGCTGTAAATACTTCTAAGGAGATAGATTCAGAAAATGAAAGAGACTAATGCATAAGGATGGAAGGTCACCTGGACAGACTGACTCAATGTTTTGGAGAGGGGGCCACTTTTCTTCAGTGAAATATTAAAGATCTCAGAATCATTCCTGCCAGATATAGAGTATTTTCATCTGAATTTTCAAGATGTCAAAAAAGTTTATATAATTTTCACAGTCATTGGAAATATACCCACAGCATCCTGTAATACCCAATTTACAGAGATAATTTCACATGTTTTTCAAGTTTCTGGCAGATGCATTTTTTCTCCTCAGAGCATTGTAAAGATATTGTTTTGGAATTCTGTGCTGGTAAGCTAGTGAGCTGAGGTAGTTAGAGCTCTGAGTTGACTCAGAGCAACTGCTTCTGCAGCTGTTCACAGTGACAGGAAGTTGTAGGCTCATACACAGGTTTAAGGTTTTTGCAAATGAATCCTTCTCATGTCAGATGGGTCTAAACAGGTCTTAATTGAGAACCAGTCAAATACTCTAGTGCCTTGGGGATCACAGTAAAATCAGACTTTGTGATCTGAGTTCCACATATTCACACAAATATGTGTGTGCATATAAATTTTTTTATTTTATTGTGGACATAATACTCCTGAAAAAAATAATTGTCAGACATTAGAAGACATTAACAGGACCAAGATGCTGGTTTGACATGAGCTGCTGGTGATGAAGATCTGGATTCACAGTCCATCAAATATTGGTTTGGTTTTATAATCTTTCAGATATTGTAAGGATACATGTGTGGATTTTTGAAAGGCTTCAGCTTGAATTTAAAGATGTGGAATCTCTGGAGAGGGATGAAACTGACCATTCATAGGACTGTCAAGGTGAGTCTCCATGACTAATGCATACCTGATGGGCAATTTCTTATGGCTTTCTGTACTAGGATCTCACAAGCTATAACTGACTGCCTATATTTCATTGACCCATGGGAAAAATATCCAAAGAAAAGTCATATTTCATGACATTTCTGTGACATTCAATTTTCCACAGATACAACAGGTCATTGTCTGGATCCTTTGTTTACATGATGCCTCCTACTTCTTTCAATCTACATTGGAGAAAAGAACAATTGTTATGTAGACACCATGGCTAACAAAACATAAAATATTTACTATTGAGGCCTTATATTAGACCTGCCATAACATCTGGGGCTCAGAAACAGTGTCATAAAATAGGAGTTAATCTGGTAGGGTAGATGAATGGTTATAATGGGAAGAGAAAAGATGAACTTAAGGTGTGAAATTTTTATAGGTTTCACTATATTCACGTATACAATATTAAAATAATTATATATAATTATATCATAGTATATATAATACACCCATATACATTTTTATATATTTTATTGTTATATTTATATAAATGTTTTATATATATATTGTACAAGAGAAGGACATTCTAGTTTCAAACACTTATAAGGACAACCAATTTTACATTAAAGAAAAAACACGGATCTACTTGCTTTCATCTGGCATTATGAAGGGAGTTGACAAAGCAATAGTTTTAAGAAGTGGGACTCATAGGAAGTGATGAAGTCATGAGGCAGAACCATCAATAATGGGATTACCAACTTTGTGGAAGGCCTTGATAGAGTGGATGTGTTCTCATCCATTGTTTCTTAGCACTTGCCCCCTTTCTTCCTTCTGCTATGAGAGGACAGAAAGATATGACATGATGATGCTGAAGGTATCAGCTTGGGCACGGAGACCAGGCATTCACCAGATGCAGAATCTGTCACTACTTCATCTTGGATGTCCCAGCTTCAAGAACTATGACAGCTTCTAGATTATAAAACATAAATATTTGTTGGTTTTTTAAAAGGAAAACAAACAATGTCATAGAAAATCAGCTATATGTGGCCTGTCCTTGTGGGACTATAGTCTCAAATCATCAAAGTTGTGCCTCTCCAGAGGATATCAGGAAACACATACATGAAGGAGTCTATTTTTTCAGTGCTGGCTGCTGTGTGTTGCTTTAACCTCTGCTAATTAATTAGTTTTTGCAATTTGCTTTCTCAAGAGCAAACTCACTTACTCAAGCAGGGTAGAGTTAACCAACCTCAAGGCCCACATGCTGTGACTGCCTTCTTCCAGCCCAACTCCACCTCCTAAAGGTGTCATGACTTTTCCAAATACTGGCATTAAATAAGGATTAAAACACATGAGCATGTGGGGGACACCTCACATTTCAAACCATGACAGACTGGGATTAATTCCACCATAATACTTTATTTCATAATAGTAGTTCCAAAAGCATATCACATGGTAAAGGATTGACAACTAGTCTAGGGGTTCTCATTTCCAACACATGAGTGCCTACATAATCAATACCATGCTGAGTAGAGGTCATTGCTTGGTAGTAGATTTGACCCTGCTGAAGAACATCACTAATGGCCTCTTCTTTCCTTTGTCTTCATCTGACTGTTATACTGGATTCTTTCAGAGTTATATGTTTGAATATAAGATTTAAAATCTTTAGGTTTGTTCATGTTCACCAGGTGGCCTCTGAGCTACCACAATTGTGAACTGGATTTCATTGCAAGGAGTAGCAGTGGAAAGCAGAGGGTGTCCTGGAGTGTAGATTCCATTGCAGAGGACAGACAATGAAGTCTATTCAGTACATAAAATAACTTCAAATACTAAAGAAAAGAAAACATGGCAAGGAACTAGAGCATGAAGTTATGAACTAATTTTGTGATCAGGAATGATAAGTATTCTCTGGAAAAATCACATTTAATCTCATAGCAAATGAGAAAAGGCCAGTCTGCGATATTCATAGGACATAATTCCAGGTTCACTGAAGGATGAAGCTCAAAGCTTATAAGAAGCCCTGAGACAGACCACAGATGACCTCGAAGATCCTGCAGATGCTGAATTTTATTCCATCTGCGTCAGTATGTTTAAGTGTGGCATGGTGCATCTTTCAGTATGCTGGAGTCACTTTGGCTATAATGTGGAAAATGGCCTTGGAAGGAGATACTGAGACTCCCAGTCCTTTTCTTTTCATTTTGCTCATATTCTGGCCAGGAGTAACTGGTTTTCTTTTCCACAAACTATAGCTGTAAAATGTTATCTCACACTTCTTGTCCCATGAAGACTATGTACACATGATTATTTTATCATATACCTAAAAGGAACAACAGGAGGAAAGATTTATTTATTTTATGGATAACAGTTTCAGAATCCATCACTTTGAGAAATACAAATAGAGAAGAGAAATACAAACTTCCCCATTCTGAGGCTCAGGGAACCTTGCAGAAGAGGAGGCAGTAAGACTGTAATAGAATTTAAAGGTGTGTGTGAGGCGTGTGAGGAGTGTATTGTCAGCCAGGACATTTAATCACAATAGGGCTGCTGTTTTGATAAGCAAACTGCAATGAGAACTACAACCACCAGATTTTATTTCTTCTTCTTTTTTTTTTTTGGTTTGGTATGTGAATATGTATATTAGAAGATACAGTGTATTCCTAGTAGGACCAAGGGTGACTTTAGGAGTCATCCTGTAATGCTTCTACATACTTGTTGCTTTGCTCTTGGATTTCCCACATTCTGTCTCCCAGGGCTGGAAGTGAAAGTTGGTGTCATTTCCACCTGGCGTTTTTACATGGGTTCCAGGATACAAAGTCGGATCCTTCTGCATGCCAGGTAGATTCTTAACTCTTAAGCCATCTCTCCAACCCTACAATCATTATATTTACACCATGGATGCCACATCAACATTTCCCCATGAAACAGTATGGCTATCTCAGGAGAAACTATACTAATGGGAATCATGTAGCATTTGCTGGATAAGTGAAGGGAAGTTTCGCCATCTGTAGGTTTGCCCACTGAAAGGCCACTTATACTAAGACAAAGGCCCTGTTCCTTATTAATACAGGTACCCCAATATTTATATTACTCAGGATTATTTTTTGCTATCCTGGGACTTCTACATTTCAATAGGAAATTTGAAACAGCTGTCAAGAAAGATGAACTAATGAAATTGGCCAGTAAATGGGTGAAACGGGAGAAATTATACTGAGTGAAATATCCCAGATGCAGAGAGACATCATATGTTCTCCCTTGTAAGTGGATCCTAGAATTAATCCTTTGGTTTGATATAAGAAAATATCTCAATTCCCAAACAAGACACAATCTAGTGCATTGGACAAGCAATGAAATAAACCACATCGATCAACTGACAACTCTGAAACACAGCCTGAATTAGGCCAACCAGATCTCTTCCTATCCTGAAGCTCAGAGAATCTTGTTGAAGAGGGGGCAGTAAGATTGTAAGAGAAAGATGCAGAGGTCAGCCACTGGCCAAGATATTCCACTCGAGGCAGGGCTGCTGCATTAAGAAACTCACTACAATAAGATTTGTCTCCATCAGACCTTTACTATGGCTAATACATCAATATCTGACCCCATAAACTAGAGAGGATCTCAGGAGAAACAATTATAAGCAATGGGAACCTCAGGGGTTAGAGTTTAACTGGTGAAGTGGAGTGCTCCTATCAGTGGATCTAACAAAGGAAGGGTCACTTGATCTGCCACTGAGGCCTGAACCCCTACTGGAACAGACAATCCAAAGGAAACCCTAGGACCCACAGAAGGAAGCAGATAGGAAGGTGGGATGTATTGTAAAGAGGGAGATAAGGTGGAAGAGGCAGGGAAGGGAAAGAAGAGAGAGGTAATCAGTGAATGCTTGTACAACTAGAAAAAATAGATTTAAAAAATAAAGTTCTTAATAAAAAAAGTGAATGAAAAATGCAGGTTTATATGATCTGATATGAATAGAAAGCAGGATTTTTATTACAGAAAAATCACAACAGGTCCAAGTGCAGAAAATAATTGACTGTGGACTTATCAGCCCTAAAGAAGATATTTATGCACCCCCTTTTGACCTCAAAGTTCAGGAAACATTGTAGAATAGGAAGTAGCAAGATTGCAAGACCCTGCAGAAGGAAAAGGTTGCAGTCAGACGTTATCTTTTGGACAGGACAGGGCTGTTGCATCTATGAATTCACTGCCTCTATGTATATTTCTAAAAGTCAGACATGGGATTTGTCCTATCAACATGTCACTGTAGCAGAGGAAGTACCTCAAGAAATCCCACACCTCCCTGTGATACTGAAGAGGATTAATGCTGATGAAGAGAAGAGAAGATACTTTCCTCAATGGTGTACCCACTGATACTCAGGGATTGCCTTCAAAAGCAGCCAGGATGAAACTCAATAGGTCATATATGCGAAATGACATGAAAAAAGGACGAGTAAAAAGGAAAAGGGACAGTTCTAGAAATAAAGTATGAAAATATTAAAAAAAATCACTTCATTCATGTATGAAACCTTAAGAGAATAAAAGAAAACTTTAAAAAGTGAATAAAAACGTGGTTGTCCAGACCTGTAACCCCAGCACCCTCTTTAGAGATTAAGGGTTGATATCGAACCAGCAAATGTTAATTTGTGAATGCTTGACAAAAATATAAATAAATAAATAAATGTCAAAAAAAAACTTAATGAAGGGAGAAGAGAGGAAAGAGTAGAATGAGAAAGAAGAGGAAGAGAATGAAATGACCTAAACTTGTAGTGAGAAAACACTGTTTTTTCCATCCTTGGGACCATACTGTACTTTGTGATGATGAGATTTTTTATTTGAATGAGAGTTTTTAAACCCTATTTCCAAAAGAAAGTAGCATGTCTCAGTCTGAGATAGGACAAGATATCTTATATATATCATGTGAGGAAATATTAGCCTATTTCTCATATATATGCATGTTTAACAGGAATTGCAGTGAATGAAATAAGCTGAGTAGACGAGGACGCAGCTATGGACATTGAATCGGTTAAGAATATCTGTTATTGCTTCTATTTTACAAATCTTTGGAGGAAGAAAGGAATAACCCAGATTGGATGTACAGATGGAGTGAGCCAAGCAAACTTTGGGTGTGAGAACTTTGGGTGTGAGAGCTGGTAATTAATAAATAAATGAATAAACTTATCAAAACAGGATTTAAGAAATGTTGAGCTGGTTATATATCTTAATTGTTGAGGATTTGTCTATGAGTCTCTTGATTGCAAACACAGTACAGGAAAAAAGAAATTTTACACAAAGAAGTACTACCTTGGTTAATACTGGATTTACTAAGGGGTTTTATAAGTTGCCTAAAACAGAATTCTGATTTAGAAGTTTACTCATTGACTGGGATTCTTTATGGATGTGTAAGTGTTAGGGTACTAGGAAGTAGTATGTATTTACACTCACATGTCAAAGTGACAGCGATTGTTTTAAATCACATGCAATTTAAACTTTCCTTGCTTGCTTACAGCAGTTTAATTGAGAAGATTATTTCATTTTCTAAGGTTATAGGAGAGCCAAAGAATGGAATACAGTGGACTGGACTTTCTAGAAGGCTGTAAAGTGTTTATGAGGTCAGTTGGGATGTGTAACTATGTGAAGGATATTACAAGTGAGGGAAGAGGCAGATTGTTTACTTGTGGTAAGCAGATGTAAAATGGTGAAGTCATAGGCGCTGCAGTGAAGGCTCATGATCACTGAGCACCATATCTTCAATCAGTCACATTAGAGCTTGATTTGTCTCACTTGTAAGTAAAATAAACAAATAAAAATAGAGTCTGTTTTAGCTTGGCATTAGACTACAAGTATAAGTGAAGAATACAGTGTGGCTTCTCTTGGGTTTGGAAATTAATAAGAAATTAATTTCATGAATTTATCAAAATTATAGCTGCATCATCTTGATCATCAGTGAAATCTTGAAAATCTGTGGATCTAAATAATATATCTAATCTGCTATCACAACCAGACTACTCAACAGACAAAGAAACCCTTCGGTTGACAAAACTCTGAAGAGTAGAAACCCATTCAAGATGGCATGATGCAGGAAGAGCTATATGAAAGAGAAACATCATTTAACCCAAGAAATCCTTGATCTTCTGTTATAAAAGATAGGAAAGGTGGAAAATAAAACAGTTCTTAAAACCCCTATCATTAAGTAGAATAAATCAGTATCCTGTCAATGACTGCATACATTACCAGCAACTAATTAATGTCTTAGGAAGAAAGGAGGTAGAAATTCAAAAGTGAACAATAAAGATAGCAGCTTCACAATAATTTTGTTTTCAAAATAAAAACTGGTGCATCAAAGCTAGACTCCATTGTTGTCTGAAAATGTGGAAGTCTTTTGAATCAACAAGAATGTTGTTTATCTTGAACATGAGCCAGATAGCAACAGTTGGCAGAGGGCTGTACGTGGAACAGGAACCCAGGGAATCAGGGACATATGTTTGCTGTGTGAAAAAAGTATTGTCCCACCTCAGGACTTTTCCCAAGAGATCTGGAGACTTGTGTTAATTAGTCACACAGTTGATATCTTCTCCCTTCATTGTCAAATATCTGAACATGGAGTGAACTGAACTTTTTTATTCCCTTAAAAAAAATAAAAAACTATCCAAGATCTCTAAGATAAAAAACGTAGCAGTAATGAAGAATTCATGGTCAGGTTACAATAATTGTAAAGCAATACTTATTGGTTGTAATCACCAAGCAATATGCTAAATAATCTCAGCATTGTTTACTTCACCTTCTGTGGTAATTAGATTCAGGTGTCAACTTGACAGTGGCAGGCTGCTCTTTGGGTACTGCTGTGAAAAACTGATATTTAAAGCAAATTCTTGAATAAGCCTGCAGGTGATTGTCTAGCTGATATGAAAGACCTAGTAATGATGTGTGATACTTTCCAGTGCAGATTGGATAAAAGGAAGTACAAAGGAAAGGAACTTGTTCTCCCTTTTGCCCTGTCAGCTTGTTGTGTTGCCTCTGCTACTGGTTTACTGCCACCTTTTTCTTTTCTACACTGCTGCCCAGCCTCTTCAACCATTGTGTTGCTAGTCATCACTGATGTTCAAGCTCATCCTCTTTGCCATTACCACTGTTCTTTACTCACATCAGAGTCCAGCTCTTCAACCCTCCAGTGTGACTGAATTTCAAGAAATTTTCAGGAATCCTTTGTTTCTCAGGGTGGTGCCAGACTTTTCATGTACCCTTCAGTCTTCAGATACTGACTGGAATTGCTGAGCTATTCAGCTCAAGAAATGATTTTATCTTGCAAAGTAACCTAATAAGTTCATATATATATCCACGGACAGGTTACAATAATTGTAAAGCAATACTTATCGGTTGTAATCACCAGGCAATATGCTAAATAATCTCAGCATTGTTTACTTCACCTTCTGTGGTAATTAGATTCAGGTGGAAACTTGACAGTGGCAGGCTGCTCTTTGAGTACTGCTGTGAAAAACACTTTCATAATAAGTTTGTGACTAGTCTATCAGCACTACGCCTATGTTATAGAAAAAGAAAAGAATACACATAATTAAGGACTTTGTTCAAGTACAAAGCTACTATAGCTATGGTGATAGTTAATCATGTTTGTCACCTTGACTGGACATGGAGTCAACTGAAGGACATATCTGTAGGGCATTGTCTGGATCAGTTTATTTGAAATGGGAACATTCATCCTCTATATGGGTGACACCTTCCAGCGACAGAACAGATTTTTTTTTGAAAAAGGCAGTCCGAGAAAGAAGCTTGCCTTTGTCAGTTGACCCCAGGTCCTGTTGGTGAGTTCATCTTCGCTGCCAGCTCTCATTAATACAGCTATTCTTCATTCCTTAACACCAGAATGGAATATCTGCATGCACCTTTGAGTTTATACTGGTTTATAACACTTTTACTAGTTCCAAGGTAAATGTTCTATAAAGCCCCCCAAAATCACAATAGAATAGCCATGCTTTGTTAAATATTTCCTGATGTTTTGGTGTCTAAATATCTTTCCTTTAGTTGTACATATGTGAATATAAATAAATAAACAAGACCCACTACACAGATATATGTCCACATATAGCTCTTTAAATCTTTAGATTCTATTGTTTTAAGTGTTTCTATTGTTTTAAGTTCTGTGAGTTTGCGTGTGTGTGTGTGTGTGTGTGTGTGCACGCACATGCATGAGCATGCATACTTGTGTACACCCATAAGTGCACGTGAGTGAAGACCCACACTTGCACTTGTGTGAAGATCAGAGGAATAAGTTCTCAGTTTTTAAGAGTAGGATCTCTCTTGTCATTTCCCCCTGCTGCATACTTGGCTTTCAATATTTTACTATCTCTGTCTCTGATCTCAATGAAGAATTACAGATGTAAACCACAACACCTGGTTCATTTTCTGTGGCTGCTGGAATTGAACTGAGGTCCTTAGACTTCTATGGCAATCACTTTTACATTTTTTTAATCTTTTTAAATAGTTCTTTCTCTATCTTTGGATAGAATAATATGAACTTCACATGAAATAATGACATTTTAAAATGGCATTGGAGGAAGGAAACATTTATCAAAATTAATTTACATTCATTTTCTTGCTTTCCTAAAATATATATAATCTTACAAACAATAAAATCTGTGGCTACTCATTCATCAAATGATACTTGGTGGTGTTTACTATGAGCAAGTTATGCACAATGTATGTTAGGTATTACTTAGATCATACTCTACTGAAAAGGACAGCTTTAACAAAAATAATTATAGACAGCTTATGGTGAAAATATGAGCGAAGAACTCATGCTGAATTTACAATCATGTAAAGAAGCTGATGAAATAAAAGAACATCTTACATTATATAAAGAAATCAAATGAATTAAAAATAAGGGATAAATATTTTTAAAGTATTGTATGTAAGTAGCAAGACATCTGGTGAAGCTCACTCTCTCTTCCCTTCCTGGTCACTTGCAACTGAAGAGGTGTGATCTCACCAATCAGGAAGGATATAGGGACTGGCAGATAGATGGTAACCATCCTACAAATGGGGCACTGAACCCCCCCTCACTGTGTATCCTACTCCTGTTCCATCTACCTTTGAGTCTCCTCTTATAATAAGATTTCATTTAAATAGTCTTTTATCTTTGGATAGGAGGAAGCATCCAAGGGTGGTGCAAGAGAAGCCAAACTGAGATTAACAACAAACCATAATTCAGAACACCAAAGACCGCACATTAATCTCCTGGAACCAGAACAACCAAATCTCTCCCCATCCTAAAGTTCAGGGAACCTGCGGAAGATGGGGGGTGGCAATATTGTAAGAGCCTAAAGATGAGGAGGACCAATGATATGCAAGATACTCCACACAAGTTAGGGCTACAGCAGCCATAATCGGACTTTGCATGACCTGAACAATGACTGACATCTCAATGACTCCCCCCCCCAAAGTCTAGCATGGATCACAGGCGGTGAGATCCTTAACAAGGGATTAACAGTCATGGTAGTGTTCCCATACTAAAGGGGAGCCCAAAAAAGGGCTCCTGGGTATGCCACTGAATCCTTACTCCTCACTAGGGTGGAAGACTCAAAGGGAGGTTTGGCATTTGTACAAAAGGATGATCCACAGGATGGGAGCGGGAGAATGGGGAGGCACTGGGAGAAGGGGAAGAAGGGGTTGAAAAGAAGGGGAAAGGGGGGGGGGAGAAAGTGAAGGGGGACTGGGGAGGGGTGGAGGGAGGGAGAAGTCCAGGATACCTATTGAGCTTGTATGATTGGGGAAAAAAATGAATAAATAATAATAAAACAAAATGTTGAAATACCAGTAGAATAAATTTATCCCAACACTGAAATACTATGTCAGCTAGATACAGTCTAATTTTTAGACATATATAAATCTCATAGATCATGTATTATTACTGAAGAAGGGGATAAGGCCTGTACAGAACTAAAAAAAAAAGTGGAAACACTATCCATGTACAAAGCAGAGAGAATCCTTCACTTTAGAACATCAGAAAGTGTATTAGTCTTCAATTCAGTTGTTTTGCAGGTATTTACAGGATTGGAACAGTCATCTGCTCATGCACAGAATCTAATATCTATTATGTGATCCTGCAGTGTGGCCTGTGTTTATCTCCCAGTGTTGGTTCTTTGGCCCTGTGGTCTGAATAGAGAGAACTCTCAACCAAGTCAGTCTGCAAAGACTGCATGTACAGAATCTTGGAAAGCACACAGACCTTCCTCCTCTTGAATGGGAACCAGAAGTCTCCGGCTGTGTCACTGAGAGTCGATCTGAGAAAGTACTGGTCCATGAGCTAAAGTCTGGCAGGAAGAGACCAGATGCAAACAGTAACTGGCAGCAATTTTAGAAAGATGCAGTTACTCTTGCTCCTGCTGGCCTTTATTCCGCTTCTTGAGAATGAGGCAGGGAAGATTATTGGTGGCGGAGACACCAAGCCCCATGCCTACCCCACATGGCCTATCCTCTGATCCAGACACCAAAAGGCAGGAGTGTTTGTGGAGGGTTCCTGGTGAGAGAGGACTCTGTGATGACAGCAGCTCATTGCTTGGGAAGTTCCATAACTGTCATCCTGGGTGCTTACAACATTCACAGGCAGGAGAAGACCCAGCAACACAAACCTGTGAGCAGAGCCATCAGCCACCCTGATTATAATCTGCAGAACTTCCTGAATGACATCATGCTGCTACAGCTGAGCAGAAAAGTCAGGAAGAATCAAGTCGTGAGGCCAGTAGCTCTGCCACAAGAGGGATGAAGCTCAAGCCTGGGGCTTTGTGCACAGTGGCCAGCTGGGGTCAGGTGAGATGGACCCAAAGAACTAATGTGCTCCAGGAGGTACAGCTGAGAGTGCAGAGGAACTAAAAGTGCAAGAATCGCTTCTACTCCTATGCCAGCCAGACTGAGATCTGTGTAGGGGACCTAAGAAAGAGGAAATCTTTATTCAAGGAGGACTCTGGTGGCCCACTGGTATGCAACAATGTGGCCCTGGGCATTGTCTCCTACAGAGATAGCGATGGCGAAAACCAGCAGTCTTCACCAGGATCCAGAGCTTCCTGCCTTGGATAAAGAAAACAATGGGAAACTTCAGGCAAGACTGAGATCTGCCATGACAGATACGTGCACAGGACAGCTCCAGAGGTCTCCCAGAATCTGGGTAAATGTCTCATCTGGAGTATAAATATCTGTTCATTAAATGGTACTTAGTATGGGAAAAAAATATTTTGTTTCCTGCTCCCAATTCCAAAAAAAAGGATATGAGTACAAAGGATTTTAAGGTATAAAAACATAAGGGTTTGCAATCCTTATATGCAAACCTTATATCACTGGCTTTGCTGCTACAAACATCATCTAATGAAAATTTAGACAGGATAAAACGAACTCAGTCATTTCCTCTCCATGTTTGGGAACACAGATCAATGTTTTGCTGTTTTTCAATAAAATCTTTACTCATAATATCTCCTCACATGTGTGATTGAATATCAAATACCAATGAGTCAAATTTATGAATACACTGATTAACACCCCTGTTTTTTGGCTTATCTAAGACAGAGTTACTATGGAGACAGTGGTTGCTGTATGGATAACTTAATAGCTACTACAACAGAATTCCAAGAATTTCATTCTCAACTTTCAAAAAACTAATGTGTAAGAAATGCTGTGTGAATACTACCTGGAGAGCTACCCACACAACTATCTTTCTACCCAAGATAGGAGTTCCAGAACAGAGCAAAGTAACGAAAGGCTTACTTACAGGAACAGCGATGAAAGATACTGACAGGAACAGGGACAACACACAGACAAATACCACAGCATGAAAACTTCCCCATGGCTGTCTACATGAATCTCTCTCTCTCTCTCTCTCTCTCTGTGTATGTGTGTGTGTGTGTGTGTGTCTCTGTCTGTGTCTCTGTCTCTGTCTCTTTCTCCTGGGATCTTCTTCTAACTGTTTAGCATAAACATTCAGCACTCTCCTCTAGGCTTCTTCACCATACAGAGGACTCCTTCACGCTGTTCCTAATTATTAAACAGCTCTATCTTCTGTCTGCTTGACTAACAAGTGCATGGTCCTGATAGCCAGATGGGAAAGAGTATAGCCCTGATAACTTGGGAAAACCTGGTGGCCTGGCAGGGCATATGAGAGGATAGTCCTGGTCAGGGAGGTCAGCAACCTAGTAGCCAGTGAGCATGGTACAAAGAGTGTGGGAATCAATGCATGCCTGCTGATTCAATAGTGATGCAAACTGTTTTGTATATAACTAGCAGCTTCGGATTGGATTTAATGTCTGCTCCACAGGAGGAAGTCCATGTATGGTAGGGTAAACATCGTAGTTAGGTACAGGTGTCAACTTTAAGATTAAAGGTTCATGCTCTGGACACATTTGTAGAAGATAATTAGTGAATCTGCAGGAGATTCCCTTGTTGATGGAGAAGGCTCAACCCATGGAGAGTGAAAATAGGCCCTGGACAGGTGAATAAAATACAGAGAGCTGGTTGAGGAAGGTGGCATCCTTATGAATGCTTGGCCAAACATGCTGGTCTGGAAAGTAAGGATAGTGCCTCTCTCTGTCATTATGTAGAGATGGTGTGGCCTGGCCCTGGTGTTGATGTGAGCTGTCTTGCCAGGTTGGGCAAAAACTATAACCAGGAATTTTAAAGCAAAAATAAATTCCCTGTTTCCTTAAACTATCTGTTGGTAATTTATCAGCAACAATACAGATGAACTGCAACAATAAACCAGGACTTTGCTGAGGAGACCCCAGTGGACAGGTCACTGAAATCGTTTTTGTTACATGGATGTGATGTTGCTGTAAACTTGGTATGTAAACCTTTGTGCTTATATCCATAGAATAATGGTAAGTTTTTGCTGTTGCCTTTGCTACAGAGATGTTCTTACATTTATGGTAGTTGCTGACAAGAGACTCATGACAACTTATGAAATTCCTGAGGACAAGTTGCTGACATGGTGGTCCAATGCCCAGTCAGAAATGGACATGGATATCACCCCTTCCAAGGCTCAGAGAATACTGTGGAAAGGGGAGTCAGAATGTGAGAGCCAAAGGAAAGAGGTAGAGTGTTATGTAGTGCCTTTTCCTCTGTGTATCCATCTTGAAATTTGCTGCAGTCTCTGGCAGTAAACAGCTCATGAGGTTCAGGAAGTTCCTGAAACTAATAAGCCTGAGAGGGAGAGGAACTCTCCCCAGGATAAAAATTAAAGGCTTTGTTTCCCCTTCTGTTAGTCAAGCAGATGAAAGGGGGACTACTCAGCAGTCAGTGACAGACTAAAGGAGACCCCTGATTGGCAAAGAAATCTAGAGAAAACTGATCAACAGCCAGCAGTAGAATAAGATCCCAGAAAAGAGAGAAAGAGAGACAAAGAGAGACACAGAAAGACAGACACAGGGAGAAATATATCTACATAGTAAGGAGGAAGTCATGAACCACACTGTGGTGAGCTGCTCCTTATTTCTGCTGCTACAAACAATCTCAATAAATTTCTTGGTTCCTTAAGTCCAAGATTGGTGTCATCATTTCTTGGTCTGTTATGATGCTCCTGTCTGTGGTTGGAAGATAGTTGCGTGGTATCTCCCAAGGAAAAGTGTTCACACAATTAGAAGTTATCTAAAAGCTGGGGGGAAAAGGAGGGGGCGTTGTTTGTTTTTGTTTGTTTGTTTTTCAAAGAACTCCATTCTTTACTGGAAATGCTGAGGTAAGATGTTTGCTACTAGTTAAAGTTCATCTGGCTGCAGAGTGATGCCTCTGAAAAAAAACAAACAAACTGAAACAGAAATGCATTAGCCAAAATAAAATAAAATAAAACAAAACACTTCCTTGAGTGAGAAATATATAAATCTTGGCAATTGTGTTCAGTTTTATTTAACATTTAAACTAAATGGGAGTACAAAATGAATTTCTATATAGAAAGTATGTTAATATCAAAGCAATCCCAGACATCAGTAAAATAATTGAAACAATTAAAGCTGAAAAAAAAAAAGGCAGTGCAGCTGATAGTCTTCCTGGGCAAGATAAGAGCTGCTTCATCATAGGGGGCATCTGTGTCTCTTCAGCATCAGAAAAATGCTATCTGGAACCTCTTTCATTTACAACAGTCTGCTTTCTAATAAACTTCCCTCTGACCCATAAAGCTTATCTGTACCTTGAATAATTACACTATAAAGCTATTCAACATGTGTGGTCCCCAAATGAGCATACACAGTCAGTTAAGTATTTTTGAATGACACCAAGCAAATTTTTTAACCCATGTACATTTGAATAATAATGATCGCAATTTTCCTTCAGTTTGAGCAAATATTTCCAAATGCAAAAGTGTTTCATGGCCCATTAAATTGTGCTGTGTGTTTTCTTCCCTTTCATAGTGTGGTTGTCATTTCGCTTAGCAAATGTCATGAAAAACTCAGTGCTTGCTGTTGAATGAATCCCAAGTACATAGCACAGTGCTTTACACATAGACATAGGATAGTGTGGACAAACACTAAGGAAATGGATTAGTAAATGAAAGTTCGAACTAGGCCAAAGGAATCAAAGAGGACTAAATATAAAAGAGCTGCTCTTCATTTTTCACTGACATGGTACTGATGTCTACATTTTTCACTATTCACCAGTATTCAAGATTGAAGGACTGAGGAAGTATAAAATGAGTTGCTTAATTGGTAGCAAAAAGAATTTAACATTTCATTTTTAATAAAGCATCATTTTGATGCTTTCACTCTTAATGACTGTATTCAGAAATGTGCCCTTAACTTACATAAAATTAACTTTAACAGTAACTACTAGAACTAAATTTTGCAGTATTTTACTAGCAGAACTAATGTTAGATACCCTCATGAAAAATGAAAATGCCTCAAGGATTAATTAAAACTGTCATCTTCTGAAGAGAGGATGACAACATGACAAAGCATCAGAAAGTCTGATGTGAAGAAAAATGAGTTTCTAATTACTGATTTACTTCTCCAAGAACCAAAAGTTAAAGGAAATGACAAAGGACTTTTTTTCACCAAGGATCTTAACAAAGCATAAATCTTGAATCCTTGTTTTCCTAGGTCAGGAGCAAAATGAAGTGAGTTCTTTTGTTTTTTGTTTTGGATTATTTTATTTTGTTCTAACTTTTTTTATATACAAACAAAATGAATTTTCATTCATATCCCCTTCTCTTCCCCCTTCCCCCTTCCACACCATCCTCCCTTCACCTCATCCATACCTGTCCCTCTTCCCTCATGTCTCTGCATGTATGGACTACAGGATAACCTTCAGAATGCCTGTACTAATGAGGCCCATTCTTGAATCCAGAGGGCTCCAGTCCCTTGAATATCCATAGCTATTGTTTCTCATAATGACAGTGTACACACTGATGCAGTTACATCAACCACATTTAATTAATGAGAATGATTCTAATTCCATTGTATTCAGTAGTGAAGTGTAGCATTTTATTAGAAATAATTCTTTGCTTTGCTGTCATCTCTGAGAATCAAGACCTATTACCATGGTAGAGATCTGAGTAGCAAAGTAACACCAGGAAAAACAAAATTGTTAATGATTCTAGACTGAGGTGTGAGTTTCTCAGATCTATGTTTCACTCAAAAGCTTACATGATTTTCATTCTTCATTTATCTTCACTGATTTTAATTTTATTGAATTTAGACCACAATCTAGACATATTTCCCATGACATTCAATTTCCAGCTTAGTTCAGTCCAAAATCATAATTCAGTACTCTTGCCAGATATGCATGATTCAAAGAAATGAGGCACAGATCATTTTCCTCTAAAAATTTATGCTAAATATAATGCTACCATGTTGACAGCCCCTGAATATTTACTAAGGAAAATCACCCACTGGTCATTTGATTGATGTTTGTGTAACACTAATTTCATTGAGATCAACCTCACTGCATGTCCATGGAGTATGAAGTTCAAGATTGCTGACTAGTTATCTTAACTTGCATGGTAAATAAAAAGTCTGGCCCATGATCAGTTTCTATAAAAGTTACCATCCAGAAGGAGAAAGCATTGTTTTTCTGCACATGCACCCATCCCTTTCCTTTTAGAACTTTAGTAAGCTTTTTCCAAAAGAATTAATACCATTTTCTAAAATATTTTTGTTTGATGTTTTCCCCATCATAATTCTTTCGCATGAACTGTGTTTCTTCTTACTGTGTAAGCATATGACATTAATTCCAACAACTTAGCTGTTTGTCACAAATTGTCAGTGCTTGAATTTTCAGCATTTGCTAGATGTACTGAATGGACGCACAATACTGTTTCACTTGGAATATTAAGATGCTTGACCTTTTTGCTTCATTTTATAATGAATCTAATGTAGAAAGGGTCTTGTCTTTAGTTTGGCTGCTTCTTATACCTATATGGCACTTTTTCAGAGATCCCTGCACTTTTGATTGTGAGAAAAAATTGCCTTCTATGTGCACATATATTTACTAGCTATTACCGAGGCATCAGACAAGTGTGACAGCAAAAAAAAAGTCGAAAACCTGAATAACTGCTTAAGGGATATTCATCCTGTGCTACTTGACAAATATGGTAAGGTGTGTCTTTCTTGGCTCAAGACAGTCTTCCCATGAATCATAAAACACCCACTTAAAATTTGCCAATGGCAATAAATTTAGTGAGACTAAAAGAGTTGCTTAGGAATATTTTGCCGTTCACATTGAATTTCCTAACTCTAAACCTATAAATTTATGTTCCTTGCTCTGACTATCTGAGTGGCTTTAGAGTTAACTATCCTAGGAGAAAATCTTTCCTCAATCTTTTCATTTGTACTGCCCTAAGTTAGGGGTATTGACATGCATAAGAAGTAAAGTTGTACCTCAGAAAACAACACAACTAAACTCTTTTTCACTAACATTCCAGACTGGAGACACATCTTAAGGGTTAAAACTCTACCTAACAAGCAAAGGTTTGGATCCCACATCCCACATAAGAACACAAAGGATTATCAGGTTTTATTACTTTTGTTTAAGTTTGGTTTTCTTATTCTAGGAAAGAGAAATTTCAACATAAAGCCCATTCTCTGGAGATATTGACTCACTCATGTACAGAGTCCTGACTATGGTTTATTTCCCTCATTGTTTTTACCTGGCTACTTGACTCCATTGGCTGATGTGACCTACACTTCAGACCCTAATGGACAGAGCCTGGGAAATCCCACAGTGAGGTAAAAAAAGAGGTAGAAGCAATCCTGTATGATTCCCAAAGTCACCCTAGGTCCTCCACAAGTACACACAGTACCCTCTGATGCACAAATACACACACACACACACACACACACACACACACACACACACACAAAATAAATTAATTTTTAAAAAGTATGCTTGGTCTTAAAAAAAAGAAAGAACATTCCAACTGGATCAATAAGATATTTTAAATGTAAACTCAGAAATATTTTTACCATTTACAAGTTCTGATATTATGAGAAAAATAGTTAAGCTTCAAAAATTAGTCAGTTATCATATGCTTATCTAGTAAACAACCAAATCTTGTTTTTCTTGAAATGATATTATCTGAACTTTCAAACTACATTATTCTCAAATTTTCAGATAATTTCTGCAGGTATAGAAGACAAAAAACATGTAAAATAGCTTTTTTTTCGCTTTTCAAAAAGATTTCACAATAAAAAGTTGATCTGTAATTGAATCAGTCAATTGACATCCTCGGCTTATTTGAATTAGAATCAGTGTGGTGGTGAAACCTAATAAAGATATGAAAAAGAAGCCTCCTTCAGTCCTCTAAGAAACACGACTTAACAGTGAGGCCAGACATGCAGCAGCCCATGTGAGGTCACTCCCTGGGAGGAAGCCCTGGAAGCTGATCATCAGCCAATGGAGTCAAGTAGCCAGGTAAAAACAATGACTGAGAGGAAATAAACCATAGTCAAGACTCTGTACATGAGTGAGTCAATGTCTCCAGAGAAATGGGCTTTATGTTGAGATTTCTCTTTCCTAGAATAAGAAAACCAAACTTAAACAAAAGTAATAAAACTGAGAGAAACCCCAGATTCCAGCCAACTCCCCTCAAAATGAAAAACAAAGAGGAAGAACATTAAAATATATGAAGCACACATACATCTTTCAGATTATTTATACAATTCTACAGCAGAGGAACGGTTCAGAGAAGTTTCCATAATGACTCATATTAAGTATATTTTTCTATTAGGAAGACTGTCTACAAAAGAATGTATGGCATTCTCTCTCTCTCTCTTTCTCTCATTCTCTCCCTCAAATAGAAAGTATTTTTAAATTTTTTTGTAAAATTGGAGAAGTTATTAAAAAAAAACAGCAATCTGCAGGGTCAGCTGGTAACAATGTACTCTAGTAGCTCTGACTTCTCTCCTAAATTATAGATGGTAGCTCTAGAGAGTGAGGGAGTCATAAAGCAAGAATCAGCTGCAACCCTATCAAAGGCGAAAGATCAAGAATTTGTCAGTCTTTTTGTTGTTGTTGTTGTTGTTGTTTGTTTCAGAACCTAATGAAATCCATGCATCCAATGTAGGATTACAAGCTTGAAGTAATGGCCCAAGAGGTAAAACTAACCCAATGGTATGGCCGTCACTGTTGTTTTTGTTTGCTTGTTTAGTCTGGTTTTTCATGCATCTTCAAGTATGTACATGGGTGTCATAAAGACTGGGACATAATTTAGACTCATGCTTGGATAAACACTTTTATTCCCCACAGTTTCCTGAGCATGAAGGGTGATGCAGACTCTTTTCGACACTGAATACATGTGGAAAGATTTCCCTTTTAAATGGTTCTGGCTCGCTAGCTTTGTCCCTCCTCCCCGACTTACTCTTTGCGCCATGTTAACTGTTCAGTCCACCGCCTGCTAGGATGTGAGCGCTCTGGCTGACCTAGTTAAAGTCGGCTTGCACCTCCTCAGTTACAAATCAAAGACCCAAGAGGCAGAGCAGGACTCCAGAGGTCGTTTATCTGAGACCCCTGCCTTGAGTCATGAGTGTTCCAACCCTCCTCAGACTGAGGTTGCAAGAGAGAGCCGCTTCCAAAGGACCCCAGGGTGCTACAGAAGCTGTGCTGGTGACTTGGTCGCCTTTGCGTCCTCCTTCGCAGCCAGGGCCCAATCAAAGTTCCAGCGGGTTGGAAAGGCCAACACACCTTCAGATGCTCTGCCTTTCAAACCAACTCAGCAATGAGTTCTGCACAATGAGCGGCCACTTAAACCTTAGCAGACTGTGTGTGCACGGGAGCCCTGACTGCTCCTTTAAAGAAGTGTGCTTTACTTGACTAACTGTTCCTCTTGGTGATGGTTAGCTCACAGCCGGCTGCCTTCCTCCATCTAGGGCACTTTCCGGACACTGGAACATTAACCAGTTATTAATTTCTCCTGAGTGAGGATTATACAGTTGAAGGACTTGCTTGCCATAAATAAAATCCACAAAAGCATAAAATATAATTCAGTATTTAAGCAATTGATGTTTTAAAAGACTTATCTGTGTCTTTTGATTCAAATAGAAATATGAACTGATTAAATACTGAAAAGTGGCCACTTCTTTTGGTGAAAATCTGGGTTTATATCTGGAGCTCCGAGTTAAAATAATTTTGATGTTAGAAGGTGATAGGGAGTGTTGCAATTACTCTCCACAGATAATTTTTAAAAATCTTTATAACTCATAAAGCTCCTTGTCTGTTTCAATGAATCCATGTATTTTTACCCTTTACTCTCTATTAAAGTTCACCGTCCTCTCCCATTTCATATGTTGTCCTTTTCAGCTAGTCCCCCTTCTACTTCTATGTGGTCCCATGTGACCCACAGCATTTCATCTGGAATGTTTGTTCTGGCAAGTGCCCTGCATCTTCTAAGGTACAGATGATTTATCACTAGGTTAATCATTGGTAAGTAAGCTTCCATTTTCCTGTTTGGTATTGACCTTCAATAATCTCTCCAGGGAAGGGGTCAAGATCTTTCCTAATTCATAGTGCAATGTTGAAAGTCCCACTGTTGTGCAGGCCAAGTGGGAGTGGATAAGGCCTAAGGTCTTAGGGGGAGCAGCACTGTCATGACCAAAGGATACTGACAGACCTTCAGGCTCTTGACACTCTGGCCACACTAATTTCTAAGAGGTTTTTTGTGTTTGAAAGTTGTTAAGACCTGAAATAACTAGATAAGATGCAAGATCCAGAAGCAGAGACATGTGTGGAGGCTAAAGTAAATGCCTGAGAGGTTTCAGAAAAAATGGTTTACTTAGAAACTTACATAAAGGAAAGGAGAGAAGAAATACAACCTTTAAGAAATAGGAATCTGCTACCTTCCCCAGACCATATGAAAATAAGGGAGGAATTATCTATTTATGTGGACTTTAATGTTGACTACTTGTTCTAATATGCATTGTAAAAGAACACATACTCTAATGCATTATCATTCTTGAAATCTAAAGAAGAGTTTTAAATAAACATTTCTTGTCCAGTTTAAAAAATATCAACTTTGCTTAGACAATAGCCTTTTTACTGTGATATAAAATTTGTAAACCTTGGGGTAGGTGTAGAGCTCACTTTAGAACATTTTCTTACCATATACAAAGTTCCAGATTTCATCCCTGAGCCACAAAACAAAAACAGTATCTCAGACACTGATATCACTTGCTGCTCCACAGCTATGCCTCACTCCTGCCAGTTCACAGGTGGATTCCTATTTTGGTACTTTTTTTATTTTGAATCTTTGTAGTGTTCATATGAAAGCTGGAGTTTATACTAAACCTTTTAATAAAAATGCTGTTACAAACTGTCCAGATGCTCCTTCAAGAGTGTGGAAAAAGAGTGGTTTTCAACAAATAATAAAACATTCTCTCATCTTGAGATGTGCTTTGTGAATGCCACTGATTAAATGGGAAGCTTGAGGCTGGGGTTTACTTCATCTATGAAAAGAAACTTCATCTAAAAAGGTACTTTTGGGCTGGAGAGGTGGCGCGGGGGTTAAGCCTCTGCCTTGCAGGCGGAAGATCCTGAGTTCGGATCCTAGACCCCACCTACAGACGCCGGGCGGAAGCGGGGGCGGCCTGCGCTTCAGGTCCTGGTAGGGCGGAGCCTGTGAATCCCGGGGCAGAAGGAGGTGGAGGCGTCCATGGTGGTTCGCGAATTCGTCCGTGGTTCTACACATACACAGACACAGACACACACACACACACACACACACACACACACACACATGCATACACGCACAATTGAATAAATAAAAAAATAAAAAAAATAAAAAGGTACTCTTCTTGGTTTTACCCATATCAACTGGACAATCTAAATGGCTAAATAGTCTACTTTTACAACATCAATATTTGTAGGATAGTGGGTTCCTTTAAATGAGATGGTGAATAGGTAGTGTGACTGATACAGAGGTGATTTATGACTGGATGGAAGATTGCATGGACAGTGCACAGATTTCTAGAACTCTTTCATCTGAATCTATAATACTCAGTGCTTATCTGTCATTGTCAAGCAAACAAAGAAATAACAGGTCAAGACTATAGAAACTGAGTTATCAAGACTTTAATATGTATTGATTGTTTAAGATTTACTTGATCATGGACAAATTAGCTTATTTTTTCATTGTCTTAATTTTCTTACACGCAAGCTGGGGATCACACAATATTGCTTAGTTCATAGTGTTTGTGAATACTAAGCTATTAATGTTGATAAAGTACATAGAGTATATCATGGCACATAATAACACTGAAGAAATAATTGACATCAATCCTTCCATAGAATGACAGAATTAGACAATATCATTAGGTAGGCTAATAACATTTGAAGTCAATCTAAATTTAAAAAGCTTTCATTGTTCCTGACAATTAATAATTGAACCAAGAAGTTTATCACACTTTGGTTAAAATTTCCACCTGTGAGTGGTGAACAAAATTTCATAAGAGAAGGACAATCTTTGAGAAAGAACAGTAATATTTTCCTAAGAGTACTGTTTCTATTTCAAGATATTTTCATCCTATTTGGGAATGTTTTTCTTTTTTTCATCTTTAAAAAAGAACACAAAAACATAAGGATATTTTTCTGTGTTATGACTGGTCAACTGGTTACGGTATAAGCTCAAATCAAAGGGGGATTGTGAGTGCTCAGGAAATCAGAGAGAAGCAGATGGAAAAACTGAAACACACATGACAATTGAATAAGAAGAACAGAAAGTATATTACATCTTGGCCCTTTCCTTCACATTAATCTCTGTAATAAGCAGTTCACTCCTTTAAAAAAAAAACTTTCACAAATCTTTCTCTTCTCCTTTGGTCAGAAGGGAAAAAGAAGTTATTTCAATACCTTTTTTTAGGTCAAGCAGAATTACAAAGAATGTATGAAGTTTGGGAAATAATAATGAACAGAAAGCAGCTCTGTGCAAAGAGCATGCACAGAGACTCTCTCGAGGTCACTCAGTGGATCACAGTCATCTAACTCATTTTTTTCTTTAAAAGACTTTTTATTTCCCAATAAGAATATTGGTACTCATTATTCCATGAACTTTGCTACTATTATATCTTTGTAAAACTTCAAGAGCACTCCTTTTGTAAGTCCATGAGTTTTGCACTTAACTTTGAATAGTCAACTTTGAATAGCTAATTCAGATAGGAAATAATGTGATAGGAATACCTTCAAATCTCATTGCAAATACTAAGATATTCTACTAATCATGTTGAGTATTCTAGAAATAAATAATGAAAATGAATGGAATAATTTTTCTATGCAAGATGGTAGTAGCATAGTAGACTGTATCTTCAAAGTCCTTTATTGGTGAATGATATATACAAATGCATGTGGTAGGTAGAACCCTGAAGGAAATACATGATGGTGGTTCTTTAAAATTTTATAATAGAGACAAAATTATAAATGCAAAGCTTCTTGGAACTGTGATTTATTTATTTGAAAAATATTGCAATAAAAACAAATCTATTTATAATAATGGAATTGGTTAGCATATATTATGCTATCTATCCTACCAAACTTACTGCAGTTTGTCTGCGTGGTGTTGATTAATACACAAACAAATTATTTAGATAAACAAAAGTTTTATTCTTGTTTATAATTTTTGTTACAATTCATAGTCCTACTTGGCAAGAGAGTTCATACCAATACCAGGAACTAAGGGAATTCACTATACCATATCCACATGAATGGCTAAAAGCAGAGAAAAATCTCATTTGCCAGATTGTAGATCTGTCAAAGTATGTGTCATAAATATGCCACCAAACCAGCCACCTCCATCTTAACTACCTTTGAGGAATGGATCCACTCACCATGGAGTGTTCACTTGTGTTCACTTGTCAAGTTAACACCAATATCTTACTGACAAAACATTCATAAGTATATCTTTTTATGATAGCAAACATGCATACTTTTTGTAAAAATATGAGTATTTCTAACTTTCCTAATACTATGTGTTTGTATGTATGAATCATATAATTTTGATAGTTATGTAATTTTCCATCTTAAAGAAACTATTTGAATTATTTTTCATGATTTAATTTTCAAAATCATATTTCTTCTCCATCACTATTTACTTTACAATGTCAAATTGTATTTTGGTGAATTTAGTAAAACTTTATCTCTGGAATTTTACCAGCTATGCTCCCTTTAGGAATGTTTCATTTTCCCTTGTCCTGTTTCTCTTTTCTCATAGTTCTTTATTTACAAATAAAATGGGTTTTTGTCTCTGTTCTAACTCCTTCCCTACTCACCTCCCTCTTCTCCTACCTTTCCTATCCATACACCCCTCTCCCTGCGATGTTTCACCCTCCCTCCTGTCCTTTTGCTTGTGAGTATCTCAGGACTTCCTTTAGGGTTTATTATTAGTATCCACTTATAAAAGAAGTGGTCTCAGTATAATTTTTTCAAACTTCATCCATTTACCAACAAATTTCAATAATTCATTTTTCTTGATAGGCTAAAATATTACATTGTGTATATGTACCACATCTTCATAATCCATTCATTTATTGTTTACATTTAGGCTGATTCCATGCCTTTACTATTGTGAATAGAGTGCCAATGAACATGGATGTGCATGTGTTTCTATAGTAAGATGCAGCATATTTTGGGAATATTCCCAGATGTGGTATAGCTGGGTCATATGACACTTAACTTTTCTCAATATTTTATTGTGTGTGTGTGTGTGTGTGTGTGTGTGTGTGTGTGTGTGTGTGTGTCAGAAGGCACTATGTGTTGCTATGGAAGACCAAGACTGAATTCAGGAATCATCCTTGATCGCTTCTACATCCTTCTTGTTTCACTTTAGGATTTCCCAGGCTCTGCCCATCAGGGCAGAAGTTCAGGCCACAGCTGTTTTTGCATGGAGTTTTTACCCGGGTCCTGGGATCTGAACTCAGGACCTCTGTTTGCAAGACAGAGTATTAACCCCTGAGCCATCTCTCCAGCCCCAGCACTTCAATTTTTAGGAACCTTCATAGTAATCTCCAGAGTTCTTGTAAGAGTTTGCATTCCAACCAACAATCTGTGAGGGTTCCTTTCTCCCCACATTCTCTCCAGAATTTGTTGTTATCTGTTTTGGATTTTAGCCATTCTGACTGGGGAGAGATAATATCTCAGGATAATTTTGAATTACATTTCCCTGATGGCTACAGAGGAGGAATATTTTTTAAGATATTTGTTAGCCATTTTAGTTTCATCCTAAGAAAAGTTTCTTTGAATTCCAAGGTCTATTTTTTAATTGGGTTGTTTGCCTCCTTAGTATTTAATTTTTGAGTTCATTGTGTACTCTGGATATTAGTCCTCTTTTCCCATAATGCCATTAGTTAGTGAAGATTTTGTCTCATTTTGTGATTTGGCTTTTTGCTTGGTTATCAAAATTCTTTCCTTAATAGAAACTCTTAAAATTCATGAAATTCTACTTGTTGAGTGTTGGTTCTATTTATTATGCTATTGGGGTTGTATTCGGAAAATATTGGCCTAGACCAATCAACTCAAGAGTACTCCCTATTCTTTTTTCTAGGGTTTTTTCTAGGCTCTGGTATACCATTAAGGTTCTTGACCAACTTGAAGTTTATTTTCATGCAAGGGGACATTTAATTGTCTAATATCAAACTTCTGATGAAGATATTCATTTTGTCACCATCATTTGTTGAAAATACTGTCCTTTCTCCAGTGGTATTTCTGGGCACCTATGTAAAAAATCAGTTGAGTGAAGGAGCATGAGTTTACATCTGAATCTTCCATTCTAACCCATTGATCCGTGTAAATGTTTTAGAGTCAGTATCATGCTGTCTTTATTAATATGGATTTGTAGTACAGATTTGGTATGGTGATAACTCTATCAGATAGTATAAATTTATTACTATTAAAGATTGTTTTTGCTGTCATGGGCCTTTTGTGCTTCCATGTGAAATTTGAGATTGTTTTGTCGATTTCTGTGAAGAAATATTTTGGAATTCTGATTAGTATTCCACTGAATCTGTATATTGCTTTTGGTAGGATGGCCATTTTTTCAATGAGAATTTTACTGATCCAGGATCATGGGAGGTCTTTCCATCCTCTGGTGTCTTCTGAAATTTCTATTTTTAGGGTTTTAAAATTTTCATTATACAGTTCTCTCACTTTCTTTGGTTAGGTTTATTCCAAGGTATATCCTTATTTCAGTAGCTTTGGTTAATGAAACTGTATTTCTTAAGATTGTCTCACATTTTTATCTTTGGTGTATAGGAAAGCCACTGATTTTTGAATAAAAATTTTGAAACCTGTAAAACTGGCCATCCTACCAAAAGCAATATACAGATTCAGTGAAATACTAATTGAAATTCCAAAATAATAATGTCATATGCAAACAGTGATACCTTTACTTCTTTTCCTATTTATATCTTTCTTATCTTTCTCTCTTATACCTCTAGATAAGACTTGGAGTAAAATATTGAACATAATTGATTAATGTGGATAGCTTTGCCTAATTTCTGATTGAGGTGAGAATATTTCAAAGTATTTTCATCTTTTAGGATGATCCTTCTTATAGGCTTGTTGTATATGATCCTGATTATGTTGATATAAGTTCCTTCCATTTGTTTTGTCTCCAAAATTTTTTATCATAAAAAGATGCTGCATTTTGTCAAATGTTTTTTCTACATCTATTGTGAGAATGATATTTTGATCCTTGATTTATTTATGTGATAAATACATTTATTGAATTGTGTATGTTGAACCTACCTTTTGTGACTGGGATAAACACTATCTGATTATAGTGAATGCTCTTGCTGATATGTTTTGTATCCAGTTTATTAAAATTTTGTTGTGTATCATATTAAATTAGCTTATAATTTTTTCTTTTTTTTTGTCTTTACTTGGTTTTTAGATCAGTGTAATATTAGCTTCATAGAGTCTGGACATGTTCCTTCCTTTTCTATTTTATGGAATAGTTTTTTTTAAATTTTTTTATTTATTCAATTGTGCATGTGTGCGTATGTATGTGCGTGTGTGTGTGCGTGTGTGTGTAGAACCACGGACGAATTCGGGAACCACCATGGGCCACCTCCACTTCCTCCGCCCCGGGATTCACAGACTCGGCCCTACCAGAACCAGAAGCACAGGCCGCCCCCGTTTCCGCCTGGATCTATACGAGGGATCTGGGATCCGAACTCAGGACCTTCCGCCTGCAAGGCAGAGGCTTAACCCCTGAGCCACCTCTCCAGCCCCAATTTTGTGGAATACTTTAAGGAATAGTGGTGTTAGAATTCTAAACTGGTCCTGGACTTTTTTTGGAGGTGTGTGGAAATTTGTAATTACTTCCTTAAATTCACCACTTGTTATAGGACTATTTAAATAATTCAGTTCATCCCAATTCAATTTTGGTAAATTGCGTTTACTTAGAAATTCAAGCATTTTTTTTTTCAATTGTCAAATTTTGTGCAGTTTAAAATTTGAAGTATATGTCCTTGTGATTCTCTGAATTTCTTTGGTGTCATTTGTGATAGCTCCATTTTCATCTCTAATTTTGTTAATTTGTCTTTTTTTCTATTCATTTTGGTTAATTTGGCTAAGGATTTAATCAATCTTACTGATTTTTTTTCAAAGAAGCAGCTTTTTGTTGATAGATTAATTGCATTGTTTTGGTCTCAATTTCAGATATTTCTCTCCTGATTTTACCAATGTCTGCTGCTAGTCTATTTATTGCTTTTGGCATTGAATTGTTCATGTTTGTCTAAAGCTTTAAGCTGCATTGTTAAGTTGTTTACTTATGATGTTTTCTTTTTTTTTTTTTTTTAAGTAGGCATTGAGTGCTGTAAACTTTCCTTTTAGAACCACTGTCATTGTTTCCCAGAGACTTTGATATGTTGTGTTTTCTTTATCATTAAGTTCAAGGAATTTTTGAACTTTCCTTTTGACTTCCATCTAGACTCATTCCTTCTTTCCTCCTTCAGTGGCATACTTTAGTTCCCAACAGTTTGTGTTCTTTCCTTGTTTATTTTGTTGTGGATGTCTAGTTTTATCCCATGATGATCAGATGAAGTAGAGGCTGTAATATAATAATATATAAGAAGTTATTCTGGTTGGAATCTATCATTATGGGGTTGATTTTTTTTTTGTAGGAGACAGTTTTTTCCTGGAGTTTGTTGTATTTTTTGGATTTATGGTGTGACCTGGGCATCTTGTGTCTGGTCTTTGGTTTCTTTTTGGATAAGTGATTCTCTTTTGATCCTGATAGATTTCCAAACTTTGATGGTTGTAACAGCTTCCCTGGATATGCAAGGTCTGTCTAGGATTGCTTGGTGTTGTTTTGTAGATTATGTTGATGAAGTACCCTAGGGGTATGTAATCCCAACTCTGGGGATAACAGGGTTTATTATAGCTGAAAGGTTAAAGATAGGATATCAGGCTTTCTGATAGATCAGGATGGGTTAAGTATCAGAAAAAGTTTAAGACAAAATAGGGTGGCTATAGAGCCAAGAGTGGGATTTTTACAGATTACCAGAAATACATGAGAATGAATGGCTAATACCCTGTGGCAGTGGCTGTTTGGGACTTGTGCATGCTGTATAGAAATTTTGGGCTTGGGTAACTATCACTTGAGATTAAATAGAAAGTAAAATGGGTTACTTATTTTAGAATTAGGTGTCAAGATTCTCTTCTTGGGAATTCTCAGTTGTATGAATTTGATATGCTGGCTTCCATCCTGTGGTTTCTGTGGCTTCTAAAAAATACTTGAAGAATTTTTTTACTGATTATGGGGGAGGGCAATCTTATGTTAGGGAGATAGTGAGGTTGGGTGAGGCTAGGCTGGAAATAGAGGCTAAGGCTCACCAATTATGGGACAGGAATGTGGCAGTTGCTGACCCAGCCTGACCCAGCCATTGATAGCTATCTCCTAGTTCTCCAGGTAATCCTGCATATGAAGTTTATAGATAATTTGCTTTTGCAGATAATATTACTTTTCCAACATCTAAATCCTACTTTACTGTATTTAACTAAAAGTTGTATACCCTGCTTAAAAAAAGATTGATATTACATTGGTATGACTGCTCTAGAACTGCCAGATTATGACTTACTGAGAGATGAAGTTAATTGTGCAGATCCACTCTCTTATATCTGAACCTCACTTTATCATCTTGTCTTCTATGAGTTAATGTACTCTGATAAAACAGTAAAAGTTCTTATGAGAAAAATCTATTTTTCCTTAGTCTGAAATGAACCTTGAACAACTCTCTTGCATACCTTCTAAAGATGCAGCTCAAGGGATGGGGAGATGGCTCAGGGGTTAATGCCTCGCAATGAGAAGGTCTTGAGTTTAGATCCCAGAGCCACGTAAAAGCTCCAGGTAGAAATGATTGTGATTGTGGCTTGCACTTCAGGCCCAGAGCCTGAGAAATCCCAGAGCGAAGCAAAAAGGAGGAATCCAGGATGATTCCCAAAGTCACTCTTGGTCTTCCAGAGCAACACACAATGCCCTCTGACAGACACACACACACACACACACACACACACACACACACACACACATACATACAGGCAAAATAAATACGTGAAGTTTAAAAAAAAAAGATCAGCACCTTAGGAAGACATGATGCCAAGGGATGGCACCAATTACTGCATAAATTGTGGAATATGACACTACCTACCTCTCATTTTTTATGTAAAGTAATTAGGCATGTGTACTTTATTGTATTCCTATTTAATCTCTTGACAAGTTCATTCGTGTATGCAATATATCTTGATCATATCTACCCCACACAATCCCTCCCACTCCAAATCCATTTCCACAGTAAGCCTTCTAGTCTCCCTCTCTCTTTCTCTCTCTCTCTCTCTCTCTCTCTCTCTCTCTCTCTCTCTCTCTCTGTCTCCCCCCCTCCTGAGTTCTGAGTCCAGTAGAGCTGGTTGAATTTAAATAAATTCAGGACCATCCACTGCTCCATGAACAACCTTCCACCAGACAAACCCATGGGGAAAAAGACTGTCACCCTCAGTAGCTATTACCTTTCTACAGCTTCTTAGCTAGGCCTGGGTCTCCACCTACTTATTGGAATGTTAACTGACTTGGTCTTGTTTGGGAATCTCATGGCAGCTACAGTTTCTAGAACTTTCAGAAAGCAACATCCATGCCTTATCTAGACAAGTGTTTTCTGCCTTTATCTCCTTTTTCTAGCTATTATATTCTTTTGCCCCCTTTACAATGATCCCTCATATTACAAGTGGTAGAATAAATGTTTGGTTTAGGTCTGAACACTCAGTTCTCACTTATTTTCACTTACTGAATCTGCTATGTAGCTCTGCTTTGATCATGCATTCATTGAAAAAAAAAAAGTAAGAGTGTCATTTGTTTATGAATATAAATATAAATATTCAGAAGGCAACTTGGCTGCACCAGTTCAATAAATAAGGGCTCCTCTTTTCCCACATAATTACCAGCATTTGTTGTCATATGATTTCTTAGTAGTACCCTTCTATCTAGTATGAGATTGAATCTCTGAGACAGTTTTCTTGATGTTAAATTTTTGAGTTGTATGTTAGCAATATTAATCTTTTATAAAATATACACCTGGCTAAGAATTTTCTCCAAACCAATGATTTGTTTGTTTATTCTATAAATTTTCTTGGCCTTAAAGAAAGGTTTTAATTTCATTAGAGCCATTTATCATTATTTTGTTTTGTTCTGTAATTGAGAATAAAATTCAAGAAAGTGCTTGCATATTTCATTATGTTGAAATTACTCTGTATTTTCCACTCCAGAAAAATTGAACATATTCAATTTCATTTTGAGATGCTTGATCCATTTTTAGTTGAGTTTTATGTAGGTAAGACATCAGATTCTACTTTCATTTTCCAACAAGCTAACATTCAAATTTCCAAGCTAAAGAGTCTGTATTTTTTTCTAGTTTTCTAGTTCTTTTTTTTTGCAGTTTCATCAAAAATCAGGTAACTTCAGTAAACTTATGTCTGTGTCTTCTATTCGATCCTGTTGATCTAGTTCTCTGCTTTTCGGTCAGTATCATGCTGTTTATTTTTAACTGTGACTCTACAGTATAACTTGAGATAAGGTGTGGAGATACCTCCTGAAGCTAGAAATCCTTTTGTTAAGGATTTCTTTGGCTTTTGCTTAAAATTTCTTTTGTGTTTCCATATAGATCATAGGATTTTTATTCAATTTCTTTGAAAAATGATCCTGCAATTTTCATGGGGTTGTATGTTAATCTTTATATTACTTTTGCTAGAGTGTCACTTTCCCAATATTAATTCTTCTAATCCATAAGCAAGGGATTCCTTTCCATCTTATACTTTCTTCCTCAGTTTCTTTCTTCAGTGTTCATAACTTTCCATCAAGGAGATTTCTTGCTACTTTAGTTAGCTATATTTCTGAGTATTATTTCTGTGGTGATTATTTTCCTGATTTATTTTTTGTTATGTTTGTTGTTGGTTTATAGGATAGCTACTTATTATTTATGTTAATTGTGTTATTTTCCACTTTTCTGAAGGTCATCATCAACTCTAAGTGTTTTTAGTGTTCTCTTTAGGGTATTCTTATATATACAATCATAACATCTTCGAACATGAATATTTTGACTTCTTTTTTCTTGTGATAAGACTTTTGTTCTTTCTCTTATTCTTGTAACTTAAACTTTGATCACTATATTTAATAGAAGTTAGAAGTGTGTACAAGCTTGTCTTGATCTTTCCTTAGAGGAAATATTTGTGTTTGTCTCCATATATCATGATGTTGACTATAGATTTGTCATATAGAGCTTTTATATGTCAAGACATATTTCCTCCATCACTAGCCTCTTCAAAGTTTTATCAAAGAAGAATGTTGGAATTTATCAAAGACCTTTCCCACATTTATTGAGATGATGATTATTACAAATCGCATTTACTGATCTGTGTATAGAATAAAGTCAATTCAGTAATGATTGAAGATAGTTTAGATATGGTCTTATACCTGCATTGCAAGTATTTTATGTAAAATATTCACACATATATATTCACCAGGGATTCATGTTAGAAATGTGTGTGTGTGTGTGTGTGTGTGTGTGTGTGTGTCTTTACCTAGTTTGGGTTTCAGGTAATAATTGGATTCAGAGAAAAAAAATGTTTCAATCATTCCCTCATTTTCTGTCTCATGTAATAATTTAAGTGACATCGTTGCTAATCCTTTTTGAGAGTGTTTTAAAATTCTGAAGTCAATCTATCAGGTCATGGGCTCTTTTTAGTTTTTAGTGCTTCAATCTCATTGCTATTACAGATATATTGAAATATTTTTAACTTCATAATTTTGGTACGTCAGATGCTCCTAGAAATTCATCCTTTCATTTAGATTCTTCCAGATAGTGGAGTGCATTAATGCATATCGCATGCTTTTCTGAATTTCATAGTAGTATAATTACCAGTTCATATTTAATTTTGATGATTTTTATTCTCTTTGTTTTGTTTGATTCATTAAGCTTGTTTACTTTTACAAAGAACAAGTTTCTCACTTAATTGATTCTGTTTTGTCTTATTATTATTTTTCCATTTTACTATTTTCTACCCTGATCTTTTTATTTCTCCCCCATTTTCTGTTGCAACATTTAATTTGGTTATGTTTTACCAAGGCCTTAAAGCAAATAATTACTTACTTGAGTTGTAATTTTTTATTCAGACACTTAGAACTATTATCTTTCTCTTAGAACTATCTTGCTGTATCCCATTAGTTTTGTATGCTGTGTTTTTGAATTGAAATGGCCTCTATAATAGATTATTCCCTTGATCAGTAGGAAGCTATCTTCTTTATCTCTTCTAATTATTCTTTGAAGTTCTATTTTTTCGAATATTAGACTAGTGATTCTTCCTTGTTTCCTGTTTCTATTTGCTTGGTACCTGCACCTGTCTTTTAATGCTAAGGACATGTTTGTGTTTGATGTTGAAGTACATTTCTTGAGCAGCAAGTTTCTAGACACTGTTTTTTAATCCAATCTACTAGCCTTACTTGAGACTATTTGTTGTAAAAAGCTTTATTGAAAGACATGTTTGTGTTTGATGTTGAAGTACATTTCTTGGGGCAGCAAGTTTCTAGACACTGTTTTCTAATCCAATCTACTAGCCTTACTTGAGACTATTTGTGTAAAAAGCTTTATTGAAAGACATTAGGTTATTTTTGTCTTTTCTTTCAATTGTGTGGGTTTATTTTTAGTCCTTTTTTTACCTGCTATCCAAACACTGTTTATATTTTCTTGTAGCATATTTGGTGTGTTTATCCTTTTCCTCAGCTTTAAATAAATCTTTCTGTATTTTGTTTAGAAACAAGCATGGTGGCCATATATTCCTTTAGTGTATTTTTTAATTATTGAAGGATTTTATTTTTATATTAAATATGAGATTTTTTCTATGTAAAGCAGTTTGGGTGGGAATCTATGGTATATTACGATTTATAGTACATTACTCTAAGACCTCTTTGTTGTTTAAAATTTACATTGAAAATTGAACTATTATTCTGATAGACTCTGTTATGTGACAAGACTTTTCTCTCTTGTAAATTTCAACATCTCTCTTTTGCTACAAACATTCAGTTTTTTAGCTATCATATGACATGAGGAAGTTCCTTTCCTTTCATTTGGAATTCTGCATGCTCCTTGCAACTGGCTGCAATCACATTCTTTAAGTCTGGACAATTTTCTTTATGATTTTATTGAACATATGTTCTGTACTTTTCAAAGAAGTACAATTTAAAATCACATGCATGCATGTATATAAAGAATATATGTAGTTGGTCTTCACAATTAGAAACCCTTCTTTAAAAAATATTGACAACTGCATTTTTAAAAATAATTATATCTTCAATTTTGTTAATTTGAGCAACTTCTCATGGTCACTGATAATTCATTCATATTGTAGGTGCTACTTGAGTCTACTTTGGAAATGGTATGCCATAACCAATGCTTTATATGTCTGTGTTATCTTTTTGCATACTTTAAAACCAGTATGTTTATTTTTATTACATCATCATGATTGCATCTCACACTATTTCTTATACACACTTATTCAGCCCATGTTCGTAATTGCAGAAATCTTTTCTCCTTTCTCTTAAATGATCAATATTCCACTCTCCACAGAGTAATTTTTATTAACTTCATAATCTATTGTCATTTCTCTTCAAGACAAATTTTCTTGAGATTCCAACTTCCTGATCAGCCACTTATCTATTTCTCTATTCACTTTTCTAACAAAAAAAAAATCTAGTAGCAAATTTTATTAACTCATTTACTCAAAGCTAATATCCTTAATCTTAGGTACATCTGAAGTAGTTGAATACATCTTTAATGTTTATCTGCTTTTCCATGTCTTTTCCAAGGGTACAAATCTCTTTTTGCATTTAAACTGGACCTTATCCTATTATTCCATTTCAGTCTCCTTGATGGTTCTTTACCACTCTAAACTCTCCATCTCTAAACTCAAAGTTTCATAGCCTCTCTACAGTACTTCGTTTATATGCAGTCATTTGGAGGCGTCAACGGTTCTGGCATGACAGCACATTTCCAATTTCTAATACTCACGTCATAATAACTTTGGTAGTTCTTGATATTTCATTTATTTTCAAAAACTATACAATTCAGTTTCAGATTTCCACATCTTCATCACATGCATTGATATTTCAAACATTTATCAGATTTCTGCAATCTTTTCTCAGTGGATTTCAAAAAAGTTACTTTTATTGATTAGAGTTAATTCTTTTTTATTTATTTTTCTACTTTTACAAGCATATTGGATATTTATCTCAGCTTCCCTCTTTCCCCTCTTCTCTCCATCTCCTCCTCTCTCCTTCACCATTCTCTATCACTCCTTCCTACTAACTATGTGTTTCTATCGATCCCAGGGTTCACTCTTATGTGTCCACTCCTGTGGGTGCTAAGGCCTCCATGGTACATCCAGTTACTTCTCTTCAGTCCACCCCACTGATATGTACATTTCCCTTTACTCATCCAGCAAAAGAGCTGGGAAAATTTAAGAAAATATTGTAAAATTAACAACTGGATTGAGAGGGAATTTAGAGAGAAATTTCTTTACACAGTGAGGAAATTGTATATAATCACAAGAAAGGTAAATAGATCTCCCAAGAATCTTGAAAAGCTGAACTGGGCATACCAAGTTTTCCCAATGTAATAAGGATTGGAAAGACCTTTATGTACTTATAAATCATTCAGTGAATATAACTGGGCATGGGGACAGGTTGAGGTTTTGAGAGTTCTGACTTTCCTCACCTGAGTGTAATGTAAGAATATCTGACATCTAATAGCTAACAGACAACAACACTCCACAGCTGTGCCATAAGACCCTCAAATCTCATAGATAACCAAGTAGATTGTCACAGTATCAACTATGAAATCAATTAAAAGGAAGTCATAAAACAGTCACAAGAAGGAATTTATGTCTCAATTCTAATTTAAAAATAGAACATTTCCAGAATAATTGTCTCTCCACGAAAATCTGAAAAATCCCTTTCTTGTGAATTTTAATTTTACTGTGTTTAAAACATTGGGGGAAAAGGGAACTTCAAAGTACTTTCAGGCAGGATATATGAATCAAAAGAAAGTTGGTCTACTAGTGTTAGTGAATTCAGCTCCTAAGCATTACCAGTCTGTAAACAGAAAGGGGTAAGAACAGCCATCCTCACTACCCATCTTGGGTTTGGAGACAAATTGAGCCTTACAAATTAGCCATGTACCACTCTCATATCCAGAGACAGCAGCCCAAGTTATTTATGCCCAATTCTTACCCAGCTCCTCTCTCTTGGTCACATAGTATTACAGTTGATCTTTTTAACTGTGAGAATACACTCTGATTTCCTTTGGCTTATGATTTCAGAAGGTATATTGTCCATTATGGTTGGGAATACATAGAGGGACTCATGATGGCTAAAGCAGGAGGCCAGTTCAACTCACAGGAACTAAAGCAGACAAAGAAAATAAGAAAGAGAAAATAGTAAAGGGTACACAAAATTAAGGCCTGTTCCCACTAACATGCTTCCTCTAGAAAACTTTACTTCCCAAAAGTACCGTCTCAAGCAGCACCACTAACTGGAATCAAATATTCATGCATAAGAGCCTGTTAGGGATAATTCACATTGAAACTGTGACACATAGCATAGTCATATTAACCAAGAATGCTTCCTCATCTATATTTCTTCCTTCAGAGAGATTTGAAACAGATACCTTGGTTTGTCTTTTAGGACAGAAATACTTTTTCAGACCCCAACTATACTTCCTGTCTTCTGTCCTGCCATTAATAATTATCTTGACTGAAGGGTTGTGTGACTCAGTGTCTCTCCCTCACACCATGCTACTCACTCTCTAAAGTTCAACACTAAGATGTGATTTATTAATTTCTTCGGTGTCAGAAAATTTTCCTTCTCATCAGATATATTCTATAATGCTTCTTTCTGATGAATTCAGTTTCATAACTAGTCATTAACACAATGAAAGCTGTCCTGTGAGGTAAGTTCATAGGTCTTAATGCCTACATCAAAAAAACGGACACATCAGAAATAAATAACTTAACAATGCAGCTTAAAGCTTTAGGGACACTAGAGCAATCAGATCCCAAAGGCAATAGAAGAGAGGACATTAGCAAAATAAGGGGAGAAATATCTGAAATTGAGATTAAGAAAACGATAGAGAAAATCAACCAGTCAAAAAGCTGGTTTTTAAAAAAAAAAATCAATAAGATTGATACACCCCTAGCTAAATTAACCAAAAACAAGAGAGAATAAACCCAAATTAACAAAAATAGAAATGAAAACTGGAGTTATCATTACTGATACCCAAGAAATCCAGGGAATTATAACATCATATTTCAAAAACTTATACTCAGTGAAATTTGACAACACAAAAGAGATGGATGAATTCCTAAGTAAACACAACTTACCTAAATTAATCAGGAAGTTGTGAACTATTTAAATAGTTCTATAACATATGAGGAAATTGAGGAAGTAATCTCAAATCTTCCCACCAAAAAATGTCCTAGACCAGATGGATTCAGCACAGAGATTTAAGGAGCTAATAACACCAATAATCCTTAAACTGTTCCATCAAATAGCAAAGGAAGGAACACTACCAAATTCCTTCTATGAAGCTAATATCATCTTAATCCCAAAACCTAATAAAGATACACTTAAAAAAGAAAACTATAGGCCAATCTCTCTGATTCTCAACAGTCTTACCAAATCAGATTCAAAAACATATCAAACAGATCATTCATGGGGATCAAGTAGGCTTTATCCCAGGCACACAAGGTTGGTTCAACATATGCAAATCAATTAATGTAATTCACCATATAAACCAGTCCAAAGTCCAAGACCACATGATACTCTCAATAGATGCAGAAAAAGCTTTTGACAAGATCCAATAGCCTTTTATGATCAAAACCTTAGAGACAGTTGGAATGGAAGGAACCTTTATCAATATAATAAAAGCTATATACGACAAGCCAACAGCAGGGATTATACTCAATGAGGAAAAACTTGAAGCATTCCTGCTTCAATCAGGTACTAGACAAGGCTGTCACTCTCACCACTTCTATTCAATATTGTACTTGAAGTCTTAGCTGAAGCCATAAGACAAGAAAGGGACATAAGAGGGATTCAAATCGGCAAGGAAGAAGTCAAGCTATCCCTATTTGCAGATGACTTCATATTATATCTGAGTGATCCCAAAAACTCCACCAGGAAGCTCCTGGAACTAATACAGAAGTTGGGCAGGGTGGCAGGATACAAAATAAATGTACAAAAATCAGGGGCTGGAGAGGTGGCTCAGGGGTTAATCCTCTGCCTTGCAGGCGGAGGGTACTGAGTTTGGATCTTAGACCCCACTGTATAGATCCTAAGCGGAAGCTGGGGCGATCCTGGTAGGGTGGAGCCTGTGATTCCTGGGGCAGAGTAAACAAGGAGGAAGTGGAGGCGTCCATGGTGGTTCCCGAATTCGTCCATGGTTCTACACACACACACACACACACACACACACACACACATACACACACATGCACACACACACAATTGAATAAAAAAAACTTAAAAAAAAATAAAATAAATGTACAAAAATCAGTATCCTTCCTATATGCCCAGAATGAAAGAAGTGAAAAAGCACTGAGAGAAACAATCCTATTTATTATAGCCCCTAAAAAAATGAAATACCTTGATATAAACCTAACCAAGGAAGTATGAGATCTTTATAATGAAATCTTTAAAACCCTGAAGAAAGAAATTTCAGAAGACACCAGAAGGTGGAAAGACGGCCCTTGTTCCTGGATTGGCAGAATCAACATCGTAAAAATGACCATCCTACCAAAGACAATGTACAAATTCAATGCTATACCAATTAAAATCCCAAAGCAATTCTTTAAAGAAATTGACCAAACAATCTCAAAATTTATATGGAGGCACAAAAGACCCAGGAGAGCAAAAACAATCCTGAACAACAAAAACACTGCTGGAGGTATCACCATACCAAACCTTAGTCTATACTACAAATCCATAGTTATAAAAACAGCTTGGTTCTGGCTCCAAAATAGATACACAGATCAATGGATAAGAGTTGAAGACCCAGATATAAGCCCACACAACTACAGCCATTTGATCTTGACAAACGGGCCCAAAAACGGGCCCAATGGAAAAAGAACAGCATCTTCAACAAATGGTGCTGGCAAAACTGGATCTCCACATGCAGAAGATTAAACTGGACCCTCACTTGTCACCATGTACAAGAATTAATTCCAAATGGATCATGGACCTCGATATAAGGCCAGAGACTGTAAAAACCATAGTTGAAAGGGTAGGGAACCCCTTCGAGCTGATTGGGCTAGGCCAAAAGTTCCTAAACGGACATCCAATGGCACAGTCACTACAACCAACTCTTCACAGATATGATCTTGTGAAAATAAAGAGCTTCTGTTCAGATAAAGAGATTGTAACCTGAGCACAAAGGCAATCCACAGAATGGGAGAAAATCTTCATTAACCACATATCTGACAGAGCTCTAATATTCAGTGCACAAAGAACTTAGAAAACTAAACACCTTCCAGGAAGACTGATGACGTAGGACGAGTTCTACTTTCTCCTTTTCCTTCCACTGGATGGGAGAGAAATTGCAATGTATTGTAGATGAATATGAAATTGTCAAAGAGCAAAACTTATCAATAAAGGAAAATCTGTGTCTAAAAAAAAAAAAAAAAAGAAAAGAAAACTAAACACCAAGGAAACAAATGGTCCAATTTAAAAAATGGGCCCTGGAACTTAAAAGAAACTTTATCAGGGATGAAATCAAAATGTCTAACAAATATCTTAAAAAGTGTTCCATATCCGTAGCCATCAGGGAATGCAAATCTAAACTTCCTTGAGATATCATCTCACCCTGGTCAGGATGGCAAAAACCCACAATACAAACACCGAATGCTGGAGATGATGTGGAGAGAGGGTAACTCTCCTACATTGCTGGTGGGAATGCAGGCTCATACAACCACTCTGGCAAGCCATCTGAAGATTCTTAAAGAAATTAAAGATTGAAATGCCATATGACCCTGCTATTCCACTTTTGGGAATAATCCCCATACAGCAAAAATTCACCTCGATAGCACAAGCATGACCATGTTCATAGCAGCACTGTTTACAATAGCAAAGACATGGAATCAGCCCAAATGTCCAACAGTTGATGAGTGGATAAGGAAAATGTCATAATCTATGCAATGGAGTACTACTCAGCTATCAAAAATGATGAATTAATGGAATTTGCCAGGAAATGGATAGAATTAGAAACAGTTATATTGAGTGAAGTATCCCAGACCCAGAAAATTAAGCACTGTATGTACTCCCTAATAGGGGGCTCCTAGTACCAAACCCACTTAGAGACACTCAAGGATAAATCTCTGTAATACCTACACTAATTGCAAAGCTTATGAACTGGAGGGATGGGGAAGGAGGGCCACACCAGAAACAAGGAGAGAGGGGACCATGTTACAGCAGAGAAAATAGGCCTCTATCAAGGACTGCAAGTAAGCAATGAGACATCTGGTTAGGTTCACAGACTTTCTTTCCTGATCATTTACAACTGAGGGGGTATGATCTCACCAGAAGGGGAGGGCGTATAGTCTGGGAGAGAGAAAGTAACCTTTTTGCAAATGGGTGATTGAGCCCTCCCTCACCATGGTTTCCTACTTTTATTACATCTACCCTTGAATGTGCTCTTATAACAAGACTCCAGTTTAACAGCTTTTTGTCTCTGGCCAGGGGGTGACATACAGTGCCCAGCAGGATGGAGTGAAGGGCATTGCAGGAGCAGCAAAACTGCAAAAGAAAATCAACAAACCACAATCCAGAACTTCAGAGACTCTATATCAACCACCTAGAACTAGGCCAGACTAATCTCTCCCCATCCTGAAGCTCAGGGACATTTGCGGAAGCGGGGGCAGTAAGACTGTAATAGCAAAAGGATGGGAGGAGCAATGATTTGCAAGATAATTGGACTTTGCATGCCCTGCGTAATGTCCAACACACTATTGACCTCACAAAGTCTAGCATCTGTTAAAGGCACCAAGATACCTGGAGGCAAAGGATTGGCAGCCACAGTAGTGTTCCTATGCTTAAGAGGAACACGGGAAAGGGTTCAGGAAAAGGCCACTGGGTCCTTGTGCGTCATCGGAGAGGAGGGCCCAGAGGAGAATCAGGCATGCACAAGAAAGGATTCTCTGGGAGTTGGGGCAGGAGGGACTGGGGGCTGGGGAGGGAGGAGGGAGGGGAGGGGGAGAAGAGGGTCTGGGGGGGAAGAGGGAGGGAGGCAACTGGTGTACCTATTAAGTTTGTATGAGCTGAAATAATAATAAAAATGTATTAAAAAAGTTGTTTATCTGGGACTGCAGAAATAGCTCAGATGTTAACGTCAAAAAGACCTAAGTTGGGATCCACAGATCCCAAATTAAAATGTCAGGAAGAAATGGCAGAGTCTGGAAAACCCCAGAGCAAAGCAATAAAGTAGAAGAACAACCCAGAATGCCAGAATGCTTACCGAATTCACCCTTGGACCTCCTGAGGAACATACTCAAATGCCTTCTTATACACAGAGACCTTCTTATACATAGAGTCAGACAAACACACAGACAGACAGACAGATATGCATATACATACATGCAAAAGCTAGATATGTAAGCAGAATTTTTGTCTGCTATTAGGAAATACATGCAGATTAAGTCTGAGCATGTAACATGTTCTATTCCTTACACCACTTTAGGAGAAACAATGGTTGACCCATCACACTAAGTTCATAGGAAATCCTATATGCCTCTCTCCTGTACTGAATTTTTATCTGGCAAGTAGAATGGTGCATGGGAGAAGTAAATAGAATTATCCATGAATTAGAGTTGACCTTACAAATTGAATATGACACAATTACTTAACACTAAAAGTAAAGCATTACCTACAAAGGTTACGGAAAAATGATGGATGAATTATACCATACTCCATAGTAAGATAAATATGTCTTTATTTAATTACTGAAGCCAAGGCCTAGTTTCATTTTCATATTGCAAAATATCAAGTGGAAACACATTTTGTTCTTTGGAAATGTAGCACACTCTTTAAAACTAATAGTCTGAATTTTATATGAGAATAAATTTATAAGAGTGCAATGGTTAATTGAATTTGTGCAGATTGCTTACTTGTCTTCAAGGCAAATCAATAATCTAACTGGAAAAATGTGATTACAAATGCATTCCAATTCATGTGTAAGAGACCCAAGCCTTTCTCACTCTACTGTATCCTGTAGTATAGAGGTTAGATGCCACGTACACTTAAAGTCTTACTCAACTCTTCAATTTTTTTAAAAAGCACAGTGAAAATTTACTGCTGTTAATATTACGACTCCCTCATATAAAGAAAAGAATAGATTTCAATTACGTGAAAATAACAAATCATGAAAACTCTGGGAGAAAGTGTTTCAATGCTTTTTTGTTGTGGAGAGAAAGGAAGTTTTCTCTCATACAAAAAATTATAGCAGGACAAATAGACCTCTTAGGTCAAGGCTCTAAGACAATTTACTCTTCTCTGTATTTTTATCTCTGCTCCTTCTTTTATAATCCATGACCTTTGAAAAATTTGGGCCTAGTGCAGCCTCTCCCTAGCTGAAGGTCATGCTCTTTTCTGTTTGCTCTGTCTGAAATAGCTGAGTGCTTTCCTGCTAAATCCAAGCTTTTGTTCCTGGACCATCTAAGCATCTCATTAGCTTTATCTTTTATCTAGTATCTCAGTGGCTTTAGCCCTTTGACCTAACTGCTTCTTCAGTTCCCTATATATTCTGACTGATTTATAAAAGTAAAGGTTGGCTTCAAAGCCCTTAGGGGCAGGGGCACACCTGACATTCTTGTATTCTACTCTCTGACAAGTCCAGGATATTCTCATCTCTGGAGAACTATCAAAAATATATTTAAACCTTTTCAGGGTTTAATTTCTCTCTGTGTCTTTCTTTTAGGTTCTACAAATAAACGATGCTTAGACTCAACAAAAACATGAAGAGCATGCTAAACAGAAAAATAATAAATTGATTTTTGTTATATATCATATTGTTAACCTTACAACAAATGCTAGTCTCTCTCTTTTGTTTTATCTAATAGCTATTTAAATCTCTTTTTCAGGCTAGTGATATTAAAATACACTTATGAAACCATTTTTGTTAGTAATATTTATGTAATTTAGGCAGATTTAGAGCAGCCGTGCTTTGGATGGTCTCTGAAGGATTTAGAAGGTCATCTCCCAGAGCTGGAGGAACATACCTTAAAGTCACTAATTTTCCTCAGCCCTCTGTTCTTGAAAGGATATAGGAATTAGTTCTCCATTGTACCTAAACTCTACCTTGAAGTCGGCACAAGACACTGGGTTGGGTCCCAATATGAACAGAATGAAATGTAGAAGACCAAAAGCTCCAATCACATTTGCAGACACTGGAGCTACCTTTCCCAGCATTTGCCTAGGCCTACAAATAATTCTGACCTGACAGTCATCTTTGGTTACCTTTGCCCCTCATGGTACTCCTTGTCTGGAATCTGTGAGTTCTATCTCCCTTGCCTTGTTCTTTCTCTTCTCAAACAAACTATGGCTTAACCCTATACATGTGTTCTGGTTTCAATCTTCCACTGCAGAACACAAGAACCTGGATCAAAGAAGATCCCAGATGGGACCCCATATTATAATTACCATAATTACAAAATTATACTAAAACTTCATATTTGCATATTTAATGGTACCAATATGTTTTATATTATTTCTTTAACACTTTCATTAAGCTCTCAAACTTTGTTTCTATCTCAAACCATTGTTCTTCATTTCAAGGTGTTGAAGATTGTCTAGGGAACTCATCTTTATGTTAGTGTTTGAGTTTCTTGATCCTTGTCAACTGTCTTTAGAACTGTGGTGAGATGTGCTAGAAATGTACACAAATAGGGATAGCATGAAAAACTTGGGAGCAGAGTAAGAATGAGTCTCCGGTTCAGAAACAATGGTAAATTTGACCTCAGCACTTATCATCTTAAGCCAAGCTGCTGAACTCTTGAAGATGACCTCAGTTTACATTCAGTTTTAATTTCAAAAGAAAAAGAAAAAAAATTTTAAAATCATTCAAAGTACTTGAATCTCTCTCTCTGTCTCTCTCTCTATATATATATGTCTAAAAATTTTTTCTACTTGAAATATTTGTTGGCAAATTGTGATGCTATTTTAAGAATGCATGTATACTTTATAATATGAATGGAAGAAAATTAGATACATGTATGCTTCACTTAATGTGCATATATATATGCACATATATCTAATAAGCAGAAAAATTTATATCTGTATATTATATATAATATATGTATATTATATATGTATATGTATATATACATACATCTAACAAGAAGAAAAAATTTAGACTCCTTACCAGTTTGGCAATGTATGTGAAACAATACAACTTCTTACTCAGTAAGATGGCTATCATTTAAACTAATAGCAAAAAGTAGAAAGCAGCATATGTAACTAAGGAGGCAGAGAATCCACAGCTCTCATATACTGTGATCTTGGTTTAAACAATTCTTGGCAGTTCCTCAATGTTATCAAACATAGAATTATCTTAGAACCCAAAATTTCTACCTCTTGGTATCTTACCAAGAAAATTATTTTCAATTTATTAAAAAATGTGTCATACTTATTATATACAAAAAATAAAAATATTCAAATATCCAGGGATGAATAATAAAGTGTGGATAACCATAGAATGGAATATTATTCATTCCTAAATGTTAGTTAAGTAGTGATACATTTTGTGACATGGTTGAACTTTGAAAGCAGAGTACTCCAGCAAGAAAAAAAAAAAAAATTCTGTAGATTTTCACCTATATAAAATATCCAGAATATACACATTCATAGAAATGGAAAGTGATTTTTGATTTTCAATTTAGAGATACATTGAGTAATAACAATGGAAGTGATAATCACTTAATGGATAGTTTCCATTTGTGAAGGTGAAACGGATCTGAAAGTAGACAATCAAGATGTTTATGTAATGTGAATACACTTGATGTTGAGACCTGAAAGTCTAAATCTAAAGGAACTCTTTAACTCAGATTGCTGTAGTTACTTCCTTTTATCATCAATTTTAACTGTCAAAGTAGATAAACACTGTACTCTCATTGCCTCTTTTTGCTACAAGTCACAGCTCAATCTTCAGGAAGCAAACTCTTTCTATATGTAAGACTTAACATCTTAGCCACTGGAAACTGTTATAGTTATAGGAAGAGTTTTCTAATAAAAGAATAAGCAATCAATTTTCATATATAAAAATCATTGACAGCTCTCTCAAGTCACCTCATGCCATGCGGTCTGGGCCCACCCTGCTTTGTACGGCTTTGGTCCTATCCCTTCAAGATGCCTGAGGAAGTTCACCATGAAGAGGAGGAGGTGGAGACCTTCGCCTTTCAGGCAAAAATTGCTCAACTTATGTCTCTCATAATCAACACTTTCTATTCAAACAAAGAAAATTTCCTCTGGGAGTTGATCTCTAATGCTTCTGATGTTTTGGACAAGATTTGCTACGAGATCCTAACAGACCCTTCCAAGTTGGACAGTGGCAAAGAACTGAAAATTAACATCATCCCCAACCCCAAGGAATGTACCCTGACTTTGGTGGACACAGGAATTGGCATGACCAAGGCTGACCTTATAAATAATTTGGGAACCATTGCTAAGTCTGGCACTAAGGCTTTCATGGAAGCCCTCCAGGCTGGTGCTGACATCTCCATGATTGGACAGTTTGGTGTTGGATTTTATTCTGCTTATCTGGTGGCAGAGAAGGTGGTTGTGATCACCAAGCACAATGATGATGAGCAGTATGCCTGGGAATCTTATGCTGGAGGGTCCTTCACTGTGCGTGCAGACCATGGTGAGCCCATTGGCTGAGGTACCAAAGTGGTCCTCCACCTCAAAGAAGACCAGACTTGTAAGAGAAGCGGGTCAAGGAAGTGGTAAAGAAACACTCCCAGTTCATAGGCTATCCCATCGCCCTCTATTTGGAGAAAGAGTGAGAAAAGAAGATCAGTGATGATAAGGCAGAAGAAGAGAAAGGTGAGAAAGAAGAGGAAGATAAGAACGATGAGGAGAAGCCCAAGATTGAAGATGTGGAATCAGATGAAGAGGATGACAGTGGTAAGGATAAGGAAAAGAAAACCAAGAAGATTAAGGAGAAGTACATCGATCAGGAAGAGCTGAACAAGACTAAGCCCATTTGGACAAGAAATCATGATGACATCACTCAAGAAGAATATGGCAAATTCTATGAGTCTCACCACTTGGCAGTCAAGCATTTCTCTGTAGAAGGTCAGTTGGAATTCAGAGCACTGTTCTTCATTCCCCGCTGAGCTTCCTTTGACCTCTTTGAAAACAAGAAGAAAAAGAACAACATCGAACTCTATGTTCACTGAGCGTTCATCATGGACAGCTGTGACGAGTTAATACCTGAGTGTCTCCACTTCATCTGTGGTGTGGTTGACTCTGAGGACCTGCCCTTGAACATCTCCCAAGAAATGCTGCAGCACAGCAAAATTTTGAAAGTTATCCGCAAAAACATTGTAAAGAAGTGCCTTGAGCTCTTTTCCTAACTGGCTGAAAACAAGGAGAACTACAAGAAATTCTATGAGGCGTTCTCCAAGAATTTAAAGCTTGGAATCCATGAAGACTCCACTAACCGGCGGTGCCTTTCGGAGCTGCTGCGCTATCACACCTCTCAGTCAGGAGATGAGATGACTTCTCTGTCCGAGTATGTGTCTTGGGTGAAGGAAACAAAGAAGTCAATCTACTACATCACTGGTGAGAGTAAAGAACAGGTGGCCAACTCTGCTTTTGTGGAGCATAGTCCATGACCGAGGCTATTGATGAGTACTGCATGCAACAGCTCAAGGAGTTTGATGGAAAGAGCCTGGTCTCTGTGACCAAGGAGGGCCTACAGCTCCCAGAGGATGAGGAGGAGAAGAATAAAATGGAGGAGAACAAGGTCAAGTTTGAGAACCTCTGCAAGCTCATGAAGGAGATCTTGGATAAGAAGGTTGAGAAGGTGACCATCTTCAATAGGCTTGTGTCTTCACCTTGTTGGTACAGCCAACATGGAGCTGTACCTATGACTGGACAGCCAACATGGAGCGGATCATGAAAGCTCAGGCACTGTGTGACAACTCTACAATGGGCTACATGATGGCCAAAAAGCACCTGGAAATCAACCCTGATCACCCCATTGTGTGGAGACCCTGAGACAAAAGGCTGAGGCAGACAAGAATGACAAAGCTATCAAAGACCTGGTGGTACTGTTGTTTGAAACTGCACTGCTCTCATCTGGCTTCTCTCTTGAAGATCCTCAGACCCACTCCAACCACATCTACCACATGATCAAACTAGGCCTAGGTATTGATGAAGATGAGGTGACAGCTGAGGAGCCCAGCACAGCCGTTCCTGCTGAGATTCCCCCACTGGAGGGTGATGAGCATGCATCTTGCATGGAAGTAGATTAGAGTTCCCACTGGGAAGTCTACACTCTCTGTATAGTCTCCCCATGGCTCCCACAGCAGCCTTGCCTCTGCCCCACCTGGCTCCCTTTGCTGATGTTTAGTGGTTTTTCTTTTCTCCTGTCCTTGTGTCTTATGGCAGGAAAATTCCCTCCTACCTGACAGCAAGGTGGGTATTATATATTGTGGTTTTTGTTTTTGTTTATTTTGTTCTGAAATTAAAGTATGCAAAATAAAGAAGATGCAATTTAAAAAAAATCATTGACATACGTACATCCATGTTCATAGCAACTCTATTCACAATAGCAAAGAAAGTCCAAATGGCCAACAGTTGGTGAATAAGTAATGAAAATATGACATACATAAACATATTCAGCTGCCAAGAAAATGAATTAATGAAATTTTCTGGTAGACAGATGAAACTGAAAGAAATTATACAAGCCAAGTATCTGAGATACAGAAAAATGGACATTGCATGTTCTCTCCTGTAAGTAGAACCAAGCATTAAACCTTCAGAAGGATATAATCAAAGCAATATTATTATAAAACCTACAAACTACAAAAGAACATGTCAGGACTGTGGAAGAAGACCCCAAAAGAGTGAAGACAAAAAATGGGCAAATATATGGTTAAGGCATCTACAGAAGGATTGCTTCAAACTGAAGGGAAGAATGGGGAAAGGATATAATTAGGAGGCAGCCTTTGAGTAACTAATTTCCTGCTAAATGGCTTCCAACCTCCACTTCTGTAATGCCAGGGAAAACATGGCTGACACTATAAACCTGTCCAAATACCAGTGGAAGTGGAGAAAATAGACACTAGACAGGAACAAATATCTTACTATTAATTATAAATACCTGGCAATAAGCCACCATCTAAACACCTCTCATTACATTATGATATAAGAAACAATCACAGCAAACTATTGCAATGGAATATTAGTGAGGGAAAAAATCCATCCAAATTCTCTCATCCAAGGCTCAGGACTGTACTGCAAGCCAGGACACTCGAGTCATGACAGCTTGGTTACATCTAGGAGAAAGTTGCAAAAAGATTTACTACCACCAGATCTACACAAAAGGCTGACAAATCAATATTCCCCCATGGACCAGCAGGATCCTAAGAGAAAGTGGGAACCCTAGGGACAGGTGCTGGAGAAGTGAAGGGAAGCCTCCTCACCTGTGGGTTTATCTACTGCAGAGCCATTTATACTTCCCCAGAGACTAATACAGATATCCTGAAGGGAGTCCTGTAGTCCACACATGCAGGGAAACATGAGAGCTGGAGGGATTGGGAAGAATTGATGAAATGAGGGGAGGACTGGGAAGGGAAAGGGAGCATGGACAGAAACCCATTTTGTCTGAAAAATAAATTAATTTAAAAAATCATTTGTTTCACTATCAAATGTTATATTTTCTGTATTGACCTTCCAATAAATTTGCTTCCCCCAGAATTACTAGCAACACAAACAGCATAGCTCCCACTACAACATTACAATGACTATAACATCAAAAGTTAATACAGAATTTATAGTTATATTATGACCTATGGAGTCACTATTTTATGAGATCTATCACTAACTTAAACACCATTATGTGCCCCATAACTGGAAATGAAAGCATTAGATAATTATATATCTATATGTTTATATATATGTAATATATTACTAATAAATTATGCAGAAATCCATGTTAAAATGATACAAACAATATATAAATTAACTTGTGTAAATAAGTATGAAAGTAATAAGTAATTGTAACAGTTACTTTTAGCTATTTCTATGAGAGAGCATTTAAAGTCAAGCAACCTAAGGGAGAAAGGGAGATTTATTCATCTTATGGTTCCAGAAGGAAGAAACAGTCTTTTGTGGTGGAGGCGACATGGCTGCTGGCTGAAGCTGGAAGCAGACTAAGTCACTGCAAACATCATGGACTCTCTTCAAACTCTTTGGTTCTATACAGTTCCTTTTATCTGGTCTACTACTGGGAGGTTCCAATCAGATCTAGGGCTGATCTTTCTATTGTAAATGTATCTATCTGGATAGTTAATGCCAGATGTGGTCAAGTTGACACCCAGGATTCACTATCACATTAATATAAATAAATGTTAAGTTACTAAATGAACTTGTTACTAACAGCACTTGGAGTGCACCTTCAGAAGTACAAGTTAGCTATGTATGAGAGTTCTTTGAAAAATGTATAAATGGTCCACCATCAGGCTGTTGGTTGAGTCCTAGAGAACATTACGTTTCCATCAAATTGTTTGGCATACAAGTCAAAGCAAAACCTTGCAGTTTGTCCAAATGATGCATTAAATCAATTTTATTCTTTCTGGTATCTTCTTGCTTTATTGAATAAATTAGTGAGTGCAACATAACTTAGAAACCAAGGACTAATATATAACTTCCTCTAACATGACCAAGAGATACTTTATGCTTAAAAACAAAGACTTTCTTTTTTTTTTTATTAAAAATTTAATTATACATTTTAAAATTTTTTACCAGTTCCCTCCCTCCCCCCTCCTCCCCCTCCCCTTCCCCCAGTGCCTCCCCCCCAATTCCCAGAGAGTCCTTTATTGTGTAAGCCTAACTCTCCACTGGGTCCTCCTCTCCGATGACATATAAGGACCCAGTGGCATTTCCATAAGCCCTTTCTCTTGTTCCCCTTAAGCATAAGATCACTACTATGGCTGTCAATCCCTTGCCTCCAGCGGTCTCGGTGCCCTTAACAGATGCTAGACTTTATGAGGGCAACAGTGCGCTGGACATTGCGCAGGGCATGCAAAGTCCCATTATGATTGCTTTGGCTCCAACTATTGTTGAGAATCTTGCAAACAAAGACTTTCTTAAGTCACATATATTTTCCTAAATTATTCTGACAAAATAATGAAAAATAATTATCATTTATGATTCAAACCAAGATATTCAAATATGACAACAGAAATAGATTAAGAAATAATATTTGGACTAGTAAATTTTTTGAATGTTCTAGATATTATGAACTACTTGAACATTCCTTTTCAGCAGCACATAGATTTACCTCAATGACTGAGTGAGATAAAATACATTAAAAAGACATACCAGTCCTGACTTCTCAGTATCCTGGACAATAGATGACATTCTCTTCCATAATAAGGTCCTGCCAGATTTTTTTTTAATTTCTTTTAATGCTTGACTTAATTCAAGACAACTTAAAATGGTTGAGAAACATGAATGAAATAGTATGCTTGTGAAGTCCATAGCTGGGTTGTCCAAAATTTTAGTTCATCCTAAGTAACTGAAAAGCAAGGAGACATGGGAGTGATGTAGTAAGGACCATACTGTGAATGTGCCACACACACATTCATGCACGTGCATGCATGTGCGCACTTGCACTGACATCTGCACCCCGGTACCACTTTCTCCAACTTCCCCATGTGATTTCTATTGGTTTTAAAAATCCTGTGTGCTTCAAAATTATTATTAAAATTATTTCTATTTTCATTGTAATTTACTCAGCTAATAAAAATGTCTGCAAGATGATGTATTAATTACCTTATAGTTTACTTAACATATTATTTGACTCTATAAATATTTTAAATATTTTATAAAATATAGAAACCACAAAATAATATAAATATCATTAAATCTAAAATGTTATTATAAAACCACAGGGAGAAAAGTCATCAGTCTGTAGACTATGAAAAATTCATCCATTTCTAAAGAAATCAAGGTAAAAATTAAATAAGAAATGACTATTTACATTATCTGAAATGTATTCTTTTTTTAATTTTTTAATTATTTATTATTTATTCAATTGTGCGTGTAAGCATGTGTGCACATGTGTGTATATACGTGTGTATATGTATGTGTGTGTGTGTAGAACCACGAGCGAATTTGGGAACCACCATGGACGCCTCCACCTTCTCCTTGTTTACTCCGCCCCGGGATTCACAGGCTGTGCCCTACCAGGACCGGAAACGCAGGCTGCCCCCGCTTCTGCCTGGCGTCTATACGTGGGGTCTAGGATCCGAACTCAGGACCTTCTGCCTGCAAGGCAGAGGCTTAACCCCTGAGCCACCTCTCCAGCCCCCCTGAAATGTATTCTCTTCATTCATTTTATGTAACTATTACAAAACAGTTGAATATTGATGATTTGTTTTAAAAAGTCGGTTTATACATGTCATAATTTTGGAATCCAATGATAACAGTGCCAGCAACTGCTTGCATTCTGGAGATTGCCTCAGGGTGCAAATTATCAGATGCCAGCACCCCCCTCAAGAGGGTGAGTCTTATTTATAGTCTTGTTATATAGTCACCCCCTCTCTTGCAGCTAATGCAAATGCCTTTCCATTAGCAAGGCAGTGCCTCTATAACTCAAATGCCTCCCTTTAGGCCCGGTCTTTGAAATGTGCCATCAGGTCTCTACACTTATTACCCAAGAAGCAAACCTTCTACCACTTGAACAAACTATAGCAGAGATTTTCCTGCCCAGAGCACAGAGCACAAAACCAATCCCGGCCAGCTAAATCTCTCAAACCTGAAATATAAGTTGTTATCTATGCACATTAGTACTGGCCTTGTAGTATGGACTATAGCTGTGAGATTGTCTAGAAATAGAATAGACAAGAACATAATTGATATATTCAGAACCTGGAAATATATATATTTTTTCAACCTGACATACCTTCCATTTGTGTGTTACATGGCATTTCCACTCCTCTGCTCAGTGATCTAAACACTTTCTCCATCTAACCTAAGACATATATTATGAAACAATTTGAAACATCCCATCCTGGAAGAAGGCCTAGCTAGTAAATAGCTCTTTTAGATTCACAATGTTACTGAAACTAACAAGCTTTACTTGGAGGAATCTCCCTCCAGGATTTGGAACATAACAAACAACACTTATGGGAGGAGGCTCACCTGCCAGGCAAGCCATCCAGTCAGCCAGAAAGAAAATCCCAAAAACTGAAGAAACCAGGAAGAGACTGTTGATCAGTTTTAATCAGTTTGGAAGGAGATCCTGGAGCAGTTCAAGAGAGTTGAAAGATTCCTGCAGTATGGTCAGTCTGGAGGAGATTGCTAAGTAGGCCAGCCAAGAAGTCAGATATAGAGGTCAGTGATCAGTCCAGCAGTGTGTCTAGTGTGTGTGTGTGCATGTGTATGAGAGAGAGAGAGAGAAGCAGTTCTGAAGCCTAGAGAAGACTCTCCTAGCAAGTCCTATAGTAGAGACCTGCTAGGGTGCTGCTTTTGTGAGTCTCACCCATGCTGATGAGAGAAGGATGGCTTTCTGGTGATTCACCTATCTTTAAGTTGTACCTGCTCGTGTAACTATGCTTACCAGTACCCAAATATGCCCATTGATTCTTCAAGTTGGACCTTGACATAATCATTTCTTTGGTCTGCCATCGAACTCTTATCTGGAATGGATAGATGGTTGTGTGGCATCTCCGGAGGAAAAGTGTCCCACACCAAGGGTTTTCCTTTATATGTCACAGTATGTTTGCATTGCTTTCATTTTTGGAGACTTAACTCTGTTTAAATCCTTGACTACAAATATGGAGCATTAAATGATAAATGATAAAATGAAAATAAATATGATCTGTGAAGTAATTTATTACTTCCTAACCAAATCAATTTATGTGATTAAAAAGGTTTATTCAGCTCAGTTTAAGGTATAGTACAAAATGATAGAGAATTCAGGGTATCAGGAGTCAAAACCAACTACTCACATTACATTCATATTCTAAAAGCAGAAAATGAATTTATGTTTATCAAAAGTTCTGTTTGCTTTCAATATTCTTATACAGTCCTGAAACACTTGCCAAGAGAAATAGGGCCACCCAGAGCATATGGGTCCTTCTATATGAATTAATTTAATTAAGATAACCCTTTTTGGGCATGGTTACATGCAGGCTCCCAGGTGATTCTAGATACAATTCTAGATACAATTGAAATTAATCATCATAACTTGGAGGTACAAATCTATGTCTCAAAGTTGACTTAGAGAAAAATAAAAGATCTAAAGCTTTATCACATTGGGTTCTGAAATATTTGTCTTTCTGTTTTATTGTGATCATTTATAGTCATATAGGAGATAAATATCTTTTGTCATTTAAATATTGATGATCTCAATAATTTATGCAAGCATTTCACTGACCTGACAATGTAAGTAGTGTTTGAAATCAGAGTTAATTTTTGCAATTGACTTCCAACCATTGCCATGTGGAAAGAAAGGCATCTTTCAGAGATAAAACTTGAGAAAAACTCAGCACAGATGTTACTGCTCTGACGAGTTACTCAAGAATTCCTCTCAGCTCCAAAACAAATTCCATTGTTGACCATTTTTTTAGAATGTTCCACAAGCTCCCCAAAACCTGTAAAATGCTTGCCATAGGTACTTTACAAGAATATACAGACATAAGTGTGATACATTTGTAGTAGATGGTAAATAATATATAAGATTTAGCACTAGTAACTGTCAAATGCACATAACAAATAGAGCATTTGCATCTAACTAGTTCATGCACTAAATGTTGCATAACCTATAGTCATCCATCAAAAGAAGTTAGAGAAAACATCAGCCTTAGAGGCCAGTTCTTCAACTGAGGAATAAATAAGCTGAAATTTAAGGTAATTAAATGATATATGGAAAAGCAGAGTCATTTAACAGCAGAATCCACGATAAAATCAAGGTTTCCTCCTTCTCAATCCTGTAGTTTCTCACTACAGTGCATTAAATAATGACAGAAAGGTGATTGATGAGTATAATTATTTAATTATATCCACCTGAAAACTCTGGATCAATTCTATATAAGACAACTGCAAGTGAAAACAATGCATAAAAACCTAAAATATTGAAAGGAGTTAGTGTCCAATTCCTTATGCAGTTAATACATATTGCTGGAAAGCATAGTGTGTATTTCTAAGTAATTCATCCTCTCTGAAGATGTGAAATTTGCCCACTAGTCTTTTTATTTAATAAAATGAATTATGGGAAGTTGTTATGTTTTTTCATATTTTCATGAAAGATATGTTTATATAATATCAACTACCAAGTAAATGCACTGGTGGACAAAGATCCATGTTCAAAAGCAAAGGTCTATTGGATTACCTTCAGCTTCATGTTTTTCTATTTGTGTGCGCATGTGTTCATGTGTGTGTATGTGTGCATGTATGTGTGTGTGTGTGTGTGTGTGTGTGTGTGTGTGTGTGTGTGTGGTTATGTGTGCTTGCGTTTGATATATGGTGTGTTATATATTAATGGTGCAGAGAAATGTGGTTTGGAGGCCAGAAGAAGACATCCAATGTCTTGCTGTATCACTTTCTGTTTTAATATTTTGTGACATGGTCTCTCAATGAAGCAGAAGTTAGGTTCTTGGCCAGAAAAACTCAGAAATCTTCATACCTGTGTTCTGCCTCTACAACCTCAACTCTTGCAGCAATGAAATTACAGTACTAGATTTATATATGGGTTCTATGGATTTGAACTCCACCAGTTATGAATGTGTATCAAGTATTCTGTGAGATATCTCCCAATCCCAGTTTCTTACAGAAATACTAGAAGCATGTAAAAAATTGGGTGTAAGAAAAATTGTATATTTCCAAGAGATCAGAAAGAAATGAAACTATAAAGATTCTAAGTTCTAGAAGAACTTTGTCATTTTTTGAAATATCTCTGATAGCCACAGATAGCAACTCTTTGGGATCTTGCTGTACAATAGGAGATAAATCTTTTGTGTGTATTGTATGTGTACATATAGGCTCACATGTGTGCAGCATGAAAATCCCAGAGGTTGATATCAGGTGTTTTTCTTGATGGCTCATCACCAAATATTTTGACACAGGGTCTCTCATTGACCCTAGAACTCCTAGACTGGCTAGTGTTGCAGTTACCCTCCTTTGTAACTGATAAAATCATGACAACACAGCTTAAGGAAAGAAGGGGATTATTTTCTCTTATGATAGTCCAGTTGTAGTTACTTGTTCAGGATGGCAGGAGAGCTCACACTAATACCAGGACTGAGGAAACTGGTCACATTCCATCAAAATGACATCTGAGGGAATAACAACTCTCACTTGCCAGAGAAGCATGTCTGGCCAAGTATGTAGGCGAATGTCAACTTTCTCAACCAGTTCTTATTCAACTGATCAAGGATTAGTCTCACCCACAATGGGCTGAGCATTTCCCATCAACTAGATAATCTCCAGTAGGTGCATTCTAGGCTTCACTCGATTACTAATTCTCTACAAATGTGTCCAGAGCTCAAACCCTCAACTATCAAGTTGACACCTGTTTCTAACTATGACAGTTAGACTGACTGATTCAGCAAGCTCTGGGGTCTTGGTGCCATGTGGCAGTTTGGGAGCCCTGCAGAGACCTGAGAGGTCATTGGCTGAAGATGTGAAAAGAAAGGCCCCAGTATTTTGGATATGCCAGAAGCCATCATATGCCTGCTGAGAAAAACTGTGTGACAGTAGCCAATTTGAAACAACTACAAGCTACCTGATATATATGAAACCCACTTCCTTACATTACTAGCATTAGATGCCAGACATGGAACTATATTTGGAATGCCTTCCTGGATTTTGATCTCATTTTGTTTTTATCTCCTCTTGCTAAATCCCAGACATACTTTATAAGGACCATGTGTGCTAAGAAAAAAAAAATACCCACTATAAGATAATCAAGAGAAAATTTGAAATAATAAAAATTATAAAAAGTTTGAAAGAAAAACTTTTCATTTGTTTGGCTTATTGCTAAGCCATTTCTAAATAGAGTAATATACAATTCTGGGTTTTCTGGTTATGTGGAAAATCTTGGCAATTATAAGACATACTGGGCAGTCATATTGATAATGCTTGGACCTAGACGCTCATAGTCATGGAGGAAAGAACATTGCTGAAGACGCATTGTATGCAACATCCTTTTGTGAGCATGGAAGAAGACTGAATTTGTGATGTCACTGGCCTTCCTATGACTCAGGGACAAGTGCTTGTCAAAGCAAATTCTTCTCCAATGTTTGGCAGAATAAATATGTGTATTAAGAGTACACAATCATAATTCTTAATTACAAATAAGAATATAAATAACAATTATGTAATAAAAACCAGGAAATTTTTCTTGCTCTATTTTGAGAATATTAACAGAAACATTAAGATTTTACATATTCCTTTAGCAATCTCTTCTATCAATATATTGTCAAGTTGTAAGTATTTACTTGTTCTTCTTAAAGGCAAGGAATATTATACAATAAACCCTGCTGTTCTTAGCACTTGAAACAGTAAATAATAAAAAATATTCACAGTTAATTGTTATTAAGTAAAACAAGTAAATAAGCAAACAATTAAAATGTTTTCTTGGTAAGTAAGTGACATAGTTCCAGGCTAGAAGTTCCTAGAAATGAAATAAAGTCCAAATGCTAATGCATAAGCTTCATCATGGTCTGTACTGATGTCTTAGTTGTGACTTGGAAGACAAAGGCATCCTGTCTGCTTGAAAAGGTAGAATTTAACTCAGAAAAACACTAACTGAGGAAAGTATGGTCCTTCAGCTTCCATAGTCCTCCTGGGCTCAACAACTCACCAGGCACGGCTTGATCATCTGTTAGATGTCCCTGTTAGTAAAACATAAAACATGTCTTTTCTTTTACACACTTTGGAGAGAACCGAAAACCAAGCTGATGAGGTAACATTAAGATTATGACTACATTTTAAAAATAATGATAGAAAATGAAGCTAAGGCTAATAGAAGCATTACATAGTCTGAAAGAGAGTAAATAGATATTTGATCAGCCTCTCAAAAAAATGGGAGAAAAGAGAAAAATTAGTTTAAATGGAGATTATGCCTTCTCCTTGGAGAAAAGGATTTCAAGGTCAGGAAGAAGAAAAGAATGGTGGGGTTGAACTCTTGATCCCAGATCCTGAACACTAATGTCTGCAGCTTTTTGATGTCTTAGGAACCTGAAGCTTGATCCTTGATCCTGGTCAGTATTGTCTGCATCCTGTCACCATCTTGGGATCCTGGAATTATACTCTTGGAGGTCACCTATGGAAATGGGTTGCTGAGGTATCAGAAAGAATAATCTTACTTTGGTGTGCTGTGCTTCTAATGAGACCACTTATATATTTCCTTCAATTTTAATTGCAGATTAAGCTATTAATTATCATTCACAAGGCCCTTTCAAGGGCTGGAGAGTTGGCTTAAGGATTAAGACTCTGTCTGGCAAGAAGAAGGACCTGAGTTGAGGTCTCAGGTCTCTGTAAAAATACCTGGTGGGAATGGCAGTGGCCTACATTTCTGGCTCTGGAAGGTAAAGCCTCGGAAATCACAGAATGAAGCAAAAAGAAGGTAGAATCAATCCAGATCTAGAATGATTCCCAAAGTTATTCTTGGGCCTGCACAATCACACACAGTGCTCTCTGATACACACATCCCTTCTCTCTCTCTCTCTCTCTCTCTCTCTCTCTCTCTCTCTCTCTCTCTCTCTCTCTCACACACACACACACACACACACACACACACACACACACAAAATAAATATTTAAAAACATAAAAGAAGTCTTTTAAAGTGACAGGGGAAAATGCCCACATCCTGTTAAGCCCTCATAGTATACTAAGTATGAATAAAAAAATGGCAAAATTTCTGAGTCGTTAAAATTCTCACTTTTTTGACTTGGCACTTAAACCTTCATTATACATGTTGATAGAAATTTGTTCATATTCCTATTCCAGTAGGAATAGCATGACTAAAATACATTTGAAAAGGTTTAATTCATATCTCCTAATTGGAATATTTCAGCTTCCATCAAGGCCAGAGGTAATGCCTTTAACCATTTATGCCTGTCTCTTGACATAGTGTTCCTATGTCCCTTTTATGTCTAGATTTTTGCATTATACATTTCTTGAGGGATATGGCTGACATGGTTATAAAAACTCTAAGTACCCCTGAATTTTTGCATGTATCTTATTTATGCCATAACATAAATTTCTCAGTTTTATTCAATCTCTAATGGCTTAACCAAAATGAAGAATTACCTCAGTGGTTAATTTTTTTAAACAAATTATTTGTGTGACTTCTTTTATGAAAGTATTGGGTAGACTCTTTAATATAATGCTAAGTTTATCTTCTTTTATATGAAGTAGAGTATTCCTAACTAAAATGAAAAATTTTTAAAAAATCCCCTATTCTGCTCTGGGAACTCCAAGATTTTATGTCTCAATCCTATTTTGCTTGCATGGATCCTTCTCATGTGCCATCCTCCCATTTGGAGTGTGAAGGTTTACTTTGAGCAATTTTACTTTGGAAGTATGTAATTTCCTTTTTTCATTTTATGAGGTTCTACAGGTAATTGTGGCTTTGAATTTCAGAGGAGACTTTGAAAATGGCCTTTTGAACAATGTTAGAACCATGAAGAACTTATAGACTCATGGAAATGAACTAAATGTATTTTGCTTTATGAGATATCCTTGAGCCTTCAGAAACCAAGGGTAAAATAGTGTGCTTTGTCTTTTCATAATTAAATGGAATACTTGTTTGATGAGATGCCAATCTGGTGACAACCACAATTTTACTGATCTGTGTAGCTTTGAGAACAAGCTAATAGAACCCATGTTACTATTCTAATCTATAATTCTTCACTTTATGTAAAAGGACAAAAAAGACAGGACAAATAAAATTGTAGTTATATCTGAAACTGAAAAATATATCTCAAAAGGAAAGAATTACTAACAAAAGTCAAAAAAAACCTTCCATAGTCAATGAGCTATGCCACTTTTTCAGCTAAGCTGATTTGAAAGGAGGAAGACAATGAGACACTCTTGCCAATCTTTCTAAATGAGACTCAGTGACAGAAACCTAGGTACCTCCTCAGACAGTTTCCTGCTTTGCTCTGACTTTTGTCAATTGCTTTGAGATGTTAGCTGTTATGTCTGAAGCAAGCTAATCCCACCCTTACTGACATAGCTTCATGGGACAAAAAAGAAATGTTCACCTTATGCTCTTATGTTTCATGGCTTGCTTATGCATTAAATAAATTGAGAAAGATTAGCAGAAGTAAAAGCATTTGCTTTTATCTCATGTTAATAGTTTAGTATGTGAAATACAGAGATTTCACAACATTTGCAAAATCCTTCTAAAAAGATATTTTGAAAGGGTAATTGGGAATGTTTGTTATGCAGGTTTATCACAGTGCCTTTTGTGATCTTATTGGTAGGTATAGGACAGATGCAAGGAGAAATGGTGCCCCCACCCCATATTCCTTATAAATAATGGCATCTTGTGCACTAGTTAACTGACTTGCTTAAACTTTGACAAGCTGGAGGTTGAAGAAATGAAGTGTCTGCCTGCACACCTATTCCCAGAATGCTATGAGCAGGATACGATTACAAACCCTTCTCTTGGGTCTGTAATTCTAAGGTGTATCGTGTTTTTCAGGTTTGAAACAAGTCTAGCTGCCTCTTCTCTGCACTGATAAGGAATCCTTGTGTGCCTTGCTTTGTGTTTGACACTGTTGCATCCTGCGTGTGTGGGATATCTGTGTTTGCTAATAAAAGTGGCTGCGGAGCACTGCAAAAGCTCTTGGAAATGGCAATACCTGAAATCCTCTGGTCATTTTTTTAAAATTATTCCTCTCTCTCTCTCTCTCTCTCTCTCTCTCTCTCTCTCTCTCTCTCTCTTTCTCTCTCTCTCTCTCTGCCACTCTTTCCACCTGGTGTTTTTATATGGAACCTGGGATCTGAACTCAAGTCCTGCTCCTGAGGCAGATTAGCTCCTGAGCCATCTCCCAACTCCTTTGAGATTTCACAGAGCAAAACTCTTTCTTTTGTACTTTTAGTTAAACTTCCAAAACTTAAATTTTCTCTTCCTAATATTTAATACTTTCTATTCTTCCCCTGAGGACTCTTTAACTGCTAACTACTGGGTCACTTGCTTCTTATCAGGATTCCCAGCTTCTTGGATTCCAGTCTCTGGCCCTACTCTTCTCTACTTTAAAATAAAGATAAATATTTTCAACAAATTTCCTATTTAATAATTCTTTATTCCATGGAGGAAGTAAACCTGAGACCCTGAATCATTTCACTTTCAAAAAATACACTGTCCTGCTTACAAAGAGAAAAGGAATAGGGAAGGATTTATATTATAGCTGCTGTTTTTTATTGACTCTTACCTCTGAACAGCGATGCCCTCATATCATATTTTCTGGATGTATGCTCTGATTGTTGAACAAAAATTTCCTTTGGAATACTGTAGCGTTTGATCACATAAGTTTGGCTTCTTTTACACTAGTGGGATTAACTACTAGTATCACACTGCTAGATGTAAACATACATAAGAAAGTTTTTATATTGTCCTTCCACAAAAGCTTTCAGAATCCTTTAAAGCACAACTTGAAACTGACAGTTTAAGGGCTGGAGAGGTGGCTCAGGGGTTAAGCCTCTGCCTTGCAGGCAGAAGGTCCTGAGTTCGGATGCTACCCCACCTATAGATGCTGGGCGAAAGCGGGGCAGCCTGCGTTTCTGGTCCTGGTAGGGCAGAACTTGTGAATCCCGGGGCAGAGTAAACAAGAAGGAGGTAGAGGCGGTCCGTGGTGGTTCCCGAATTTGTCCATGGTTCTACACACACACACACACACACACACACACACAATTGAATAAATAAGAAATGATAAAAAAAAATTGGGGGCTGGAGAGGTGGCTCAGGGGTTAAGCCTCTGCCTTGCAGGCGGAAGGTCCTGAGTTCGGATCCTTGACCCCACCCAAAGATAAGTAAACACCTTTTTACCATCCTGTTTCCTTCAATTATTAGTCACTGTAGATTAACTTTTCCATATAACCACCCCCAAAACATATACAACTTGAGGGACTATACATTCACCTTCAAATATCATCAAGGTACTAACATATTAATATTCACCCCCTGTCCACTAAACCCGACTTAATTGATGTACTAAGAGCCTAATAGCCTCATCTAGGAAATAACAATAACAACAGATAAGCATACCCAACTCTAGGGCAAACACTAGTAATAACTGCTCGAGAGTAGTAATACCAACTAATTCACTTCAGAATTAGAAGGTCTTAAGAAACAGAAAGGTCTTAAGATATAAAACAACAATGCCCAAGTTGAAGTGCAAATCCATGAAAAACAAAACCCCAAAAAACAAATCTCCCACCAAAAGAATTAATCCCATAATGATAGATTCCAACCAAAACAAATTCACAGAAAATATACAAGAAAGCCAGATCCAAGATAATGACTTTCAAAGCATAATCATTACCATGATCAATACTATGAAAGAGGAAATCCAGGAGGATTTAAATAACCACATCAACCACTTTGAACAGGAACACAACAGACACTTGTAGGAACTGAGGAAAACAGTTGAAGAAACAAAAATAGGTACAGAGCGGTTAAAACAGTCTCAAGCAAAGTTTAAAATTGAACTAAAACACAAGTTATTTTCAACCCAGAACTCAACAGAGAGTCTTATTAGCAGAACTAATGAAGCAGAAAATAGAATTTCAGATCTTGAAGTCAAGGTGGAGGAATTAACCAGCTCAATGGAAGAGGTTGTTAAAACCTAAAAGATAGTTGAGAGAAATATTCAAGAGTTATGGGACACCCTGAAGAAGCCTAATATTCACATTCATGGAATACCAGAGCAAGGATCCCAAAATACCACACCTGAGGAAATTTTTCAAATTATCATAAAGGAAAACTTTCCTCATCTAAAGAATGAGAGGCCCATCCAAATACAAGAGGCATTCTGCACCCCAAACAGAAATGGCCAAAATAGAAACTCACCATGGCAAATCATAGTCAAAACATCCCACATTCAAAATAAAGAAAAGGTGTTAAAAGCTTCAAGGGGGAAAAAAATACAGGTCACTTTTAAAGGTAAACCTATTAAAATAACAAATGACTACTCAATGGAAACAGTAAAAGCAAGAAGAGCTTGGAGAAACATACTTCAAGTATCGAATGAGCAAAAATGTCAACCCAGGCTGACATACCCAGCAAAACTATCTGTCATGATTGAGGGAAAAAGAAAAGTTTTCCAGCACAAAGACACCTTGAAGACTTACATGTCTATCAAACCAGGCCTTCAAAAATGCTAGAAATGATACTCAAAGTTGAAGAAAAGAACAAGCATATCCAGGAGGACAGAAGGGAATTATAATACCACCAAAACCCAAAAACCAAATAATACACTTACAAAAGCCACTAAACATAAAAAGTGTCCAGAATTAAAAATAATTTCTCCATTATAACATTAAATGTCAATGGAATTAACTCACTAATCAAGAGACACAGATTACAAACTTGGATTAAAAATCACAACCCATCAATCTGTTGCCTTCAGGAAACTCATCTCACCACAAAAGATAGGCACATCCTAAAAATAAAAGAATGGTCAAAAATTCTGCAAGGAAATGGAATCAGGAAACAGGCAGGGGTAGCTATTATGCTATTGGACCAAGTGAATTTCAAACCAAAAAAATCATAAAGAGACACAGATGCATACTACATTTTAGTCACAGGTAAAATTCACCAGGAAGACTTCACAATACTGAACATATACACACCTAATATGGGCTCCTCCACATTCATTAAGCAAACTGTACAGCATCTAAAACAAGAAATCAACTCCCAAATGACAATTTTTGATGATTTTGATACCGTCCTCTCAACATGCGATAGAGCAACAGGTCAAAAACTTAACAGAGACACATTGGAACTTAATCAAACTTTTCCTGAAATGGACCTTACAGATCTCTATTGAACTTTCCATCCTACACACCAAAGAATACACATTTTTTCTCAGCAGCACATGAAACCTTCTCTAAAAGAGACCACATATTGGGCCACAAAATACAGGAAAGTTGAAATTCTAACCTTGACCCTATCAGAACACCATGGTCTAAAGCTTGACATCTGCAACACAACAAACAACAGAAAATACACTAACTCCTGGAAACTAAAACTATGATGCTGGATGAGATTTGAATTCAAAAAGAATATAAAAGAAATTCAAGATTTCCTCAAGTGAACAATAACGAAAATACAACATATCAAAATCTTAGGGACACAATGAAAGCTGTTCTAAGAGGTAATTTCATAGCTCTAAATGCCTACATCAAAAAAATAGAAACATCACAAATAACTAATTTAACAATGCAACTTAAAGTTTTAGAGACACAAGAGCAATTCAATCCCCAAAGAAGTAGAAAACAGGAGATAAGCAAAATCAGGGGAGAAATATCAAAATTGAGATAAAGAAAATGATACAGAGAATCAACCAGTCAAAAAGCTGGTTCTTTGAAAAAAATCAATAAGATTGATACACTCAAAAAAAAAAAAAAGATTGATACACCCCTAGCTAAATTAACCAAAAACAAGAAAGAGAAAACCCAAATTAACAAAAATAGAAATAAAAATGGAGTTATCACTACTGATACCCAAGAAATTCAGAGAATTGTAAGTTCATATTTCAAAAACGTATACTCTGTGAAATTTGATAACACAAAAGAAATGGATGAATTCCTAAGTAAGCACAACTTACCTAAATTGAATCAGAAAGTTTTGAATTATTTCAATAGGCCTATATCATATGAGGAAATCAATGAAGTAATCTCGAATCTTCCCACCAAAAAATGTCCTGGACCAGATGGATTCAGCAGACATTTAAGGAACAAATAACACCAATAATGCTTAAACTATTCCATCAAATAGCGAAGGAAGGAATACTACCAAATTCTTTGTATGAGGCGAATATCATACTAATCTCAAAACCTAATAGAGATACACTTAAAAAAGAAAACTATAGGCCAATCTCTCTGATGAACACAGATGCAGATTTTCAACGAAGTCTTAGCAAATCAGATTCAAAAACATATCACAAAGATCATTCACGGTGATCAAGTAGGCTTTATCCCAGGAACACAAGGTTGTTTCAACATACACAAATCAATAAATGTAAGTCACCATACAAACCAGTCCAAAGACTGATACTGTCGATAGATGCATAAAAAACTTTTGACAAGATCCAACAGCCTTTTATGATCAAAACGTTAGAGACAGTTGGAATGGAAGGAACCTTTAAATATAATAAAAGCTGTATACAACAAGCTAACAGCAACGATTATACTCAATGGGGAAAAACTTGAAGCATTCCTGCTTTGATCAGGACATAGACAAGGCTGTCCACTCTTACCACTTCTATTCGATGTTGTACTTGAAGTCTTAGCGGGAGACATAAAACAAGAAAGGGAGACAAAAGGATTCAAATCAGCAAGGAAAAAGTCAAGTTATCTCTATTTGCTGATGGCATGATCATATACATGAGTGATCCCAAAAACTCCACCAGGAAGCTCCTGGAACTAATATAGAAGTTCAGCAGGATGACAGGATACAAAATAAATGTACGAAAATCAGTGGCCTTCCTCTATGCCCAGGATGAAAGAAGTGCAAAAGCCCTAAGGGAAACAATACCATTTATTGTAGCCCCTAAAAAAATGAAATACCTTGTTATAAACCTAACCAAGGAAGTAAGAGACCTTTATAATGAAAACTTTAAAACACTAAAGAAAGAAATTACAGGAGACACCAGAAGGTGGAAAGACCTGTCATGTTCCTGGACTGGCAGAATCAATATCAAAAAAATGACCATTTTACCAAAGGCAGTATACAGATTCAACGCTATACCAATCAGAATCCCAAAGCAATTCTTTAAAGAAATTGACCAAACAATCTCAAAATTCATATGGAAGCACAAAAGACCCTGGATAGCAAAAACTATCCTGAGTAACAAAAACACTGCTGGAGGTATTATCATACCAAACCTTAATCTACACTACAAATCCATAATTATAAAATCAGCCTGGTCCTGGCTCCAAAATAGACACACAGATCAATGGATAAAGGTTGAAGACCCAGATATAAGCCCATACAACTACAGATTTTTGATCTTTGACAAAGGAGCCCAAAAAATCCAATGGAAAAAGAACAGCATCTTCAACAAATGGTGCTGGCAAAACTGGATGTCCACGTGCTGAAAGGTTAAAACTGGACCCGTTCTTGTCACTATGTACAAGAATTAATTCCAAATGGATCAAGGACCTTGATATAAGGCCAGAGACTATAAAAACCTTAATTTAAAGGGTAGGGAACCTCCTCAAGCTGATTGGGCTAGGCCAACAGTTCCTAAATGGAAATCCAATAGCGCAGTCAATATAACCAACACTCAACAGATGGGATCTTATGAAATTAAAGAGCTTCTGTTTAAATAAAAAGATTGTAACCCAATCAAAAAGGCAACCCACAGAATGGAAGAAAATCTTCACTAACCATATATCTGATGGAGCTCTGTTATTCAGAGTGTACAAAGAACTTAGAAACTAAACATGAAGGAAACAAATGGCCCAATTAAAAAATGGGCCTTGGAACTCAAAATTAACTTTGCCAGGGACGAAACTGAAATGTTTAACAAATATCTTAAAAAATGTTCCTCATCCTTATCCATCAGGGAAATGCAAATCAAAACCTCCTGAGATATCATCTCACCCTGGTCTAGATGCCAAAATCCACAATACAAACAATACCAAATGCTGGAGAGGATGTGGTGAGAAGGGAACTCTCCTACATTGCTAGAGGGAATGCAGGCTTATACAACCACTCTGGTGAGCTGTCTGTTGATTCTTAAGAAAGTTAAAGATTGAAATGCCACATGACCCTGCTATCCCACTTTTGGGAATAATCCCCCATACAGCAAAAATTCTCCTTAATAGCACAAGCACGACCCTGTTCATAACAGCACAGTTTACAATACCAAAGTCATGGCATCAACCCAAATGCCCAACAGTTGACACGTGGATAAGGAAAATGTGGTACATTTATACAGTGGACTACTACTCAGCCATCATAAAAGATGAATTAATGAAATTTACTGGGAAATGGATGGAATTAGGAAAAATTATATTGAGTGAAGTATCCCAAACATAGAAAATTAAGTGCCATATGTACTCCCTAATGGGTAGATTCTAGTACCAAACCCATTTAGTGACATTCTCTTCGAGTAATATCTACAGTAATTGCAAAGATTATAAACAGGAAGGAAGGGGAAGGAGGGCCCTGCCATCAACAAGGAGAGAAGGGATCATGCAACAGCAGAGAAAATAGGCCATCATCAAGTACTGCAAGTAAGTAGTAAGACATCTTGTTAAGCTCACAGACTTTCCTTCCTGGTCACTTGCAACTGAGGGAGTTTGATCTCACCAGTCAGGGAGGGTATAGAATCTGGCAGATAAACCATCCTGCAAATGGGAGACTAAACCCCCTCACCACAGTCTCCTACTCTTATTCCATCTATCTTTGAATCTACTCTTACAATAAAAGTCTATTTCAACAGCCTTTTATATCTGGCTAGGAGGCGGCATCCAATACCCATCAGGATGGAGCCAAGGGCTGTGCAGGAACAGCAAAACTGAAAAAAAAAAAAAAAACAACCAACAAACCATAATTCAGAATATCAGAGACCCTACATTAATCATCTGGAATCAGGTCAGTCTAACCTCTCCCCATCCTGAAGCTCAGGGAAATTTGTGAAAGAGGGAGAGGTAAGATTGTAATAGTCTAAGGATGGGGAAGAGCAACGATATGCAATATACTCTAACACACATTGGGCTCAAAATAACCATAATAGGACTTTGTATGACCTAATCTGTGACCAACATATCATTGACCCCCCAAAGTCTAGCATGGATCACAGGCACTAGGATCCTTAGAGGCAAGAGATTAACAGCCACAATAGTGTTCCTATATTATAGGGGAACACAAAAATAAGTTCTAGACAATGCTACTGAGTCTTTATATCTTATCAGAGAGGAGGACCCAGAGGGAAGTTTGACATGCACACTAAAGAATGCTCCAGGAATGGGGTGGGGGGGGCTCTTTGGGGATCCTCTTCCACCTCTTCTAACTTGTATTCCATTTAGTTAGTGGCTGTTGTGAGAGTTTCTGTTTGATTCTATCAAACTGAGGGTGTAGTGCTAGGATACATTTTTTTTTTTTTATTTCTTAACTTTTGCTTTCTTTTTTTTTTTTATTTCCACTCATACAAACTTAACAGGTATACCGTTCCCCCCCCTCGCTCCAACCCCCCATCCCCCTGTGCCTCCCACCTCCCTTTCCTCCCCATCACCCAGTGCCTCGCCCTCCCATCCCCTGAGCCTCCTTTAATGAGCATGCCAAACTCTCCTCTGGGTCCTCCTCTCCGATGAGGTGCAAGGACCCAGGGGCATTTACCAGAACTGTTTCCTGTGTTCCCTTTAAGCATAGGAACACTACTGTGGCGTCAATCCCTTGCTTCCAAGGATCCTAGTGCCTTTAGCAAACGCTAGACTTTGTGGGGTCAATAGTGTGTAGGACATTGCACAGGGCATGCAAAGTCCAATTATAATTGCTTCGGCCCTAGCTTGTGTGGAGATTCTTGCATATTGTTACTCCTCCCATCCTTGTGCTCTTACAATCTTACCACCCCCCCTCTTCCGCAAATTTCCCTGAGCTTCAGGATGGGGAGAGATTAGGCTGGCTTGGTTCCAAGTGGTTGATATACAGTCTCTGATGTTCTGGATTATGGTTTGTTGATTTATTTTTTTCATTTTGCTGCTCCTGCAATGCCCTTCACTACATCCTAGTGATCCTACCATAACTAGGTAGAACACTTTTAGAATATTTGTTAGATATTTAAATTTCATCTTGCAAGCAGTTCCTTTTCAGTTCTAGAGCACATTTTTAAATTGTTGTGACAGTTAATCCTGGGTATCAACTTGACACATCTGGTCAACTAAGATCAACTGAGACCACCTGAAGGGATTATACCCGCCTTATATCCCATGAGAACCTCCATAGATCTCATAGGAACCTTCTAGTAATGGGCCATATAAAAGGGAACCACCAAAATGAAGAGCAGCTTTTGTAACTGTGCTAGGAATCACTCTTCCTTCTGGCTGCCCGGTTTCTTTGCTTCTTTGATCCTCTAGCCTTCCAACCCTCCAGGTCTTCAGCTAAAGACTCTAGGAATCTTCCAGCCATCAGCCATCACCCACTTGACTACTGGACTGAGCAGCTACTGGCAGTCATCATTGGACTACCTTGGCCATATCTGTAACTCAAATTCAATACATTCCCTGTTTATATATTCATTGTGTTGATTCCGCCTTTCTAGAGAACCTATAACAATTGTGTTGTTTACTTTTTTGGTATTTAATTTTTAAAGTTCTTTGTATACTCTGGATATTAGTCTTCTATCAAATGGGTTGTTAGTGAAGATGCTCTCCCATCCTGTAGGTTGCCTTTTTGATCATTTTAGCATCTTTGGCTGAGCAAAAGGTTTTTTAACTTTATATAGTCACAGTTGTTTATTGTTGGACTTATTCTCTGTTCCTGTGGGGTCCTAGTGAGGAAATACTGGTCGAGACCAACTGAATTCAGGATATTCCCTATTTTTTCTTCTAGGAATTTTATAGTCTCTAGTCTAACATTGAAGTCTTTGATTCATTTGGAGTTTATTTTTGTGCATTTTGTGCAGGGAGACAAATAAAGATCCAGTTTTATTCTTCTGTATGTAGATATCTATGTTTGCCAGAATCATTTGTTGAAGATGCTGTCCTTTTTCCAATAGATTTTTTTTCACCTATGTCAAAGATCAGTTGTGAGTATACTCTAATTCAATTCTAGTCCATTAGTCATATCTCTTTTATGGAGCCAGTACTATGCTGTTATGTTTTTGTTTTTGTTTTGCTTTTTGTTTCACATATAGCTTTTTTTTAACCCAAGGTTGAGTATGGTGACATGTCTAGTGGAGTTTTTATTACTCAGGATTGCTTATGCTATCCTGGGTCTTTTATGATACTATATGAAATTAGAGATTGTTTGTTTTTACCAATTTTCAACTGGGATAGAATTTTGATTGGTATTGCATTGACTCTATATAATGTTTTTGGTAGAATGATCATATTAACAATGTTAATTCTGCCAATCCAGGAGCATGTAAGGTCTTTCCATCTTCTGATATCTTTTCAGGATTGCGGTTTTTTTAAACGTTGTATAGGGTCTTTCATGTCCTTCATTAGCTTTATACCAGGTATTTATTTTTTTAGTAATGATAGTAAACGTTATGGTTCTCTCAGGTCTTTCTCATTTTGTTTGTCCTAGGTGTATAGGAAGGCCACTGATTTTTGAACATTAATTTTGTATCTTACCACTCTGCTGAACTTGTTTATTAGTTCCAGGAATTTCCTTGAAGAACTCCTAACATCTTTTAGGTAGAGGATCATATCATCTGCAAATAGGGACAATTTGATTTCTTTTTTTTCCCCCAATTTGTATCCCTTTTGTCTCCCTCTCCTGTCTTATAATGCTTGCTAAAACTTCAAGTACAATGACAAATAGAAGGGGTGAGAGTGAACAGCCTTGTCTAATTCCTAATCTTCTTGGGAATGCTTCAAATTTTTCACCATTTAAGATGATTTGTGCCATAGGCTTGATGTACATGACCTTTATTATGTTGATAAATGTTCCTTCTAACTCTGTTTACCTCCAGGGTCTTTATCATAAAATTGTGCTGGATTTCGTCAAAATCTTTTTAAGCATCAATTGAATCATGTGTTGCTTTGTCTATGCATTTGTTTATATGGTGAATTATACTTCTAGATTTATGTATATTAAGCCAACCTTGTATTTATGGAAATAAATCAATCCTGGTCATAGTGGATATCTGTTTGATAAGTTTTTGAATCTGGCTTGCTAGAATTTTATTCAGAATCTTTGTGTTCGTGTTGACCAATGAGATTGGCCTAACTTTTCTTTTATTATCTTGTCTTTATTTGATTTTGGGATCAGTGTGATGTTGGCTCATATAAGTCTGGGAGTATTCTTTCCTTTTCCTTTTATATTTTATGTAATAATTTAAAGAGTATTCAGTTGTTCTTTTTATATCTGGTAGAATTCTGCACTGAATCCATCTGGTCCTATGCTTTTTATTTGTTTGTTTGGTGGGCAGATTCATAGTTACTGCTTCAACTTCATCCTTTGCTATAGGACTGTTTAATGTTTCAATTCTTTATCATTTAACTTTAGTGTTTTGTATGTATTTTAAAATTTGTGATTGTCAAACTTGATGTTGAATAAATATTTGAAGTATGAACTTATGATTTTCTGAATTTCCTTCACATCTATTGTGATATCCCCTTTTTCATCTCTAATTTTTACTGATTTAAGTTTTCTTATTTTTGGTTTTGTATAATTTGGGTAAGAATTTGTTAATCTTGTTAAGTTTTTGAAAGAACCAGATTTTTATTGTTTGGTTGACTATTTTATTGTTTTCTTTGTCTCTATTTTAGCTATTTTTCCACTAATTCTGCTAATCTCTGCATGTCTTTTAGGGTCGGTTTATTCTTGTTTCTCTTTTCTTTTTTTCTGATGTAGGCATTAAGGGCTATGAGTTTCCTCTAGGACTGCCTTCTTGTTCTAGAGATTTTGTTATGTTTCTATTATCATTAAGTTCTAGGAATTTTTGAATTTCTGTTTTTAATTCTGCCTGGATCCATTCCTTATTCAGTATCATGGTGTTAAGTTTCCAAGAGTTGTGTGCTTTCTGGTGTTTACCTTTTTATAAATGTCCAACTTTATTCCCTGGTAGTCAGAGTACAGGTGGTGATTTTTATTTTTCAGGATTTGTTGAGGCCTGCTTTATAGATAAGTATGTGATCAATTTTGGAGAAAATTCCATAGGCTGCTTAAAAGAATGTATATTCCTTGATGCTAAGATGGAATGTTCAGTAGATGTCTGTCAGATCCATTTGTAAAACCCCAAATCCATGTCAGGCTTGAGACAATATTAGATTAGTGGACATTTGATTTGCTCTTTGAAGTATAGCTCATCAACTAAACTCCTTCAACTGTCTTTGACCATTCTCCCATCTTCTACTGTTATACTGGGATGGGTAGATTCCATCGAGATTGCTGGTCTAACGTCTTTATCAGACAGTTCAGGAATAAGGTGAATAGACTTTTGATGTCATGGTACAAAGTATCCCTGAAGAGTAAGATAATTTCCCTAAACAAAGAAACTGACCAAAAAGAGAGAGACAGCTTCTCATTATCAGCTTAAGCATCCTGAGGAGTTCTTACAGACTTTCAGGAAAATAGAGGTTCATAATGATGAATCAGGGTTTATGATGAATCAGGGTTGGAATTTCAATGAAGTTTTTTCTATTAAATTTACATTTTTATGTTTATGTGCTGTATGTATAGATGCATACATGTTTTATATTAATGGGTACATTTTGTGGAGGGATGGGTACAAGAAGAAGGATGGCACAGAAGACTGTCATTGACACCAAAGCCTGCAGAAGTCCTGGGGAAAGCCTGCTATTCTCAACAAGGGAGTTCCAGCTTAGGCAGTTTTAGAGCAGTCATGCTGGTACCTGTCTCTGATGGTCTTGGAAAGCCATCCCCTACTGCTGAGATTACCCTAGAGGAACACCCCCTTTTGATTGAGAAAGGATATGGAGATAAGTTCTCCAAAGTAGGTAAACTAAATCCATCAAAAGAAACAGCTTGACCATGAGCTTAAACATCATCTGGGTTGGGCCTCAATGTGAACATACCGATAAGATGTGGAGAAACAAAAGTTCCAATTGGGTTTGCAGAAACTCGAGCTAACTGATGGGGAAAAGCCACTTTCCCTGGGCCTTACTAAGAATATAAATATTCCAGACCCTGGCAGCCATTGTTGGTGCCTTCCCCTCATGGCACTCCACGTTAGGAGCCCATGAGTTTTTTTCCAGCTCCATGCCCTTTGTGGATCCCATGCCTGGAATCCAAATCAGGAGTCCATGAGTTTTTTTCCAGCTCCATGCCCTCATGGATCTTTGCCTGGAGTCCAAGAGTTCTTTGGGGTGCCCTTGTCCCTCATGGTACTTCATGTCTGGAGTCTGTGAGTTCTGTTCTTTTTCTTCTCTAAGAAACCCTGTCTTATTTCTCTATGCATATTCTTGTTTCAATTTTCAACTCTCTAGCAGAAGAATCTGTATTCATAAAGACCCCAGGAAAGTGACCTTGCAACATAACCTTTTGGGAAGGCCCACCTAGCTTTCAAGGCTTCAGTCATAGGAAAATTACCTATAAGCTCCACTCCAGGTGCCAGAACTAAACTTGACTGCTTTGGATTGCCTTCTGTCAGGTGTCATTCCAAACCTTGCTTAGAAGCACTGACTTGTGTCTCTTCCAGGCTAGGAGACATCTTAGAGATGTAACATCTGTGGCAAGCTTTTGGCTACCCATATTTCAACTGCCCATTTGTTAAGTCCCGCTCTATTCAAGCTATGCCTTCTATGTGACAATAAGTTTCCTATATAGGGACCTGTTTTTATCATCTGCACTGTTCCTGTTGTGTCATGCATTGTTAATAATGTTTTAAAAAGTTTCTACACCTTTCTCTGTCTATTCACTTTATTCTTAGAGAGGATGAGACAAGAACCCCATATGAAGAGGATATGAGAATGGACCTTCTGAGGAGAGCTAGTTTTCTTTTCATACCCCTCAAATTATTCTGTGGCTTTCTATGCTGCCTTAGCATGATGACTTCACTTGCTGAAAAATCTCAAATATTTCTTCTAGCTAGACTGAGTTTAGCAGACCTAAAGGCCATTCAGAACCCACTTCTCACTCACAATTAGCTTTGGAACCCTTCTCCATTTCCAGGCAGTAGTAAAAAGGAAAACATTAGCTTTTCCTCCCTTTAGAATTTAAACTGCAATATGAAAAGATGGAGGTGTCAGGGCTATGTTGAATCCCATTAAGGGAAAGTTATATTCTCTTAGTCAAAAGGATAGAATCTGAATTCTGCCTCTGAGATTAGAACATTACATATCATTGTTATTTTTTAACAGTTAATGTCATCATACACCAGATCTTGTCAGAGGATGTAGATTTGAGTTCAATTATAACTCTGGAGATCCTTGTTGGATGGCTCCCCAATAAAACTATTTGTTCTTGACAAAACCAAAGTGACACTGTATTGAATTTTATGTGTACCCAGAAGAAAGACTTTGCAGAGCCTACAAACACAAGTGGCATTACACAATCCATTATGTTTTAAGCTCTTGAATCTCTCATTTGTCTCTTTAATATCCCTATTCCCTCTTGTTCTCCATAGTGTGGAGAAAAGATCAGGTCTCAAATATTCCTATTACCCATTCTGGAAAAAATTCTCAGGATCCATAAACATGCTTTATATTGCAGAAAAAGGCATAAATCAGATTTATGAGCATATGAAGTGAGAAACAATTTGAAAAGATGAAAATAAAATTAAACCTCTAAGGTATATTGACTTGTTTTTCTCTAAATCTTGCTATCTCCAGATACTGCATTTATTTCTTGAAAATTAATTTTTTCTAAGGCTAATGTCATTCTGGGCCTTCTTCACTTGTCCTCTTATATTTCCAAACAACTGCTATTCCAATGAAAATGGATTTTGCTTCACAATTAATCATTGTCAGGAAGCTTTCTATTGTGGGACATAATTCACATGCAGATAGCTTCCCTAACTGTCTTCAGTCAATTCCAATGGAAATGTATGAAGCATCTGGACTTTTGACATACCTCTGCTTCAATAGCTGTAGTAATAATATTTTTATTGAAGAGAGGTAAAACACCTGGCTTGCAAACATTTAATTGAAACATGTTTTTCAAGAAAGAACATAAATGAATTTGTATTTTGTCATAATCTATTTCTCCAGAGAGGCAGTTACTTCACAGAAATCAAACAATAAAACTGATACTTCATTTGATTTCTAGCAAGAAGATCAAAATACTCATTATCTAAAGAATATCAATGCAATCAGAATGACAGGCAGTTTTAGAATAGTCGTGCTGGGATGGTCTCTGAAGGTCTTTGAAGGTCATACCCCACACACACACTACTGGGCTTACCTGAAGGAACACAGTCTATTAATGTAGAGGAACTGACTAAATTTTCACAGACTAAACTTTCACAACTTCCCTCAACCTTCTATTTATGAAAGAATATGGAACTTAGTTCTTCATTGTAAATAATCCCATCATGAGGTCAGACACAAGATCAACTGGATTCAGCCCCAATATGAACAGACCAATGAGATGTAGAGGGCCAAAACCTCTAATCAGAGTTTGAAGGAACTGGAGCCAACAATGAGGAAAATCCACTTTCCTGGGCCTAAGTGTATAAATATTCCAGACCCTTAACAGCCTTGGCCCTCATGGTCCCTGAGTTTCTTTTCTTTTTTTTAAATTTCTTTATTATTATTATTATTATTCATTCAACTGTGCGTATGTGTGTGTGTTCGCGCGCGCTCGTGTGTGGTGTGTGTGTGTGTGTGTGTGTGTGTGTGTGTGTGTGTGTGTGTCTGTGCATGTGTAGAACCACGGACGAATTCGGGAACCACCATGGCCGCCTCCACTTCCTCTGCCCCGGGATTCACAGGCTCCGCCCTACCAGGACCAGAAGCGCAGGCTGCCCCCACTTCCTCCTGGCGTCTATACGTGGGATCTGGGATCCGAACTCAGGACCTTCCGCCTGCAAGGCGGAGGCTTAATCCCTGAGCCACCTCTCCAGCCCCACGAGTTTCTTTTTCTGTCTTTTCCTTGCCCTCTGCATTCCATGTCTGGAGTCTGTGAGTTCTTGGTGGCTCTCTTGCCTCTTACAGAATGAGGTCCCTGAGTTCCATTCTTTCTTTTCTCTAATAAACGCTGCTTTGTCTACACATGTTCTGGTTTTAATATTCAACTCTTGAACACAAGAAACTGGACACATACAAACCCCAGAGGTACCCCATATCAGCAGTACAAAGTAAAAGTCAATACCACCATATAATAATTGTGTATTTCATTCAATATATAGTGAATATTTAATGTTTCATATACTTATATTATACTAGATTATGTAAGACAGTATAGCATAAAATTTTTTTCTATAAACAAAATAGCAAAATAAATTGGCTCACTGTCTTCATATTCAAGAGAGTGAGCATCATAAATCCAAAATTTGCAAAATGAGTTACATTTTGAAATAAGCAATAAAAATCCCCAGAAAACTTAGTCTTCTTCTCTACATACATGCCTCACCAGTGACATTGTTCAAAAGATATCTAATTAGTTCAGTTTTACACACAAAAAATCTTATGTTGATACAGGTCTAAGATTATTTGAGTGAATTTTATCTATAAAATAAGGGAATTGCTAAGACAGAGAAAAACTGAGAATATTTACTTTTAGTTTAAAAAAAAACACATACACACACAGTAGTACTAGAAAGTCTGGGAGCCCAATCGGGTAAGGAGAGATATGCTTAGAGTTTAGCAAGGTGGCATGTGGCAAAGAAGTTAGTCTTTAGAAAAACAGCAAATACTTTAAATACTAAATGTTTACAAGAAAGCCCAGAAGGCTTAACTTAACTTTTTGAAAACCGAACAAGCACGCTGCTTGCAAAATCACAAATGTGATGTTTTGTCTTTCGTTTAGTTCTGTCTTGCTGAAACAAGAAGAAAGAGATGGAGGATGAGAGATGGATTTTGGGAGTATGAGGTAGATTGCTCTTTTGACTTTGTCACGCATGTATCAAATTTCCCAGCAGGTGTTAATCCTTCCCAGATGATTGACCCAGCTGATTTCAAATACTGGTAGAGACTGAGATTCCAATGTTATAAAGGAAATGGGAGATGGAATGTAGTTGAATTCCTAACAATATATGAAGTTTTTGTTCATAAGTATTGGACAATATTTTAAAGGACTATTTAAAGGTAAAAATGAAACACAAAAATTCACAAATAAGCATGGGAGGTAAACAGGAATAGAAAGGGAAAGATGTCCCCTGTCCTGGAGTGTGCTCCAAGTCTCTTTCTCAGATGATAATCAAGAACTTTGTTACAACTAAAAAACATTTATCCTGAATCACATAAATATATACAGTCTTTTAATATAGAAATGTTTCAAATAGGAAAGTTAAAATAACATGCTTAAGACTGCAGTATCTATGACTTTTGCGTTTGATGTTGCTCCTTTCTATAGAGTAAACTTAACAACAGTTTAAGAATCTCACAAATAACATAGTAACATGGACTGAAGATCTCAGAAAATGAGTTTTAATCCATATTAAGAAGTCTTCAAGGCTGATTAACTAAATAAAACTTCAGTCATTGTGAGCAGCTGGAATGCTACATGTTGGAAGCCAAATTAATCATTTCTCACTGTGTGACTAAAAGAAAAGCTTTTCTGCAACATACAAACAAACCCAAAGGCTAAGAATGTATTACATAGCATCTAAGACCTAGATCAAATATATATCCTCACTTTACTATACCTAGCCTATCTGAGCTTCTGTATATGCACTTTTGTTATGAAATTCCTTGCTAACTACTATTAAAAGAACACAAAATTGCTAATTTGTTGGAGTATGCTTTTTTGGGAACACCTGAATTTGTGTTCCTGGGTCATGTTTATTCACATTTGTATCCACATTTAGTTGTGTCTTACTCCTTTTGAAGTGATATTTCTCTATTTCCTGTGAATGCTAATGTTGTTTACAGTAAATTCCTGTATATTCTAAGATTTTTAGCTGTTTTGACCTGTCTTTACCTTATCAGTCTTCATTCCTGCCTAACACTCCTTGAGAATCACCAAATTATTTACAATAAAAAGAAAAAAAAAGAAAGTACCTCATAAACTCTGCAATCAGTATAAGTTCGTAAACCATCAAAATTATATATATAACTATTGTTAAAACATTTGAACATGACTCTTGAGAAGCATGCACTATGTTCTTCTTTAGTCTTTCTCTTTCCTTAATGCTCATGGTTAATTGTACATTAAACTGTTTCTTGTTAAATTCTACTTTGTTTTGTACTAACTCATCCTAAAATACTCTTTTGCAGCAATATTCCAAAGTAAAGCTGGGTTTCACCTCATCAGAGGTTTTTAAAATAACTTCTAAGGTTGATACAAGCAATAAACATGCAATGCTGGTGGTGAAACCAGAAAAATATTAAAACTGTTCCAAAGAGAAATCAATGGACACACATGTATAATTATATATACTGAATTGATTTTGCAGCATTGCAAATTTGACTGATATTCACAGATATCGATCACTGGTATTTGCAATGAAGAAAACTATCATGTGATTAATGACACAAGGAATTGTTTCTTTATTGTCTTTTCTCTCAACTTAGGATTTTAAATTTTTTTAAAGATTATAAAGTTTAAATCTAATCTGAAAGGGTACTCTTATAGGATGCCAGTAAGGAAACTAGTAAATTATTATTTTTCTTTTATTTCATTCAAAAGTCTTTTCTAGGTTTTCTTGAAATATGTCATTTTGAGATACTATTTTTAATAAGGATTATTGCTATCTTTCTCTACAATACGATGCAATTAAAAAGAATCACCATAATCATGAGTTGTATTTCAAGAATGATTTGTAAAATTTGGACATATTATTTACACAATAAGCAATCGAAATTAACCTTTTTTAAGAGTAAATTTATTCTCATATTTAGTGAAAGCAACTACCTTTTAAGATGTTCGGTCTTCCTTTTAATATTTTTACAGCAATTCAACAGAAAAAATTATGAGTCATAATTACCCCTGAATTGCAGAATAAGGTATCCTTGGCCTATTTGCCTAAACTCCTGTTTTAAGGATTTTGTACAAAGCTTTCACCAAAATCTTTAATGGGATCCACAATTACTAAAAGGCGAAAAAGCATTTCAGAACAAAATTACTCTGGCCTACTTGCTGATCTGACTTTATTCATTCAGCCTTCCCAACTATTTATAGTAGGAAGACATCAGCGTTCCCACAGAAACTCCAAAACACTGGCACTACAGGCAGATTCATTTGAAAATCACCCTGGTAACCCATGCTTGGTTGCCTGGATGCTAATCTGGGCTTTCTCTTTTTCCATCAGGTTATGCCTTGAAGGAGCAGAACAAAATGTAACATAAGTGAGTTCTTCTAAGGACTGCAGGAGTTTTCCCCACCTATGGGAGTCACCATTCCTTCTTAGCCCCAGTTCCTATGCAACATTTGTGCATCCACCCTCTCAGATTCTCTCAGTAGTCAGAGACAAGTGAACTGAAGGCATCATTTTCCTGGAACGTGGACATGTGACACATTTTATAAAAAGCTCTGCTTTGAGTCTACATCATGACAGCGAGAAGCAAAGCCCCATGTCTTCCATTTCTGTATCATCACAACTGCTGAATTTCTCACTGAATCCTATTCTTTTTCTTCAACCCATGCTGTATTATGTTTTACAGAATTACAGCTGATGTTACTGAAGGAAATCAATTTACCCAAATATGATGATCACAAAGAAATAAAACTTCTGTTTAATTATAATACGTACTCTGACTTTCATAATGTTTATGAGTTTGCTGAGAAAAAAAGGAAAATTCTGTTATTGTTGGGTCCAGAGCAATGAAAATTAGTGTGGTGAACTTGAAAGAGAGTAGCAAAAGCTAAGTGTATGTAGAACAGCATCAAGACCATTAGGAGATGCTATTAAGTCAACTCGGATAAACTCCAAGAGGAGACAAACATGGTGTTTTTCATTACAGTTTGACAATATTGTATTGACAATCTGTCTGGCAATGTGGAGGGGTATGCACATATTGTTAGCAAGCAAACTTTGTTTATAGACCAAAATTTTTTTTTAAATCTAAGCTTTATGTTTCCTGGAAACTTTGATATGTGTTCTTTAAAAAACATAGAACATATAGTATCAGGAGATGTCTACGCCAACAATAAAAATTAAGTAAAAATTGTCTGCATTATTGAAGAGCTTTTCTTTTTAATGCCAGAAATAAGTCACAACTGCAAGAGCAGCAGATGGCAGAGATCAGTCATGATTTGAAAAGAACTACAAGTTCAGAGACATCACCTGGAGCATCCCAGGAGCAGTGCTGAGCACAAATGTCAGAACCGCATGTCAGGAAAGGGAGCAACATAAGGCCAAGGTTGTCAGAAATTTCAAAGGCAATGGCATGAACTAAACTGCCATTCATGAATGTTTGCAGCAGTTAACACCTAAGTGTAGATGTAGATTTTCACTTCATTTCAAGTGATAAATGTCTCAAATGAACTCTCACTTTGTGGTTGTTTCTTAAACAGCTTTCCAAATTCTATTATAGTATCTTGTGACTGCAGATTTCATGATGATGTGATTTGAAGTCCTGACTCTTATATATGAACATTACTTCTAGCCAAGCATTAGAGATGAGGGAGACTCTTTTCACAGATTAGTTATATCTCCTGTCACACAGAGCACTGTTCCCTTGCTAACAAATGCCCATAGCTCCTTCTTCTTTTCTGTCTTATTGTCACCCATCACTATTGGGTGGCACTTTGACCTGGATATAAATCAGCTCTCTCCTTGACATCACATATGAGAGCATTCAGTATTTGCCCTTCCTACGAAATGTAAGCTGTAGAACAGTAAAGACATTCACTTTGAATTCTTTTGTATAGAGATGGAGATAATAAATGCTATTTAGTTTGAACAGAAATCATGAAGATAAAAAGTGAGATGCATCCAATAATACTGTACTACATATTATTTTCTATGATTTTTCACCACTTCTCCATTTGTATACAGATAAGTTTCTTGTAATTAAAAAAATTATAATCAAACCTTCAGTGTAAACCTTATATATCAGTTTATACCTATAGAAACCACAGAAAATTTCAGAAGTGTAGCATGGGTCAAACACTTTAAGTTTTGATAATCCTCATAACATGCATTTACTATAACCTTACTTAAGAATGTATTCCTCAAGTATTATGGTTCTTATAATCTCTTTTTCCCATTTTTAAAATTTCATGTCATGAAATGGGGAAATGACTCTCCTGAATTCACAAAGTCACAATCTAACTCATGCTACTTTCAGATTGGTGACACAAGTGTGATTCAGCCTCCTAAACTTGAAGCCTTCCTGGATTCCAGAGACAGAAACTCTTCAGGGGATTGGCACCACCAAGATGAGAATTATGATATATGAACAAGAGAACATAATGCAGAGAAGATCATCTTAGGTGAAGTACACTAGTCCCCTTGGGTAATCTTAATGATTAGTGGATCTACACATTGACCTGGACTTTATACTTACACATATATCTCATGGTCCCCAAATATTTTTGCCTTATTTTATGGTAAAGCTCAGATTGGTATCCTAAAGAAAACCTCTTGGAGTAACTGGTACTTTTGCAATTTTATCCTATTCCTAAATGAAGAACCTTCATGACTCAATCCCTGCCAAGGCATTTCACTTCTTGAAATTATCATATTAAGTATTAATTCACTGCTTGTTACTTTTTCTTTTTAATGTTCCTCAAATAACTAATTAAGCATATAAAGGGAGGAATAGTATATTTGGGATCATGGTTAAAAAGCATCAGCAAATCATGGTGGAATGCAGAACAGTAGTTTTATTTTATGATGACCCAAAAGCAGGAACAGATATAAAGAAAAAGGTCAGTGCAAGATACAAACCCTCAGGACATAGCTGCAGGCACCTATTTCCTCTATCATTTAATTATCTTGATGCATTATCATTGACAAACCTTGTGGTATGGTCTACAAGTCCCCTCAGATATTTCTTGATTCAATTATGCTGACAATCAAGATTAATTATTGTTGCAGTTCATCTACATGTTGCTGATAAAATCATGACAACTGCTTAAGAGAACAAGGGGTTTATTCTCTTATGATAGTCTCATTACAATTCTTAGTCCAGCTTGACAAGAGAGTTCACACCATAAAACAGGGCAGAAGGAACTGGCTATACCATATTCACAGAACAGCTGAGAGAAGAACAATCCTTACTTTCCAGACCAGCATGCTTTCCCAACTATACACAAGGATGTAAACTCCTTTAACCAGTTTTCTGTATTTTATTCACCTGTCCAGGGCTTAGTTCCAACCTCTGTGGGTATGGGCTTCCTCATCAATTAGACAATCTCCTGCAGATTTGCTTTGGGTTTAACTCAACTACTAATTCTGTACAAATGTGCCCAGAGCTCAAAACCTCAACTATCAAGTTGACACCTGTGCCTAACTAACTATGATAATCATCTTGAGCAGCAACATTATTAATCACATATAAACTTCAATATTCAGACAGTAGTAATGAATATATATACATTTGTATATAGAATTCAAAATGTACCCATAGAACATTCCTAATTTTTAGTCAATTGAATTTATTTAATAAAAATAAACATGATAATTCTTGGGGTGGTTGCTGACTTAATACTGTACTCAATTACAATTCCTGTAAATTTTACATGTGAGTATGTACAGCTCTATGTTTTCATGTGTGCAGCTGACACAACATGGAGTTAGTTAATAGTAAGAGTAAAGAAGCAACATCTCTAGCAACCTTTCTTAGCTCTCCCCGCCATTATCTTAGCCCAGCTTCAATTATCTGTACTACACGTTGTACCAGTCTCTTCTCTCTTGAGTCGAATGGTTCGATCTGGCTGCAAGACGATTTTATCCTCAGTGAAAGGAAAGTCAGTTCAGTTAGTAAGAACATAGGTCTTTATCTGAGCCATAATATAAACAAAACATTAATTACATTTGAAAAAAATCATTACTTCATTTTATATAAAGCATTACTGGATAATTTTAAGAAATTTTCTTAGGTGCTCATTTGATAAAATTGTACACTTATCATTTTTCTAAAATGTATCACTTTGCTATTTCTCCCTGACATCATTTTATGGGTTATTTTCCCCTAAATAATTAAAGGAAAAAACACAAGAAGGAATGTCTCCTAAAAATTCATAAAATGTAAATAGAGCATTTATTTGTAAGATTCATATTTCCTACCATAGTCAATTATTTAGGAAATGTGTACAGAGCAGGAGTAAGCTGCTATTGGAAGGCACTGTGGATTATGTTGTTCTGAGAGAAGTAGCACCTTCAGAAACCATCACAGACAGTGCATCATGAAGTTGAAGCAATACCATTACTGTCTCCATTTAATCACCTACCCTTGATAAATTAATTTAAAAATTCAAATTGCAGTGGGAAGATGGCTCAAGGATTGGGGTTTTTACCTTGTGAGCAATAGGATCTCAGTTTGAATCCCAGGTACCACATAAAAATGCCTGTAGGATAATATGTTGGCCTGTAATTAAAAAAAAAGAAAAAGTCAAATACAAACCCCAGAACAAAGCAATAAGGAAGTAGGGCAATCCAGGATGATTCTTGATACCATCCTTGGGCTTCCACAAAAATATACATTCAAGTACACTTTTGTACACACAGATACATAAATGCACATATGCACATTCACACACACACACATACAAAATCAAATTTAAAAGACAAGAAAACAATAATTTATTTAATATGGCTATGTTGAGAAGAGCGATGTCTAATGTTTAAAGTATATCTTGAGGTTCTGAGGTGGATGAGATTAAGGATTAAATGGGGCAAGAATTTTGCATGATTAAGCAGAATTGGTCAAGGTGTGATTCCACCTACCATTGACTGGCTCTAACCTGTTTAGAAAGGTAGACTGACAAGTCGTCAGAGCTATTTAAGTCTTCTCTTTGGAAGAAAATTTCCTCCTCTGGCTGTTTCTACATCTGGCAAATTTTCAGTTCTTTGCATGAGATTCCTGGGGGAAACTGCAATTTCTCAGGGTCCATTGTTTTTGATAATCTGATGCCCAGAATGGAGGGAGAGCACAAGCATTATATTAGAGTATTTGCATATAAATTGTTAGTTCTCAGGCAACTGAACAGCACTCTGATTTACTCTTATGTTCAGCAAAATCACTTAACTTTTATAAAATTTATATGATTATGTTACTGAAAAGGATTGTGTCTAAAAAGAAGATTCTATGTAAAATATAAAATTAAAAATCATTCTTTCTACAGTGCAGTGTGATGGTAGCCAGATACTTAAAACAATAATGACTGATTTAATGTATATGCTTATAGTTTTAATGTTTCTAATGTGGTATGCAATGCTTTGCAGGCATATTGATTTATATTTATCACCTGTCAAACTGCCAACCTGTCAGCTTGCTATGAATTCAAAGCTAACATAGATACCAATGACTTTTCAAATGTTTCTGACACCTATCATTGCCTGAAGGAAAAAACACAAATTGTATAACAAAGTACAATTCCAATCCTGTCTTTAACTGTCCCATTCTCATTTCTCCTCATTATAATTCGTTCCTGATACTACAACCTTAGAAAAGTACTCTAAGAAAATCTCTTTTTAATATTTATTGCACCAATGAGAACACAGAGTTTATTGTGGTCAGTTGGTGGTTGCTACATAACAATATAATCTATTTCTAAATGCAGTGGCCTTTCCTTACCACCATCTTATTTCCCATTAGATAGTAAGTTCTGCAAATGCAGTATTAATATGATTAATTGTGTACTACATGCTTGTTAGAGGAATGCAGAAATAAAAGATTTGGACTTGAAAGAATTTAAGATGCAATTCAATCCGTGACTTACTTACTCATGATAAGAACTGTTACATAACATTTATTAGCTATACAATAATATGCATGAGATGCATATGTAAGTGTATGTGTATTTGTATGTACATGTTTAACTTGAAAATGAAATACATTTTTAAAGTTCTTGGCCTCTTTTAATTTCCAGTTGCCCATTTAACTCAGATGTCACTGTTGTACTCTCCTATTTTTTTAAATTTTTAGTTTATTCTTTCTTTTAGTGTTTCATATGTGAATACAGTGAATTTACAATATTTTCACACCCTAATTCCTTGTTCCTCCTGGTCTCACTTCAACCATTCTTCTTCCCTGTCGGTCTCCCTCATATATATATATGCATTAAGGTTCACCTGAGATGATATTAATGACATGTAGGGCTTCTGTTGAAATCAATGGCTGTAGTGAATTTTAGATTAATCTATGGATTCAGGGGAGGTAAGGATGAGGAGATAGGAGTTGGTTCATTATCTCATGAAGGACTAAGAGTGAATTCTATTAATTCTGCTCTAATCAACTCCAGGTTTGTTTTTTTTTATTGAGACCATGAGATAGAAGAAAAGGTATCTTTCCACTTATTTCATTTTAAACAAAAAATAGTAGACAAAGGATCTATTTTGACCAATTATGTATTTGATGATATTTCATAAGGGATTTATTCTCATTCCATGAAATTTCTCTGTGAAAGAAAATGATTAAGTTTGACTTGTTGAGTTGTTAGATAGTATGTGACAAACTCATTTAATAACTCAGTTTCTCAGTTATAACTTAAAAAATGAATTTTCTCCTGGATGACAACTTGCAGTAGCATAAGGTTTCATAGAGCTTTCTTCCTGATTTTTGAGATAATGTAGATACCATTTGAAAAGCATAAAAAAACCCTGAAGAGTTCAATCTTCTCCATGCGAGCACTTGTAAAATGATAAAAATTATTAATTGAAGGTTCACAAAACAATCAGTTCCTACATTAAACATGCTACAAGTCTGACAGACTGATTGGCATTTCTGTGTTATAGAGATTCAGAGTGTTGCATATCCACAACCAGATTATCCTGAACTGTCTCAGCACCACAAATAGCCATTTATTTCCCACCTCTGTTTATGATTTAAATTCTTGTGTGCATTAGGTAAATTCTTTAGAATTGTTCACACAGAACCCATCACCTAAAAGGTTCAGAATAGCCTCAGACAGCACATGAGGCCAAATAAAAATTTCACAAACTTATTAACACATTGCAGCATGATATATAAGGTAATTTTAATCTTTGCTACTGGGCTATTGCCACTCATAGCTGCTTTGAGGTGATATCTATCTATCATCTATCTACCCATCTATCCATCTAGCTAGCTAGCTAGCTCCATCTATCTTTTTCTCTCTCAATTTCTGTGTGTGAACATGTGTGTGGGTACATGTGCACATGTGCATGTGTACATATGTGTGTGCTGTGTGTTATCTGTATGTCAGTATAAATCATTTCTACCATCAAGAGATACTAAACTATATACAGGCAAAAATTTCTTCCCTTGATAACATGTGTGTATATATATATATTTCTTATAAATTAGAAACTTTTGAAAAATGATGGGAAACATCATTTTTGAAACCAGAAATACTTTTTAATAGATTGAATTTATTTTGGTTTATGAGAAAATATCAATTCTGCATAAATTTTGATTTGCCCAAAGACAATACAAAACAATCAGATATTCCCTAGTAAAATTTTTCCTATGGCAAAGTCACACCCAGATGCAAATTCCTTAGATTATAAAGTTCTCAATTTGTTCTTTAGGAAAGGCTTCTAGAATGTATTCAAGGATGGTTTGAACAAGCTTTCGAGAGTGATGTGTGCAGAAATGGTCTCATCCAGTCACTGACTTTTTGATGTTACAAGTTCAAAATCTCTTGCACAGAACATCTAAAGTTTCTCCCAAAAGAAACATGTAACATGAAATAGAGAATTTCTTCTTGCACAAAAGAACTCTGAAATCAATACACATTCAACAAGCAATTTCTCCCTAGACTTTTCCTAACAATAGTACCTGACCTCCTTGTGGTCAATACAAGAACGCTTTTCTTTTTACCACAAAAAATGGCTTGGGAATGCAAAAGGCACTAGGTAGGAGGTACTTATTTGTTTATCACTAGTATTATTATTAATAATTTATGTCCATGTATTTTATCTTTAATAAATGACTTGTGATGAAAGGTTTTTGTTTTGTTATGAAAAAATAAAAAGGCATTATATTCTTGATGAAAACCTCTGCACTGAATGAAGGCCTGTTTCACCTTTGAAGAACAAGCAATGCTACAAATTCTCTCATAGCTGATGTGATACTTGCAGATATAAAGGCAGGTCATTGCTTCCATCCTGCAAGCCTTAGGGGTAAATCCTTTGATGTTCAAGTGAGAAAATCTTAAATTCCTTTTTCTTTCTACTTTGGAAAAACTGTCCAGACATTCTTTTTGTAAACTTCCCATTATATTTTCTATATTAAAATACTGCCAATTTCTATGCAGACTGGAAGATAGCACATTATATCTGAATGTCTTGCTACATTTATTTTTCATATCTTACTAATGCAGACTCTTTCAAGGTAAATGGAAATTTTACATATTATTTTACATTTATCGGGGACTTAAAAAATCTAGATAATTCATTTCCAAAAAGTATTCATTGAGAAATTTCATGGATTCAAAATCGTTCCAACATTTTTTATATCTAAAAACAATTGAAATGGCCTGGGGAGATGATTCAGTAGTTTTTAGCCTTTGCCTCACAAGCAAAAGACCCAAGTTTGGATCCCCAGATACCAATAAAAATGCTGGGTAGAGATTTTCAGTGGCCCTTGTAGCACATAGCAGCTCTAGAACTTCTTACTCAGGAGGCACCAACAGCTTCATGCCCTAGTGCTGAGGGCTGCCCTGCACATCTAGGCTCTCTGACCCTGTCCCCGGCATCAGAATCCTGCCTTTCTTTGGTCTGTGCAGCCTGAGTGTGTTGAGGCCACACACCCCAAAAGTTGTGAAATCAACAGTCACAAGGAAGCAAAAGAAGAAAACTCCCAAACAAGGCTTGTAATGCCAATGGATAGGAGAAAGCTCAGAGAAACTTGCCCCAACACCGAGGCCCAGTAGCTAGCTCAGGAGCTGGCGTGGTGCGGGGAGCAGACTGAGATAAGTCTGAAGACACAGATTTCCACCTCGAAGCAAAAATAACAGACTATTGGAGCAATCCAAACTCAGTCCAATAAAGGAACTCCCTTACCCGAAAGAGGCAGCTTGATGCGCTCCTTATTTGGAGACTACAGGGCCCAGATGGAGAGCTCTGAGGACTGCCGCCCATTCAACCTGTTGGTGAGGCTGCTAGAAAGAAGAGCAAAAGAATCTGCAGGCCTCCACTAGCAGAGAGAACCAAGGCTACTCCGAAAAATACTGATAAAGAGTTTAGGTTTGAATATTTTTTAGACCTCCCAGTAATTCTTCTCCTAGGATGATATAGAATTTGTCTTGAATGTAGGATCTTCCAGGAATTCTCTCAGTGGAAGTGGAATTGATTTGTTCCTAATTGGTCTGTGGATCTGGGACTGGTGTGCAGGTGTAAAATTGCCAAATGAACACAAGACCCTACTTACAGGATTTTTTTTTTTTTAGGAAATGTTTCTCCTGTCAGAAGAGAGGTACATTTTGAAAATGTTCTTTTATGATAGGCTTGAGTGTTCTGTATAATCTATTTCTATAATGACTTTTAGGGAAGCCCTATAATTACACAGTATGCTTACTTCTAAAAAGATGTCCTGGCCAGGTGTTTAGTGCTTCATTTATTGCTACATTTTTAATAAATCTTATAGTAAGTGAAAAAAAAATGCTGGGTAGAAATGGCTGCAATTCTGCCCCTGGAAGGTGGAATCTGGAAAACTCAACAGCAGAGCAACAGAACAATCCAGATGATTTCTGATGATGGATACCTTGGGCCTCCACATGCGCACCGACTCATGTCCTTTTCTAACATGCCAGATGCACACTGTACTCCCACCCACATGCAAAACACACACACACAAACACATACACACACAGTGGCATACCAAAAAAAAAAAATAAAACTGAAAGTTCTAGTTCCCTAGATTTTGATGACCTTTTATGTTAACCATAGCAAAGCCATATATAATTTAAATTGCCCTACTTTGTGAATCTATGTATGTAAACACATATCCAATTATCCATTAGTGCTAATAGGAATGCTGCAAATATGATACAAATATTCTCAGTAAGTCTTACCTACATTCAAAAAAGTAGCCTGTTTACCAAGGTCAAAGATTGTTTTCTGAGGGTCACTGAGGTCACCTATTGTACTGCACTTCTGCAATCTGCTCCAAGGCCTTCATTCTGTCCTTGTTTCCTCCAACCCTAAGGTCTTTGTATAAAGCATGTAAGCTCTGGATATGAAAGCATTGATTTTGACATTTTGAAAATGAGGGATGCAAAGTAAAATAAAAAATGTGACTTAATTTGTATGTTTACCACCTGTGGGGCTTGCCCTCCATGTGAAGGAAAAGAAAAGAAAATTTATCAACATATTTGAAAGCACCTGAGTAATGTTCTTTCTATTGAGTCATTTTCCCCCATGTTATTTATGTTTTATTGTACATTTATATTTAATCTTAAGGCACATTTAATCATGTATGATTTTAAATGCTAAGGACATGAAATCAACATATATATGCAGATCTTTACATTTTCCTTTCAGTTCATGTTAGTTTTGTTCAATTAATTTTCACTACCAACTTTGCTTATGTTTCCCTCTTTGTTTCAATTACTATAGAGTTTTGACCACAATGTGGTAAGTGCTACCTATCAGTTTCATTACCAGGAGGACTCGATATAGAAAAGAATGCAAAAACAGATACAAAGATTATAAAAATATTTAAATCTCTCTCCCTCTTCCTCTTCTTCTCTCTCCTCCTGTGTGTGTGTATGTGTGTGTGTGTGTGTGTGTGTGTGTGTATGTGTGCATATTCGAGTATATGCCTGTATGACTGATTGATTTTGGAGCTTGAAGTCCATTTGTTAGGTATATATAACCATTTCAACTATTTGAGAGAACACTGATCAGTGGGGTTAAAAGAAATGCTTATTTATATTCACAGGAGGGGAAATACGGCTACTGTTTCATAAAATGTATACAAATCACTGCAGGGAAATGGATAGATCTAGAAAAAATTATATTCAGTGAAGTATCCCAGAAACAGAAAATTAAGCACCATATGTACTCCATAATAGTGACATATTCAAAAATAAATCTCTATAATACCTACAGTAATTGCAAAGATTATAAGCAAGAAGGAAGGGGAAGAAGGGTCCCCAGACCATCTGAATCTCTCCCCATCTTAAAGCTCAGGGAAATTAGTGGAAGAAGGGGCAGTAAGATTTGTAAGAGCTTAAAGATGGGGCGAAGCAATGATATACAATATACTCCATACAAGTTAGGGCCACAGTAGCCATAATCAGACTTTGCATGACCTGTGCAGTGACTGACATGTCCCAAATCTAGCATGGATCACAGGCATTAGGATCCTTAGAGGCAAGGGACTAACAGCCATAATAGTGTTCCCATACTAAAGGGGAGCCCAAGAAAGGGCTCTGGGTAATGTCACTGAGTCCTTACGTCTCACCAGATTGGAGGACGCAGAGGGAAGTTTGACATTCACACTAATGGATGCTCCAGGGAGGTAGGGGGACCAGGGTACCTATTAAGCTTATATGATTGGGAAAAAAATAAATAAATATAATAAAATTTTTTAAAATATACACAAATCAATTTCAAATGAGAATAAAGACTTGAAAACATTTTTAAGAAATGCATGATCTTGTCTGAATGACCTTGCAGATACACAGTGGTTTGCTCCCTCTGCACTGTGTCAACTTGCTTCTCTGAACTGCATTTCCTAAGATTTTTCTCCCAGTTCTTCTCATTTACCTTGGTGATAGAGGCCCCACTGGATCTGCTTCAGATAAACCTTACTGCAATCAGAAAAGACAAAAGTGTCCTCACAGTTTATGTCTGAACTCCTCTATCTGCTGGGAAATGAGCTCCAAGCTCCAGAACTGGACACAGAGCTATCCTCCTAGAAATGCTTTTGGCCTATTTGTGATGTAATTACCTTATTCTCTGAAAGTTTCTTTAGCTCCAAATCAAACAGAACTTGCCTCACAGTGTGCTTTACCATGTAAATAGTCATGTGTGAACTCTGATCAGATATCTGCAGCTACCATAGAAACAGTTCTTTCAAATATGTTAATTCTTTCTCACTAGTTCTGAGGCATGATTTGAATCCTATATTCTGATAAAATTGCAAATATTTGCAAACAGTGAGATTCTAAATTTAAAATTTCATGAGTTCAATAAACAGCAATCATATATTCACATTTTATCTAAAATTATTACTTTCCTTTTGAAAATTCATCTTTCTGTGATTTAGTCTCTGTTTTTGACTCTTTTACAAATGATACATCCAAATAAGTCATATATTATTTAAGGATTGAAATTTATTGTTTTTGAAATAAATTGTACAATTGGAATATATCCAGAAAATTACCGAATCTATCTGGAATAAATCTAAAAATTAGAAAAAAGTAATATTCTAATTTAAAATATCATGTCTTTTATGTATTTTATATATTTGAGAAATAGGAGGACAAAAAAGAGAGAGGGTAAGTTCTCATGCTACATGAATGGAGGTCAGAAGTCACTTCCCCATTTCCAACATGTGGACTTCCAGAGCTCAAATCCACATCATCAGGTTTACAAACAGGTGTTTTATTAGCTTAGCTATCTTGTTGGCCGAGTAAAATAGGTTTATTAAATTTTAACTTTCAAAATTTAAAGCTGAAATGAAGGTAACATTGTTTATTTTGTATTTTAATAACCCTTTCTTCCCATTTGCCTTAGTTCATAGTATAAAACCTTCATATCATTAGTAACAACGTTAGTATTTATACTAAACAAATAATGTCTGAACTCACGTCATGTATATATACTTTCCAAATCAAGCATTCGATTTATGAAAAGTAATGGAATTGTCAACTTTTCCCAAGGGTTTTTCAAGTGTCCATTTTCTCCCTTTGTCTGTCGGAAACATTGCCTGTTGAAGACCAGGATGCTGTTTGACTTACTCATCTCTGCATATACAGCATTCCTCAATTGCATTATGGCCTACCGCAAACACAGGAAATAAAATGGCTGCTGACTTGATAAATCTCTTCATGCTAATCTTAATGTTCCTTACAATTCACTATCTTCCCTTTCCCAGACTTTATTCAGTTAAATATTAACAGTTTTCATATCTTCTTCCCTAATCTTTAACACACAAAGAAAATAGATTTTACAAATTCTTTTCAGGATTTTTTCCTTTTCTCACAGTCAGAAAATTGAGTGCTAAAAACTGAGACTATCACTTGTACATGGAAATTATATTTAAAAACATTACTTGTCAAAATGTAATTTAAAAATAAATCAAAGTACTCATTACAGGGAGTTAGCAGGCATGTACACAAATCTGAAGAAATCAATGATCCCCAAGCCACAAAGAGGAGAGTGTCTTCTGACTTTCACATACCTGCCATTAGTTGATATGTCTTCTCTCTCTTTTCCTGTCCTCTCCTCTCCTCTCCTCTCTTCTTCTTTCCTCTCTTCCCCTTTCTCTTTCTAATTAGTTAAATATTAAAAATATATATACATATATATATCAGACTTCTGGAATATATCACAGTTGTCCTGCACAATTTAAATACAGTTTAACAAAAAGGATATTTATATTAGCATAGAGAAAACATAGACCATATTAAAGAAGTTTACATAAGTAGAACTGTTAACACGCACGAGGAAAAGGAATCAGTTTGGAGAACTTTGATATATTATCCTGTGGAGAGGACCACAAAAACAAAGACTTGTAATCTTTGGCTTAGGGAGGAAACTAGGCCAAGATGGCCACATAAGATGTTGGCAGGAAACAGAATCATAGCAGTCTCTATGCCCCCTCTCTGATCTCTGGTAGAGGATTTTGAAAGGTTACTCACAATCATGTCACATGATTGTAGGGCCTTTTGAGTGTTACAATTTGTGCATGTCACCCATGATGGTCAGAGAATTGTGTAAGAAGCTTGAAGAGTTGATCAAAATGACATAGAGAATACCTAGCAAAGTGATTACCTGAGAATAAGTTAAAGAATCACATAATTCTTTTAATTTCAGTTGTTTGGCATTAACATTTAATCAAAGGTTTCTGTAAAATAGCTTATTTAAATCAATATTACCAAAATAGTTGCTATATAAATCAATTAAACTTGTTTTCAAATAGGATGAAGCTAGAAGCTAGAAATCAAAGACTTTGTGTAGGTATCTCCCTTTCCAACAAAGCACATTCTGAAATTGCCTTCTGTTATGAAATGTTGACAGTATAAAGCTGTTCTGATGTGGTTCATGAATTCTGCCTACACTTTTTGATATAACTGTGCTCTTAATTTAATCTATTCAATGACAAAATTGGTTTCATATCTCCAATGCCAGTCTGGTACATATGGTATATAGGCTGCATTATTTTATTCTCCTATTACTTGTTCTTGTGTTTTTACTTTTTATTTGTGTTGTGTCAATATGATCAGTTGCCCCACATTCCTTTAGATCCATGCTTTCCAGCTTTAACATGCATTGCATCAACTAGATGGCTTGATGAAATACAAGATCTGTGCCAGTCTTTGATTCACAGGGTACACACTGGATTCAATATTTTATATTTTAAACAATATGTCCAGCTGCTGTGGTAATGTGGAGATAAGAATATGCAGATCACTATCATTTGGCATTTCACATTTCCATATTACATAATCATAAACTTATTTTTCCTTTTAGCCAATCTATTAATAATTTTTGAGATAAGATCTCACTATGTCTGGTCTCAAACTCATTGTGGTCATGAATAAGCTTCCAGGAGCTAGATTACAGGTGTACAGGCATGTACTATAGAATGCAGTCTCAGAAAATGGTAAAATTCTACGCTTTTAAACAAAGTTTCTCAACATTTCGGAAGCATGGAAGACAAGAGATTCCCTGATGTGACTCATTCAAAAGAAGTGTCAGCAAAATAAAATAAAATAAAATAAAATAAAATAAAATAAAATAAAATAAAATAAAATAAAATAAAAGACTCTAGAAAGGATTCAAGACAGCTGAAAAAAAGCAGAGAAACAGAAGAATAATGGTGAGATCAGGAGTAAGCCAAATCAAAACTGGAATAGACCTGATCATAAGGAAGAGAAAACAGAAACCTTCTGTACAAGGCAGGGTCAAACAGCTCTATTAAAAAGAACCTGACAATACTTCAAAGAGGGCAATCTCAAGGTTTTCAAAGAGCTCATATTTAGTTGTGCCTTTTGGTGATACTGTGGCTTCCGCAGAGATATATGTGATCAGTGCACAGGAGTGTCCTGGCTGAAAGAATTTCAGCCACCATCTTAAAAGGGAAAATACTATTTTCCTTATAACTGAGCATTCCCTGTGATATGTGCTATGGATTTGGGAGTCATCCAAAGATCCATTATAGACCAAAAGTTAAAATTAATAACTGAGAGGCTTTATAAGAGAGAGAAAGAGAAAGAGAGAGAGAGAGAGAGAGAGAGAGAGGGAGAGAGAGAGAGACTCGTACCAGGGCTTACACACACTGGCAGGGTGAAATGTGTGTAGCCCCAAATTACATTTTTACACAGTTTTTATATCCAAGAGATAAAGGAGGTTGTAAACCCCCTCTTGGGTGTAGATCTATTTATTGACTCTTTGGCATGCCAGCAAAACAGTTTATCAGGCAGTGTTTACAGTCTTATCAGCATGCAGGCTTCTTGGAGACTCTGTGGCCAAAGGACAATGCAGGCTCTCTGGCCAAATGACATTTCAGAGGGGAATTCCAGAGAATGATAGGGGAGTGGGCATTTTTTATTCTCTATTAGCAATTTCTCAGGTTTAAGAATTCCTTTTTAAGATTTTAAGATTTTCCCTTTTATGCTTCTCCTCCACATTATGAAAACAGGTAACAATTATTAGTCAGACAGTCTGAATTCCACCTGCCTTAGCATCAGGTCAACAGACAGCCCTGGAAAACAGTTATAGTGAAAAGAAGGTATGGGCACTGGAAAAATGAAAGTTCAGATGTTGGGATGCTCAGCCTAGACCAGGAAATATACAGGGAAAAGTTGGTGTCTAAGAGCATATCTTAACCATATCACCAGAGAAATGACTTGGGAGATAAATGAGTTTGAGGTAAGTGGGTAGATCAATCTTTGAGATTCAGTGTTGTAGAATCTTGAATTTTCAAACTCCATGCTTTAACATAAATCTGGATCCACCCATCAAGGTGATTTCTATTTAGTGTGTTTTGAAAGCATAAAGTTCAGTCTGCTCATAGAGCACTCAGTTGTAGCTATTTACTTCATGCTGAATTAAGCCTGAAGATGTGGTATCTTAGTTTATGCATATCACCTTTGAGGGTCAGAAAATTTGGGGAGAAGAGTTGATCTAAATGATATGTACAGACTATCCACCAAAGTAATTACATGAGTGTTAAGTCAAATCATCATATAATACTTATAAATTCAGTTGCTTGGAATTATCATTTAATCATAAGTTTTTTGTGAAATAACTAATGGTGAATTTAAATTTATATTTTAAGAATAGGCACCATTAAAACAAGAAAATTAGCCATGTCAGAGGACACAGAATAAGGAGTTTCTTGAGGGCAGCAAAGAACCAGCCCACAGTTAGCAGAGGCTCCTGATATGTTAAGCAAGAAAGTTGATTAAAAATACAGCTCTGTGCAGAATTTGGACACTTGTCTAATGCAGGCTCGACACCCGTATAAAATAAGATGTACATTGGTTCTCTCCTCCATCCATGTATGCTCTGGTCTCCAGTGTAAATATGGATCAAAAGGCAAGAGTGAGGGGAGATGAGCATAAGCATTCATAGATATCTGTTCCCTACTATGAATACATTGTTGCCAGCTGCTTTTTTTTTTTTTTTTGCTTCTGTACCAATTTCCTACCATGATGAATCCGCTGTATTCCTTGAAAATGTAAGCCAAAATCAACCATTCCTTTCTTAATTTGATTTTGACAGTTAACTGGTTATAAGGAGTGTGAGTCTAAACTGAGAATTACATTGAAGTTGTATCTCTGCTCAAAAGCAGCCCCATGAAAGTGATTCACTGAGATCAGCAAAAAAGGTTGATACATCTGTGCTCAAAGAAAGGAACCAGTTCTATCCTAGGCTTCCAGGAGAACCTGATGACATTGTTCACACTGTATTGATTTTTTAGGTCAATAAACCCAGGAGGAGTAGGAGTCAGGGAGTTTTATGCCTTTTTTTTTTTTTTTTTTTTTTTTTTTTTGAGACTCACTTGGGTCAGGTACTATGTATCAAGATCTGAGTCCTTATGAGGAGATTCTAGAGGCTATTGCATACAAATGTGAAAGTAAAGCTTAAGTATCAATGAAGATGCCTAAATGCTACAGATTCTAGTAATAATAGATGCCCTCTAAAGTCTGAGGTATAGAAGGGTGTCCACCTACAAGGAAGATTATGGGTGTTGCAGACAGAAGAGATGGAGAGGAAAAAAAACACCCAATCCCTTTTAAGGACAGCTGATTTCATTATAAGCCACAGATGCCAGATATGGAGATAGAGTATTTGCAGATTTCTCTGTTGTACTATGGTCATATATTGCTCATATCATTTCTTTATACGTTCCTATTTTTCTTTTGTGTAATGGTAATGTTGACTATGTACCATTATATATTGCAAATATGTAACTTTTTTATTTTGTAGGAGTTCACAATGCAGGTATTGCCTTGAATCTCAAATGCAACTTGGATTTTACACTTTTAAGCAGTATTGGAATTGTTTAAAAAAGAACACATAAATGTGTTTTGCATTAGATGTACCATGGGCCTATAAGCATAAAAAGTGGCAGTTTATGGATTAAAAATTAGGTATGTGGGTGTCAAGTTGAAAAGGTATGTGTTTCTTTGATTTGATCATTAACTGGATGGAATTTAGAATCACTGTGAAAAAAAATCTTTGGACAGGTATGTGGGGATTTGCATAGATTAGGTTACTTGGTGTGGGAAGATCTAAACTAAGTAAGGGTAGGTGGTGCCTTTCTATGCAACAGGATCTTTGACTAAACAAAAATAAACAAGATGATCACAAGCATTTCCCTGGTTTCTGCATTCTGAATGTGGATGTAATGTAACCAGTTACTTTCTACTCTTGGAAATATATGTCCCCTGCCGTGAAGTACTATGTTCTTTCATACAATGATTCATAATAAACCCTCTTTCAGATATTTTGACTCAGCAATTAGATAAGTACCTAACACATGGAATCCATTCAACTAAATAATAATAGAGAATCCCAAATATAGAAAAGGAAATGTACATCAATTGAAGTATTTAGAACTTCAAATATATATGACCAGGAACCTCTCCATAACATATTCAAAGCAGTAAAAAATTAAAATATAAAGGGGTAAAACATACATCAACCTGAAAGACATACAGTTCAGAATGTCATTAAGTCTTTTATCAGCAACCCTGGAAGCCAGGAAAGCATGGAATGATACATTCCAAGTTATGAGAGTAATTCAATCAATGAATATTACTTTGTCCAGGAAAGTTATTTTTTAAATGATGGAAAAATATGAACAGTTCAAAAAATACATAAAACAACGTTGGTTCATGACCTTTAAGTCAGAGCTACAGAAAATCTGTAAAAGGGTACTTTATTCATAGTTATGAAGAGATCTTGGTCAAAAAAGTGATTCAGTCATAATACATTTAATGAGATAAAATAATGGTGAGCTAGAAAATTTTAAAACTAAATTTCTATCTGTAATGACCTTCAATGAGAATAACTTCTGCTCCCAAAAAAGAAAGACAGGCAAAGTAGATTTAAAAAAAAAAAAAAAGATCATGATGCTGTAATCTGTTGAATTTAAAAAGCATAGCTCACTAACAAACAGTGCATGTCAAAGTATGAAAATTAATTCATTGGGATGTGTGAAGAGAGAAACTCTTTACAACTCATGGAGGAAGCTAGAGGAAGCTAACTAGTGTAGCCTCTGTGGAAATCAGTGTAGCACCTAAGAGAGTAAAAATAGGACTGACCATATGAACCAATTACACCCTTCCTGGATAGGTATCTGAATGTTGGTAAGATCAAATACCACATAAATACTTGCAAGTCAATGTAGGGAACACTGAAGCCTGAGGCTCTACTTTCTTGAGATGGTAGATGGGACACTCTCAGTGGTCAACAATAGCATCAGCTCTCCTGTGCTAATAGGATTTGTCTACTGCAGGCCTTCCCAGAATAGGAGCCAGGGTGGTTCTCATCCTATGAGAGGTAGGCCAGAAGGAAGAGATGTTTTCTGCATATCTCTTCCTATTCTTTTGAGGCCATTAATACATATTCGCATGTTTAAAAGATGAGTACAGAGCTTTGTACTCAGTTGCTGACCTCTGTACATATAGTAGCCTGTTCTTTCTCCACAATATATGAGACCATTAGAGCATATTAGCCTGTTTAAAGATTGTTGACCTTATCCTTGGCTGTAGTCTATTCCTCCCAAAGTATGTGATGTCATCTATCTGCCCAATGTATACATGTCACCTCCCTTCTTCATGGTAGATAAGGGAATTAGATTTAAAAATAAATATGATTTTGGTTTCAGCTTTTTCAGTACACCCTCTGACCCAGCGTTATGGTTGAATTTCGATGTCAACTTGACAGCTGCAGACTGTTTGGGGGCAGCTGTGGAAGGTTAATGGTTAGAATGGCCCCTGAACAAGTCTACAGGTACTTGACTGACTGCTGTGGAGAACCCATCCTACAGTGGGTGATACTTTCCAGTGGACCAGATAATAGGAGGTGCAAGGAGGAGGGACTTGCTCTTCCCTTTCTGATGTTGACTTGCTATACAGTCCGATCTGCATGCACGTTGTTTGCCTTTAGAACGTCTGGCCTTCTTGGTTGCTGGTGCTTCTGCCTCCGTCCTTGGCTAACTTAGAACTTCACCTTTTCCATCACATTGTTACTGTTCCCGCTACCTTTGGAGCCTGGTCTCTAGGCCTTGCTGCTGTTCACTGTTCATCACCGAAGTTGGAGCCCAGCTGCTCTTCACCAATGTTGGAACCCAGCATGTTCAACCCTCCAGAGGAGCAAAGGCTTGAGACCTTCTTGGAATCTTTTGGCTTTGTGGAATATTCCAGCCAGAAAATAGTGAAGGACACTATTTTTATTATTTTTAATAAACTTATTTATATATACTACATTCTATAGATTCTGTTTCTTCAGTAAACCCTGACTAATACACCCAGCCTGACTCAATTCCCACTGATCCCACTCCTGAGAATCCACTCAGATAAGTAAGGTAAATGCACTGGTCACCCATGCCCTCAAGTCACTAATTATTGCTATGCTAGTGACCATAGAGACCTTTATCAGAATAAGGTATAGAATTGTGGAATTTTATTCAATTGTAAAGAAAGCTGGATACAATTGGGGATATATTAAGCAAAATAAACCAAGTCTAGAAAGTAAATATCCCACATTTACTGTCATATGTAGATGGGGAAGGGCACACTGGAGATAAAGCAGAGTAAGGGTCGGTTGATTTACTTCTAAAGAAAAAGGGCTTATTAAAGGGATAGGAGCACATGAAGAGGGGAAAGAATAAGGAAAGGAAATAATACAGTTTTAAAAGATATTTTTATGTTTTCTGTTACTTAAAAGAGATTTTCATTAATTAAAATGAGGATTTTGCAGATCTGATTTGAAATAGATCTGCCTTGTTTCGTTTTATGAAATTTCAGCATTTTAACATTAAGGTAATACTTCTTGCTCTATCATTCCATGCAGGTGGGTAGATGGGGCAGGAAGAGAGACAGACAGAAAGAATCATGTTTTCCTAATAAATCCACTCCCACAAGCATTAATCCATTCATGGTCTAATCATTTGTTAAATGTCCTCCTTTTTATTTTTTATTATTTTATTTATTTTTTTAGTTTTACAAGCATATTGAGTATTATTAATCCCTGTTACCCTGCATTCCCCCTCCCTCCCTCCCATTTCCCTTCCTTTCCTTCATCAATCCATTCCACTCCCTCCCACCCTTCTACCTGGCCTTGTCTATGGATCTCAGGGTTCCTTCTGGTTTGTCTACTCTTGTGAGGGTTCAGACTTCTTTGTAAATGCCCCTTTTTTACATGCAAACTCACCTAGGTATGAGTTTTAAAGCAAGTAAATTCTAACTATGGTGGGTGTTGTTGCAGTTGATGTCTGTATTTACATTTCACATGGTTAATTTAAGTTGATCTTACAGTAATCAAGCAAATGAGGTTGGTCAAATATTGATATCCAGTTGATATTTAAAATTTAGAGTTCTGTGGGGCTGGAGAGGTGGCTCAGGGGTTAAGCCTCTGCCTTGCAGGCGGAAAGTCCAGAGTTCAGATCCTCGACCCCACATATAGACACCAGGCAGAAGAGGGGGCGTCCTGCGTTTCTGGTCCTGGTAGGGCGGAGCCTGTGATTCCTGGGGCAGAGTAACAAGGAGGAGGTGAAGGCAGTCCATGGTGGTTCCCGAATTCATCCATGGTTCTACACACATCTACACACACACATACACACACATACATACACACACATACATACACACACATACATACACACATATACATAAACACATGCGTGCACACACATACACACACAATTGAATAAATAATTTTAAAAATTTAGAGTTCTGCTACTGTACTGGTTATTCTTATCTGTTCCTATGAGAAAACACCCAAAGCTAAGCAATTTCGGGGAGAAAGGGAGATTTATTAAGCTTACTGTTCAGAAGAGAGATACAGTCTTTCATGGCAAATATGGCATTGCTGGCTGGCAGAAGCTGGAGACAGACTACATCACATCAATCCTCAAGACTTAGAGTTGTTAGACTGACTATTGCAAAAGTGAACTTCTCCAGAAGGTAGGGGAGGACTAATTCACCTTGAAGCCCAACCCCTGTGACTGCCTTCCTCCAGTAAGGCTCCACCTCTAAAGGTGCCATGACTTTCCAAAACACATGAGACTATGGGGGACACATTTTAAACCATGACAGTTTCTGAAAACCCTATCGATAAAATCAAGTTATTGCATCACCTTAAATCTATTATATGAAAAATAATGTGTTTTAGTTACCGACTTTGAAATAACTGACAACAAATATTTGGTCAGTAATACATTTAAGACAGTGTTTATCATTGATAAAATCAATCATATAGTATTCAAATCATCAATGATTAATTCTATTTTGTATTTAGAGCTATGGATTTCAGAAATAGCATTGGATAAGAAAATAGAAAGAGTTCATGTGCATGAATATTTATTGACTTAACTTTTCAATAAGTTATGCTTCATCAAGAATTTATCTTATTCTCAGACTTGTTCAGTTTTAAATGCCCTCATATGTTTGGAATGATGTTTTTGGTTGTATTTTAATTGCTTAGCACAATATGTAATACACAATAGAAGTTGTATATCTATTCATTAGTTATCTATAACCTGGTATCTATCAGTTGTTTGCCTGTCTATCATTCAGAGTACTATTTAAGCAGTTGCATACCAGAAAAAGCCCAATTCATACATGGATTGTCACTCTCCAGCAGAGGCCTCTTCAAGGGTGGAAATGTTTTCATGAAAGTACTTTTACCTGCTGAAACTAGGGCATATTTTTAAAATGGCATTTAATTGGCTGAAATCTAAATTAAGGTACCTATACATTGTAAGTAGATATACTATGTTGGCATATTCGAAGAACAGAAAGCATAGTGGGGAAGCTAGTGACTGGAGATCTAATCAGAAGGATGTATGCCAAGACCACGCTTCCAGTGAAGGTCCAGACATGAATGGTGTTACTAGTATTCTCCCACCACCCCCTGCCAGATTCTCCTATTGTAGATGACCCATTTTGATTATTTGTGAGGTGTAAGATAAAGTCTGAAAGAAAACCTTGAAATTATAGAGCTTCAAGAAGGATAGAGCCTGGTGGGGCTTGCCGGGGATGGGAATAAGAGAAGAATGTGTTTTCTTGAGAATAAGACAGAAGTGGAATGAACTGGTCAGCGGTCCTTCTTCCAGATAGCCAGCAAAGGATCACACAAGGCAGTGCAATTGCATCTGACAGAGAAGCAACCTGCTGAGAGTGATCTTTGAAGGTGCAGTGGACAATACTTCTTGTGAGGGCTCCTTATAGGGATACAGCAGTGGATCTTCGGAATGATTTTGTGTAGGGTGACATCCCTGCAGTGTACTGGTCTTCACAGCTCTGAACAGGATAATATGCATCAGTGAGAACATGTTAAGTTTCCCACTTTCCTCATCTGCTGGTGGGTATGAATGCTGCGTCATGAAATTTCCCAAGGAGAGCTTACAGTGGTGTGTCACTTATAATATTAACTGAAACTTGTGCATTGTGGATGAGACAGTGTCTAGATTGAACATGTGATGTCATGTGCTTTAAATCACTCTATAATTTAGAATTGCTTTTAATATAAGAGCTTGAAAAACTGATTACTTATATGTAATCCAACACCTTCATCACATTTAAAAGTAGATGAAACACAGATTCAAGTTGACATCATATTCTTTTTCTTTCTTTCTTCCATCAGCTAAAAATTCAAGCACAGCAAAAAGCTACAAGAAAACTGATAAAATGTCCCCTCATCTATGGATATTAATATGTAAAGCTACCTTCACATGTGCAATGAAGGGACTATAATTAGAGAACATAAAAAGTACTTTTTAAATTAAATGTTGGGAGCTCTGTAACCTCAGATTAAATACGAGCAACTTCCAGTGAAGTGAATGAAAGAGGTGCTTTACAAATCATCCCTGGGGAAATAACTCTCCCATTAATAAATCGAAGCTTTCAGTGGAGAGTTTTGTCTGCTCTCTCTTGAGTTGCTGTTACTCATACAGTCCAGAGAGTAGTTATAGCAAAAGCAAAGTTATGATTTTTTCTCTTTTCATAAAAGCAATGCATTGATCATTGTTTTAATCATTCTTTTTCAAGAACTATTCCGTTTAAAGAGTAACAGAATTTAGTGCCTGTAAGAAGAAAGGACAAAAATATCAGGCAAAATGGCAAGATTAGAAAGATCTTGAGTGCAGTGAGATTCACTGGAGTCACATTGAAGGAGAATGTTTCTTTCTGGTGGCTTTGCACATAAACTCTGACTTCAACCCTGAGGTTCTCAGCCTTGACTTCTTATTGCTGTTTTCTTGAACTCTTCTGCCAAGATATACTAAGAACTGAACCTAGAATCCTAAGAAGAAATAAAACCCATTTGTTCCTCTGAGTTGAGTCCTATATTTGTTCTGCAATAGGAAGATCAATCTAAAACACCCTTTAATCCATTCATTCACTAAATGCAACCAAACTGTTTAAAAGATCCATAATATATCTGCTAGTGTAGTAGCTACATAATGGTTGTAAAAGAGCAACAAGGTGTATGCATATTTGTGTATATGAATGTGTATATGTCTGCATTTCATGCAGCTGAACTTACTCTTGGGTCTGTCTAGAAGATGGTACTAAAATCCTAACATCCTTCTGTCATTCATACTCTTCAAAGGTAGCATCTCACATTTAATACCTTGTTTTTTTTTTTTTTTTTTTTTTTCCTGATACAATGTATTTACATTTACTCTTTTTTTCTTGGAATTTTTTCCCTCAGGTTCATATCATCACTTGGATTTCAAATTAAAATGACCTCATCCCACAGTCACTTCCAAGGTCCTTCACTCCAGCACACTCACTGTTGTTACATTAATTATTCCATAATTTTTATATGATGTACAAAATATTTTTAGAAGTTTATTACAGTATTGACTTTGATTTTCTTGCTCAGCCTCTTCTCCAGTTGCAGGATTTGAGCAGTCTTAGCCACTATCATAGACCAACACACAGTACAGTCAAAATTAGTTCCTATATTTCTCTCTTGCTATATGTATGCTTGCCTCTGTACTCTATATACATATATATACAAATGTTTAAAATGCAAGGCTAGAAATGAAGTTGATGGTTCTCACAATGCATTAGTCAGTTGTTAATTGTTAAAGGTTTCCTTCCAGAGTTAGAATTGCAGTCTGTTGCTATTTCCACCCAATAATTTTACGTAGCTCACCTGAGCTAAATGCTAGCCTAGGTGACTTATGAGAACTTCCCAACATCAGTGATTTTCTGCCCCCTTTTCACAAATACAGTCTCCTGGGAAGACTACAAAATATGTTCATGCCTTCATGTCATCATCAGAGATTGTGATATATTACTTGTAACTTGGAAGATAGTGTATTAGGAAACAGGGGTATGTTTACCCAGGGCATGACATCTTTTTTTTTTTTTTTTTTAAGTATCTCCCCAGACTGATTTTATTGTGCAACCACAGCTGAGGAATACAGCTCTAAGGAAATTGAGTGACATAAGACCAAAAGCAGATGAGCTGACAGTTTTCACAAAGCTTCACTCTAAAAAGTGCTTTGAGTATTAGATGCAATGTTTTTTAAATTACCTCGATAAAATCAGAATATCATAGAGACTGTATGCTGTGCATCACAGCAAAGTGTGTGAGTATCATTATTAGGAAACAGGTTTATGCTCCCTAATAGGATGAGAGAGAGTCTGAGCATTTTTCCACAGGAAAGTAACACTTTATTTTCCCCATACATTTTCCCCATAGCCCTGAATTATGGAAAAGAAAAGTAAAATGGAGCCCTGGAGGAGCCCTAGAGGAAAACCACATGAGAGAAATACCATGCTTTATAAGCGCATGCTGAGCCACACAGCTGTAGAATCATTTCTTAACTTGGCTCTGCTGCATTCCCAACACTTCTGATTCAGGCCACAATTATGTAGGACAACAAAATATTGCTAAATAACAACTATAATAAAGTAACTATAATATGATGAGAGTGAATTGCTTAGCACAGTGCTAAAGTTGGTGCTTTGCATACATTAGTATTAATACATTTTATCTGCAAATAATTCATCCAAGTTAACATTTTGAGGCTGCAACTTACAAGTGAACAAAAAGGTTGAGTAAATTGATGTGTTGAGAACAACCAAATAATGATGGGTGACTTTTTCCTTCTTTTTTTCTTTAATTAAGAATTTTTCAAATGCAAACAAAATGTGTTTATGTCCATGTCACAAACCTTTTTCCTCACTGCAAACCTCCCCACCTTTTTCCCTCACTCTTCTGACCCACCCTCCTTGCTTGCTTCCTCTCCTCTCCACAATTCAATCCATCCAGGTCCCTCCCAACCTTCTGCTCCTCTGCATGTGTGGAACAGAGGACTCCCTTTGGGGGTGCATGTGTTGGTAAAGTAGTCAAGTCAGTGTTGTAGTATGAGATAGGATTAGAGCAACCATGCTGGGATGGGTCTCTCAAGGTCTTTGAAGGTCTTTGGAATTCCCGAAGGACATCCCCCACTGCTGGAATCACCCTGAAGGAACACTCCTGTTGAGGAACTGACTCCTCCCAGAGATAAGATGGCCAACTTCTCTAAGAAAGGATTATGGAAATGAGCTCTCCATATCAAACAAAGTGACCTCTAGCCCACATGGGCCCAAAAGCAACTGGGTTGGGCCCCAATGGGTATTAATTAATGGGAAAAAGCCAGTTTCTCAGGCTTGTCTAGGCGTATAAATATACCTGGCCCTAGCAGCCATCTTTGGGACCCTAGCCAAAGATGGTACTCAAGGTGCCATGGGTTCTTTTACTGCTGCCTACTTCTCTTGAAGGCTCCCTAGCACCTCATAGCACTCCAGTGCCATGAGCTCTGTTTCATGTCTGCTTCTCATGGAGGCGCTGTTCATGTTTTAGATTTGAGCCATTCTGACTGGAGAGAGATGATATATCAGGATTCAACTCACAATTCCCTTATGACTAGGGAAGTGGAACACTTGTTAAGGTGTTTGTTAGACATTTAAATTTCATCCTGAAATTTAAAATCTTAGGCCCAATTTTTAAATTGGATTGTTTACATATTTAGTACTTAATATTTTGAGTACTTTGTGTACTCTGAATATTACCCCTCTATCAGATATGTAGTTAGTAAAGTTTTTCCTCCATTCCTTAAGTTGCCTTTTTAATTAGTCAACAGTATGTTTTGCCAAACAGAAGCTTTTGAATTTCATGATATCTTACTTATTCAGTGTTGGTCTTATTTCCTATGCATTTGGATTCATATTCAGAAAATGCTGACCCAGACTAATAAGTTTAAGTATATTCTCTGTTCTTTCTTCTAGAGTTTTGATAGTCTCTGGTCTTTGGTTCATTTGGAGTTAATTTTTACTTATGGTAAAAGGTAAAGTTCTAATTTCATTCTACTGCATGTAGATAACCAATTTTACCATCATCATTTTTTTCAGGATGTGGTCCCTTTTCCAGTGTTTTTTCTGTGTACCTAATTCAAAAAAATCATTTGACTATAGGTGTATGGACTTATATATCTTGGTCTTTAATTTTAATTAAATGATTTATGTGTCTGTTGTGGAGCCAATACCATGTTATCTTTATTGCTATGGATTTGTGGTATAGATTAAAGTCTGGTAAGGTGATACCTCCAGCAGAATTTTTATTACTCAGGGCTATATTGACTGTTGTGGATCTTTTGTGCTTTCATACGACTTTTGAGATTGTGTTGTCAATTTCTATGAAGAGTTGCCTTGGAATTTTGATTGGTATTGCATTGTTTCTGTATATTGCTTTTGGTAGGATAGTCATTTTTAATTTTCCGTTTAATTTTCACCTTCTGTGATTTCTTTATCTTCAAAGTTTTAAACTTTTCATTGCATAGGTCTCTCACATCCTTGTTTGGTTATATTGAAAGGTATTTCCATTTTTTTTAGTCATAGAAATTATTTCTCTTAGGTGTTTCTCACTTTGGTCATCTGTTCTGTATAGGAAAATCATTAATTTTTGAACATTATTTTTATAACTTGCCACTCTACTGAGTTTATTTTTTAGTTCCAGGAGTATCCTGGTGGAACTTTCAGGTTTTCTCAGGTATAGAATCATGTCATTTGCAAGTATGGGTATTTTTATTTCTTCCTTTTCTATTTTTACACATTTTATTTCTATTATCTTTTTACTATAACTAAGCTTCAAGTGTATTAAACAGAAGTTGTAAGAGTGGGCAGCCTGTTTAGTTCCTGATCTAAGTGGTTATACTTCAAGTTTTTCACTATTTAAGATGATCCTTGCCATAGGCTCATTACTTATGGTCTTCTATGTTGATATATGTCTTTGCTATGTTGATATATGTTCCTTCCATCCTCAAGGACTTTTATCATAATGGTATATTGAAATTTGTCAAATTTTTCTGCATCTGTCAAGATAATAATGTGATTTTTGCCCTTTCATTTTTATATGAGGAATTAAATTTATTGATTTGCATATAATGAACCAGACTTGTGTTTCTAGAATATATCAAATCTGGTCATAGTGAATTATGTTTTTTATATGTTTTAGTATCTAATTTTCTAAACTTCTGGTGAAGATCCTTACATCTCTGTTCATCAATAAGATTAGCCTATAATGTTATTTTTGTATTGTGTCTTTATTTGATTTGGGTATCAGTGCAATATTGATTGGAAGTGTTTGGAAGTATTCTTTCCTCTTCTATTTTGTGGAATAGTTGAAGTATTAGTGATGCTAGCTGTTCTTTAAATATCTGGTAGAATTCTGTAATGAACCCATATCATCCTGTATTTTTTGTTTGGGAGATTTGTAATTATTTCTTTAACTTCATTATTTGTTATAGAACTATTTAGATAATTCAATTCATGTAATTCAACTTTGACATGTTGTATGTGCTTAGAAATTCATTCATTTCTTTCTGATTGTCAAATATAATGGAGTATAAATTTTTGATATATGACATTATGATTCTCCAAATTGTTGGAGAAATCTCTAATTTTGATAATTTAGGATTTCTCTCTTTTGGGTGTGGTTATTTTGGCTAGTTGTTTATTAATGTTATTATTTTTTCATAGAATTAGCTCTTTGATTGATTGATTCTTTGTATTATTTTCTTTGTCTTGACTTTGGATATTTCTCCTGATGTCACTAATATTTGCCCATATACTGCTTTTAGGATTGGTTGTTCATGCTTCTCTAAAATTTTCAGTTATATTGTTATTTACTTTTAATATTTCTATTTTTGCATGTAGATATTGAGTGCTATAAACTTTCTTTCACTGTATCCTAGAGATTTTGATATGTTATGTTTTTGTTATCATTAAGTTCATGGAAATTTTCCATTTAGACTTCTGTCTTTAAACATTCCTCATTCAGTAACATAGTGCTTAGTTTCCAAGAGATTTGTGTACTTTCTGTCGTTTATGCTGTTATTGATGTCTAACTTTATTCAAAAGTACAAGCTATTATTTCAATTTTCATATAGATATAGATATAGATGATATAGATAGATATAGAGATAGAGATAGATGATGTAGATATAGATAGATATAGATATAGATAGATGCTTGTTTGCGGCCTAATATGCAGTCTATTTTGAAGAAATTTCCATGGACTTCTGAAAATAACATGTTTTCCTTGGTGTTAAGAGGGAAAATTTGGTAGATGCTGGTCTGATCCATTTGCTTTATAGTTTTATTTAGTTCTTGCATTACTCCATTCACTTTTGGGGATGGTAACCAATCCTTTGGTGAGAGTAGGGTTTTGATACCCTATTATTTTCATGTTTGGTTGCTTTAGATGTTGTTGGGTTTAGTGGGTGTGCATATTAGCTGTGTTTAGAATTGTGAAGTTTTCTTACTGGATTGTTCTTTTGAGAAATATGCAGTGTTTTTCTATCTATCTTATGATTTCTTTGGGTTTCAAGTATATTCTCTAAGATATTAGAATTGCTACTACTCCTGCTTTTTCTTAGTTCCATTAGCATTGAGTCCCTATGACCAGTCTATCACCCTGAGATTGTGCCTATCTTTTATGATGAGAAGAGTTCCTTGAAGTCATCAAATTGATGGCTCATGATTTTTAATCCATGTTTATAACCTACAACTCTTGTGTGAGGAGTTAAGTCCACTGATGCTCAAGGCTATAATTGAGAAATGTTTGTTGATTGCTGTCATTTTGTGATTTTTATATGTGTATTTCTTTGCCTAGTAGCATGCAGGCATTACTTTTTCCCTTTTCTACAATCCTGAGTATTTTTTCTAGTATCTACATTAGACCTTGTTTGGTTATCATTTAGGTTTTCCTTTATTTTTATAATGGATTTTTTTCTTTCAACTTCAACTATGACTGATAGTTTTATTGGATATAGCAGCCTGGATTAGCATTTGTGCTTATTCGTACTTGAAGTACATCCAAGCTCTTCTGACTTTCACTATTTACTATGAAAAAAAATCAGCTTTTATTCTAATAGGCTGACCTTTTGTTGCAGTTCACCTGCATGGTTGCTCATAAATCACCATCAAATGACTCAAGGGAACAAGGAGTTTATTGTCTCTTACAATACTGGTCACAATTCTGAATCCAGCATGCACAGGAGAGAGCATGCACCAACACCAAGGCCAAGGGAACTGGCTACACCATCTCTACATAATGGCTGAGAGAGGGACAGTCCTTAGTTGTCAGACTAGCATGTCTGGCTAAGTGTACAAAAAGATGCCAACTTTTTTTTTATTTTATTTTTTATTATTTATTCAATTGTGTGTGTGTGGTATGCGCATTTATGTATGTGTGAGTATGTATATGTGTGTGTGTAGAACCATGGACGAATTCGGGAACCACCATGGACGCCTCCACCTCCTCCTCGTTTACTCCGCCCCGGGATTCACAGGCTCCGCCCTACCAGGACCAGAAACACAGGCCGCCCCTGCTTCTGCCTGGTGTCTATACGTGGGGTCTAGGATCCGAACTCAGGACGTTCCACCTGCAAGGCAGAGGCTTAACCCCTGAGCCACCTCTCCAGCCCCAAGATGCCAACTTTCTTAATCAGCTCTCAGTATTTTATTCCAGAGTCTAGTCCCACCCACCATGTGCTGGGCCCTCCTCATCAGCTATCTCCTGCAGGCTTGCTCTGTGCCCAACTCAACCACTAATTCTTCACAAATGTGCCCAGAACTTAAATTTGATATCCAGGAAGTGGGGTATTGCTCATAAATGTGAACATGTTGACTTTGTGACAGATTTTTTTGATTGTTGATGGGAGGATGTTGTTTAAGGGTCAGTCTAGGATTTCTTATATGTGACTGTTGCAGTTCCTTAGGGATTTGTAAGACCACCTCTGTTTTGAAGGAGAAAGTGTTTTTGATCTATTTTTAAATGAGAGGGTGTTAAGTTTGATATGTGAGGTTTAGTTTAAGCATATGAATAGCTTTAAGAGGACAGACTAGGGTAGATATAACAACTAGTAGTAGATGGGTGACAATAGATGTTGGAGACGGAAGCTTTTAGGGATTTTTACGGAAATGTAAGGATAAATGACTGAGATCTGATTAGAGTAGGTATATGGAGCTCCTGCTTGCTATTTGGAGGACTGAAGCTAGAGGAATTATCACTTGAGAATAAATGAAAGATAAAATGGTTAGTTATCTTTTCATTGGGTGATAGAGCTGTTCTGTGTTAAATGGTGAGATATTCCTCAAGATCCTCAGATTTGTGAGGTTGGTCAACAACCTTTTGTTTCTTTTACTTCTAGTGATTCCTGGATCTTTCTGGAGCAGTTTCATGTCTATTAATGTAAATCTTAGGGTTGAAGTTGATCTGTAGCCTTAAATTCTGAGGGTAGGAGTCTTTGAGATGTGTGACAACCTTGGCATCCTTTGGTGATGAAGTATGTGAGGGCCACTGGTACCAAGATTTGGAAATATACTGGGAATGCACTGAGATGGATGGATTTTGTGATTAAAACCCTCTCCTTGCCCCTTGATAACATTGCTTCAAAGTACTACAAACAGATTCAATGCTATGTTATGCGCTAGGAAGAACACTAATGCTGGGAAATTTATAGCTAACCAATGACTCTGCAGTTGTTAATTCCAAAAGATTATCAGTTATTTTCTTTCATCTTTTCTGTCTTCCACAAAACACATCAGCCATATTTTTCTTGGCATAAGGAGGAACCATCCATTTTAGAGAAGGAGTCATATGACTCAAAGCTATGTACATAGATGACAATGTACATGGTCACAGAGCATAGCCAAACAGCAGAGCCAGGCAGTAACTGAGTCACAGTTCCTGAGCTGAGGCAGATAAGTCAACACTCAGTAGGCAACATCCTCATCATGAAATCCACACCACCGTAGAGCAAAATTTAGTTACAATTTTAGGGAATTTATGCTAGTCTGACTTTGGGATTCCAAACTACAAATTGAAGAAAATTGAAACTTTGCCTCCTAGCACCATGACATCAAGCACTTAAAAATGGAAATGTGAAGACTGTATGGAACTAGATGATTCCTTTTGTTCCCATCCTTTCTTTTTTTATTATTATTTATTCAATTGTGCTTGTGTGTGTGTGTGTGTGTGTGTGTGTGTGTGTGTGTGTAGAACCATGGGTGAATTCGGGAACCACCATGGACTGCCTCCACCTCCTCCACTCTGCCCAGGGATTTACAGGCTCCACCCTACTAGGACCAGAAATGCAGGCTGCCCCCATTTCTGCCCAGCAACTATATGTGGGGTCTAGGATCTGAACTCAGGCAAGGCAAAGGCTTAACCCCTGAGCCACCTCTCCAGCCCCTATTTCCATCCTTTCAAAAGCACTTGAACAAAAATTATCACAGCTCATTTTATCTCCCTTATAATGACTCTCAGAAAAATACCTGCAAAAACATCTGAATACAACTAGATGACTTATAGATAGTTAGATAGATAGGTAGATGATAGATAGATAGATAGATGGATTTTTCCTAGAAAGAGAAATAGACAAACAGATAGAGTTAACATGATCCCTAAATTACCTAAAGACAGCAAAACTTTCAGGCCACCATTTTCACCATCCTACTAACAGTTTTCATTGTTCTCATGTGTTTACTGCTTACTTGGTATAAAATAGAAATCATGTTTTATAGTGGTTATATGATGTGCTATTGAAAATTCAATTATTTCCTTTTTCCTTATCACTGTGAATTTGGTAGATGCAGTTTGGATTACCAGCAACCACAGAGTTAAAAGTTCTATTTATTATCTATAATAAATTCCCAAACTTCTTTACAACAGCAATATGCCTACTTTCAAATCTTGGAAAAAGAGTTCTGTGGGAAAGGGGTGTCGTTCGTAAAAGACAGAATTTCAAGATAGAATTTCTTTTTTAAAAAATTAAAGCAGTCAGAACTGAAAGAAAGTAGGATGAATTTGTGAGAAGACTCATAAAGCTGCCTCTGGCTTGTATTCAACTAGAGGAAGATGTGAATGCTCCTTTTCCTTTGATTTTGCTCTTTACCTTCATCTGCAAGTCTTTGTCATGCTGGAATTCACTGAGCATTTGTGTTGTGCCTGAACAGACTTAGTTCCTGTAATAAAATCCCTTATCAGCCCCAGCCAAGTCCTCCGGCTCTATAAAAAGGCCTTCTGAAGCTCCAGGCCCATGAGGAACCAATGTCTCTATGTGTTGCTACTTTTTCTTCTCTAGTTCCCTTCTGCTGGTTGTTGCCAAAGTGATTTAGCTTCCTCGTTGCTTTGCACCTGGTCTCAGCCTTGAAGCTTAGCGTGATTCCAGCTTTGTTCCTAGATGAATCTTTTAGCTGTCTGCTTGGAGCTTGGCCACTAGGTCCTCATTACTCTGTACCACACTCAGACTATCCCTAGCTCAGGAAGCTCTCACAGGAAACATCCCAGGAAGAAATTGTCATGAGTTTCTATCCATTTGTCAGAAACATCCTATTTCCCATTTTCCCCATTGATTTCAAAGCATCCCCAAGCTACCCAGGGCTCTATGTTCTCCATGTGAGGAAGTTTACCAAATGCCATAAACCTTTCATGCTTTTTCCCCAAGCATTTTCTCTCCTCCTCCAAGCTTCCAGCTGCAGCATATTCCTTCCTTTCTTGCCGGACTTTACATCTTTGTTTGCTTTGTTGATCACAGATCAGTTTAGTCTGCTTTGTTAATCACAGGCTTTACGTCATAATACAGTATTCAATACTTTGGTGATTTTATGATCACCAAAGTGATAATACTTTGTCTTAACTAATTCGTTCAAGTGCAAGCCTGCTCCTCCCAGACCTGTCATATTTGTTTGCAGTGCTGCAGTTTCTTTTGGCTCTCAGAATGTTTGCCTTTCCCATTCCTTCCTAGGTGCCACAGAGCACCTCTGCTGAGATCCTTTTGATCCTCGGTTTTCTGTCCCCACTGTTATTAACCAGCTCCAGTAGATAAGATATTGAGATCCCTCCACTTCCCTACTTTCAGAATTTTGCTCTTTGAGTGAATTTTTATACTTTACTGCCAGTCACAGAGTGTGAAAACCTTGAGATCCCTGCTCCTCCTATCTGGATGAACCAAGAAAGATAGTTAACTCCTTAATGTTTTAGTAGTTCATTATATGGTAGTTATACTATCGTTATCATTCATCAATTTTGGCACATTTTGATAATGATTCTTTTCTTAACCAAACTTTCATCTGTCTTTTGAAGCTTTTCTAAGAAAATACTTTTTAATGAAAAAATCAAGCATTAAAAACAATGTTCCATCCTCACTTTCTGATTGCTGAGAACATGGGATAATGCTTGTTTCAGCTTGAATAAGGAACATACCGCACAGGCTCATTTCAACAGCTGACACTAATCTATTTTAAGGTTATGAAACCTTTAAGACATGGAGCCTTGCTGGAATAAATGAGCAACTGGGTGTATGAGGTTTACAGTCCTGTCCCACATCATGTCTCAATGCTGCTTCTGATATCCCCAGATCTGAGGAGGTGAGAGGTCTGTGCAACCTGTGTCAGACACCATAGAGGCACCTGATACCATGTTTTGCCTGCAAGAATGAACTTCATCCACTAACCTTGAGCCAAATGAATCCTTCCTTCCTTTAGTTGCTTTGGTATTCTGTCACAGTAACCAGCACAGAAACTAATATGGGAAATGTTATTATTGTTTCAAGTATCAATTATCAAATCCTTGAAGTGGGCAGTATCAATTTTGCATCATGATTGGGTCATGTCTTACTCAAAGCAGGTACAGAGTGTAATGACATGAAGTGAAATGATCTCAATGACTCATATGTTTGATCGCTGAGGTCCACAGCTGGTGTTATTAATTTTGAAGGTTTCAGAACTTGGATGGTGAGATCTTGGAACAAATGGGTTGCTGGTGGTGGAATTGAGATTTATAGGTGAGTACAATTTCTAATTGCACCTCTGTGTCCTAACCAAATAGCTCCTGCTAGCCATAAACATGACATTTTACCAAACTCCTTTATTTTGTCTAGAAAGTAGCAGTTCCCAAACTGGTTTAAAGCAGCTATTTCACAAATTAAAGTAATTTATTTCCTAGATTCCTGCCTTCTCAACCTTCTGGACCTTAATGATTAGGTAATGAATGGTAACCTTGAGAGATTGCTACCTGTTTCTTGCCAGACATAATATCCATAATATCCACATCCTATTTCCTGTCATTAGCAACATCTGATAGCATGTTTTATTTGCCTCCTCTTCTTTCTTACTACCCCCTTCCCTGAAAGAGGAAGTTAAAGATCTATATTATTAAAGTGCTTGATAATTATGTATGAAATTGTCATAAAGCATTTCATACAGTGAATAGACACTACATATAAGTTCAAAATATTATTCCCAAGTATCGTATGAGATATTCTAATACAATGAGCTTGACAAAAACAAACAAAAACATAATCTTTGTTCTGATTTTAGCCATGTATAAGAAAATATATCCTGCTGTTAACTGTGTTACATGACTCCTGTATGTCAGTTTTCTGTCTCTATTGCTTTTAATTTTGAGAAATCTACAATCAATTTTTTTTTGTTTTTTTTTCCAAGTTAAGGGCTTTTTTTTATTTTTTTATTTTTTTTATTTTTTTATTTTTTTATTTTTTTATTTTTATTTTTTTTATTTTTTTTATTTTTATTATTTTTTCCACTCATACAAACTTGATAGGTACCCCATTCCCCTCCCTCCCTCCACCCCTCCCTGAATCCCCTTGCTCCCTCCCCTCTTATCAACTTAGCTTATCAACTTCTCTTCCATGTTTTTGTCAGAAGTATTGGCAATCAATATTTAACGCTATTTTCTTTCTTGTTTTGATTTAATGGTTTTACTTTATTTAATTAAATCTCTATGTTTATGGCAATAAATTTTAACTTTTAAAACAGCAGTTTTGGATTTTCAAAAAAATCGCTGCAAATTCTGATGTACTCTTCCCACTGCACACCTAACATCACCATATGAATTCTAATATTATTAATATTTTGCAATAGTGCAGCAATTTCATTGCTACTGGTGATCCCATATTACTGTGTTATTTCCAACTAGAGCTAATAGTTTTCATTAGTATTCTCTCTTTGCATTGCATATCCTCCAATTTTCGTAAATTTTTCATCTGTATATCATTGTAGAATCACAAAAACTTTTCAGTACCAAAAAATTCCTTTACATTCAATCTCCTCATTTTAATATTCTCCCCCTTAACAACTGTTGTGAGGTTTCCTTTAATTTGTTCTGGAGGACATTTTTTGAAAGTGGCCATAATCCAAGTTAGGACTCTGTAAGAGCTCAGTCTTGGAGAAGTTATATCTGTGTGGTTGCCAGCTGAGGCACAGGACAGGCAGATATCCTGTTCATCACATATTCCAAAGCAAATGAGACAGTCAAGACATGTCCAATCAGATAATGGGGGACATACAGAGAGAGCAACTTGTGGGCCAAAACTGTTACTGAAGACTGACATATTATATAGGAAAGTTTTCTACACGATACTATAACTAGTAGCTTTAAAGGAAAGAAACACAGTCTTTGTGAAGATAAAGGTCAATGTTGAAAATTCTATTTTATATTCAGCTATCTTATGGAGAACTGGTTACTGGGAGGTAAGCAAATAAGGCAGATATCTAGGATGAGCACAGTGGGATCCTGAAGAGGGAAAGAATTGAAAACTATGGTCAGGGTGAGCATAAGTCCAACAGATATTTAAAAAGGTTACAAACTAATATGTCAAGAATTCTGTACAACTTCACAAAACCATGACCATGTCACTGTAAATTTTCCTTGTCTATGTTCTTTACTCTACCACTGGGGGAATTTAGAGAAATTTGGACTTGGCCATTTCCAAGTTGACAATATTCTGATAACACTCAGTATCCAAAACTGAAGGGCAGGTTTTTGTAACAGAGAACAAAGTGTGCTTTCATATCCTTGGAAAGTTGCTTTATGTCCCCTATGCCTGAAGAAAAAGGAAACTTCTATTTGATCTTTATCTTCCAGAAGTTTCTGGGAACAAACAGAACAAATAGATTTTCAAGTTTATCTAAAACAAGCTATCCAAAACACAAAAATTGCTGTTCATGTTTATAGGTGCTATTGTTTCAACAGGCTTCAGCTACCCTGGTGAGCTCTGGAGAAAAGATAGATATTGATTAATCATAAAATCTTTTAATCATCTACCTGGGAAGCTTATAAAATATACTTATTCACATCAAATATGACATTGTACAACTTACAAAATGAAAATAAATCTAGAATCTACATAAAAATTACATGGTTAAACAATCACAATTAAGGAACTTATTATTTAAGTTTATTATCTGTCATGGTTTCAAATGTGTCCCCCACAATGTCATGGGAAGATCATGGCACCTTTAAGAGGTTGGTACTTCCAGGAGGAAGGTTGTTACAGGGCATAAGACTTAAGTGCATTAGTCCCATCCTACCTCCTGAAGAAGACAGCTTTTGTAGCAAGGAGTTTTATAGCTCTGAGCCTCCAAGATATTTGCAGTGACTTAGCCTGCCTCCATCTTCAGCCATCCACCCCCATCATGAAAGACTGTATCTCCCCTCTGGAACTGTAAGCTAAATAAATCTCCCTTTTTCCATTAAGTTGTTTGACTTTGGGTGTTCTCTCATAGCAACATGAGTAACCAATACAGAATACATCTCTTTTTTTTTCTTTTTTAATTTTTTAAAAATTTATTCAATTATGCATGTGTGTGTATGTGTGCGTGTGTGCGTGTGTGCGTGTGTGTGTGTGTGTGTGTGTGTGTGTGTGTGTGTGTGTGTAGAACCATGGGCGAATTCGGGAACTACCATGGACCACCTCCACCTCCTCTTTGTTTACTCTGCCCCAGGATTCACAGGCTCTGCCCAAACAAGACCAGAAACGCAGGCTACCCCCACTTCTGCCTAACGTCTATACATGGAGTCTAGGATCTGAACTCAGGACCTTCCACCTGCAAGGCAGAGGCTTAACCCCTGAGCCACCTCTCCAGCCTCTCTCTTTTTTTCTTTTTTTAATTACACTTTTTTTGCCTAATTATACAGAATCAGTATGTACCCTCCTCCTTTTCTCCCCCTCCTCTCCCCAAACGTCCAACATTCTACTCTCCTTCCTTTCCCCTCCTTTCTCCCCCACTCCTCTTCACCCAGTGCCTCCTGCTTCCTCCCTCTCATCCCCCAGAGCATCCATTTATGTGGGCACTGAACCTACTTCTGAGTTGTCAACACTAGTGAGGGTTCAGGACTCAGCGGCATAGCCTGGGGACCCTTCTTGGGGTTGCCCACTAGCACGGAAATTTTATTATTACTTTTTAACCCCTTGTCTCTAAAGATCCTACTGTCTGAAGCCTTCTCCCCTGTGATCTGTGCTAGACACTGGGGGGGCCATTGACATGTCAGTCATTGTGCAAATCTGGCAAATCACAATCACACTGTGGCTGTATCCTGGCTGCTTCAGCCCTGACTTGTGTGAAGTGTCTTGCATGTTGCTGGTCCTCCCCATCTTTAGACTCTTACAATCTTGCCACCCCCTCTTCCACAAGGTTCCCAAGCTTTAGAACGGGGAGAGATCTGGTTCCAAGTGAATAAATGGGTCTTTGGTGTTCTGAAAGCATGGTTAGTTGTTTACAATTTTGCTGTTGCTGCACTGACCTTGGTGCACCCCAACTGGTAACAAAGGTCATCTCCCAACCAAAGATAAAAATCTGTTTAAATGAAGAGGATCAAAGGTAGATGGAAGAATAGGAGTAGGACACCGTAGTGAGGGGCATTAGTCTCCCATTTGCCGATTGGTTACCATCTAACTTCCAGTTTGATCTTCCCTGACTGGGGAGATCAAACCTGTTCAAACCCAAGTGACCAGGAAGGGAAGTTAAAGTGAGCTGCACCAGATGTCTCACTACTTATATAAAATACATGACTGTGGCCTAATTTCTTCATTAAGTTGTTTGACTTCGGGTGTTCTCCCACAGCAATGCAAGAGTAACAATACATTATCTTACATAATTCTTCATTATTGAATAGCATGTATATAGTCATGTATTAAATCACTTTTCAACTTGATGAAAATCATTTTTCTCCACTCTTTTCAAGTTCTCTATAACATATCCCAATTAGTAAAGTACAGTTGCTGTGGCAATATGTCAGCAAGTAGAGGAAATGAGACATTGTTATTCAGGACCAGTACCAGAAATTATTTCTATGAAAAAAAAAAGCACCTATGACATTAAACAGGGAAAGGCCAGCCCTAGCAATAGGGTTTTTAGACTACATTAGAAGTCTCTGAGACAAAGCTATACTTGGTATACTTGCTTTGTACAGAGAGGTAATTTCTAACAACTAACTCAAGGGGCTAGTGTGTTCACATAAATTTTGTAAAAAGTTTGCTTATACATTGAACTTTGTTCCAGATATTAGTAAAATGGTGTTTGCAAATTAGATACATAAGAGCAAAGGCTAAAATTTGAGTCAAAATGTAGTACGGGAAAAGTTTTCTCTGAACTACAAAAGCCTGTTAGAATTTTATTTTGTCATGATATTCCTACAATACTATACATGCTTTTGGTTTTTGCACCTTAGAGGAAAATAGAATCACACACACACACACACACACACACACACACACACACACACACACATTTGTATGCACTCATTTTAACAAAAAAAAGATATGGCATTAGCCAAATATAAATAAAATTTATTTCATAATGTTGCCTATGTTTCTTCTGTATACCTAATGATGCCGTATATAAGAAAGAATATACAGAATAGGTCTATGCACTAAGCAAGTAGTTATCACATTTTTAAAGACAATAATCTTTCATTTTTATTCCTTCCAATTTCTTCTCAATGAAATATTTTTAGTGGTAAGTTGTATGAGTAATTTGGAGTACAAGCATTGACCTTAAATGGTTCTCTTTTAGTATCCAGATTTAAATATATTCACAATGCAAATTTATAATGAATACTATTAATTTCTGTGTATTTCAATCTTCCCTCCATTGTGAGAACAAAAAACAGCACTTAATTTAGATTAAAAGAAAAGAATTTAATAAAAAAAACTTGTCTGAAAAATATTGAATACTACATATAGTGTAACTGTTATTATAACAAATTAAATTAAAACAGTTCTGTTGAATATAATTCATGCTCAATGCTTGTGAAATGAAGATGATCCATAATTAAAAATCAAAGTGGAAACATTAATGAAATATCAAATAAATGTCTTTATGGGGAAGAAATCAGTAAATCTACCTAACCAGTTGGCAGTAGTTATTGAGTCTTTACTATATGGTACTTTGAAATTGCTTCACATGAATTAAAACTTTTTAAAATTTATTTATTTACAAAAAAACGGATTAATGTCTTTGTCCTAAACCTCTCCCCACCCACACCCACCCTTTTCCATTGTTCCCATCCATACATCCTTCTTCATTCCTTCTATCTTCTTTCCTTCTATCTTCTTCATTCCTTCTATCTTCTTCATTCCTGTTCTATCCCCACCCCCTCCCTCATCTGTACTTCTGCTTGTATGTCTCACAGGACTCCCTTTGGGGTCCCTGTGTTCGTAGGGAGTCAGGTAATTTTATGTGGCTTTTCAAAGTGGATGGAGAAGTGGGGAGGTTCTCTTCCCTTGTCCAGCACCTGTTCCTGAGATACTCTCTAAAATCAGTTTTTCTTCTAAGATCCAAGTTAGTCCCCGGGAGAATGTTGATAAGTTGACCATTGTAAAAGTGGTAAAAGTTCTCATCCTTGACTTGGCTGGAATGTGTTGGTCAGAAGGACTTCATTCTACATTTAGGATCTTATAATCTCACTGCTTCCTCTTCTGCAAGGTTCCCTGAGCCTTGGTGTGGGATAACATTTTGATGAGCTGATTAGGGCTGAGTATTCCAGATTCTCTGATATTCTATACTCTGTTCTGATGTGGTTTTCTGCAGTTAGTCTTCGGTTGTAATAAGGTGTAACTTTGTTGAGTTGTGAGAGCTTTTCTTATCCAAGGGCTAAAAAAAGAAGTGTTTAGATGGTGTTACATTACTGATCTTTTATTATTAACAATGGGATATCTGTCTCTGTCCATTTGCTTCCCTTTTACTGTTATCTGGATAGATTTATAGTATCAGGCATGATATCCCTGACATAGAGGGGATAAGTATGCATTCAGAGAGTAATTGCTTTTCCTTGTGTCTTACATGCCTCTGTTGCTCCCTTAGGTTCTTCTTATAAAAGATATAATGATTTATAGTGTTCACTACTGGTTCTTTTTTTCTTCTCTTAGCCCCATATTAAGACCTATCACAATATACCCCATCCTTTATGGACTTTCTTCTATAGTGGCTTAATTTATCTATTTACCTGTATCCCTTTGTCTCCAGTCTCTTGGGGTCTGCTTTCCCTTACAGCTCAAGTTGTGCTCCTATGTAGTTATGGCAGAAATTATACACATTTCCCCATGAGTATATCATTTGAGGGCTTAGTACTAGGTTCTACTTATAAGAGACAACATACAATATCTGTCTTTCTGTGTTTGGGATACTTTTCTCAGTATCACACCATCCAACTCCACCTATTATGAGCGAATTTCATTAATTCATTTTTTCTTCATAATTGAATTGTATTCCATTGTGTATATGAACCAAAATTCCATTATGCATTTGTCAATTGCTGGGCATTTAGGCTGATTCCATGTATTTGCTATTGTCAATACAGTTGCAATGAACAAAGATGTACACATGTCTCTATAGTAAGAGGAGATATTGTTTGGCAATATTACCAGGATTAGTATAGCTGTGTCCTGCGGTATTTCATTTTTAACTTTTTAGCAATCTTCATACAGATCTCTAGAGCAACTAACTGTACAGATTTGAAGTACCACTAGCAGTGTATGGGGTTTTCCCCTCCCCATATCTTTTCCAGCATTTGCTATTGTATGTGTTCTGGGTTTTTGTTATTCTGAACAGAGTGAAATGATATCTCACTATGGTTTTGATTTGTGTTTCCCTAATGGCTAAGAAGATTAAACATTTTTTATTTGTTATCCGTTTTATTTGACTTTTCTATGTGAATGGAAAATCATAAATATGACAGAGCTTTCCTCCACTTATGAATATCCATATTTCTCAGCCAGATTTCTAAATAAGATTTTTCCCTTTTGACTCTAAGGTATTATTTTTTAATTTTTCTATTTTTACAAGCATATTGAGTCCTCATCCCTGCTTCCCTCCTTTCTCCTCCCACCCATTCTCCTCCCTTCCCTTCATCAATTCATCCACTCCCTCCCACTCTCCTATCTGTATGCTTCTGTGGACCCCAGGGCTCACTCTGGCTTGTCTTCTCTTGTTGGAAATCGGATCTCTGTGCCATACCCAGTTGCCTCTCTTTGGGCCACCTCACTGATAGGGACATTTCCCTCCACTCATCCAACTCCAGTCACCAAGGTTTCCAATGTATATTATCTGTCTTGAGTTCCTAGGTAGTCTATGTCAGCTTGTTAGTATGTCAGTCATTATGCAGGTGCAGTAAACACAAGTCTTAGTCTTTAGTGAGTTCCTGGATGCAGCAGTCTTGCCTTGAGTGGAATGTCTTCTCCAATGGTGAACTTTCCATCTTTAGCTCCTTCCATCTTTAGCTCCTCTCCTTAATCTCAGGGAGATTAAACATTTTATAAGGTATTTGTTCGTTATTTTTTTTTTTCCCTGGGAAGAGTTTCTTTTAAGTTCCAATACCCATTTTCTGATTGGGCTGTTTACCTCCTTGATATTTAATTTTCTCAGTTCTTTGTGCATTTTATCAGATGTGTGATTAGTGAAGGTTTTCTACCATTCTGTTTTTGCTCAGTTGACAATAAAAGTTGACAGCTTTTGGTGAGCAGAAGCTCTTTAATTTCACCAAATCTCACTTGTTGAGCATTGGTCCTATTTCCTGTGCAATTGGGGTCATGGTAGAAAATGTTGGCCTAGGACAATCAGTTCATGGGAATTCCCTACTCTTTCACCTAGGGTTTTTATAGTCACTGTTCTAATATTAAAGTCCTTGATCCATTTGGAGTTAATTCTCTTGCAAGTGACAGGCAAGGGTCCAATTTCAACCTTCTGCAGGTAGATATCTAGTTTTACCAACACAATTGTTGAAGGGGCTGTCATTTTTCCAATGGTTCTTCTATGTCAAAGATCAGCTGACTATAAGTGTATGGACTTATGTCTGGGTCTTCAATTTTTAGGCACTGATTTATGTGTCAGTTTTGGAGCCAGTACCATTCTGTTTATTATTATTATGTATTTATAGTATAGATTGAGGTCTGACATAGTGATATCTCCAGCAGAGTAATTATTACTCAGTATTGTTTTTGCTGTCCTGGGCCATTTGTGCTTCCATATGAAATTTGAGATTGTTCTGTCAATTTCTATGAAGAATTGCCTGATAATTTTGATCAGTATGGCACTGAATTTGAACATTGATTTTGGTAGGATGGTCATTTTTATGACTTTAATTCTACCAATCCAGAATCATGGCAGGTCTTTCACTTTCTGGTGTCTTCTGAAATTTCTTCAGGGTTTTAAGGCTTTCGTTATATAGGTCTCTCACATTCTTGGTTAGATTTATACCATGGCATTTCATTTTTTATGGGTTAAGGTAAATGTAATTGTTTGTTAGGATTTTCTTACTTTTTTCGTCCTTGGTGTATAAGAAAGACACTTATTTTTGAACATTAATTTTATAATCTATCACCCTATTAATTTATTTATTAGTTCCAAAAGTTTCCTGGTATAGTTCTTGGGTCTCTCAGATACAGTATCACGTTATCTGCAAATAGGGATATTTTTAATTTTTCTTTACCATTTTATGCCACTCTCTTGTCTTATGGCTCTAGCTAAGACTTCAAGTATGAAATTGAACAAAATTTCATAGGTGAGAGAGTAGACAGACTTGCCTAGTTTTTGATCAAAGTGGGAATGCTTCAAGTTATTCAACATTTTAGAAAGATACTTGCTATTGGTTTATAGTATATGATCTTTATTATATTGATATAAGTTCCTTTAATTCCTAAAAGTCTCCAGGACTTTTATCACAGAGGATTGTTGTATTTTTTGAAAAACTTTTTCTGCATCTGCCAAGAGAATCATATGGATTTGGCCCTTGCATTTGTTTATATGATGAATTACATTTATTGATTTGTGTATGTTAAACCAACCTTGTGTGTCTAGAAAAAAATCCCACCTGGTCATAGTGAAAGATCTTTTTGATATATTTTTGAATTCACTTCCTTAAAATTTTGTTATCTTTGTATCTGTGTTCATCTGAGATCTATTATATCTTTATTTCGATTTGTGTTCAGTGAAATAGTAGCTTCATAGAAAGAGTTTGGAAATATTCCTTCCTTTACTATTTTGTGGAATAGTTTAAGGAATAGTGGTTTTACCTATTCTTTAAATATCTGGTAGAATCCTCCACTGAATAATAAGGTCTTGGGCTTCTTTCTAAGAAGATTTGTAATTACTTCTTTATCTTTGTCATTTGATATAGGACTATTTAAATAATTAACTTCATCCTGATTTAAATTTGGTAAGTTGCATGTTCTAAGGAATTCATTCATTTTTTTTCTGATTTTAAATTTTGTGGAATGTAAGTTTTTGAAGCATGATCTTATGATTCTCTAAATTTCTTTGTTATCAGTGGTAATAACTTCATTTTCATCTTTAATTTTATTAATTTGAGTTTCCTCTCTTTTGATTTTGGTTAATTTGGCTAAGGATTTATCAATCTTATAGATTTTTCCAAAGAAACTGTTCTTTCTTTGATTGATTAATTATATCATTTTATGTATCTCAATTTCTCTCCTGATTTTATTGATTTTTGCTTTTCCACTGCTTTTGAAATTGTTCTTAATTTCCTAAAACTTTAAGCTGTATTTTTAGGTTATTTACTTGTGTTTCCTTTTTTTTTTTTTTTTTTTGTAGGCATTGAGTATTTAAACTTTCTTTTTATAACAGCCTTCATCCTGTCCCAGAGTTTTTGATATTTTGAGTTTTCATTATAAGTCTCTTCTAGGAATTTTTAAATTTGCATTTTGACTTCTGTCTGAACCCATTCCTCATTCAGTAACATGGTATTTAATTTCAATTAATAACCCAGACAATGATTTTAAAAGGTTGATTGTTAAGATGATCAAGCAATGCAAAAAGAACTCTCTGGGTGGAATCTATCATTAAGTGTTCAACTTTCTTGTAGGAAATTTTATATCCTGGTTTTTGTTGTTCTTTGTGGATTTATGGTGTGATTGGGAATTTTATTTTTTTGTCTCAGGTTTCTTTCATTGATGTGTTACTGACTCTTTTGATTCTGATAGAACTACCACAATTGGAGAATTATAGTGACTGCTTGCCAGGGTGTGAAAGGGTCAGTTTAAGGTTCCTTGGTGCTGTTTTGTGGGTAAGGATATTGTAATGCCCAAGCAATATGTAAACCTAGCTCTTGTTAAAGGGTTGACAGGATTTTGTCTTTTTTAAATCTGAGCAACTTAAGATTGGGTGTCAGGGTTTGTTAAGTGAAGATTGGATTAAATTTCAGAACAGCTTTAAGAAGATAAATTAGGATGGGTATAGTCAGTGGTTGAAGCTGAGTGGGACATGGCAGTTTATAGATTGTTATGGCTATGAAAGAATAAATAAGATTTATGGGGCTTTGTTTATACTGTATAGAAATCTTAACCTGCGATGGCCACCAGCTGAGGTTAAAAAGAAAATAAAATGGGTTACTTATCTTACGTTTAATTGCAAAGTTTCTATTCTATTGAATGGTGAGATGTTTGGGATCCTCATTTGAATTGTGTTGATTCACTAGTTCCTGGCCTGAGGTATCTGTGTCTTCTATTAAATTTTTGGAGTATATTTTAGTGATTATTGAGGGGGTTGGGAGATGGGATGAAGATTTGGCTTAGGTAGTGATGGGACTGGGTGAGTTGAGGTGGGAGATAGAGGCTACCAGCAAGCAGGTTTTTAAGTGGGCTATTATTGAAGCCTGGCCCAGGCAGAAGAGGATGAATTCAAACTTAATTATTTCAAAATTCTCTGTATTTCTTAGTACAACTATGTCTGTTTCACATGGAATAGAAAAATTCTGACATCTTGGACAATATTACATGACTAAGAAGAGAAGAACTCAAATTTAAAACTAAAGTACCTTAATCAATCCTTAATCAAGGATGATGAGACAGCATATCCAGACATTTTTTTCTTACTAATTAGACAGAGCTTTGAGCTTTTATTATGCTTTGAGTATGTTCATTGTTAATCATTACAATAAACTTAGGCATATTAATACACAAGACATACTGAATAAATCTGAGAAATCTTTTCATTTTTTGATATTTTAAATATCAATTTTATATAATTTTTAAATTTTAATTTAGAAAAATTTAACAATTTTAAACAATTTTTGATCTGCCAATAATAAATTAAAAGTACTATTTTTCACACCAGTTACTTATTTGACTTTGACTTGCTCATTCTGTAGAATTTTCATATTGAGTGTCATCTTATTTATTCTAGGAGATTTTGAAGTGTGTCAGAATATTTGTCTGTGTTTCTAGAGAACAAAAATTGAAAGTATCTTCTCCTGGAGCAAAGATAATCATACATTAATCCGTGTTCTCTTTATTTTATAATTTGTATATGGATTCATAATTGGTAAATACAATTAAGAAATAATAAAACTTAAAAATGCCGATTTTAAAATTTAGTTATATCTGATATGCATTAATTTTATACAAATTACTAAAGGGAAAAGCAGTTTAAATATATCTGAGACCCTACCATTCTAACCTGGAGCCCTGGGAAGGAATCCCAGCACATGAAACCAGGAGTTTCACGCAACCAGTAGGTCACATCTAAATTTAGAAAAGCTTTCCTAACAATAACAAAACAGGAACTTGCAGAAAAATGACTAAGTTACATTGCAAAGCCACAAAATAAACTACATACCAAGAAAATATATCTCCTATAAAAGTCACCAGCACCCATATTGTAGATGCTAATCATAATCAACTCATGGATACCAGTCAAGAAAACAATACTAAGAATAATGTCTCCCAATGACATGTTATTGATATGATCAATAAACTTCATGAAGATTTGCAAAAATAGTATGAAAAACAACAAAAGGAATGTGAATTGTCTCATAGAAGAAATGAATAGGCTTATGACCATAAATTAACAAGAAAATCATTTAAAAAACTGAGATGAAAAAGGAAATAGAGGAAAAACATTTTTAGAACAGGTGAAAAATGCAAAACTGAAATTCAGCTGGAATACGAAGCAAAACTAACTGATATTGAAAACCCAGCAGAAAGTATCACAAACAGAATAGATTAAACAGAAGATGGGATACCAGATTTGAAAGATAAGCTTGCAGAACAGAATTGTTCAATTAAGGCGGTAGAAAAGTCTAAAAAATATATAAAGGACCATGAAATGCCATGAAAAAGCCAAACATATGCATTCATGGAATCCCAGAACAAGAAACCAAAAGAAAACACTCAACTCAAATCTTTCAGTTAATCATAAATAAAAACTTCCCAAACCTAAGCATAGAGTGCCACATCCAAATAAAAGATGCATATTGCACAATATCCATTTGTGACCAAAATAGGAGTGCAACTCAAAGGCAAATACTAGTAACAACATCTCAGATATGAAACAAAGAGATCATTCCTAGAGCAACAATAAAGAAAAACCAACTCACATTAAAGACCTATCTATTAGAATAACAGCTGACTTCTCAATGGAAACAGTAAAAGCCAAAAGAACTTGGAAAGATCATAAATGCAAGTTTGCTATATCCATGCCTAAAGCAGGAAGAAAAATATTTCTCAGCAAAAATGAATTAAATTTCTTCATATCTACCAAAACAGGATAAAAAATACTGGAAGAAATTCTCATGACAGAAGAAAATGATCATTACTCTTAAATTGATAAAAGATAAAAATAATCTCTATACAATGACTAAGCAGAAAATGGTCAACACACACATACACACACACACACACACACACACACACACACACACACACACATCCCAATAAATTCAAAAAATTACAGGACTCAACAAAACTTCTGAATTATAACTTAAACATCAATGGGGTCAAATTCTGAATCAAAAGATACAGAATAACAGCATGGATTAAAAATAAACCAATATTATGCCTCTAAGAAATATAACTGCTTTAAAAGCAAGGCATAATCTCAGGATCAAAGTATGGTCAAAGGCACTCCAAGAAAATGTGGCTAAGTAACAAGTAGGATTAGCTATTCTACAAATCATACTTCAAACTTAAATAAATCATAAGAGATATAAATGGATACTACATAATTGTCAAAGGAATAATTCATCAAGAAGAATTTACAACCACAAACATATATACTCCAAACATAAGATCACCCCTATTTGTTAAAGAAACACTACAACATATAAAACAACAAATTAGCCCAAAAACTATAATATTGGGGGATTTCAACATCCTACTCTTACCAATAGACAGGTAAACAGGCCAAAAACTGAACAAAGACTCACTGAAACTAAACTAAACCGTAAACCAAATGGACCTGACAGAAAACTACCAAATATTCCATCCTAATAACAAGGAATATACATTCTTTTCAGTAGGCCATGGAACTTTCTCCAAGGTAGATCAAATATTAGTCTACAAAGAAAACTTCCACAAATACAAGAAAATCAATATCACCACCTATAGTCTATCCAACCACCAGGTAATAAAGATAGACATCCGAAACAAAGTAAACATCAGAAAGCACATAAACCCATGGAAATGTAACAATGTATTACTGAATGATGAATGGGTCTCGACTGAATTAAAAATGGAAATTCAAAAGTTCCTACAGCTCAATGATAATGTAAACACAGTATATTTAAAACTTCTGAGATACAATGAAGGCAGTCCTAAGTGGAAATATTCATAATAGTCAATGTCTGCATCAAAAAAATGGAAATGTCACAAGTGAATTACCTAACAGCTTAAAACAGTTTAAAATACAGCTTAAAATTTTAGAGACAAGAACGAAATAACCTTGAATAAGTAGATTTGCAGAGATCAGCAGGATCACAGGGAAATAAATGAATTTGGGACAAAGAAAACAGTACAAAGAATTAGGTAAACAAAAATGGATTCTTTGAACAATTTAATAAGATTTACTAACCTTTAACCAAATTAACCAAACATAGAAGAAAATCCAAATGAACAAAATTAGAGGTGAAAACAGTGCTGTCACAACAGATGCCAAGAAAATTCAGAAAATCATAAGATCATACTTTAAACATTTATATATAACCAATTGGACAATCACAAAGAAATGGATGAGTTTTTAAACACATAACAATACACCAAAGTTAAACCATGAAGAATTGAATTATTTAAATAGTTCCATGAAAAGAGATGAAGTGGAAATCATTATGAATCTTCCTACAAAGAAAAGTCCAGGATCATATGTATTCAGCTCAAAATTCTACCAAACTTTTAAAGAACAATTTTTACCAATAGTCTTTAAATTATTCCACAAAATAGAAAAAGCAAGAACACCCTCTAGGTAGTCAACATCCTACTGACCACAAAACCAAATAAAGATGCAACAAAAGAAAAAATTATTGGCCAATGTTATTGATGAGCACAGGTACAAAAATTCTCAATAAAATTTTGGCAAATCTGATTGAAAACATATCAAAAAGATCATCAAGTTGGGTTTATTCCAGAATTAAACAATTCTTTCAATAAATGCAAACATATCCATCTAATTCACCATATAAACAAATTCAAAGAGAAAAGCCATATGATTCTCTTAATTGTTGCTGAAAAAGTTTTTGATAAATCTGTACTCCCTAATAGGTGGCTCCTAGTACCAAACCTACCCAGCCCACCTTGAGACGCTCAAAGATAAATCTATATAATACCTACAGTAATTCCAAGGATTATGAACAGGAGGGATGGGGTTGGAGGGCCACACCAGAAACAAGGAGAGAGCGGACCATGTTACAGTAGAGAAAATAGGCCTCCATCAAGGACTGCAAGTAAGTAATGAGACATTTGGTTAAGTTCACAGACTTTTGTTCCTGATCATTTACAACTGAGGGGGTATGATCTCACCAGAAGAGGAGGGCGTATAGTCTGACAGATAGAAAGTAACCATTTTGCAGATGGGTGATTGACCTCCTCCCTCACCACGGTTTCCTACTTTTATTACATCTACCCTTCAATGTGCTCTTATAATAAGACTCCAGTTTAACAGCTTTTTGTCTCTGGCCAGGGGGTGACATACAGTGCCCAGCAGGATGGAGTGAAGGGCATTGCAGGAGCAGCAAAACTGCAAAAGAAAATCAACAAACCACAATCCAGAACTTCAGAGACTCTATATCAACTACTTAGAACTAGGCCAGACTAATCTTTCCCCATCCTGAAGCTCAGGGAAATTTGCGGAAGAGGGGGCAGTAAGATTGTAAGAGCAAAAGGAGGAGCAATGACTTTCAAGATACTCCACACAAGTTAGGGCCAAAGCAATCATAATTGGACTTTGCATGCCCTGCGCAATGTCCAACACACTATTGACCTCACAAAGTCTAGCATCTGCTAAAGGCACCAAGATCCTTGGAGACAAGGGATTGACAGCCACAGTAGTGTTCCTATGCTTAAGGGGAACACAGGAAAGGGTTCAGGGAAATGCCACTGATTTCTTGTACGTCATCGGAGAGGAGGGCCCAGAGGAGAGTCTGGCATGCACATTAAAGGACTCTCTGGGGATTGGAGGGGAGGCACTGGGGATGGGGAGGGAGGGGTGAAGGGAGAGGGAGCAGGGGGATCGGGGGATGGAGAAGGGAGGGAGGGAACTGGTGTACCTATTAAGTTTGTATGAGCAGAAATAATAATAAAAAATGTTAAAAAAAGTTTTTGATAAATCAGTACTCTTATATGATTAAAAACCCTAGAGAAAAATAGGATTAAACATTTATCAACATAATAAAAGCCATTTACAAAAAGTTTAAAGCATAAATTATCCAAAATGGTGAAAAATTGAAAGTATTCCCACATAGTTTGGAAACTAGGCAAGGCTGCCCACTTATACCACTCCTATTCAACATTTCACTTAAAGACTTAGCAAGATCCATGAGACAAGAGAGGGAGATAAAAGGGATATGAATTGAAAAGAAGAAATGAAGATATCTCTATTTACAGATTCTGTCCTTCTATACCTCAAGGATCCTAAAGTTTCTGCCAGGAAACTCCTGGAACTGATAAACAAGTTTAGCAGAGTGGCAGGATACAAAGTTAATATTTAAAAATAAATGGTTTTCCTGTATATGAAAGATAAACAATGCAAGAAGGACCTGAAAGAGACAAAACCATTTATACTTGCTATTAAAAAATTAAATACTTTGGAATAAACCTAACCGAGGATGTGAAATATCTACACAATGAAAATTTTAAAACCTTATAAAAAGAGATTACAAAAGATACCAAAAGATAGAAATACCTCCCCACGCAAAACTAACCTCGTTAAAATGACCATGCTACAAAAAGCATTATATAAATTGAATGCAATATTAATCAAAATTCCAAACCAGTTCTTCACAGAAATTGATAAAACAATCTCAAGTTTCATATGGAAATATAGAAGACACAGGACAGCAAAACATTTCTGAGTAATAAAGATTCCACTGGAGGTATCACCGTACCAGACCTTAAACTAAAAATAAATAAATAAAATAAAGTCACTTTCTCACAATGGAGGCGGCATGGCTGGCTGGCCAAAGCTGGAGGAGGCTAAGTCACTGCAGACATCTTGGAAGTTGAGAGCTGCCAACTACTTGCAGCAAAGGCAGACTTCTCCTGGAGGTAGGGTGGGACTAATCCCCTTCAAGGCACACCCCTTGTGACTGCCTTCCTCCAGCAAGGCTCCACCTCTCAAGGTGCCAGGACCTTGCCAAACACATGAAACTGTGGGGGAACACATTTCAAACCATGACAAGCCATAATAATAAAAACAGCATGTTTTTATTCTCATAAAAGAGATACAGACCAATAGATTAGAATTAAAAACTCAAATATGACTGTACTCACATGGTCAAGTGATCTTTGCCATAGGTATTAAAAAAACATATTGAAAAAGGAGAGCATCTTCTACAAATGGTTCTGACAAACTTGGATATATATGTGTAGAAGAATGAACCTGGACCATATTTGTCTCCTTGTATGAATATCAACTCCAAATGGATCAAAGACTTCAATGTTAAACCAGAGATTGTAGAAATCCTAGAAGAAAAAGTAGGGACTACCCTCAAATTGAATGGCCTCCACCATCATCTCCTTAATAATAGGACCCTTTAAGCCACATAGTACAAGTCCAACACTAAACAAGAGGGACTATATGAAATTAAAAAGCTTTTGCTTGAGCAAAAAGGAAACCTACAGAATAGGAAATCATCTTCACCAAATACATATGTGAGAGAAAACTAATATCCAGAGTACACAAAGAACTTCAAAAATTAAATGCCAAGGAAGTAAACAATCCCATCAAAAAATGTGTTACAGAACTGAAAAAGAAACTTCTCAGAAGATAAAATTCAAATGTCAAAAAATCATTTTAAAAAATGTTCTACTTCCCTAATTGTCATAGTTAGTCACAGATGTCAACTTAATAGTTGAGAGTTTGAGCTCTGGGCACATGTGTAGAGAATTAGTAGTTGAGTTGAACCCTGAGCAAATCTGCAGAAGATTGTCATTTGATTGGGAAGGCCCAAGCCATGGTGAGTGGAACTAGGCCTGGACAGGTAAATAAAATACAAAAAACTGGTTGAGGAAGTTGGCATCCTTGTGTATATTTTGCCAGATATGCTGGTCTGGGCAAGTAAGGATTGTCCCTCTCACCTTTTACATGAATATGGCATGGGCAGTTCCCTTGACCTATTGGTGATGTTACATCCTCTCCTGCCAAGCTGGACTAAGAAATGTAACCAGACAATGATGAAAAAATAAACCCCTTATTCCATTAAGTCGTTTGAGGATGATTTTATCAGCAACCATGCAGGCAAACTGCAATAGAATTTGGTAGAGGGAATAGAGTCCTAATGATGAGCCTGATTATGTGGATTTTGTGGCTTTTGAATAATTTTGCTGGGCAAAGTTTGAAATGTTTAAGGAATTTGAGTCTGAGGATTACAAATATGGTTCTACAGAGTTTAGTGGGTAATTTGGATAGTAACAATGATGAGAGAGTTGTGGGTTGTTTCTGCCCAGTTTGTGATGAAGGGACTAAGGGCTTTGACAGAGTCAAATTTAAAGAAGATGGACTAGTTTGCTTAATAGAGGAAAGCCTTTTTGGTAGCTATGAAGTTTCAAATGTGGAAATAGCAGGCAGAACAGTTGCTTCTGTTGGAGAGATGAAAATCAGTGAAAGAAAACCTAGTGCTTTACACTGGGATGGGGAAGACATAAATACCACAGCATGGCCACCCTGTGATTTGAAAACCTGGATTTCTTTAGGGGTCAAACACTCAAGCTGAAGCCATTTCTTGAAAATTTTGGCTTCCTAGAAATGCGCTTTGCCAGAGTCTGCATGGAGAAGTTGGTACAGCTCAAGTGGCTCAAGTGGACCAAACTACGTTCCAACCTCACTGAGGAGTTTGCCAGCATCCCATAGGTGGTGCTTGTTTTGGTGTATGATTAAGGGGTTCATGAAGAGCAGCAGGAGCTTGGCACCAAGTGGCAGGCATAGATAACCTGCAAAGGAAGATGAAACTTTTAGGTACAGAAACAAACCCAGAGAATGGTTGGAGATGCCAGAACTGTGGGATATATGCTGAGGATGGCTTCGAGTGGAAATTTAACCTGGTCCAGAGAAACTCTGCTTGCACAACTTTGAGCTGTACTAGGACTAGGAATTCCTAGAATCCTTGAGCCCCCATGATTACATGATAAGCAACAGAAAATAAACATGGAAGTGCAGGATGCAGGTATTTGATTTGCTGGACTTGACTCTAAGTTGATATTTTCTTATTGTGTCAAGGTACTTCTGTTTTAATGTTTTATATGTGCTGAAGTGTTAAACACTTATTGATTTTAAAATGTTGCAACTGATCTTTTAACAACAGAACATTTTAAAATTGAATTATCAGAATTTTTTTTTAGAATTTTGGAATTAATATTAAATGTATTTATAAGATAAATTTAACTTCTGTGGGGACAAGGATTGAAAGTTACAGTTTAAAAAACCAGTGTCAATTTAACAAGGGATAGACTGTCATAGTTAGTCACAGGTGTCAACTTGATAGTTGAGGGTTTGAGCTCTGGGGACATTTGTCGAGAATTAGTAGTTGAGTTAAGCCCAGAGCAAATCAGCAGGAGATTATCTAGTTGACGCAGAAGACCCAACCCATGGCGGGTGGAACTAGGTCTTGGACAGGTGAATAAAATACAGAAAGCTGATTGGGGAAGTGTGCCTTTTTGTGTATACTTGGCCATATATGCTGGTCTGGCAAATAAGGATTGTCTCTCTCTCAGCTTTTATGTTGATATGGCATGGCCAGTTCCCTCTGGCCTTTGATGATGGTGTGTGCTCTCCTGCCAAGCTGGACTAAGAATTGTAACCAGACAATTATAAGAGAATAAAACCTTTGTTCCCTTAAGCCATTTGATGGTGAATTTATCACCAACCATGCAGGCAAACTGCAGCACCAGTCATTAGGGAAATGCAAATCAAACACCCTGAGATACCATCTTACTTTATAGTCAAAATGAGTGAGATCCAAAATACAACAACAAATGCTGGCATAGATTTGAGGTTAAAGGGTCCCTCATACATTGCTGGTTTGATTGTAAATTCATACAACCCCTTTGCAGATTAATTTGGAGATACTTAAAAATGTTAAAATTCAGAATTCCATGATCTAACTGTATCACTCCTGGAAACTATATCACTTTGGGAAAAGAACAGTGTATTTCAGCACCAGAGATATGTGTTCAACTGTTTGTTGCAGTCTTTTTTCACACTTGCAAAGATATGCAACCAACGTAGGTATTCAACAGTTGATGAATGGTTAATGAAACTGTGATACTTAACATACAATTGAATACTATTCAGCTGTCAGGAAAGATGAACTAATTAAATCTGCCATTGAATGGGTGGAACTGGAAGACATCCTACTGAGTGAAATATCACTGAAACAAAAAGAAGACATTACATATTCTCCCTTATAAGTGGATCCTAGTATTAAATGCTCAGTTTGATGAAGTCAAACAGAAACTCTTACAGCACTCAAAATGTTGTGTGAAGTACTTTTCCTGGGGAGATGCCACACTAGATAGGAATTTCAGGACTGTTGGGGATGAACCAACAAGTTTATTGGGCTTGCTTACAGGAACAAAGGCAGCTCACTGTCTGACAGCTTCCCAGAGCACCTAGTTCTCTTTCTCTCTCTCTCTCTCTTTCTCCCCCCACCCTTGACTGCACTGGGATCTTTTTCTAACCAAACTACTTGGCTGTTCAGCAGTATCTATGAGGCTTTTTCACTGCAGAGGAGTCTCCTTCAGACTGCCTCTAACTACTTTTCTCTGTTTGGCTAGCTGGAGTAACTTTTTCCTCTAGGGGTTACCTTTTCATCCTTGAGGGAGCCCCAGCTCCCCTCGAGCTTGTCAATTTTAGGAACCTTTGGGAACATCAGGGATCTTTACTGATAAAGGTCAAGAAGATTGCTCAGAGGAAAAAGTGCCTCACAACATACCAGCACAAAGGAACACAAGCCAGGAAGGTAGAAGATCACAAAAAAGCAGAAATAAAATATGGTTAAAGAGATAAAAAGGGCTTTTATGTAAGAAAAGTCTTGAAGGAGAGGGAAAAGCAGGAATAGAACACAGTAAAGAGTGGGGTTAACCTTCAGGTAACCAAAAACTTGCTTACTACCCTCTAACATCCCCCACCTCTGTGACAGGGATACATTGGCAAACCTGCATTGCAAACCAGTATAAACAACAGTGAGCAAGGTGAAAACTGAGAATAAAAGGGATCAGATGTCTCAATACTAATCACAAACACTGGAGAGTAAACTTTCATCTAAACACATCTCATTTTATCTTTAGATAAGAAAAGATCTTAACACCAGGCAATTTAGAATAGTCAAAGAACAGTGAAATAGACAATGGCTATCAACCAGAGTACCAGGGACCCTGAAACATGAAGCCGAAGTCAGGCCAACAAATCTCTTAGCATCCTAAGTCTTAGGAAATTTTTCAGAAGAGGAAGTAGTAAGAATATAAAAAGGTAAAGATGGGGATGCTCAATGCATGCCAAGAAAATTCACTCAAAGCAGGGTTGCTACATCCAGGAACCCACTGCAGTGAGACCTGTCCTCACCAGACCTGCACATGCAACATTCCCCCATAGACTATTGAGGATCTCAGGAGAAATAAATACATGCAGTGGTGGGCTAGGGCCAGGCAAGTGAAGGAGTGTGCCTTTATTGGTGAGTCTACCCTAGTAAGGGCCACTTGTTCTGCCACAGGTTCTGCCACAGAGGTCTCAGTTTCCACCAGAACAGATAATTCAAGAGGAATCCTAAACCCCACAGAAGCAGATAGACAGGAGGGTAGGAGAGAATGGGAGGGATTAATGAAGGGGAGAGTAAGAAAGGAAGGGCAGAGGAAGAAGAGGGGAAAGAGACAAATGCCGATTTGTTTGTAAAACTAGCAAAATAAAAATTAAAAATATAAATGCATAAATAAAATAAATATGTTTGAGAATAAAAACAATCTATGCATACATAAATACCTCAATCCAATATAACAGTAGTAGAAATAGTATAAAGCACAGGAAGCACCATATCATATGACACCAGCTTATCATACATGTTGGGTGCACAGCGACAATTTCTTTGTTTGAGTGCATTACTTGGATATATGAATGACAAAGAAAATTAATGTAGTGAATGTAAATCAGTCAAAGCTGGAATATTCCTTAGCTCTCTAGGTATCAGCCTCTGTGTCCAGGTGCTACAGTAATCATTTTACACTGATAGAGCAGACTAATTGACTTGTCCAGTAAGCAAAAAGAGGAAATAAATGTGATATCTTTGTTTATCTTTGTCTACATGCTCTTTGTTCTTTTGACATTTCATTTGCAAATATATACTTCATAGATGTGTTGATTCAAATATAGAAATGGTAATTACTTGTAAAACACATTTTTTTCGCTTGGTATAATTGAAGTAGATATTTAATTTTTGCATTGGAATTTCCTGGTATATATGACATTGGCTAAAATATCCAATAATCCAATGAAGAAGAGAATTCTTCCCTAAAGAATAAATATGTAGGCCATTATTAGTTATTGTGTCTTCAAGACAGTTTCTCTTAAAAGTTTAAGTGATCAGAAAGGTCCTAGTTATTAAGGACTGGTTTTACTTTGATAATTTCACATTCATTTGTGACCAGTTCATTTTGCAAAAATATTAACTGGAGTTTACATATATAACAAGAATTCTAGATTTATCACTATGTTGAGTATGTTACTTAATATGAAATTATTTAATGAAAAGATGCACAATTTTAAAACATATCTAAACAGCCTAAAATTATTCTTTAACTTATATTGCACAAAAATTTACCTGCACTTTAAATCAATAAACAACTTGTTTTTTTACTTCCCAAATTACAATACTAGTACTATTGTGAATGAAAAAGAAGGCAACCAGTAAGTTAAGATGTCATGCCTTATGATCACCAATATGCAGTGACTTGAGGATGCCGCCAGAGTTATTTGTCAAAAACTCAAGTCAGGTGACTTTTTTTTTTTAACGTATCTTACATAGAATAGATATGAGGTACTACAATTGCTGGTTACTTCCCCTAGATCACATTGCTAGGAAGTTGTGCAGTCATGTTTTTTTAGAGTCATGGCTCTAAAAATTTAGACTTTTTTATAATTTTTTTCTCTTAAGTTAGTGGTGAGAAAAAAATAAGTGAAATAATAAAGTAGGTTTCCATAAGAACCAATACATTTTAAAATGTCTAGATAAATTATCTTGGGAAATAGGAAAATGAGTGTATTCATGTAACATGTACTGCATTGTGTGTTATAGACAAAATGTCTATGAGATTTTATGATAAGATGTCAGTGAAATTCGGTATATAATCATAGAACTTGATATTGTTACATACTAGAGTATGAGTATGTTGGTATAATTTGGTAATTTAATATGTGATGGTTACATAACTGTTACACTTCACCTCGTGCAGATGAAACAACACACACACACAAAAAAAAACCCAACCAAAAGTCTAATCTCTGTTGGAATTATTATACACATTCAGTCAGGCACTGACCAATAATTTATGCAATGGGGTGAGGCCAGACATTATCTTCTGAATATGACATGCTGATGGGAGTATAGAAGATGCTTTCCTCAATGGTATATCCACTGATATATGATTCATGTTCCAGCAAGTGCTCAATTACATGTCATCGAGACAACTGAGATAAAATTTAGTGGGTAACATGTAAAACACAGGAAAATAGGAGGGCAACTAGTAGAGTTTATAATAGGAAAAAGAAAGGGGGTGAAATGGAGATTTAAGATGTGAAAATGTCATAAATTCAGTTTATTCTTGCTTGAACATTCAAAGGGAAAATTATGCATAAAACTTCCCTTTCCATTCACTAAAATATAAGTTACTTATTATTTTAGACATTCTACAAAAAGCTTGTATGAACTCATGAGGGTCAAACTTCTATTTAAAGTGAAAATATTCTTTTGCAAGAGAAATTGCTCACATTATATAGATGGGATCATTCGAATAATTTATCTGTTCCATGTATTTAATTGAAAATCTTTGACCTGGATATTTAAAACAAAACTTACAAAACCAAAAGTCACAATGTATGTGCAGCAATAGGAAATATTGTATATTTATAAAAATACATTCATTTAAGAAAATAAAAACTGACAGGTTTAATGTATGTCATAGTTAGATGTAGGTGTCATCTTGATGTCTGAGGGTTTGAAATCTAAGCACATTTGCAAAAAATTGGTAGTTGAGTTAAGCAAAGGGCAGCCCTATAGGAGATTGTCTAGTTGATGGGTAAGACCCAACCTATGGTGGGTGGTACTAATCCCTGGACAGGTAAAGAAGATAAAGAGACAAGAAACTATAACTGGACCATCATTACATAAATTAACACCCCTTGTTCCCAAAATCTGTTTATCATGATTTTATTAGCAACCATACAGGCTAACTAACTGCTAAAAAAGTTTCTATATACCTTGAAAGCAATTTCATACCTTTTTGATAAGTAATATAAAAAATTTCTCAAAAAATCCTAAAATGTTCAATGATTAAATTTGATCCAAAAGACTGATCATAGTTAAGGAATTAAGCAAATTATTCCCCTGCTTCTCAGTATGAAATCCCTAAGGAAAACTGTGTCCTGAAATTTATTATGCTTAGTGGGAAAGGTTCCATGTTAGAGCTGAAATAAAAATGGCTTTCACATTTACATTATAGCAATTTAGCTCTAGAGCATTATTGGTGCTATGGCTCTGTATATGTATATTGAGGTCTATATATATATTACATTCAGTTTATCATCCAAAATGATGTTCTAAAGAAAATTTTTTTAAAAATTTTAAGCATATTTTATTTTAATTGTAATTTAATTTAATTACTCACATGCAACAAGTGAGTACCATTTTTGGGCAGGGAAATTTCTACAGGGAGACTTCAAGGAGAACTCTCTTCCTTTCACATCAAATTTAAATGATTACTCATTTAAACCTTTTTTCATTGTTAGTTTTGTCGACCTGACACATAAGTAGCAAGACTTTGAGCATACCTGAAAAGTGTTCTGTAGATTAAGGATAGCATGCCTGTCATCTTGACAGCATTGGTTGACAAAAACAAAGCCTAAAAGTGGACAGAACCATTCCTTAAGCTTGTGGCAGGGGACTATACAGAATGGTAAAAAAGAATTGAATACAAGAAAAATTGCATGTATTTATCTGTTGCTTTCTGCTCTTGACTGGCTCTGTGATGTGTTTGGCTTGTGTTGCTATAAATTCTAAGCTATGAAGGATTGTAACATGAAATTGTGAGCAGATCCCTTTTCTCTCTTAAGTTGTATGGGTCAGTTTCATTTGTCGCCTTAATAAGTAACTAAAATGCAGTGTGATATTGAAACATTTGTGATGTTGAAACATTGTCAAAACCAGGAATTCTGAGAATTTTGTCCAAAAATATGAAAAAAAAAAAAGTAGTGATTGTTTAAAACACCTAGGATTCCAGAAATTGTGGAGGTAGAAATCAGTTCTATGTGTTTGCTAGATCATGACATAAAAATGAATTTTATAATCTTTGACCTTATACTTCACATTTGACTTTTTGTTGTAAGCAATTTCCATAACACTGAAAAACAAGTACCTGCAGGGAAAAGGGAAACTCCTGAGATTCAGAAAGTAAACAAACATTTCAAATCAGGCAAAACTGAAACTTTAAAGGTTCACATGGTCCCTAAGGTAAATGAAATACTGTATTGTTTCTGGCAAGTAGATAGTTTCTAACCAGTAAAGTTGCCTAGAAGAAACAGACTTGCCTAGGGAACGATTTCCCACCTATGAACTTGGTTTACATTTCGTGAGTCATCACTCATGCTGGAGTGGGCTTTTTAGCAGTGAAACTCCATATTCCTATAAGCATATTTCTGTAAACAACTCCAGTACCTTCTTTAGGGTTTACCAAATTGGTCTATGGTAGAACTGTTACTTTGCTCTGTGTTGGTTCCCTCTCTGCAAGAAACAAGCATTTGCTTCTATCTTACAGAAAAAGTCACAGAACATTTTCCATAGTTGATCATGGAAGTAAACATTTAGATGTTGAAAAATTAGGTTTTTTCTTTCAAACCAATGTGACTCCACTTGGCTCTGACTCCATTTTGTAAGGGCATTTCTAAGTTTTTTTTTTAACCTGTCTCATGAATAAAAACTCAGACAAAAGGACATTCTAACTTCCTTAATACCTGCTAGCACTTAGGTTGCAAGTGAAGTGGGGAAGATTATTCAGATCAGGTTATGTCTTATTCTAAGTTATTAATGTTATGTAAAAGTGGTGGTTCCTTCTAATTGTGCTTTGTCCTGAGAAAGTCCATTTTGCAAGCAACTTTTGAATACATTTGAGTATGGGGACATGGCTGTGCCAGGATGAACAAGTGAAAGCGCCATCTATATTATGCCACTATACAGTAGAGCACTTCCAGTTCTAAGGTTATTTCCTGCCAGTGAACATTTTAGTAGAGGAATGCATTGTCTAATGAATTTATGCTAGACTTAACTTATCTCTTTAGAGATGTACTGCCAGGAGCCACAAGGATGATTCTATTGACCTAAACTTTTTTGACTCTGTATATGAAAATAGCATTCAAAGGGAAAAAATTGTAATAATGATGCAATTTAAATTTCTCAGAGAATTATTTCTTGGTTAATATATTTCTTCAGAACTAGAATCTGTAATCACCTTCTGAAGGAAAACACTTTGAAGTTTTTCTTTGAAAACTCCCTTTTCTTAATGATCTCTTTTCTTCCTTTAAAAGAGTTGCTATTCCATGGTAAATCTCTATGAAACAAATTCTGCCTTTGCTTTTGGTAGAAGCTGCTTTCAAGTGATTGGTAGGTTTAATTGTGGTACAGAAGTTTAGTGGCTAGAACAGTTTCAGTCATAGATTTGTATAAATTTTATAAATAACAATCAATTTAGCAATGCAAAATTTTCTCTCTACTAAAACTGAAAAGTAAATAGGCAACATACCTGATTTAAAATTCCAGACTGTTTAAAATACAAACTTCATTAGCCAAAACTAACAAGTGTTAAAAGAAATAGAATCTCAGGACTGTAAGATTCACTATAAATTTCTCTGAACAGTGTTTTATGATCTTTTTTCTTACTCATGAAATGCCTTAGGCTTCATTTATGACTTCTGATTTATGTGTTTAACTTATACAAAATAGAATAATAGTTAATTTTTTTAACTTCATCAGTAATACTCTTCCACTTTCTATTCCAAAAAAGAGAATTGTCTTTGTATTCTCTGGTTTGATTCTCAAATCTTTCCTAACTACTTCTATTTACTTCTTCCAATTTTAAAGTAATTAATGGCTTCTGATGAAGATGTTCTGTAATGCTACTATTTAAGAAAAAGAAGAGCTAACTTTGAAGGGAAATCTGCATGCAAAAATGTTGAGAGGTGGGGGCTGGAGAGGTGTCTCAGGGGTTAAGCCTCTGCCTTACAGGTGGAAGGTCCTGAGTTCGGATACCAGATCCCACGTATAGACGCTGGGGGGAAGTGGGGGCGGCCTCCGTTTCCGGTCCTGGTAGGGCGAAGCCTGTGAATCCCGGGGCAGAGTAAACAAGGAGGAGGTGGAGGCGTCCATGGTGGTTCCCGAGTTCGTCCGTGGTTCTACACACACACACACACACACACACACAGACACACACACACACAGACACACACACATACACAGACACACACACACACACACACACACACACACACACACACACACACACTTGAATAAAAAAAAATAAAAATGTTGAGAGGTGGATGCAAATCTTAGCATGTGCTTAGAATACAAGGGCTTTGTCCTTAAATGAGATTGGTGACTTTTATCAGAGTCAGTGGACTTTTTTTTAAACATCATAAATCATATAGCTGGTTAATAAAATTTGGATAGATATATCACATATACTTTGTTTTATAATATTCATGTTAAATTTAAAAAAATACTTGATGAGTTGAATGATCTACTTTCAAGAGTCCTGAGGCTGTTATTTATTCTACATCATCATAATCAAGGCAACCATAACTGTCTATAGTAAAATGGGCAGATTATTTTCGTCACCATCAATATATAATCTTTTAATTTTCCACATTATTTTAAAATGGAATCCTGGAGCTGGAGAGGTGGCTCAGGGGTTAAGCCTCTGCCTTGCAGGCAGAAGGTCCTGAGTTTGGATCCTAGACACCCCCCCCCCAATAGACGCCGGGCAGAAGCAGGGGCGGCCTGTGTTTCTGGTCCTGGTATGGTCGAGCCTGTGAATCCCAGGGAGAGTAAACAAGGAGGAGGTGGAGGCGTCCATGGTGGTTCCTGAATTCGTCCGTGGTTCAGCACACACACACACACACACACACACACACACACACACACACGCACAATTGAATAAATAAAAAAAAATTTAAAATGGAATCCTAAACATATAAAATGTCATAAAGATTGTTGTAGTTACTTTTATTACTGAGACTGTACTCAGACACATTTTAGGGGAGAAAAGATTTATTTAGCCGACAGGTATTTAGTCTACTTCACTGTTCTTCTTCTGTACTAGGCTGTGTCCTGAGTGTTGGGATGCTCTCTAATCCTCTTCTACTCAAATGAGAGGTGTTTAGATGGAAATTTACTCTTCAGTGTTTGTGGTTGGAATAGAGCCATCTGATCCTGTCAACAGTCAGTTTACTCCAGGTCCACTGTTGTTTAGACTAGTTTACATTGAATGGGCATATGTTCCTTGTTATGTGGGTTTTAGGGGTTAATAAACAGGTGGTTGATTACTTGGAGGCTCACCCCAATCTTTACTATATCTTATTCCTATTCTTACCACTCTTTAAAGCATTTTCCTTCTTTTTTTTTTTTTTTAACAATTTACCCATGTTCTTTTGTTTCAGTTCTTTTGGGGTCTCTTGCAGATCCTCCTACCCTCAGCAGCTTGTGTTCCTTTGCATTTGTTTTTTTTATTATTATTTATCATTTATGCAATTGTGCGTGTATGTGTGTACGCCTGTGTATAGTGTGTGTGTGTGTGTGTGTGTGTGTGTGTGTGTGTAGAACCACGGACGAATTCGGGAACCACCATGCATCACCTCCACCTCCTCCTTGTTTTCTCTGCCCCGGGATTCATAGGCTCAGCCCTACCAGGACCAGAAATGCAGGCCGCCCCCCCACTTCCACCCAGGGTTTATAAGTGGAGTCTAGGATCCGAACTCAGGACCTTCTGCCTGCAAGGCAGAGGCTTAACCCCTGAGCCACCTCTCCAGCCCCATTCCTTTGCATTTGTAGGCATTGTAAGAGTTTATGATTGATTCTATCAAACTGATGGTTTAATGGTAAGGTCCACTTACAAATAAGAACATACAGCTTCTGTCTTTCTGCTTCAGGAATATTTCACACAGCATAATTTATTCCAGTTCCATCCATTTACTGGCAAATTTAATTAGTTCATCTTTTCCTGAGAGCTGAATAGTAAGCATTCCTTTGTATATATGTACCACAATTTCATTAACTAGTCATAAACTGTTGGATATCGTTCCAATTTTAGTATATGTGCTGCCGAAGCGAGCACAATAAACTGTTGGATATCTAGGTTGGTTCCATTTCTTTGCAATTGTGAAAAGGGATGCTATGAATATAGTTGAACATGTGTTTCTGATGCAGAATGTAGTGTTCTTTGTTCCAGTAGTGGTATAGCTGGGTCAAATAGAATTTCAAATTTTAACTTTTTAGTTACATCCAAATTGATCTCCAAGTTTATCTCCAGCAATGTATGAGGGTCCCTTTGTCTCCACATCCATATTAGCTTTTGTTATTGTGTTTATGTGTTTTTTATGTTATTATGTATATGTTTGTTATGTGTATATGTGTTATGTTATTGTGTTATGTTTGTTATTTGTGTTTATGATCAGAGCCATTCCAAATGGAATAAGATCATATCCCAAATTGTTTGTGTTTGCTTAATGACAAGGGAGGCAGAACACTTGTTAAGATGTTTGTTAGACATTTAAATTTCATCTTGTGAGAAGTTTCTTTTTAGTTCATAGTCCAGTTTTTAAAGGGTTGATTACTTATTGGTATATAATTTTTGAAGTTCTCTATACACTCTAGATATTAGTTCCCTATAAAATGTGCATTTAGTGAAGATGTTTTCCCAGTCTCTAGGTTTTCTTTTACTTGGTTAATAGTCTCTTTTGTTGAGCAAAATCTTGTTACATTGATATAGAACCACTTGTTTAGTGTTGGACTTATTCTCTGTGACTTTGGGATCCTATTGAGGAAATGTTGACTGAGGCCAATTGATTTGAGAGTATTTCCTAATTTTTTTCTAGAAGTTTTATTATTTCTGGTCTAACATTGAGATATATGATCCATTTGGAATTGATTTTCATGTAGGGATGTAAATTAAGATGCAGTTTCATTCTTCTGCAGGTAGATAACCAATTTTGTCAGCACCATTTGTTGAAGACTGTCCTTTTTCCCATGGATTTTTTTTTTTTTTGCATCTATGTCAAAGATCAGTTGATTGAGGTGGGTACTTATTTGAGTATTCAATTCTAATACACTGGCTTTTTTTGGAGCTAATATGTCATGGTTTGAAATGTGTCTACCATAGTCTCATGTGTTTGGGAAGGACATGGCAACTTTAAAAGGCGGAGCCTTGCTGCAGGAAGGTGGCCACAGGGATTGGGCCTACCTTCAGAAAAAGTCTGCTTTTCAGCAAGGAGGCTTCCTGCTCTCAGCCTACAAGAAGTTTGCAGTGACATAGGCCTCCTTCAGCTTTTGCCAGCCATCCATGTGGCCTCCACCATGAAAAACTGTATCCCCCTCTGGAACCATAAACTGAAAGATCTTCCTTTTTCCCTAAATTGTTTGACTTTGAATGCTTTCTCGCAGAAACAGATAAGAGTAACTAGTACCTAGTACCATGCTATTTTTATTACTATCATTTTATAGCATAGTTTAAGTGGAGTTTTTATTACTCAGGATTGTTTTTGCTTTCCTGAGTCTTCTTTGTTGCCATATGAAATTTGAGTTTGTTTTCTCAATTTTTATGAATAACTGGGCTGGAATTTTGACTGACACTGCATTGAAATAGTACCGTGATTTTGATAGAATGATCATTTTAACAATGTTAATTCTGTCAAACAAGGAACATGAAAAGTGTGTACATCTGCTGGTGTCTTTTATAATCTATTTTAAGGGTTGGTTTTAAAGTTTTCATAGTATAGATCTGTCACCTCCTTGGTTAGGTTTTTTTCCAAAGTTTTTCATTTTTTATTGGCAATGGTGAATGGTATTGTTTTTCTTAGGCCTTTCCACTTTGTTTATCGTTGTTTTTTGAAAGTCGATTTTGTATGTTGTCACTTTACTGAAGTTATTTGTTAGTTATTTGTTAGTTTCCTTGAAGAATCTTTAGAGTCCTTGAAGAATCATGTCACCTGTAAGGAGGAATAGCTTGATTTTTTTTTTTATTTGTATCCCTTTTATTTTCCTCTCTTGTCTTATGGTGCTTGCTAGGAATTCAAATACAATGTTGAATAGAAATGCTTAATCTCCTCCCATCCTGAAGCTCAGGGACATTTGCGGAAGAGGAGGCGGTAAGATTGTAAGAGCAAAAGGATGGGAGGAGCAATGATCTGAAGATTGTCCACACTAGTTAGGGCTGAAGCAATCATAATAGGACTTTGCATGCCCTGTGCAATGTCCAACACACTATTGACCTCGCAAAGTCTAGCATCAGCTAAAAGCACCAAGATCCTTGGAGGCAAGGGATTAACAGCCACAGTAGTGTTCCTATGCTTAAGGGGAACATGAGAAAGGGTTCAGGGAAATGCCACTGGGTCCTTGTACGTCATCGGAGAGGAGGACCAAGAAGAGAGTTAGGCATACACAATAAAGGACTCTCTGGGAATTGGGGGGGAGGCACTGGGAGACGGGGAGGGAAGGAAGGGGAGCAGGGGGTTCAGGGGGAGGAGGGGGGGAGGGAACCCGTCTACCTATTAAGTTTGTATGTGCGGAAATAATAATAAAAATGTTAAAAAATTAAAAAAAAAGAAATGGTGAAAGTGGACAGTTTTGTTTAGTTCCTATCAGAGTGTGAATGTTTCCTGTTTTTCAACATTTAGAGTTTGTGCCATTAACTTGTTGTATATGGCTTTTATTATGTTGAAAATGTCCCTTCCAATCCTATTTTGTTCAGAATTTTTATTATAAAAGAATATTGGATTTTATCAACAGCTTTTTCCAGCATCAGTTGAGAGGATCATGTAGTTTTTGTCTTTGTATTTGTTTACATAGTGAATTATATTTATGGATTTACATATATTGAACCAACCTTGTGTTTCTGGAATAAACCTAACCTGGTCATAGTAGATGATCTTATTGATATGCTTTTGAATCCAGTTTGCTAGGATTTTGTTAAGGATCTTTGTGTCTCTGTTTATCAATAAGATCATCCTGTAGTTTTTCATTGAGTCTATTTATTTTTGTATCAGTGTGATGTTATCTTCATAAAAAGAGTTTGGACATGTTTTTGCCTTTTTCACTTAGTGGAATAGTTTGAGGTATATCGTATTAATTATTCTTTGAATATCTAGTAGAATTCTGTACTGAATCCACTTGGTTTTTGGTTTTCTTGGTAGGGATATCTATGATTACTGTTTCAACTTCATCTTTTATTGTAAGACTGTTTAAATTAGTCAGTTTCTCCAAGTTTAACTTTGGTGTATTGTATGTGTTTAGAAATTCAACCATTCCTTTGTTATTTTCAAGCTTGGTGGTGTTTTTAAAGTATGACCATATGATTTTTTAAATTTCCTTAACATTTTTTTTATTCAATTGTGTGTGTGTGTGTGTGTGTGTGTGTGTGTGTAGAACCATGGGCGAATTGGGAACCACCATGGACACCTCCATCTCCTCCTTGTTTACTCTGCCCTGGGATTCACAGGTTCCACCCTACCAGGACCAGAAACACAGGCCCCCCCCTGCTTCTGCCCTGCGTCTATACGTGGGGTCTAGGATCTGAACTCAGGACCTTCTGCCTGCAAGGCAGAGGCTTAACCCCTGAGCCTCCTCTCCAGCCCCTTAACATTTGTTTTTGATAGCGCCTTTTCATCTCTAATTTTATTAATATGGGTTTTCTCTCTTTTAGTTTTGCTTAATTAGGCTAAGAGTTTGTCAAACTTGTTAAGTATTTCAAGAACCAACTTTTTATTTGATTGATTGTATTATTTTCTTTGTCTCAACTTCAATTATTTCTCTTCTTATATTGCTATTATCTACATGTCTACTTCTTTTATGATTGGCATGCTTTTACTTGTCTAAAGTTTTAAGCTGCATTATTAGGTTATGCATTTATGATGTTTCTATTTTTTATGTAGGTATCGACTGTATGAATTTTCCTTTTAGGACAACCTTCATCATATCTCAGAGGTTTTAATGATGTATTATCATTTAAATTTTAGGAATCTTTAAATTTTCATTTTTACTTCTGCCCAGACTCATTCCACATTCAGTAGCATATCATTAATCTTCCAAGAGTATGTGTACTTCTGTCATTTGCTTATTTATAGATGTCCATCTTTATTCCCTGGTGGTCAGATAGAGTGCAGGTGATGATTTCAATTTTCTTATATTTGTACAGGCTATATTTTTGCCTTATATGAGCTACTAAATGTGTTCTTGTTTTTTCTATTTCCATTTTCTTTAATTTTTTTTATTACTTATTCAATTGTGCGTGTATGCATGTGTGCACGTGTGTGTGTGTATGTATATATGTATATATGTGTGTGTAGAACCACGGACGAATTCGGGAACCACCATGGATGCTTCCACCTCCTCCTTGTTTACTCTGCCCCGGGATTCCCAGGCTCCGCCCTACCAGGACCAGAAACGCAGGCCGCCCCTGCTTCCGCCCTGCATCTATATGTGGGGTCTAAGATCCGAACTCAGGACCTTCTGCCTGCAAGGCAGAGGCTTAACCCCTGAGCCACCTCTCCAGCCCCTATCCATTTTCATCTCAGATAATTTTTTATTATTTTCTTTCTCATATAAGGTCATATGGTTTCTTATCTCCTCTCTGAGTTTTTTACGTTCCTTTTGGTGTTCCTACCACTTATTTTTTATTTCTTCTTGAAGTTTGTGGATCAAGTCGATTACATTTCTTTGAAAGATATTACCCTCAGTATGCTTTTCTGAACGGCGTCCCTGAGGTTATTTTAACTGGAATCTATAGTATTGTGGTTGGTGTTTTGTGTAGGAGACCTGCTTCCCTGGTACTTTGTGGTTTTTTGATGTGACTTGTGCATTTTCTGTTAAGTCTGTAACTGCTTTTGTTGGTAGACGTTTTCGGCTCTCCTCTGTTAGATGAGGTTATGTGTCTTTGGTTGTTGTGGGAGAGTTTTTCTGATTTTGGGTAGGATCTGCCTGCTGTGTGACACTTCTATTCCCTGCAGCTCTCATCTGGCGTGGGGCAGACTTCCTGCGTTCAGTTTAGGCAGATGGGGAGATTGGATGGCACTCTTGAGTGGCTCTTACCTGGCACAGAGCAGGTTTCCTGTCTGGTAGGAGTGGGTCCTCATCTGAATCTTTAAAGCTACCAATGCAGCTTTCCTCTACCAAGAAAGCCAATTTATTATGTTTAAAGTCAGCTTGCTAAAATCAGTCTTCTCCTGCAAAACCATCACAAGCTGGGCCCAAATGATCTCAGCATTATTTTCCAACTGCCCTACTGAGTTCTGCTCAACATCTCTTATAGTCCACAGTCTCAAAATCCTCAGATATTTAAAAATTTCTCCCCCCAAACCATTTAAAATCCTCAAAAATCACATTGCCATATTTGTCAGCGATATTGTACTCTTCTGGTAACAACTTTCATTAGTCTTACAGCAGCACCCTATACTCAGTAACAAATTCTGTTGCATTGTGCCTACATGTTGCCAACGAATTCATGAACAAATAGCTTAGGGGAACAAGGGATGCTATTCTGGCTTACAATTTTCCAGTCCTAGTTCTTAGTCCAGCTTTGCTGGAGAGTTCATTCCAACACCTGGAGCTGAGTGAAGAGTTCACACCGTATCTATTGATGAAAGAGGAAAAAAATCTAAAAAGACCCTAAGAGCTATGCTAAATTCTTATCCTTAATATGTTACTGTGTATTATTACTTATTTTGTTCTACTCTAAAAATTTAGGTATTTTCATTTGTAATCTCAGAATTTAAGTGACTAGCTATTCATAACTATGGGTGGGCACTTCATTTAATAACTAGTTCTTCAATTTTGGTTAATTTTTATTAAAAGTTTTCACTGATTGTTTTCCAGGTAAGAAAGAGGACTAAAACCTGTCTTTTTCTGCTCTGGTGAACAAGGGAAAGACTATATGAAAGATTAAAGTAAAGGTGGGAAAGCTAGAGATTGGAGGGTAAATAAGGCAGCTCTGCCTTAAAAGAGAACAAAAAGAGAGATAAAGAAATATAATCATTGTTTATAATTTTTACTTCTGGGCATGTAACCAAAGAACTTTATAGTCTATCACAGAGAAATTTGCATGCCCATTTATTGCTGCTCTTTGCATAATAGCTAGGAAGTGGAATCAGTAAAGATGTTGAACAACAGATGGACGGATAAAGAAAATGCGTTTTATCTAAAATAGAATTTTATTCAGCTATAATAAAAATAGAATTATGAAATTCTATGAAATTATGGAACAAGAAAATAGAGAAAAATTGGAAATATTGCTTTAGTAAAGTAATGAGGACACAAAAAGATAAATAACTCATGATCTTGCTGACTCATGTATTCTAACCTTTGTTAAATGCATTCATACAACTGGTATTAATGTTGATAAAAGGCAGAAATATTCTACTTTATTTCTTGTCTCATGTGCCTGAAAAAAAGAACAAGATTTTAAAGGACTGGAGTAGGAAAGAAAATATAAAAACTTTCAGATGGGGAATGATGAAGCAAAAAGATACAAAAGAGAAAGGGAGCAGGAAGATAAGGGGGAGCACCAAGGGAAGATCAATTAAAATGAAGTCATTAGCATGAAGACTCTACATAGAAGCAAGAATACACAGATCACTTCCCCTCTTGCAATAGAAAACAACAGTTAATACCCTGTACACTTCTTTATCTGTTTAATGTCTGTTCGTGAGTATCCTGGAAACCTGGTAACCATCACAGAATCCTTAACCCACAAATTTAATCAACCCCAAATGCTGTCCTAAGCAAATAAACATGTCCTTCATGTTCTGAACTCCACCATCACTGAATCTTTTTTTTTTATTTCCGATCATGCAAACCTAACAGGTACACTGGCCCCCTCCCTTCCTCTACCCCCCCGGATCCCCCTGTTCCTCCCTTTGCTCCCCCCTTCCTCCCCATCCCCCAGTGCCTCCCCCCCATCCCCGGAGCATCCTTTAATGTGCATACCAATTCCTATGCTTAAGGGGAACCCAGGGAAGGGTTCTGGAAAATGCCACTGGGTCCTCGCACCTCATCAGAAAGGAGGACCCAGAGGAGAGTTTGGCATTCACTGAATCTATAAAAGACTTATTCCTCACTGACCTCAGTGCACAACTATATTTTATCTGAATAAAACCATTCTTTTTCTGTTATGATAATCTCTAATTTTGTTTTCTCTCTGAACTACCTGCTGACATCTAAACAAAGCAAAATTATGCTTCATTATTTTCATAAACAAAGTACATTTATACTATAAAATAAATTTCAATTATTTTAAATATTTGTTGGCTTTATTGTTTAGTTCTATTTATAATAGTTAAGTATGAAGGAACTGAAATTTCTACCATCTGGTAAATGGATAAGTAAATTTTGTTGCATATATACCTTTAAATATTATATAGCAATTAAGAGGATAGTATTGATGTATAAAAAGGAAGAAAGGAAATCATTTAGCCTATAGTAATTCCAACTTTCAAATATCTGACATGGATATCTCCCCACAAGTAAGGCCAACTTACATGCTTTGGGAAATCTCATAAAAAAGTGAAGGAAGGAAGGAAGGAAGAAAGGAAGGAAGGAGGGAAGGAAGGAAGAAAGGAAGAAAGGAAGGAAGGAGGGAAGGAAGGAAGAAGGAAAGAGATAAAAAATTGATTTTGGACATTAGATAAAGGAAAAGTGAAGGACAGTGTTATGATTAATGTTGTCAAACTGACTTCTTGGTAATAGGACCCAGACTACATAAGAAGTATTTGTCATGTTAAAGTAGATTTTTGGTTATGTTTGTGAGGGGCTGCCTCAGTTGAATTCATTAACATGAGAAAACTAAATTTATAACAGGAAGGAAGATCTTTCCCTAGGCAAGGGATTCATAGATGAACAAGAATAAGAAGACATGAGGATAAACAAGCATGCCTGAAATGATTCATTATTTTGGGTTCATATGTGAATGTGATGCTTTTGCCACTGTGATCTTCCTGCAATGATGAATTGTATCCTCTAATTGTAAACTGGTTAAACACTTTTCTATCCCGTTAATTTTTCACCTATATAATACAACAAATTGAAAGGAAACTAAAACAGAAATATACAGTATGAAGTGGGATAATTGCTATGATGAAGGTGATCATATAGTTTCTAAACTCTTTGTCAGAAAAATATCAAAGATTTTGAACTTTGTATTAGAAAAGCTGATGAGTGTTGTAATCAGGGCTTAATGGATTCTTCTGGAGGTAGCTTGAAAACAAATAATAAAATAATGGTGAATGGAATATAGACAGTGGAGATCTGGCTCATGAATTTTCAGAAAGAATAAACAGGGTATTTGTTTGGGAGCTTGGCTAGAAGGCATTATGTTTTGACTAGAATCAGGATTCACTCTTCTCATATACTAAAATCTGAGAAAACTCAATAGCAAAAGAAAGTGCAGAAACTAAAAACAAAAACAAAAAAAACTTGGAAAATAAACAATACACTATTGAATGGCCAGTGGGCATTTGAAGAAATCATGGATTCAAATTTAAAATTCCTGGAATTAAATGAAAATAAAAGCAGAATCTTTGAAGTCACAGGAAAGGACAATTCTAAGAGGGAAATTGATAGTTATGGGCCCTTATGTTAAAAAGAAATCATACAATCTCAAATGACACATCTCAGTATCTTAGAAAACCATGAATAAGCCAAACATGTAAACAGTGGTTAGCAAGAAATAGTACAGATTAGGAGAGAAAATGATTAAATGGAGGCTAAAAGAACAAAAGTTGAGTCAGTGAGGTAGCTCACCAACCAAGACGCCTACTTCATTCATCTGAGTTTGATCCCTGGAGCACACACATGACACAAGGAGTGAGGTGTCTTTAGAAAGTTGTCCTTAGACCTTATCAAGCTAATTAAATCAAAGTAATCCCTCACCAGCATAGTTAAAATGAGTTGATAAAGCCCAGATTTAAAGAAAAAAATAATAATAAAAAAACAGAGTTGAAAAGGTGATATTTATAAGAATTTCAAGTAATTCAGTGGTGTATTAGGGAATAGTTTGAAAATTTATATCTTAAAAAATCAAAATATCTAGAAGAAATGTATGTATTCTAAAGATGATATGGCCTACTACAAATTTAAATTAGAAGGATATAAATGATATAAACAGAACTAAATAACAATTGAAGCAGTAACAAAAAGGCTTCTCTGCAAGGAAAGACCCAGGGGAGACCAAATTCACTGTTATGTAAAACCTTTGAAAAACAGTAATTACCCACACACTTCAAAATGGGAAGAATATAAAACTTGGAGTATGAAGTCAGCATGTTTCATTTTTTTCAATGTTCAAAGTAATTAAGGCCTCAAGTCAACATTACAGCAAGGAATATACATGTAAAAATTTTCAATAAAAACCTATGAATTGGGTTCAAGAGTAATCAAAAAAATATGTATCATGACAGAAATTCTTTCATCGTGATAGCTAATGTTGGATTATCACATACAACTCACTGTAGATATAAGGAAATGTTCAGTCAGGCTAAATACAGAAATCACATGGCCATCTTGATATACTCAAAAAAGGCCTTTAGCAAGTTACAGCATTCCTTAATGAAAAATATCTTGTAAATATATTTAAAGAGGAAACAATAATATAATTAATGTTATATATAAGGAACCTAAGTCTACCATGATATTCAGTGGGAAAATTGAGGGCATTTCCTCTAAAATTTGAAATGAGACAGGGGTGCCCATTTCTCCATTTTAATTTCATACAGCACTTGAAGTCTTAGGTAGAATAATAATAATGGTGGGAGGTAGTGAATTAGGGGATAAAAATGACAAAAGTTTATGGTATACATGCACAAAACTGTCAGTGATTGAAAAACATATTAAAAACAAACAATAAAAAAGGAAACAAAATAGAGAAAAGGTACACATAGGAAAGGAATAGTTGAAAGCATCTCTCCTTGCAAAGAGTATGAGCCTAGCTCATATTTGAAAAGTCTTAGGCCTGATAAACATTTTTATTAATCCAGCAGGACAAAATATATACTGATATATGCCTTTCTATATGACAATAACAAACTGAGAGAGAAATAGTGGGAAACTTCATTCATAGTAGATAAAAGATGTAAAATGCTGAAGAATAAATCTATCCATAGAATTGCAAGTTTTCACTGGGAAACCTTTTAAATACTGAAGAAATAAATTCATTTGAACACTAAATATGTCCAATGATCCTAGACCAGCAAAGCTATTATTTCCCAAATCTATAGATTCAGGGCTATGTTCATCAAAAATCCAAATGTAGCCTTTATTTTTTCATTTGTTTGTTTGATTGGTTACTTATTTATTTTGGTGTGTGTGTGTGTGTGTGTGTGTGTGTGTGTGTGTGTGTGTGAGCATGTGCATATGTTTGTGTGTCTGTGTCAGAGAGCACTGTGTGTAGCTGTGGAGGCTCAAAGGTGACTTCAGGAATCATCCTGAATTGCTTCTACCTCCATTCATTCTGCGATTTTACAGGCTCTGCCCATCATGAAGAAGCCACACACACACATACACACATACATACATGCACACACACACTCCACATACAAACACAAAATAAATTAATAACAATTAAATTCTGCATTGGTACTAGACATAAGCAGCATAAAATGAAATTTGCTATAAATTTTACTTAGGGTTTACATTTGAGACTATATCATTCATTACATATAAGAAGATTTATAATTAGGAAGCCAACTTTACAAGGTAGTCCTTAGCCTCTGCACCCTGAATTAAAGATGTTAAGTGTTCTTAGTGGTTTCTTCCACAGTAAAGCTACACTAGTCCCATGTGAGCACACACACATTGGTGATTGTTATCTGATTCTCCCCAAAAATATTTTATTCACATTGTTATACATTTACTTTACATAGCTGGAGTGTGAGAATATAAATAGCAGCAGTGCCTTGAACAATTCTCCACTTTGATTTGTCACCACTGTGTTTCCTGCCACTCAGAAGAGGCTCTGTTATCACTGAAATGGATTCCTGTTAAGTTCTCTTAAATCCCTGCAGGTCCAAAGGCCAAAATGCATTCTCTAGGTTGGTGATATCACAAACAGTATGTTTTACTCTTCTCCCTGAGTGATACTATAATTCAAAATAAGACATAGTTCTCTCGACTTGATTATGATCATTAATATTTATGTCATATAATGAAATATACACATTAAGAATGCAGACAAGTGAGGAAAGAAGAAGTGATATGTTAAGTAATTGTAAAATTCTTAATGCAATAGGCCAGATCAAAATTCCAAACTTGTACATAGTTATTAACCAGGAAATTTCTTTCAGAAGAATGAAGAGATTCCACAGGTCCAAGTCATATATTCAAAGGGTATATTTGTCAGCAACAGAGACCACTTCATTTTAAAAGTAACTAGTATTCTAGTAGTAGCTGTTAGTATCCGTATCTCAAAGAAAATTGAATATGTGGACATGCCATTTACTGATGACCTCAGGGAATTCATATTAGATTGAAATGGAGGCTGACAAGTTAGCTCAGAGGGTAGACACTCCTGTGTGAAAACTGAATGATCTGAATTTAATCCTTGAAGACCACCTGAGAAAGGAGAGAACAGCTTCCAACAGCTGTCCTTATTTCTTATTTCCACATATCCATGGAGCATATGGCTAGGTATTCTCTCTCTCTCTCTCTTTCTCTCTCTTTTTTCTCTCTCTCCATCTCTTTCAAATAAATTTTTAAAAAAAGCCCTCGAATAAATATTTGTTTAAATTGACGTAGGCATTTAAAGATAACTAAGTCTGTAAAGATGTCTCATAAAATAAAATGCTTGCCTTCCAAGTGTGAGTGCCTGGGAGATCCCCAGCACCCATGTCAAAGTTGGTCTTGGTGATGTGTCTGAAATCCCATAATCCTAGCACCTGGGAGACAGCAATGTGACAATAATGGGAAGTTGCTTTCATGTACTCTCACAAATCCATGAGATCCAGCTACTGTCAGACCTTATCTCAGAAAATAAAGAGAAAAGCAACAGAGGAGAATACTGGACATTGCCCTCTGTCCTCTGTATTCACAAGTACATGTGTGTAGTTGATCTCATGCATAAATGTTCAATTGCAAATGGGTAGACTTGCATACACTGCAAGCACAAATATACAAAGGGTTGGGCACCTGTAGCACACACACATACACACACATTGCACACACACTCACGTTAAGTAACTGAAGAGGAGGATAGTATTTGAGGTGATTGTGGGGTTTGGATGGCAAGAAAGAAGTCTTCACAAAATCCTAAGGAGAAATAAAGCTAATAGAAATGCATTGCCCTGCATATCAGTCAAAACACTAATGACGAGTCACCCAGAAAGTCTCCTAATGCCATGACAGTATTCATTACTTTCCTTTAATTCCATTTCAAATGCATGTAGCAACATTGAACATAATAAACATATTATTTAAATCACCTCATTTGATAAAATAAGCATCATTAAGACTTCAAGGCCAACAGAGAGACATAAAACTCTACCTCAAAAAAAAAAAAGCAGAAAATAAGAGAAAAATGAAAGGAGGAAGAAGATGAAGAAAAGAAGATGAAGGAGGAGGATGAGAATGATGGAGAAGAAGAAGAAGAGAAGAGAGAAATTAAAAGATGAGGAGGTAAAAGAGGGAGAGGAAGATGAGAAGGTGAAGAGAATAGGAAGAAGAGAAGAAGGGAGATAGATGGGAGAGTGAGGAGGGAGAGAAGGAAAAGTACAAAGAGAAGGATTAAAATAGGAATTAAGGATGACTGTTGAAGAGTGGACTACTTAAGGAAGCAGAATAATATCATTGAAATTTAAAACTGCTCAAAAACCTAAAAATAAAAAAAAATCCTCTGGCATGATTGACTGATAGGATCTTAGTTCTTAAAAGTCAAGAAAAGAGGTGAATTGTGAAGAACAAAACTGTCAAGCTTAACACTGTCTTTTTTCCAGTGAAAGAGAAAGGTCATTGGGAAGAATGCTTAAATTAAAATTGAAATCTAGGGCTTACAGAACTAAATGTGGCTCTAACCTTTTACAAAAAAAAGTGCAGAATAGTACAATGAGGCTCTCCTTTACACTTACCTTTTCTGTCACCAATTTTGCAATGAAAATGTCATGCATGATCTATAGACATCAGCTCTTCTCTTAGGCTCAGGCAGGAAGAGCTCTGTGAAAAAGACCAACATGAATAATAAGACCTTAAATAATATCTTGGCTTGACTTATAACATAAGGGCAATTTTGGGGTCTGAAGTTACATACATCCATAAGCAAAAGTTCAATAGCTTCAGAAACTTTGTGAGGAGAGCCTCAGGCAAACTTTGAAGAGTCTATCTTTGGCCTTATTGGGACACAGTTGTGGCTGCTTAGATGTCAGTGGAAGACACAGGAACACCATCATGAAAATTACCTCACATCACTGGCCCAAATCTAAACAAACAAGGCTTCATGTATCTATAATTTTCACCATGATTGCAAAAAGTCTTTCTTAATAAATTCTAATAAGCAATATATCTCAACAACTATATATTGATTTTTTAGTGATTAAAATTCTGGACATAAGCAGGAGGAATAAATATGATTGTCATTATCAATATAATAGGAGCAATGAAAATTCTGAGAAAAGAATTCACATAGTCTATACAAATTCATATCCACTCTGTGTGTTGTTTCTCCTGGCTTAAATTGGGCAGTGTTTCACACATAGAACATGGGTGTCATAGTTAGGTATAGGTGTCAACTTGATGGTTAAGGGTTTAAGCTCTGGACACATTTGTAGATGATTAGCAGTTGAGTTAAACCCAGAGCAAACCTTCAAGAAGAGATTGTCTAGTTAATGGGGGCAGACCTAGCCTGTGGTGGGTGGGACTAGACCCTGAACAGGTAAATAAAATAAAGAGAGGTATACTTGGCCACCCATGCCAGCTTGACAAGTGAAGATAGTCCCTCTCTCAGCCATTATGTGGCCAGTTCCTTCAGCCTTTTGGTGATGGTTTGGTTTGGGTTAAGAACTATAACTGGACTATCATAAGAAAATTAACTCCTTGATCCCTTATGCTGTTTTTTTTATGATTTTTATCAGAAATCATTCAGACTAACTGCTACAATGGAAAACCTCAAGCTCAAATGGATATTAATGGCTTCACCCAAATATAAACACTGCTGTAGCAATTGTTCTTTTCTGTTGCTGTGAGACACCACTGAGGCTTAAACAACTTAAGTGAGAAACGAGAGATTCATGCCAGAAGGGAGATATAGTCCTTCAGGGAAGAAAAGATGTGGCTGGCTAGCAGAACCTGGAGGCAGGTTAAGTCACTTCCATCCAAGAGGCTGCGAGCTGCTAGACTGCACACTGCGACAGCATACCTCTCCCTGAAGTAGGGTACAGCTAATTCACGTCAAGGTTCACCCCCTGTAATTGCCTTCCTCCAACATGGTCCCACCTCTTAAAACTTGCCATTACTTTCCTTTGGTCATATATTTGTACTGGCAGCAGCTAAGCATTCAACCACATGAGCCTGTGAGGGGCAACTCGCATTTCAAACCATGATAGCTGCAAACTAAAATAAAATCTGCCAGGAGTTGTCTAATGGTAAAATACTGACAAGAAAGGTACGGGGCTAACTAGTTTTTTTCTGATTGATATGAGGTCAAATTTCATGATAGGGAACACAAGCTCAGTATTGTAAACTAAGCCCCATACCTATTGAAGTAAAGATGGGAGGCAATTGGCCCTAAATGAGAACAAAAATACATGGGTTAACTATAAATACTTGATGGTAACTTACCATTTGTTCACTTATCACTTTACCCTTAGATCAAAGAGATACTTAGCATTCAACCAACAAATATTCTCTTGTAATAGGAGATGAATTTTATAGTGATTAAAATTCTGGACATATGCAGGAGGAATGAATATGATTGTCACTATCAATATAATAGGAGCAATGAAAATTCTGAGAAAAGAATTCACATAGTCTATACAAATTCATATCCACTCTGTGTGTTGTTTCTCCTGGCTTAAATTGGGCAGTGGTTCACACATGACCATAGAACATGGGTGTCATAGTTAGGAATAGGTGTCAACTTGATGGTTAAGGGTTTAAGCTGAGAACCACATATGACCAAAATGCAAATTAAAGGAAATTGAACAGGCTGGCACTAAAGAGGCCATCTAAGCTACCACCCAATGATCCAGGAAGTCTTGCAGAAGAAAAGGGTAGTAAGTATGTAAGAGCCTAAAGGTGTCAAGAGGTACTGCCTCTGTCTATTTCAAGGCTGTCTTGTCCAAGAGCACAACAAAGCGATGTCTGCCTAGACTAATCCTTCACAATATCTGACTTATTAACATTTTACCATGGATGAGAGTCGATCCCAGAGAAGATAATTGACTAATTTTTGTCTCCACCATCATTCTCTACAATCAGAGAATGGGCTGTTGAATTACATGAAACAGCATGAATTGTTTTCTCTATAGTCTGCTTTGGGGTTCTATTTTGTATTTCTAGCATGAGGCCCATCAAGCTCCTGCCTTGTTTCTAGGACTGCTCATTGATTCTTAGATTTGTGTCTTCTCTTCACAGATATGTACTGTGGAATGCTAACCTGTTCATTTTCTACAAGTCTGAAATTTGCCTTATTCTTACTTGACTTCTAATAACAGAGAAACTGAACTTTTTCTTTTTCTCCCACATTTTTTTTCCTGATCATATAAGCTCAATAAGTACCCTGTCCTCTCCCTCCCTCCTCCCCTTCTGTCCCATTTCACTCTCTCCCTTTCCCCCTTCCTTTCACCTCACTCCCTCTCCCCCCTTCTTCCCATGCTTCCACCTTCCTCCCTCCCATCCCCTAAACCATCTCTTTATGTGGACGCCAAACCTCCCTCTGAGTCCTCCACCTTAGTGAGGGTTCAGGACTCAGTGGCATGCGGGTACACCTTCTCGAGCTCCCTGTTAGCATGAGAACTCTATTATAACTCTTTAATCCTTTGCCTGGAGTCTTCTTATGGGTTTGTTGACATGTCAGCCATTGTGCAGGTCAAGCAAAATCCATTTCTGGCTGCTGCAGTCTATCTTGTGTGGAATATCTTGCATATCATTGATCTTCCCCATCTTTAGGCTCTTACAATCTTGCAGCCCCCCTTTCTACAATGTTCTCTCAGCTTTAGGACAGAGAGAGATTTGGCTGGACTGGTTCCAAGTGAATAATGTAGGGTCTTTGGTGTTCTGAATTATGGTTTGTTTTTGTTTTCAGTTTTGATTTTCCTGCACTGCCCTTGGCTGCATACTGATTGGTATCAAAGGTCATCTCCTAACCAAACATAAAAGACTGTTTAAATGAAGATCTTATTATAAGAGGAGCTTCAAAGATAGAGGGAAGAATAGGAAAAAGACACAGCAGTGGGGGGTGGTGGTCAGTGTCCCATTTGAGGGATGGTTACTGTCTACCTGCCAGTCCCTATATCCTCCCTGATTGGTGAGATCAAACCTATTCATTCCCAAGTGACTAGAAAGGGAAGTAACAGTGAGCTGTACCAAATGTCTCGCTACTTACATGCAATTCGTGACTGTGGCCTATTTTCTCTATGAAGCATGTTTCCCTATCTCATTTCTTTTGAGGTCCTTGTTCCCTTTCCCTGCTGTTCATAATCCTTTATGATTACAGTGGATATTGCAGAGATTTACCTTTGAATATGTCATTAAATGGGTTTGGAACTAGGATCCACTTTTAACAGAGTTTGTTTGCTAGTATCTTGTCATTGTTAAGCAGTCTCCTGGGGCAATACTCTATCCTCTGTAGTTTCATTCTTAATCTCCTTGACTGTATCTTTCTTGTGACTGAATCGTTTTTTCTTTTGGTTCACTGGAGGATGCAGTCATGTTCTGCTTCTCTATGATTCCTTCTCAACCCATACAACTCTTCTTCCAGACATTGACACAATTGCCATTGGTCTCCCTCTGCCTGGCAAGCTTATTCGATCAAACCAGAATCCAGAATCCATGTATGCTTGATTTGTAATCTCGTTTTGACATAGATGTAATGATGGCATGATCAATTTGATCTTATGAGATTCATAAATTCATGTAACTTATGCATCATTAATTTATAAGATGGCAGTCATACCATAAATAGCTACTGGGAAATTTGCCACATGTAAGTTTTAACAAATTATATTTGTATTACATGCATTAGCAGGAAGGAATTTATCTGAGAAGAAATGTAAGAAGATAGTTCATTGTTCGATATATTTCAAACCTCATTTTTACAAATGTACTAAATATTAGGCAAAGAATTGTCTGATTCATTGTATAAAAATGTGACAACTATTCATACAATAGAACAATAAATTATCCTTAATAGCAAAATTCACATTAGGTAGAGCACTTAAAACTCTCTGCTTATTGATAATAGACACTAATGTGAAAACCAGTCATTTCTCCAATTACTTTCATTTTAATACATATTTGTCTGAGCAGAAGCAGTGCTTCAAATAGCTTAAGAGTACTCATTTATCCTGCTAGTTTCAGATTATTCCTTCAACTATACAATATTATGTCCTTCCAAAAGAGTCATAATAAATAGCCCCACAGCAAAATTTACATCACTAAGTGTACCAGATAATTATTTAAAGATCTCTGAAATCCCACATTGTCTATGTTAATTTGTAGTAGAGCTCACATACTTTTTGTTATTGAACATCACCGTGCAAAATGTTCATTATAGAAGGGCTTATAAGTTCAGCATTCTTAAATGCATCAGCTTGCCTGTGAATAAGAGACATGGACTAAAACATGGTAAATCGTGTGTGAGGTACTTGGCTATTCCATGTAGTGTAGTGTACTAGAATTCTTGCTGCTGTTGAATATTCCCAAAATTTCTCACATTTGCACATCTCACTCCATTCAATCTTCAGTAAATTAAGAAATTCTACATCACTGACATGAGTATTCTCATTTTAGACTTATTAGAAACATATATTGAGGGAAAGTGATTTGTATATCACATAGTATAGCTTTGGCAGAAAAAGAGGCATATCATAGGCTCTTTGAATTATAGTCTCTGAATTATATTGCTATGTGAGAAAACTATTTTGATCATGGGTTTTTTTTCCACATGTATTTATGTTTCTTTTTGTAACAAAATATATCTAGTAGGTAAAAATAAGTTTGTTTGTATATAATACTGTCTTTCAACAAGTTTATAATTATACATGTGTGACATATGATGCATGTGTTTGTGTTTGTGTATGTGTATAAAAGAAAATCTAAAAATACATGTCAATTAATTGTACTAGTAAGCTTTAGTAAATGGAGATTAGGGATACTTTCCTGAGAATATGAGATAAATTTACATTCTGTTTGAGGAACTGTATATATATCAACATGGTTTATTAGATAAAACAGACATATAAATCAGTGAGAAAAAGGAAGAGGGCTTTGAATTAGAAGCAGTTCAGAAAGATTCCACTACAGGTCATAGAGAGATAAATTTGGCACTAGTGATAAAATTTCTTCTCTTTGATTTTTCAAGTTTTTAAATGACTCTTAGATAAATGAGCACCATCAGTCTCATACAAGTTATATGAGAGTCGTGTTTGCTTAAAAGTAAAAAATTAGATGGAAACCAAGGACCTTCCATAATCCCTACATTTCTTATCAGGGTCACTTGGTTAAAAGATATTTCTCTAAGAAGAGCATGCTCATGTGTAACTGAGGCTCAGAGAAAGTTGAAATTTGAATTTCATTTTATTCCTAGAAAATTTTTATAGAAGAAAATTACCTATGTATTTCATTCCAGCACTTGACTATGCCAGTCTCCACAGGGAAGACTTGTCTATTTAATGAAATCATTTAATTTTCACTTTTAATTTAGCTCATTTTTGGCAGTTTTAATTCTTACAACTACAGTACTGATTTAAATTAAGAATGCTAAATATTTTATCATACTTGAAGAGCTAATTCTATTTTAGCAAAACTAGATAACACGTATACAGCACTGAGGGAGGGAAAATCTTTGAAATACCATGCAGTAAAATAATTTCAGCCAAAGGAAAGAGAAAGTGAATAAAAGATTGAAATCATTGCTGATCAGCATCAAAGCTGAGTGTTAGGTGCCTGAGGGTCATTACACATTGTCCTCTGTTTGTACCATTGATGATAAAAATTTCAAATTAATTATCTTCATTTCTCTCTTATAAATAAAGTTGGGAAGCCTTACCCCTGTAAGAAAATTATGGATACATCCTTTATGATTAAGAGTTTCAATTGCTTATTAGATTTTTCATATCTGCATATAATGTTAATATGATATTCCAAAAACTCTACAGAATTTTCTTTGGAGATAAGAAGTTAAATTAAAAAATATAGAAAGACCTAAGAATCTAAGGACAATAAAGAAATATTTGAAAAATTAGAGACATAGGACATGGCAATTAGTAGGAAATATTTTACCATGATATAAATAATAGTAAGTATAATATAAGTGATATATTCAGTTTGATATTGTTATGTCAATAGGCATGCCAATACTGGATTGTGTAAAACAACAATCTGCTTAGTTTCAACAAAACTTTTATGTAATGAAGGACAGAATTTAAAGGAAAATTTAAGATATGTCATGCTGCCACAGAAACAAACCTATCACACACTTTGATTCTGAATTCTTATAAAATTTCATAAAAGGCAGGATGGGCAAGTAACATATAACATTTTGTGTTGGTTAACTTGTTTTGTTCAGTATGATTTTTTCAGTGTTAGATGTATATATTAGTTACTCTTATGTTGCTGTCATCAAACAATTTAAAGGGGGAAGGATTATTTTGGGTCATAGTCTCTTAGGGAGCATAAGGACATATGATTTATACAGTTCAACTGGCATCAGAACAGGAAGGAGAGTACAGATCAGAAACAGAGGCAAATATAATGGCCCACCCACATGAACCAGTTAAATATCCCTGCCAAAGGCTCCCCATCTTTCAAAACAGTTCTCCAGAACAGAGAAAAAGTACTCAAAACAAATTCGAGGAATATTGTCAGTTCGAACAATAATAATATTGAACCTAGGACCTGATGAATACACTGAATACCCCAAACTTGATAAAATTGAATGCAAATTGGATTTCACTTAATATTATTATATAAACATTAACTACTTTGGCAGTTACCATGATGTCTTAGTAACAGATATTACATTTGTGTTCTTGAAAGACAGTGGTAACGTAGAGAATAAAATTTGCTCTTCTGAAATGTACAGAAAAAAAGAGGCAATAATATGTAAAATATTCAGATAAAACACCTGGATTAGACAGTAACAGGTTTAGAAAAAGATCAAATTTTTAAATTTAAAATCCAAACTACTTCTGGGTACATATTTCTTTAGCTTACCACAGAGTTAAAAATATCATAAGCCAGAACTTTCTGAAACAGTAATCATTTATGTTCTAATCATCATGACACTTGGTGCCTGGGGAATTCAGGCATGGAAGGACTTGACCATCTAACCACCATGGGTCTTTAATTAAAACACATTATCACCAAAAAAAAAAAAAAAAAAAAAAAAAAAAACACAATGAGAGACTACAAAGCAAAGATAATGATACGTATTTTGGAATATTTAAACTGCACCCCCCCATTGGATTTTTTGTTGTTGTTGTTTGGATGAGGACAGAGATAAGTACAGGAACTGTGTTCTATACTCACAGAGAACTCAAAGAATTGAGAAAAAAAGCCAATTCATCCAGGAATGACCAAACACTGACAAAGTATCATGATAGACAGTAACAAAAAGATCAAACAGCAGAAATCAAAATAACCTCAGAATAGTAATGAAAAATGAGTATATCTGGACCACATGTAAATTATTTGCAAACTTTTATAAGTATGGACAAACTTAATAGTGTGTAAAAAATATATAAATAATCAGTGCTAAAAAGTACAAAAATTTTAATGGTCTCTAAAAGGATATTTTTCATTTTTCTTTTTGGCAAGATTCTGTAGTTTGTGACTGTACCAGATGAACTCAATTAAACAAACTACCTTTACAGCAAAATCCTATAAAACGAGCTATAGATAACCAAAGTTGACACTACAACAATGGGGCTTCAAGGTAAAAATGTCTGATTTGTATAGAACTACCTGCTTCAAATTGAAAAGACAAGGTTTGCCAAATACTTTCAGACTGGTGTTTGAGAGAGATGTATAGTCCCACACGTGTCAAGTATTACGGTTTGCCAATATGATTTGCCATGGTTTGGTTAACTCAGTTGAGTAGTTCTTTGGATCAAGGTGATAATACTGTATAAGTCTTTGGAGTCAGAAAGGGTCTCATGTAAATAAGTTCTGCCATTCGTTAGCTAAGAGCATTAGAACAGCAGTTTAATCCCTTCAGACTTTAGATACTACACATATAAAATGAAGATAGAGAGTATTCATCTGTCAAGGCAGATATGAACCTTAAGTTAGATGACAGATATGAAGGACTTAGCCTATACTTAACACATAATTGATAATAACTATGATTTATATGTGAACTAATTCTCACACTCATATTACAAATATTACTTAAGTTCATCAGCATTATGTGTACATACTCAAGAATTACTTTTTATCATTTCTATTCCACAATTATTGAGTAGCTATCTATGTTATAGATATATCACACATAGATTATCATTACAAAATTGGGAAAGTAGTCTGAGATTCCATGGCTCAGAGTACTGAGTTTATATATTTAAATTCTTTCTTTAGTACACGCAGATGACCTGGGGGCTGGATATTGTTTGGAATAATTTGACTTTAGTATATTCTCAAAAACAGAAGTTTTAATGAGAGATAACTTTTTCAATTACATGCCAACAGATAAAAAGTTTAATCAGGGCATTTTTTCAAATGATAGTGAAATAAAAAGAGAAAAAGCATAGTACATGGAGAGCTCAATCTCCATTTTCATTGGTACTGTAATGGGTCACAGGCACCTGCCAATTTGCAATAGTAAGAAAAATTATCAAGATTTCGATAACATATTTGGAAGAATATAAATTTACTAAAAAAGGAGTGATTAACACTGAAGCTTCCAAAGTTACCTTTGATTTCAAATACATATAAAATACAGGAATAAAAGTTACTTAGCAATTGATTAAACTTATTACAAGAGTAAGGGATTCTATTTACCATAAACAGGAAGCAAACTAAACCTTTACTAAGAATAAATTCCCTTTCAACTAACCTCTTTCCCTTCCTTCTTTCCTTACCCTCTTCCTGTCTTCTTGACTTCAGTAGTGTGGATGATCCAACCAATATTTGCTGAAATTCTTCAATTAGTATTTTTCTATGGCCCAAAGCAGAAATGAATGGTTGTATACTTTCAAACAAAAACTTTTACTTAAGTTGATGATCTCAAAAATTCTTTTGGACAACAGATTTACATAGCAGTTTATTTCATCAAACTTTGTGATGTGATATATATATATATATATATATATATATGTATATATGTACCATTAAAATATGTATCTCGAAAAAAACTTCTTAAAATTCTGAGGCTACAAGTTGAAGATGAAGATGTTTCCAGGTGATTTTTGATCAGAACTGTCTTCTTAGTTTAAAAAGGCCACACTCCTAATTGTGTTTTCATTTGCCCTTGCTTTCCAGACACACTACAGGTGTCTCTTTCCATTTCTTTTGAATGTCCATGTAGTTTATATATGTGTATATGTTCATGTGAATAAATACATGTATGTGAAAGGGTGTATGTGTGTGTGTGTGTGTGTGTGTGTGTGTGTGTATGCGTAGGCCAGGGATCAATGATACATATCTTCCTTAGTTAAACCTCCATCCTATTGTTTGACAGTCAATCTGGAGCACACCACTTTGTCCAGACTGGGTGGCAAGTGAAATCCTAGTATCTACCTTTCTACCCATTATCACATCCATATCCACACCATTGCACCTGGCTTTTTGTGCAAGTGTGAGGGATACAAATTCAAGTCCTTAGGCTTCCATGGTAATCATTTTGCTGAGTTTTCTCTCAATAGCCTATTTTCCTTCACTTAAGGATTCCAGCCCTAGGGTACAAAGGCTCCATCCTATGCTCTTTTACCTTGATCCAACCCTTGGAAGCTGTCATGGTTTTATGTGAATTGTGACTATTTATGTGACTATTGAGCTTGCTTTCTTAACTGGTGTCAATGTTTGGGAAAGCAAGGCACCTTTAGAAGGTGAAGCCTTGTAGAAAGCACACATGTCACAGCATGCAGGCCTTGAGTTTGGATATCCCTGCCCTACTTCCGCTAGTAGTCTAGTGTTTGCTAGCAATCTGGTGTTTGCTATCTTGGCCTTCATGATATCTGCAATGGCTTAAGCTGCCTCTAGCTTCTACCACTGCCATGCCTTTCCCACCATAATGGATTGTATTCCTCCCCTCTGGAATTGTAAACCAAATTAATCTCCCCTTAGGCTGGTCGTATTAGTATTGCAGAGAAGAGTAAATGTAACAGAAGTGCTATTTCTCAGCATTGTAGCATTGACTGGGTCTCAACATAGAGAACTTAGAGTGAAGAAATTCAGTCCACAGTATACCACCAAGATACCAAATAATCCCTGTTTATGTATCACAATGTAGTTTTGATCAATGGAAGTATAGCTCTCCTTGATGATAGGCACAGCAATACTTCTCTGCTTTTCTTTCTCTGTAAATACAAATACTTTTGTCTTGACTCAAATGTGCAACATGCAACATGGATCACTATCACCCACTTCCTCTTTCATTCTTCACTACCTATGCAGCAGTAATGACAGAGTTCATTCATACCTGCCCTATCTCTGGTTCTTGCATCTTATTTCTTTTTAACATCATTTTATTATGCATACTTCAGCTGTCAGTTTCCACAAATATTTTCTGAAACAAGGCAAAAGTACACAGAAAATCAAAATGAATAGCTAGTACTGCCAGAGACTCTGAGTCATTCAGGGACACAAACTAAGTCTACTGTAGGCATACAAGCTGTGTACCTGCACTTTTGGTTTTAGTTTACTGTTTCCACTTTCTTGGTTTTTCACTTTCCTTCCTGAGTCTTCCCATTAAGTGGAAAGTTAAAAGGTTTTTGAGAGAATACATTTCCATTCATTACAGCAAAAACATGTAGGGAGACTTTCATATGCAAGAATCAAAAGACTCACACTAGTCCTAACAAGGAGGAATTGTATTATAATGTCATGTTCCTTTTTCAAAAGGAATTCAAAGTAGTTGGATGAGAAGAAAGCAACCAAAGGACAGAGCGCATTCTCACTCTTTGTCAGGCTGAGCCACATTTACCATGTGTCTGAAAGGTTTTCTCATTCCTGGAGAAAGTCAGTTATGCCAAGAATTTAAAAGCTTCTTCCTCTGAACTTCATTTAATGTCTTCCAAGGGTATATGGGGCAGTAATGTAGAGAACAGGAACACAAAAAAATTGAGAGATTCTTGATGCAATTTAAAGCTCAATAATATATACTTTCAGGTGCAACTATTATTTACTTATAAGTGCAAGGTAATGGGTAGATTTTCCAGATAAGAATGTAGAAAATCAAATATACCTTTAAGAGTAGCATGAAACTAGTATTTGATTTTGATTTCATTGAACAAATTAATTTACTTGAGAATCTTGTCAAAGAATGAACTTACTCAAAGGAATATGCTCATTGGCTAACTTATAATTTATTGCATTCACTTAAAATAAAATGAGCATAACTGAATTGTGAACACATACAGCTTTCCTGTCAAAATGGTAATGTATACTCATGTAGTGTGTACTAAAAGAAGGAGAACAAAATGCAATGGAGCTTTCTAAGGCACTAATGCATTTGAGGATATTTCTGGAAGACAATTATGGATTTTTAACTACAGATTTTATTAGCCACATTAATATACAGTGCTATTATTGACCAAGGACATCATGTTGAGATGACAATTGTATTGGAATAGAAGCAGATGTTGAAGTTTTGAGCCAACATCTAACTTTTATTTGCTGTGTAATTTAGAACATCTATTTTTTTGAATGTGTGTATATACCCATGTGTGTGTGTGTGTGTGTGTGTGTGTGTGTGTATGTGCGTGTGTGTGTGTGTGTGTGTGTGTGTGTGTGTGTGTGTGTGTGTGCCTGTTAAGCCCCCAGAGTGACTTCAGGAATCATCATTGTTAAGCACAGGTGTCAACTTGACTGTCTAGGATTTGAGCTCTGGGCACAGTTGTAGAAGTTGATGGTTGAGTTAAGCCCAGAGCAAACCTGAAGGAGATTGTCTTGCTGATGGGGAAGGTCCAGTCCATGGTGGGTGGGATTAGGCCCTGGATAAATCACAGAGAGCTGGTTGAGAGAGTTGGCATCCTTCTGTTCCCTTGGCCAGATATGCTAGTCTGGCAAGTAAAGATTGTCCATCTCTCAGCCATTATGCAGTGATGGTGTGGCCAGTTCCCTCAGCCCTGGTGTTGGTGTGAGCTCTCCTGTCAAGTAGAACTATGAACTGTAACCAGAAAATCGTAAGAGAGAATAAACTACTTGTTCCCTTAAGCTGTTTGATGGTCATTTATCAGCAACCATGCAGGCAAACTGCAACAATCATTAATTACTTCTACCTCCTTTCTATTTCACTCTGTGAATTTCCAAGTCCATAGTACAGATCCTGAAGCACAGGGTGCTGCCATTCCTGCCTGGTGCTTTTACTTTGGAACCGGATCCAAACTCAGGTCCTTCTGCTTACAAGGTAGAGTCAAACATTTTCAATGCTCACACACAACTTAAGGTAGAGAGATTTATTTTACTTTAACATGTTGACTCTCTGACCCTTTAACAAATGTTTGGTGAGCTTATTCTTGATAGTCCTATTGATATCACCAAACATTTCCTAACATTAAGCAAGAAGTGTTACTAAACTGCTTAGTCTGTGTATCTAACACACACTGGATATCGACAAATGAACTATGTCAAGTTGTTTCTTTCAATTGCTTAAGTATAATAATGCTTCTCAAATGCAAGTGTGAAGTTCAAACAGGAGTGTAAGGGTAAAAATAGTGAAATCTTGTGGAAGTGGCTGCTGCCTACTCTGCCTATTCAGCCTCTCTCTTTAAAAGGGTACCTTGATAGTATAGTAGTCCTGAAAGCTTGACCTTTAGGTTTTACTCTCCAAGCTCATGGACTTTCTAAACGCTTATCTACAGAATTAGCTAAAATCTCTACAGAATACAAGACAAAATAAGAGGTATGCCCACCTATCTCTCAAGAAATGAGGTCAACTTTTAATTGTTCTCTTCTATTCTCTGTGCAACTTTGTGTAGAGCTCAGCCAAGACTTCAGGGCCATTTTAAATGACCTTAGGTGCATAGATGTGGACAATGCTGACCCAATGCTAAAATTAAGTTCTTTCTCTCTCATTTTACATGAGTATAGAAAGGTCTTTTGTTGGTAGCACTGTCTTCTCTCACAGCAGGAATTCAGCCTCAAGTAGAATCTTGCAGGTTTCTAGTAAGCACTTGAATGACACTAAGCTGATATTCCAGAATTGTACATTCTAGTTACACAGCACAACGGGAAGCATATGTTTTATACTATAGTAGCCAAAACTTCCTTCAGCTTCTGAAATTCCATTTCCACTTACAGCTACTGGCAATTTAAAATTCATTTTCTTTGTGAAACAACTGAGAGAATTGCATACTTCTCTTCTTCCTGAGTCTGGGAATGCAGGTTTAGAGAAAAGAAAAAAAAAAAAAACTTTTGAACTGATTCAGAAAAGAGATAATAAACTAGGCATAGAGAAGGTATAAAAATTTGTAATGTGCTGAGTAACTTCTTCCTAGTTCCAGAAAGAGAAAGAGTGACTCACAAGAGCGACAGATGTGTGGGAGGCCAGGTAGCTATGGGCAACACAGAGGTTAAGGAAACAGCTGGGCATGCAGAGGACTGACAGCTGACCTTGTGCTCCTGTAAGAAATCAGCACGAAGGAGGACTGAAGAATAACTGAACTAACTCCCCCACTATGCTCTCCAAAAGTTTGGAGCTTATTATTATGAGAGCCTTGAGACATACTTGCAATGATCATTTATCCAGAGAACTGAGAGTTTTAATGAAATAACATTACTCCTCTGGGGTGAGATCTTGAGGATATGTAGGGAGCAGCTTTTTTTCCACACAAAAAGATTTCCTGGGAGAGCTGGCACTCAATGCAAAAATGGCATGCCTCTCTCTTGATATCCTTCCTCCTCTATGCAAAATGTTCATAGGATAGCTATTGTGGAAGTGTCCTGGAAGTAGATATCCTGCATGGAGCTTTTGGGTATAGAATGGAGATTGTTGTCTGGCAATACCTCTGCCCCCTCAGGCTCTTATGTGCTTACTGCCCCTTCATCTGCAGAGACAGGATGCCACTCTGTGAGATTGTGTGTATCTGATGCTAGAGAAGAAAGAGCAGCTTCTTTACTAAAAAGTGAAGCTACTGATGGGCCTTCCATGTCTCAAAGAAAGCCCAGGCACTTGTGGATGAATGCATCCTGGATGGGGCCCGGTGAATCTCATGCAGGGTATGTAGGATCATGAAGGAGACATGGTGGAGAGGAGAACAATTGGGGTGGGATGGGAGAGGGGATGGAGTTAGGTAGTAGGACTGAAAACATTTAAATTCATTGTATTTGTATACAAAAGCTTCAGAGAATAAAAAAAAAAAGACATGCACTTGCCTATATACACATGCATACTTGGCTTAAATGCAGGGGTTACTTTAAAAGATTTTATTCTGAGTGCACCTCTCCATGTCCCCTGAATGAATATAATGAGTTAGCAACACCATGAAACTGAAGTAATAATGTCCATTTTAATTGAGTTATTGTCATTGACTGAATTTTAAATGCCGCAAGATTAATGGCGAAAGGCCATTCCCAATGTGACTAGATCTGTCTCCATTTCATGGTGTGGATTTTCATGTTGTGCCTATTTGTCCATAGCCACATGGTTGGTGGGACTTGAGCTGCTCCTCTGCTCACTGATTTCACCTTTTTTTAAAAAAAGAAAAAAAAAAAACTTCACAAATAGATCAAGATTCAGACAGTAGATGGTGCTATTATTTCAAAGACCATAGAGCACCACAGATTACCAGATTCTTGTAAAATCGCAAAAAAACAGTGAAGAGAAATGTGTAAAAACTTGACTGACATAATTTTCTGGCTTACAAAGGTTGTGGAGTGAAAGTTATGCTTTTGTAGTGACCTATTCTGTCCCTTTTGGGGGTAAAATAACAATCATAGCCTCCCTTCATAATTAATAATGTCTGGTTCCCTTGTGAAGAGGCTAAAGAGAAAGAACACACATCCTCATCTAATTTCCTCCTTGAAGCTTTAAATGCTGCAGCTCACACAGCCTGCCAGCACAGACAGAAGCAATTCAGGAGCTCTCTCAGCAATGCAGAAGATATTAAAATGTAAAACACATGAATGTGAAGTCTCCTTAAAAATACTTAGAAAAGCCTTTTCTAATGTAGAGCAATTTATATGTAAAACATCTGTAATCACAAAAGCAACTTAAATGTAATATTCAAATGTGAGCAATAAAAACACTGTATAGGATGATGATAAATCAACATATCTAAAAGCTCGCCTCTCTTGGAGGCAGATGTTCTTGGAAAGGGAATTTTTAACAGATGCATAGCATAGAGGGGGTTTAATGGTAGTGACAGCACAAGGTGCTATGTAGCCTCAGCTCTGGAGCAGACTCCTGAAACCTGCAGCTGAAGCACAGTTGCTCTGAGGTTCCTGAAGAGTCACACTGGAAGCTGTCTCTTTTAAAACCCCATTGTGCAAACTTAATGACTATTGAGAAACTTCACCTGTCTCATCTGCAAAGACTTAAATTGTGCTCATTTTTTGTATCCACATAAAAACATATGGTGATTGGCTATTTACAATATAAACTGACTTCTCTGTTTAAATTCATAACTCAAAGCGCCTAAATGTGAAAGGGGATATATCCTAAATGATGGTGCATTATGTATGGAAGTGATAGCAAAGTTTTAAGTAATCTGGATAACGAATTGCATCATTTTTAGAAAAGACTCAAAGAAAGCATTAAACACTTTAATGTTTAGGTTTATGAAAAGATACTTGATTAGAAAATGGAGTATCCTATAATAATACTGAATGTGGAAATGTTAGCAAGCCCTCTTGGCTCCTTTCTTTCTCATCCATGTAACAATTTTAAAAGGCTACTCTTGGAATGGAGAAATAGTTCAGAGGATAAACTTCTACCTGGCATTTCCAGGCCTCAAAAGTGGAGCCTTGGAACTCCAAGAGCAAAGTAAAAAGGAGGTAGAGTAATTCAGGATGATTCTTGGCCCTTCCCTTGAATCTGCACAGACACACATAGTGCCCTCTGATACACACACACACACACACACACACACACACACACACACACACACACACACGCACACACACGCATAAGCAAACACACAGAAAAAGAAATAAAAGGCTGGGTCTTTCCCCTGGGTAAAGGAGAGAATGTTTCCAATAACACCTGTAAAGGACTGAGTATGGATCCAAAGAAAAAGAATTGTCAATTTGCATAAGAATAGGGAGAATTACCGTAAGATATACTCCTTACACTAGAAGTCTAGGCAGCTGCTGGAAAATCACCTCAGGCAGCACAGGACAATGAGGGCTATGGGAAGAGTGACTGACCATTTGGAAAAAAATCCTTTTACAGTTAGGAAGTTTCTTTTTCCACAGGTTGCTGATGTCATTCTCACCATGAATTGACCACAGAACAGATTGTCCTCTGTACAGTTCAGGGAGATTAGCATGAGGCACTGTGCATGTAAACTCCAGTAGTAAAATCTCAGTCATTCAAATAGGAGCCATGCAAACCAGGGTTCATACAAATAAGCACAGTCCTTGCTCACCAAAATACAGTCCTGCTCAAAGGGTTTGGATCTGTCTGTCTCTACTTCCCAACAGTAAAATTGTAGAAGCCACCAAACTCTGCTACTACATAGGTGCTAGAGATCTGAACTCAGGTCTTCATGGATGAGTGCTTCCACTATCACTGTTATGTAAAGCCTCCACATTAACAAGTGCTCATTTTGTAAAGATCACACCCTTTAATGCCCTATGTTTCTAATAATTCCTGGATAACTCCTTAGCTAACGAAGCCTGAGACTATAAAAAGACTAGGACCACACCAGGGTCTCTCTTTTCTTCTTCTGCTACTCAAGCCCTCAGATCTATCCAACTTGGCCCTTTCTTTTTTCCTCCTCGTACCTGGCTATCATGGCAGCCCTGTACCCATCCTTTCTTACTTTAAGCTATTTCTTCTATTCTTATGCTCTCCCACCTTAAGGCTAAACTTAAGGTTAAACTATGGCTCCCTTGCCACCAGGAGCCCAACTCTAAATAAATTCTTATTTAAGCCCCTCTTCTGTGTTAGTTTCTCTTTATTCATGGACCTTCACTTGTCTTCCACACATGGTCAGAGTATCCCCTATTCCCTCTTGCTGCCAGAATAACAATGAGTTGTGAGCACTTTACCAATGTACAACCCACCTGAGCCCATGCAGTCAGTAAATTTCTATAGCATTTTATTGCTTCATCCTTCTGACTCTAATCCATGCCAAGTACTGATGATTGATATCTTAAGTGATGAATGATATTTTCTCCATTTGATTTTTAAAATTGTATAATAAATTTTCATATTCATGAAACTTTACAGAAGCTTATAAAGATATGTAGTGAGAAGTCATAAATTTCTTGTAAGTAGAGAGATTATCACTTAATTTTCCAGCTCAAAGTACATTAAAACTTGATAAAATATATTAACTTAAAAATAGATTAGTGCTTTTTGAAAGCAGCACACTGGACTGGGGATATGGCTCAGGATTTAAGCCTCTGCCTCACAAGTAGAATGGCTTGAGTTCAGATTCCATCCTATATAAAATTCTGACAGAAAGGGTAAAAGTTTGCACTTCCAGCCCTAAAAGACAGAGCAAAGTCAATAAGAGGTAGAACAATTCAAGATGATTCCAAAGTCACCTTTGGGATTTCACAGGCACAACAGACATACATAAACACAGAAAGAAAATGAATAAATAGATAAAATAGCATATTATTTTAAATATGCTAAAATTACTCAATCTTCTTCCTTATCCTATTTTTCTTTGGACTCCAGGTGCCACAAAAACACAGAAGAACACATTTTCTGTATGTTATGAATATAATGAAACAGTGATTAATGACATCAAGGCAGATTTTTGAGTTAAAAAGTGACACTGAAAACAAAGACCTTTTAGCAAAAGAAGGGCTTTGAAAAGATCTTTTGGTTTTCGGATTTTAATTTTAAAGTAGGTATGAAAGGTAAAATATACTGGAAAATTAGGGAGATGGTTTTATTTGGACTACTAAAAGAGGGAGAATATTCATTAATAAGAAGTATCTCAAAACTATTTTAAAAAAGGAAAGGAATTTAGCGCTTTCAAGCTTTTGAAGAAGTCTTCAGCATTCTCACTGTCTGGCTGCATAGTTGCTGATAAATGGACATCAAATGGCTTAAGGGAACAAGGGTTTATTCTCTCTGATGATTCCTGGTTACAGTTCTCAGTCCAGCTTGAAGAGAGAGAGCATGTACCAACACCAGGACCAAGGGAACTGGCCACCATCACCACATAACGGCTGAGAGATGGACAATCCTTATTTGCCAGGCCAGCATGTCTGGGCAAGTGAACAGAGGATGCCAACTCTCTCAAATCACCTCTCTGTGATTTATTCAGGGCCTAAACCCACCCACCACAGGCTGGGTCTTCCCCATCAGCTAGACAATCTCCTTCAGGTTTGCTCTGGGCTTAACTCAACCATCAACCCTCTATAACTGTGCCCAGAGCTCAAGCCCTCAACAGTCAAGTTGACACCTGTGCTTAACTATGACACTCACTTAAGTCACAAGGGAAAGAGGGGATGATGTGTTTTCAAACCTCTCAGCGACTGGGAAAATTGATTTGCTTTTAACCATTAACAGCATCTAAAAAATTTATAAGTCATAGAGGTCAATTAAAATTCAAGATGTAACAGTGAATAAAAGTGGAAGAATGACAGAAGTTGATGCTCATAATTTGAAGACAAGTCTGACAATTTTATGTAGTAGAAAAGAAAGGTTACAAATCTGACTAGAGAATCATGATGGCAAAATCTAGAAGAAGAAATGATTTTAGCTGCATAAGTTAGAGGCTATGGAGAATGTGTCTCTAAATCTCTTACCTTCACTTTTTTTAATCCTAATTCCCCAGCTCTTACTTAGGGATGTGAAATTATGACTCTCTAAGAGTGTGAGTCCCCAGAATTGGAAATTGAACAATGAGAGCATAGGATGATTCTGAAAATATCCTTCGAAAATGACTGCATTGGAACTGGTTATTAAACTTCCCATAAACAAGAGTAGAATTTTAAAGACAATTGAACATGTAACTCTTGTCTTAAAGTGGTAGTAAAGGTTTTAATCTAATTTCTAGAAAGCATCTTCAGTACTGAGAGTATTCCCTAAGCTCCCTTTCAGCATTGTACTTGAAGAAATTGCAGAATTCTACATAATGTCAGAAGCTCTTGCATTACTTACAGCCAAATGCTAATTTAGCCCGGACCCTAGATTATCAATAAATATAATACATTACTACAAGACTAGAGGTTATTTTTTGTGAGAATCAAATGAGAAGTAGAACTCAATTTTTAGCACATGTTCAATTGCAATGTGGGCAGTATCAAGTGTTACAAGGCCAAATAGTGATTTATTTGAAAAGACACTCCATATCTAGGGAATGACAGAACAAGTACATGCTACTGTACAATTGTATAAAATTATCTTCCTCTTATACTGTTATGTATACACATGTATACATGTACAACCAGAATAATTGTCTCAATGACTATTCAGAAGCAACCTCAAAAATGAAATCACAGCATGTTGCCCAGGGACTTGCCTGCCAGAAGTAGTAATTCTGCTATATCTGCCTCCTAAATACCTGGAACATATGTTGGTCATATGGCTCTCTTCAGATCATCCTGTTTAACTCACCATTGGTGAGGAAACTGAACAGCAGAAGTACAGAAATAACTCATTCAGGCAAAGTGGATGCACATTTAAAATTAGAACCTGGAGTTATAATCCACTTTTATTAAGTAATAAATAGTAAAATACAACATCAAATGAATGCTTGGTGAGAGGAAAAAGTAGTAAATGGGGAATTTCTGCCTATGAAGACAAAATTCAGGGTAATCATCTACTTGTAATAATTTTGATTTTCTATGAGAAGGAAAAATATTTCAGTGTGGATATTTTCAGTAATGTTGCCTGTACATAATGCTTATTTGTAATATCTACTATTTTGGTAATAAAAACACTGTGAATATTTTGGGGACATATAAAATATAGCAGAACTAGTTCTACCAAAATTTGAGACAGATTGAACTTTCATGTCTTGACAGAACACTCCTCTGCTGGGTGGTACCCTTTCTCTGCATGTACACCTTTACTCTATTTTCAGATGCCAGTGTGGTTTGAAAATGAAGAAACTCTTCATCAGATGTAAATAATGATGTATAATTATTTTGAATCTTGAATATACTCAAATTTTAAAAGCATTTTAATATTTAATTACAGGCATGTATAATAGCAATTCCTTTATCTTTGGATTTTTGAAAAAAATTGTGCTAGTATTTTGAAATTAGCACATTTTGAACTAGGTGTGTTAGTGTACATTTCCAGTACCTGGGAAACAGGTGCCTAAGCTATATGGTAAGACCCGGTGTGAAAATGAACAAACCCCACACACACTTCAGAAAATAATCTATAGTGACCTCTGAATTATAATAATGTAATGTTCAAGACTGTGATCAAATAGAGACTCTTTAAAGAGCTCTTAAAATCATATTTGTTTTCTCAAAATTAATTTCTGTCATATCTTTGTGTGGTAACAAAAAGCCAGATTTTAAATATTCAAATTATCATCAGGAAAATGCATGTGTCATATATTTATTACTATAATTTTTCCAAAGAATGTTCACTAAGTCACTGTCCAATATGTATGAATGTCAACAAAACACAAGTATCCCAAGGGAGTAGGAAGAATATGTTACACTGAAGATGAGAAGGGATGAATAAAAGAATAAAAAGTTCAGTGAAGTCAGAAAGTAGATGAAATATTTAAAGAGGGGCACTTGAATATCTGTCAATCAATTCAGGTAGGTAAGGTGATGTGGATACCTGAAAAAGGACTCTTAAATACCATGCACAATACTATGAATACCTTTCTTTATGTAATAAAATGTGAGGTATGCACTGGATAAGGAAAGTCATCAATGTTATTCTTTGTCAAGAAACAATGTGTGATGATGTTTAAGTTATAAATTAAAAAGCAATAGTTGAAAGCAAATAAAAAATAGAAAGTTATTATAACATTATTGATACACAATTCAGGACCATCAGCACTGGGAATAGAAGAGATAAAGAGAGTTAAGAAGCATGAAGACATGAACTAGAGATTACTTTGTGGTACTTCAAAACATAGTTAAGGGGAGAGCCATAAATAGCAGAATGGTTACAGAGAGATATTTAAAAATTAACTAGAAAGGCTTTATGTGGATTTATGATGTTGAAATTGCAAATGAACGATCAAATTTTGAAGCTAGATGATTCTTTCAAAAACCAGTGTCAAATGGAAAAAAAGATGTTCAATTAGTTGGTAAATTCATAAATAAGAAATAATTAGAAAATGTAATAAGTTATAATCACTTAAAAGTGAGGTTTAGGGTTTAGGGTTAGGATTGTTTAGGGTTAAGGTTTAGGGTTAGAGTTTAGAGGTTTAAGATTTAGTGTTAGGGTGATTATAATTACAAGAAGTGGGGAATACAAGTAAGTTTGGGTACTAAAAAAGCTAAAGGTAAAGGATGATATTAAAGAATTTGTGATTTAAAGTCAAGACTATTTCAGTAAGAAGGTCCTAGGTTTTTTTTTAAGAAAGCATCACCATTTCAGCAGAAATGTGAAGAAGCAGATTGTAAAGTATAACTAGGTTTATTGAAAAACATTTGCAGAGAATAACTCCCATTTTTAAGATACTTTAGGATGAAATAATTTAAAAACAGCATAAAGGTAGAAACATTTTTCTTTAAAAGCACAGGAAAAAAAACTCAAAAAGCCCTAAATTTCAAGACAGTTGAGCCATAAATTCATATGAATAATAACCCTGAGAAAAATGAAAAAAGAGGAAAAACTTCATAGTAAATCATTTAGTAAAAGAAAACATTGACGTGGATGGAAACAGATTTGTGAGGAATTAGCACGTTGACTTAAAGAGGAAAGCACATTAAAATAAAGATGAAATGCTTAAAAATACAAAAAAGATTGAAGGAATTTATGTTAAAGGTCCTTCATTAATTTACGTGAAGAGACACAATATAAATATTATTGGTAGCAAAAATAGCTTGGGATATTTTTGGATTATCCATGAAGAAGATTGCAATAGGATTTAATTTTAGATAAAAGTGACAATTTGTTAACAGAAGGTTTACACAGAAAATATCATTACTATATAAATCATTCTCATTCTATAAAGTTCTCATTTTGTTCTGTAAGCAAAAAGCAAGAAGAAAGAATAGAATGGAAGGCATAATACAGCCATGTATCATCACAACTAAAATGCAAATCACCAATTAGAACCACAGTTTCAGCTAGTAATGGGATTACAGGTAGAATCAAAATGGAAAGCACAATGTTTATTCTGTATGATATACAGATTCTTAAAGAATTTGTGCTTCCTGATGTATATTTGGCTGGAGAATAATATCACACATTCACACTTTCCTTCACTTAAAGTTGGAAAATGTGAGTTCATTCAGTGTATTTCTTAATGTTGTAGGCAATATCTAACGTTGCAAGTAAAGTACTGAATTTATATTACATGTTATAGGAGGGAGACACCAAACCAAACTGTAGGGAACACAGGCCAGGAGTTCAATTTATGTGACTTTGGATCTAGTTTTTCAATTCCTTAGTTATATGCTTGAGGCCAAATAAATGAATCTTCTTATCATTCTCATTTTCAAAATATGAACAGGAAAACTGCCAACCTCACAGGAAATGGTGGGTGTGTAATATCAATATCTATATCTGTATAACTCTCTTATGTACATATATATAATACAATGAGCCAGTCATAGCTCCTGGTAAATACTAAGAAGTGACTCATTAACAGTCAATAGTTATTATTTTGAAACAATACTTTCAGTATCATGCTTTCAATCTTAATTGCTCTCTTGAGACTGTTTCCTTCTAATTATTTCCCTTCATCTCCCATTTTTGGAAATTGCATACAAATAAAGGAATCCCGTTCAACTTTTGCTCCTTGGGAAACGACTTAAAATGGTACTAACTATATCATGTGTTCTTATTAAGAATTTAGACTGAATACCCAATTATAGTGCTTTGTGCTATTACAAAAGACAGAAAAATTGTGTCAACATGTTTCTCTTGTTTTATGTATATTTTGTTCAGACAGAAGCATTTTTATTATGTACAATCACAGGTAGTCAGTTGATTAATTCATTCTGTTGGTTTAATAACATGGATTCTGAACTAAGATAGAAAATAAAATTAGAGAGAAAGATAGTAATATATTTTGAATTGTCTGAACAGACAGCCATAAAACAGTTTAGTTGGATGTCTCTTTGACTACAAAGGCATCTGCTGGGGAGACAAAAATTGGGTCATCTGATTTTTCTTGACTTCTGAGAAACTTAAAAAAGAAAGCCATCCTACGTTTGCATGCTATTTAAGTTAATATCCTGGAACTTCTTTTTAATCAGCAGCATTTATAACTGAGATTCTTCCTATTTTATCCCTATGTACTGAGTAGAAATACTTGTCATGAGAAATTCAATCAGGTTCTGTTTATATTTCTTTATTTAAAATTTCAATGTGATTGCATAGCTTTCTCCTACTACTTTTTTATTGAAAAAAGAATCAACTATAATCAACGAAAAATTTAAGTTTGAAATCTTTCCTATTTTCTTCTTTTCCTTAGCATATCAGAAGTCACCGCTAGGATAGGTGTAGACCTGTTTCACAGTGCATTGTTCTGCACTGTTGTGGCCTGCTAAAGTCTCATTCTTTGGCTGCATGATGTAGGGAGAAGCATAGCCATCTTCTCATTGGACAGAGATTTCTGGGAGAAGGCAGTGAGATAGAATGATCAATATTTTACTTAACAAAGAAAGAAGACATTTGAATCTCATTTAAATATGCCTCCACCAGTGGATTCAATGGGTATGAAGTCCAGAAGTATACAGAATGGACCACATGTGTCACAATGCTTCTTTCTCCTGGACGAGAGCTAGTACATTGCCCAAATAGTTCCATTTATAATATTCATGAATCTGACTTATCATTTCTTCTCAAAGAAGTGAGAATTCCAAGCACTGGAGTAGATCATAGAAGAGATTTAATATAGCACTTCATTCCCAAAATTAATTCTCTAAAAATTTAGAGTTCCAAATGAGTTCAGAGAGATTTTAATAAAAAAGTTGCATTTTTTGTCCCTAGTTAGAATAGTTCATGTCTATATTAGCACATTTAAAACAAGGGATATTCCTTTAATTAAATGATTTTTTTCATACTTTTCTTTATACAGTATTTTCCCCAAATTATCTTCTCTCCTCACTATGACTATCCATAAAACTGTTACCATATTGAGCATAAAATTGCCCCTTCGAAGAATCCACACTAATGTTTTGATTGATTAGAAACAGACTCTTACATGTACAATAGCATTCATAGCCCATGTGTGAAAGTGAAGTGAGAAGGAAAAAAAAATGAAAGTAATGACTTAACTTTAATATTCTAATTTTTCATAAATGGAAGTCATTACAGAAAAGAAATGAATAATGAAAGAGGTGTTGCATTTGGGATTGAATTTCTATGATATTTTAACAAAGACAATAAATTGCGGAGAAGTAAGAAGAGAAAAAGAAAACATGTAAGTTTTTGTGGGTTGCAAGAATATGGGAAGTTACAGAAAGTGCATGAGCGTATTGATTGGAAGATAAAGATAATTTTTTAAGCTTTTAGTACATGAAGAAGATCCATCTCATGCTATCTCAGTCTCTGGAGATCAGGATGTGTCTCTGTATCAGAAAGGTGAAGACATTCAGAGGGGAGATTACTTTCCTTTTATATGAACATCAAGGAGACAGATTTTCCTGCCTGCTTTTTCACAACTTTCTTTTTCTTAACCATTATGTGAATGAGGTACATGTTCAGTGATATATTTAGCATACTTTATTATCTAAATTTTCATGTGTATACATATCATATTAGATATGCATGATATGTTACAGTCATTCTGCTAAATATGATGCAAGTGAATTGGTCATTTATATAAGTGTTACAAATACCACCTATATAAATAATAAAATTGTAAAGCAAACATCATTTTGTTCTTTACCACATAGAGAGAGAAACTTAGAGACATTGGCATTGAAGATTATACTCCTATAATATAAATTACATGTAAATATCCATTGGATTTCAGGCATTTTTCTTCATGGATGGAAAAAGTTGTCTTTCATGCCATGATAACAAGAACACATGTGTTAAGTACTTGAGTAAGGAATAGTGGATCTTTTACTCTAATCTAATAAGACATGTATTTATCACTTTGCCAATATACATAATTTATATTAAGTATTAATTTTTATTTATTTTTAAATTTTTATATTTTATTTTATATTTATTGTAACAGAACCACAGTATTGGTAATAAAAAACTATTTTAGGTGAAATTAAAAAAAGAGGTTTGACAAGAAGATGTCAAACTTGACCCCAAACTTAGCAGGAAATACAAAAACACAGTATGGAATTATAATTCTTTGCATGATTCTTAGAATATTAAAATATGTAAATGAGTTAGCACAAAAAATTCTTGTTTCTGAGATAAAAGATTTTTGAGATATACATGTGTTCTCTGAATTAGGTATTTGTAAGCCTAGATGATTTAAGACCTCATAGACAAAAGAATAGACTGATAAGCAATTCCTATAAATACTATTCTTTTTGATCCCATGAAAACTCTGAGAGTGAGCAAGCAGATATAACTCACTGTTAGCCTGCATGGTTGCTGATAAAATCACCATTAAGTAGCTTAAGGGTACACAGAATTATTTTCTTACAATAGTCCGGTTAAGGTTCTTAGTCCAGCTTGACAGGAGAGCATGTATCTTCACCAAAGGGTCAAGGGAACGGGCCACACAATATCCATGTAACAGCTGAGAAAAGGACAATCCTTACTAGATCAGGGTGTCTGGCCAAGTATACATAAGGGTGTTTCCTTTCTCAAACAGTTCCCTCCATTTTATTTACCCACCTAAGGACTAGTCCTACCCAACATGGGCTGGGCCTTGCACATCCACTGTACAGTCTCCTGCAGGTTTACTCTGGGCTTAAGTCAACTACCAATTCTCTAATGTGCCTGGAGCTCAATTGCTTAACCTTCAGGTTGACACCTGCATCTAACTATGACATAACCCTCCCACTATCCAGTAGATAAAATCTGACTATAAAGCATTTATATTCCATTTTCTGTGAGATTATTATTTGCCATTTCCCCTGATACATCCATCCTATATTTTGTAAAGGAAAAGTATGTTCCTTATGCATTCAAAAGTAGTTTTAAAACATTAGCAGCAAAAACTATCATTTCAAGGCAGTTTTCTACAGTATTTTTTGTTACCCTGTTTGTCTTTGTGTGATCATCTGCTGTTCACTAGATCTTATCCAAAGACCCCTTCTACATTTGCTCCAGAATGAATGTTGATCCCTTCTTTCACCTCTTCTACATTTATTCTGATTCATCAAGCCACATCTCATGATTTAAACCAAGACAAATGATTGTAAAAACCCTCTACCATCCACATTACCCCACTTCAGTGAGTTCTATGTGATTACTTATTCTGGGACATGGTCCAGATTTTATACTTGGTGTGAGCTCTAAGAAGAAAATCATTTGATATCTTCATTACTATGAATGCAATTAGTCCAATTTAGTCACTGAAATTAAGAAATTCTGATTTAAGGAGCTAGATTCTCAGTAAATTCAGAAGAGACTATTAAATCCATTGTGTAGGTAGATGTGATTTGTGAAAAAAATCACATTGTGAAGAGTAGAGAAATTAAATTTTAATGTTTAAATTTCTCACAGTTCACCTTTGTTATGGTAGTCCTGCTGCCATTTGGTAGGGTGGGAGGATAGGGTGACAGGAGGACATTTATCTTATTTGTGTTCTAAACTGTTTGAACATAACCAGTTTTCTTTTATAGGCACTCACATGCAGGAATAAAAGTTTCTTATTTTTATAATTGAAAAGATAAAAAAGTTAGAAGGTAAGCAAGTTTTCCAGCTTGTATACATTTTGCTATTATACTTTTTATAAAGTAAATAGATGGCACAATATTGCATCACTGCATGCTACTTGAGGCTTTTCTCTTTGCAAATCCCCATTATAAGTCATATACAAGATTAAAGAAGAGGGACTGGTCCTCCTTTCAGATAGTTAAGTACATGACTTTTAAAGATTTTCTGTAATTGCTCCTTCTGTTCATGTGTGTAGAATAGGAGTAGAGAGCAAAGGAACAGGGAAGAGAGATAAGAAGGGACCAGAGGATAGCAGCATCAAAGAGAGCTTACTTCAAGTGAATTACTTGGTGCCAAAGCAGCAATGAGGGCAACTAGAGTAAAGGAGCTACTCCACATCACCAAGCCAAAAAAAAATCTAATTGTCAAAACAAATGATGCTGTGATTGAATAGGAAACCAATTATCTCAAAGAATGAAGGACACAGAGATGTGTCAAAAATTAGAAGGGGTGATGGTGGCCCAAACTGATGATACTTGACATAGAAAACACTGAGAAATAGCATCAATGCTGTAGTTAGTGAAAGAAAAGCTCAGCAATTAGGCAAGGTAATTCTGATTCAGTCTTTACTAAAAGAAAACTAAGGCACATGATTTCATTATGGCTGAGCTGATTTTTAGATTGAAGTTGCTAAGGTTGTGGTTGCAAACATAAAAAGCAAGCAGGTAACAGGCAAGGGAGGGTCACTTCTCTATCCAGTCAGTATACTGAAAGAGATGTTTGTGTAAATTCCTTTGATCCATTTACTGTTTACAACTAAGAAATGCAGAGAAATTTTATAAAATGGTATCAAATATATTTGGTATAAAGTACTTGCTATGTGGTAATGATTAAGATGAATTATTTTTAGTATGTTTGAATGGAATATTTTATTAACTCTAACAACAGCACTATGACTTTATTTATTACAAACTTAATGACATTTAGGACACTTCAGTTCTTTGAGCTTAACATTGTCTTCAGCCAAAAGATGACAAATATAGAAATGTATTCTTGGCTTTTCTAACTTTAAAACCAATGGTCTTTCCAGCTTTTCCATTGATTTTTACTTTATGGTTGGAGTCAAATTCTAATAAAATCAATTTGTCACTTTTCTCTGGTATGATACAAGGAGCAATCTCTGATCACTGCCAGCATTTGTGGTTGCAAATTCATTAGAAAGACACATTTTCTGTTATTTCCAGACACATTAATCTAGGGAATTGCAGAATTGAGGAACAGAACTGAGAAATCTGCATTTAAAGAAAGTCCTCTGATGCTTTCATAAACTAAATTTTGGGAATAGCTGTTTTACACACACATACTCTTAGAATGAGCAGACCATATTATCAACTTCAGATCTCTGTTCCCTTGTGTGAGCAGGATTTGAGCAATTGCTTACCGCTTTAGTGGCATGATTTCTCACATAATTATAAGTCTCAACTTTGTAATAAAACGCTATGAAAGACTATCGCTGGAAAACGGTTCCTTTTTTTCTTTTTTTGATATGCTGAGGTTATCGCAAGCCTCAAAAATATATCCAGCCAGGGGTCAGGTCTTAAAGAATCACAAGTCCACTATATCTTTTGCAACTCTGTCAGGTTCTTCTCAAGGTATTTCATCCATTCTTTGACCTCTATTTTCAAGTTATTTTCTCTTTCATGTCTCCAATGACTTAGATCTGTTTCTAGGTTGCTTTCTGCCTACAGTAAAGGTGTATCCAGGGCTAGAGTTTATTTCAGCAATGAGCCTCAAGGAAATCTTAGCAGAAAAAGGTCATGGCGTCATTACTGACTATCAGATATTGGTGTGCTGATATGAAAGTTTAGGCACTAACTTGATAAGCACTGACATTATGGCAAACACTTCCAGGAGACAGCTGTGAACAAATTTATTCTCTGAAATAACTTTACTGAAATAAGGTTTGAAAGGTTCTGACCTGCATGACCAACGTTTAGAAAAATGGCACTGTGCCTAATATAGGGAAAAAATTGTAAATTAAATGCATGAATGCATGAACACATTTTAAGAAGCAGTTTACATTTTATCGTGACGAATGAAGGCATGAGGCTATATAGAGTGCATTAAATAAGATATTGCTATTCAAAAATAATTTTATAAGCAGTACTCAACAGTTTTACTTTTTGCTGACAGTAATGGGAAATGCATTTTAGAGAATATCTCTATTTGAATATTTATAAGAATTTTGTTAAATTACTGTATTCTAGGTTTTCCCTCCATTGCTTATAGTTGGAGGTATATAAGAATTCTGTACCTTTACATAATACAGTGCATTTTGAAGACTAATTATTTCTTTTGATTCCCCTTAAATCAGTTGGAATTATTTTAATCTACAAATGATTTACGGTGGTAAAGTACTTCCTGTCATAGTTTCCATGTCCATTCTGTGCCTTCTGTTTTTTCTGCTTCACCTTGAGAGTAAAATATAAAGGAATTTTATCCACAAGAGGCCAGTATATCTGGCCAGTATATCTGGCCAGTATATCTGCAATATATCTTTGGGTTTTTTATGAAAGCTCATACCAGTGTTTTTATACAAAAAATATTTAGTTAAAAGTTAAGTTTCTTATATTTATGTGACAGTTTAGCATATTTAAAATTGGCCATAAAATATCTAAAAGTTGCCATTTTAGGGAAAAATATTATTTTTCTGTACAGAAAAGAAGGAATATAATGAAACTCTTAATGTAGACATGGGAATCCCACTTCTTGTGGGCACTGTTCTTGGACTTAGTAACTGTACTCTGCTAGATAATTTCTAAATGTATTATTTCATTTAGTATTTTCTTTAAAATACAAAGAAAATAATATATTTGAAATTATACTACAGTAAATAAAGCATACATTTCTTCACAATGTTTCAATACAGAAACTGAGGTAGTTTTTTGACAAAGAAATCCATAGCACCAGGCAACCAGGTAATTAATTACTTGCTCTTTCATAAACTTAGGGTAAGGGACAATGAAGGTTGCCAATTATTTCTGAACACAATCAGAGATACCCAATCATCCCAATGATTCTTTAAACTTATCACTTTTTCAGCTTTGAAAAGCTAGTATTTAAGCACTCTACCTTTGAATGGACACTAACATAGAACTAGTTTTTAATGATAAGGATAGGAGCAACACTTTGTATGATGATGGCTTTAACAACCAAAATTACTTATCACAATTATGTATGGAAGTATAAATTCAATATAAATTTTTATTTTTAAGTATTTCTTAAAGGAGTTGCCTCAGAATAGTAAGAGTTTGGAAGGATGGAAAGAACAGTCAGAGAATTGAAAAAGAGGTAAATTTAAATATGAAATGAGAATCAATCACAATAGGAAACTAAGCTCTTCAAAGTACTTGATTGAAAGAACTATGCTTGAAACCAAGAGACTTATTCTTGAAGAAAAAGTCACTAAAACTTAGTTGTGCTAGTTTATGACAAGTGAGGCAGATTTTCTCACTTTCCTCACTAAAGAACATTGTCTCTCATCTCAACTACCAGCTGTTTGATCTTCATGTGTGCTAGTTTATGACAAGTGAGGCAGATTTTCTCACTTTCCTCACTAAAGAACATTGTCTCTCATCTCAACTACCAGCTGTTTGATCTTCATGTGTCTTATTAATTGAGGGATATCATCATTAAATTTTCAATTTGAGGGCTGGAGAGATGGCTCAGGGGTTAAGACTCTGCCTCACCAGCAGAGGGTTCTGAGTTCTGATCCCAGGTCCCACATAAAACCTGCCAGGAGGAAACAGTACCTGCTGCACTTCTGACCCTGGTGGGCAGAGCCTGGGAAACCCCAGAGCAAAGGAAGAAGGTAGAAGCAAACCAGGATGATTCCTAAAGTCATCCTTGGTCCTCCATAGGGACACACAGTGCCAATGTACACACACACATACAAACACACACACACACACACACACACACACACACACACACAAGTAAATAAAATGTAGACAAATTTCACTTTGAATTTTCTTTCCATTATATAACAGAACATTTAATTCTCAGGAGATATATTTCATCCATTCTTTGACCAAAATTTTCAAGTTATTTTTCTCTTTCATTCCTCAATGACTAAGTTCAGTAAGACAGGCAATTACAGATTCCTTTTGAAATCATAGGTGTCAACAATTTTCCGAGGTCCTTAGTATCAACTTAGTGTTGATACTAGTAAATTCATACTAATCTAATCAGTCATTTAGCTTTCCTTTCATTATTGGAATTTAGTAGTACTTATGCTACTTATTCATCTCTGCTACTGAATAATAAGCCTTATTCCTATCTCTGCATATTCACTTCTTAAATCCTATCAAAGACTAATTCTCTGGATTTGAAATTTTTTGAGTCTTACATCAATGTAAAAAAAATCAGCTTAGTGAAAAATATGGCTAAATGTAGACTGACTCTTGTTGGAACACAGAAGGATCAGTGAATTTTAATTTGAAAATTGCAGAAGGAAAATTGTGCGATCTCACCAATCTCTTCCAGAAGTGACATATTAAAAGGTGCCATTTACTTGAGGGCAAGCTTACTGGTAGATCTGTGGTAAATCTGGGCATTGCAGCTGCTGCTCTATAAATTAAAGGCATGTTCATTGTTCAAACTCTGATCAGCAATCACATTAGTCTTTAAGGTTTTATTCCTGCTCTGAATCACATAGTTAAGTTGTATTTATGTGCTTCCAGGTATTTATTCTAACTTAATCAACGTACGTACAATTGATTCAGAGGAGAGACAATGCCATGTTCTGCTTTAAAACCTTCCATCTGACTGACCTAAGTATCTGCTGTGGAAATTTTTTATGAAAAGATTCCCTCAAAAAATATTAGTCTTTTTCATAGCTGGATGATCCATGAAAAGAGAGATAGTACCATGAAGAGGAAGAAAGATTGCTTCCAAAGAGAGCAGGACTGCACACAATTGAAATATATGAAGTTCAGTGAACATTATTACCCATATAGTGGCCAGAGTCACACCAATTCTTCCCTGAATCTCTGGATTCTGTTGTCTTTAATACTCAGCAGGATTTTTACTCTTGTGCTGTCCTCTATTATTTAACTGTACTTACTTCTAAGACACATTGCATGATGATAAATTATATCCAACGATTTAGATCTGCACAAATTTCAGCATGATATGATTCTGGATAAATTATGATTCAAAGCAGGATTTGTGACATAATGTGTAAAATGTGTAATAATAAAACAGTTTTTCTCAAGCTTAAGAAAATAAATTTAAGCTTGGGAAACAAGTGCTAAATATTTACTTAATCAATTCAAACACAACTGAGTCAGAGTATCACAGAGATTATGCTTACAATAAATAAATTAACATGATATGCATTATATTTACAAATATTTTATCATCATAGACATTACACAGTATATTTATAAGCATGCATTTTAGTTATATCTGTTTTATCTAAATCCATATCATCTATTAGAGTACAATCTCCTCAACAATGTATGAATGTATCTATTTATCAATTATTACCTAGATATTTATATGTCTATCTTTCCCATTATCTTTCTATCTGGCCAAGTGTCTATCACCTCTACATGAGAATTAGATTGTGTAAAATTGAAAGTACCAGAAAATATCCATCCTAAATATATGTATATACGGGCTCGCAGAACAAGTAAATGAACATACATTTTTTCTCCAAAGTGGAGAAATAGTAATACTGCAAGTTTGAATTATAAGAAGTGTTCAATCCAAGCCAGTCAAGACAATGAACAAACTCCTTGGAAAATGTGGTCTATTCTGTTTTCAGTGATTTTTTTAGAACAGAGATCGTACAAGCTTTCCTGATTTTTATTTTAGTGTCTAATTTCCTTGACCATCAAGAAATATTTCTATGTGTCTAGGAGAAGTGTTGAAGAAGGATATAAATGTATTTTTCCTTATATAGTTTTGCAAAGCTATGTCACTATTTTTCAGCTATTTCCTTTTTACCCCTCACTGCCTGAATAGTGAGAAGATTTAGGATTTGTCATCTAGTTAACAAGCACTGAGAAACCTGCTTTTACTATCTGTGCTCATTTAATATCTACTTTAACAAAATCTTAGTTTAAGACATGGAAAAAGTATTAGTGTTTCAAAGTGATTGAGAGGAAACTCAGATTCGAAATACCAAGCTCAGGAAGAACTGTTATAATTAGTGTCAATAATGATAGACAATCTGCTTGTAACTGTCTCTGAGAAACATCCTAGGAACATATCCTGGAACAGTCTCACTCCCAAATAGCTGTCAAACACCTGTAGCCCTCAAATACAGAAATCTGCTTTCACAAGTGTTTTGCTTCCTTTCTGAAATCTGTCAAGCATACTTGCCACTTATTTCTTATCTCCCCTCCTCTTATCTTACCCAATATGACATGTCCTGAAGGTACAATTTAAAACCCTTGTCTACAAATCCCCAACCTTCTCTGATCTCCTTTTGCCATTATGACTCAAACTCCAAAATTTATCTTAGCTGCTGGGTTAGTCAATTTTAATTTATTCATATGATTTTCTTATACTATGAGTTTTACATGGTAATAATGTACAATAATTGATTTGCAGTCTTTGAAAAAGTCATTCTCAGTTTAGGTTTCTAACAGGTAAATCAGAATATGTTCTGTTATAATTCTCATATGTCAAGGATTATTAGAGTTTCAGATTCAGTATTAGTAAATCAGGCCAACTCCCCTACTCCTGACCTCCCACGATTTGATATTCTTGAACTATCTATTTGTCTCATCTAATTTTGTTCACTAGTAGAGAAACAATGAAGCTTCCTATATTTGCTACTGTAAGTGTGGCAATAATGTCTTCGGTAAGTTTGGTAATAACTAATGGAAAACAGTGATTCTTTAAATCTTACCTTAACCACACATTGAGACTATTGTGGTTATAATCCATGTTTCATTGTTTTAATTCATTATATCAATCAAAAATTATGACACATTCTGTATGCTGCCTATAAGACACAAATAGGTATAAGTTAGATAAGGGGAAGAGCTTCTGACTCAAATCTTGGAGATTATCCCATACATTCAGTGGTATCCTAGGCAGGATACTTAATCTTTCACATTATCAGTTTCCTCATATTCCAAATTTGGCTAATAATATATCTCAATTTATATTAGGAATACAATATTTGCTATATGTTAAAACTTTTGTTAGCAAATAACTTTAGTTATATATGAGTAACATTATAGTATGTGAAATATGTGATATCAAATATTTTAGAAGTCTTATGGGAGTGAGCAAATGCCCTCTGGTACTCATAGGCATATTATAATAAAGACATAGATTAAGTAATCCCTTCATTACCAGAGAAATAAAAGGAAATTTTTAGTAAAAGATGGTAATAGTGATTTTAAAGGCAGAAAAAGATTTTTCTAAACACAAAAAATGATTTCCAGGAAAAAGGCATATTCACACAGTGGAAATGTGCTAGAGACAATGTGTATTGTGTGGAAATACCATTGAAATGTCATCTCTAATTCCTGAAAGCTTATGAATAGGAAAACCAAAACACTGGGTAAATATGTAACAAAAGGATACAGTGAATTTCAGTATGAGTTCTGATGACCATGAACTCATATCTGTTCTTTAATGATCCTTAAAACAACTAAATATTTCAGATATCCCCCTGTATTACAAATAAAAGAAATGAAAGTAGGAAAGGATTTAAAAACTCATCTAAAGTCATCTGGCTACTTATTGGGGGAATGAGATTTTCAACAGAAATTCACTTTCTGCATTTGTGAACCAACAATACACACCTTTATTTGAAGAGGGACATTGAAAACCGATTGACTGGAACTTCCAGCCATAAGCAAATAAATAAATAGAATCTATGTGACAGAAAGGAGGGTTTAGAGGACATTAGGTACATGGCACCAACAATGATGCTTTGAAAAAAAAGTAATAAAACTGAGAACTGCTTTTCCTAAAGTATATTTGTCTTCTTGTAAAACATCTTCGAGTACTTGTTTTTTTTTTTTCCATAAAAATATACATTCAAAGCAATGGGAGATTCTTAAATGGAATGAGTAGATAGATTCTTGGTAAATAAATAGACAGATAATTGAGGGAAATGGCAAGATCAGCAATTTTTCTCTCCAATGAAGACTATTTCTAAAATATTTACAACTGTGAACATTTATTGAATTACTCTGTAAAATTACTTTGAAACTTCAATTAAATGTGAAAACTTGGTAAACTTTTATCACTATACTATTAACTTCATTGGTTTAAAGTTATATGTGAATAGTTCATCTTAAATCACTCTTAGAAAATCTTGAAAATTAATGATATAACATAAAAAGACTGTAGACAAAATTTAGAGAAATAGCTAAGATATTTTTCTACCAATCACCTTAGTTCTATTGACGTTTTCTTCAGTTTAAACTCCTTTGGTCTTTCTGTTTGCTTTCATTTTCTGTGGTGTTGTTGTTTACTTCCACTCTTTTGTTAACTTTTGCTTTCTATTTCAATAGACATCCTGCAGTTATTGCAGAGTGTCTCCAACCTCAAATGAGTGGTAGAGAAGCTTTCAAACAAATACAAAGATTTAATCAGATTTGCTCTTCATGATTTGTATCATGTCTACACCACCAATTAACAAAAATTATGCAGTGATTGGCAATAGGAGAGGGAGAATGAAGAAGTAAACGATGAAGACAAATTAGTCAGGGATTTTTCAAAGAATTTTGTGTCAATCTAAAAATGCATAATTTATAATGTATCAGTAATTGACTCATTCAGAGAGAGAAAGCTGGCATTGAGATTTCTTTGTGGCTTTATGGAAAATGTTTTGGTGAAATACATTTTAACAGTCTTACTTTCACTGTCTTTTATTACATACGTTCTGTCATGTCCCAAGTTAGGTACATTTAAAAATGTGCATGTATCATGATACATCCAACTTATTTACCATTTAATCTTAAATATTACTGTGCATATTATAGTTATGAAAGATAAATTAAGCAATAGGTTATTATTAGCTTGTTAAAATTCACATGAGCTTCCTGTTACACTATAGAGGATGATGCCCTATAGGCAGAGATTGCTTTGAAGCACATGAGATATGCCTAATGTAAATTGAGACAGGTTATGAATATAAAATGCTCAAATGACAGTTATAACTTATTTTTTAAAAAGGTTATACAATCAATTTCAAACAAATACATTTTATAATGACCATTCAATGTAATAAGATTTTGGATTTATTAGATTAAATATATGCATTATTTGCTTTTGTGATGTGACAACCACAAACTTAAAATTTCAAAAGTGTCTTGCATTTCTGTTCAATGCCAGTATTCTTCATAAGAAAGATTGTATCCTGTATTCATCCTAGCATTGAGAAGTGTTTTTGGCACCAATGAGCTGAAGGCTATCACCATTGAGATTAATGAAATTCCTTCATGTTTCTATAGGTAGTCTTGGCTTTAGGGCTCTTTGTTGCCCTAACAACAACCTTTGACTAAATTGTGTGTGTGTGTGTGTGTGTGTGTGTGTGTGTGTGTGTGTGTGTCAGAGGCACTGCATATACTTGTGGAAGCCTATGGGTGACTCAAAGAATCACCTTGGGTTGCTTCTACCTCCTTTATGTTTTACTCTGGGATTTTCTAGGCTCTGCCTTCTATAACTGGAAGTAAGTGCAGGCTCCTGTCATTTCCACCTGTTGTTTTTACACATGATCCAGGATCCTAACTCAGGACCTCCTGATTTCAAGGCAGAGTCTTAAACCTTGAGTCATCTCTCCAGTCCCCCGGACTAATGTTTTTCAGAAAACTATTGTTTAAGCTAGAGAATACATTTGAGAACAATGAAGAAAAGTTTGTCCTGTTCTCTAGGAGTAACAAGAGAAGGAAAAGACAGATACATGAAAAAAGAAAAGCATAAATAGATATTAAGCACTTAATTCAGACAAATGTATGGTTTAAGGTGATTTCATCAGGGACCAAAATCAAAGTATTTTGATGAATTATGAAATTAATACTAAGAAAAAAAGTTGCTTTTCCATTTTTTAATCATGTCAGTTATCTACTTATATAGTTTTGAAGTTTTGCAGAAACTAGCTTTCTATTCTTGTAGAATGATTTGTAGGAATTTTGATTTACTTCACTAGGAGTCTCCCAGTGGTATTTTAATAAACAGAAAACATTCCAATAGCTATGTTGTTGTATTTTCTTTTATATCCCCTCATCAGAGATTGTACTATGCTTTTTGAGAATAAATTATTAAGTGGTGAATTCTCTACAACAGTTAATGACCGGGGAGGGAATGCTTGGCACCACAAAACACATTCAAAAGTAACTGGAGTGGAAGACCAATGACATAGATAGAAGGTCACATGTAATAATAATATAAACTTTTTAAAATATCAAAAGTAGATAGAAATTGCAATGTCCAATCATTTGAATTGAAAGGTGGCTCCTGTCTATCAATTCCTTGTTCGGGAACCACATTCCAGTCTGGTGAAACACTGGAGCATGCTTGTCAAGGAAATGTAATGCTTCTCCTTGAAATGCTAATCCTTGTTGCCACTTTATCTTCCCAATAGCTCCCATAAGGACAATTTCATTAAAATGATGCAATTCTTCTTGGTGTTTGGAGACTGATCTCTGATATGTTGAACCTATTTCATCTCTCCCACACAATACCTTGCATAGACCACACTAGTGGTCAGTTTGTGGAAGAAAATATCAGTTGTCAGAATCATCTACTTCTGCAGTTCTCTGTGCAAACTGACATTTTCTAATGCTCCAAATTCAGTAACTGTGATGTGTGCTTGCTACCACAGGAAAAAATTTATAATAAATTCTAAATTTTAAACTCATCTTTGCCAATTCATTGTAGTATATCCCATGGACAAGCAAATTAAAGAAACAAACTATATAAGGATATGAGGCAGACAGAGGGTCCAGACAGGAGACCTGGCTTCAGTGCCCCACCTTTCTATTCTTTCATGTGTTCTCCATTCTAGGTCTCATAGATATTTAAATGTAGTACTTAATATTAAGTATAATATTATAGTATAATGCTGCTAGCATAATCTATCACCAATTTCTACCATTTTCACTGCCTACAGTGTACATCTACCTGCTGTCCTATTGAATTCCAGCCCTTACATTTTTTTCATGGACCTACCTTTTAGGACTACTTTCTGTCTTGACAGAATTTGCATGTCTCTTGCCATTTTGTCTTTCAGAATACTACTACAAGTTCACATAGCCCTTTCACCTGCCCTGGCATACTTAACATTTTAGTACCCTGAACAGATTTCTATTTATAGTTCTACTGAATTTGAAATGATCTTTTCATCTGGTGGTCAATTGAATTCTATTTCTTAAAATAGAAACCATGTTACTATATCATAAGTTCTTACCATAGTACTTAGACTAAAAGAGTTCCTTGATACACTATTGAGCTTCTCAGAAACACATGCAAGAAAGTCAGATTCATGTGCTATCATAAGATTCTTCTTGCAGTGCTGACAATGAACAGGAGTGGAGCACTCACATACATGTGTAACTGTTGTGCTGAAAAGACAAACAGTCTTGGGGAGTGTGAGGGACACTGAGTCAGGACTCACTGACATAGGTACAAAGAAGCCACTGTACTGGTGCTAGACCTCTATGGAATGAAGATATTTTATTTTGGGATCAACGAGAAGCACAAAGCTGTGAATGAAGATCTGCTGTCAATATAGGTGCATGGCAGAGAAGATTAGAAACTGGCATCTGACTGGATGAAGAATAGTTGGAGTTAGGAGTCCTTAATGTAAGTGGTGATACCTTTTCATAGGTGACATTTTTGTTTTTGGCACTACCATGCTCTGTTTTGGAGATTATGAACATTGATGTCAAAATGCTATGATTTCCTCTGTGTATATCTCTTCTGGAAAAGCCTGTTTCAAGCCATATTACTTAGAATAAAAAGACTTTTCCTGTACTTAAGTGTTTATGTGCTGAGGGTCTACTCCTTAGCTGATTTCTGAGGAGGCTATTTACATGGCACTGATGAACTCACTGTATCAAACTGTTAATATTTAGGGAATTTGAGATTAAAGATGAAATGGAAATTTTATGTTTGTGATTTCCACAATTTGCATTTTTACACACTATAAGTAATGTGTATTTTTAAATTTAAACATCTATCCTTCTGTGTCTACTTATATATGTCTGTTGCAGTTAGCTGCATTGTTGCTGATAAATTGCCATCAAATAGCTTAATGAACAAAGAGATTTATTTTCTGTTAGGATTCCAGGTTACAATTGTTTGTCCAGCTTAGCAGGACAGTTCACACCAACACTAGGGCTGACGGAACTGACCACACCACTCCACCTAACATCTGGGAGAGGAACGATTCTTATTTGCCAGACAAACATGTCTGGCCAAATATAAGCTAGGATGCCAACTTTCTCAAACAGTTCCCTCTATTTTATTCATCTGCTGAGGGACCTTTGCTGGGCTTTTCCCATCCACCAGACAATCATCTGTAGTTTAGCTCTGTGCTTAACTCACCTATTAATTCTCTACAAATGTATTCAAACTCAAACCCTCATCCATTCAGTTGACCCTGTACCTATCACTGAGTTATTAATATTATCATTCATATTTCAAATTGTTTTCTGAGCCACTACTCTTTGTAATCATTGAAAATTTTTGTTTTGCCACAGTCACTTTCATGCAAAATAAAAAAGGTCAATGAAACAGCTTTAAAAGTAAGCTTAATAGAATACTGTAAAAAGCATAAGTTTTGTAAAGTATACATTAAAATTGTTAATTTTAGAGAGAAATTTTTACATTCATTAGATAAGCTCAACAGAAAAATATTTAGTGCTACATGCAAACCTTTGATGTTACATTATCACATAAACTTTAAAAAACTCTATTTGCATATAGAGATATGTAAATATGTCTTTTTAAAATTAGTAGCATGTGTGTGTATGTATATGTGTGCTGTGTATATGATATCCCAGCTGCCATGGTGCACATGAAGAGGTGACCTCTGAAGATACATGTCTCTCCATGAACTTTAAAGAAATTCTGAGGATTGAACTTCATAAGACTTTTGTGGCAAAAAATTATAGCCATTTGGTCTTTGACAAAGGGGCCCAAAGAATCCAATGGAAAAAGAACAGCATCTTCAACAAATGGTGCTGGCAAAACTGGATCTCCAAATGCAGAAGATTAAAGCTGGACCCGTACTTGTCACCATGTACAAGACTTAATTCCAAATGGATCAAGGACCTTGATATAAGGCCAGAGACTATAAAAACCATAGTTGAAAGGATAGGGAACTCCCTCGAGCTGATTGGGCTAGGCCAACAGTTCCTAAACAGACATCTAATGGCATAGTCACTGCTACCAACTCTCAACAGTTGGGATCTTGTGAAATTAAAGAGCTTCTGTTCAGATAAAGAGATTGTAACAAGAGCTCAAAGGCAACCCACAGAATGGGAGAAAATCTTCACTAACCACATATCTGATAGAGCTCTACTGTCCAGAGTGCACAAAGAACTTAGAAAACTAAATATCAAGGAAACCAATGGCCCAATTGGGCCCTAGAACTTAAAAGAAACTTCACCAGGGATGAAATTAAAATGTCTAACAAATATCTTAAAAAATGTTCCACTTCTTTAGCTATCAGGGAAATGCAAATGAAAACTTCCCTGAGATATCATCTCACCCCGGTCAGGATGGCAAAAATCCACAATACGAACAAATGCTGAGAGGATGTGGAGAGAAGGGAACTTTCCTACACTGCTGGTGGGAATGCAGGCTCATACAACCACTCTGGCGAGCCGTCTGGAGATTCTTAAAGAAATTAAAGATTGAAATGCCATATGACCCTGTGATTCCACTTCTGAGAATAACCCCACATACAGCAAAAATTCACCTCGATAGCACAAGCATGACCATGTTCATAGCAGCACTGTTTACAATAGCAAAGTCATGGAATCAACCCAAATGTCCAACAGTTGATGAGTGGATAAGGAAAGAGTGGTACATCTATACAATGGAGTACTACTCAACCATCAAAAATGATGAATTACTGGAATTTGCCGGGAAATGGATGTCATTAGAAACAATTATATTAAGTGAGGTATCCCAAACCCAGAAAATTAAGCGCCATATGTACTCCCTAATAGGTGGCTCCTAGTACCAAACCCACCCAGCCCACTTAGAGAGACTCAAAGAAAAATCTCTGTAATACCTACAGTAATTGCAAGGATTATGAACAGGAGGGATGAGGTAGGAGGGCCACACCAGAAACAAGGAGAGAAGAGACCATGTTACAACAGAGAAAATAGGCCTTCATCAAGGACTGCAAGTAAGTAATAAGACATCTGGTTAAGTTCACAGACTTTCATTCCTGATTATTTACAACTGAAGGGGTATGATCTCACCAGAAGGGGAGGGCATATAGTCTGGCAGATAAAAAGTAACCATTTTGCAAATGGGTGATTGACCCCTTCAAATGCCATATGACCCTGCGATCCCACTTTTGGGTATAAGTATTACATCTACCCTTGAATGTGCTCTTATAATTAGACTCCAGTTTAACAGCTTTTTGTCTCTGGCCAGGGGGTGACATACAGTGCCCATCACGATGGAGTGAAGGGCATTACAGGAGCAACAAAACTGCAAAAGAAAATCAATGAACCACTATGAAAAACTTCAGAGACTCTATATCAACCACCTAGAACTAGGCCAGATTAATCTCTCCCCATCCTGAAGCTCAGGGAAATTTGCGGAAGAGGGGGCAGTAAGAGTGTAAGAGCAAAAGGATGGGAGGAGCAATGATTTGCAAGATACTCCACACAAGTTAGGGCCGAAGCAATCATAATTAGACTTTGCATGCCCCACGCAATGTCCAACACACTATTGACCCCACAAAGTCTAACATTTGCTAAAGGCACCAAGATCCTTGGAGGCAAGGGATTGACAGCCACAGTAGTGTTCCTATGCTTAAGGGGAACACAGGAAAGGGTTCAGAGAAATGCCACTGGGATCCTTGCACGTCATTGGAATGGAGGGCCCAGAGGAGAGTCTGGCATGCACATTCAAGGATTCTCCGGGGATGGGGGGGAGGCACTGGGGGAGGGGAAGGGAAGGGGAGGGGAGGGGGAGCAGGGGGGCGGGGGGGATGAGAAGGAGGGAGGGAGGGAACCGGTGTACTTACCAAGTTTGTATGAGCGGAAATAATAATAAAAAATGTTAAAAAAAGACTTTTGTGGCAAATGATTTTACCTTTGAATTAGCTTGTTAGATCTTAAAATTATTTCTAGATTATTTTCTGAAAATATATGAACAACCTCCATAATTCAATCTATCATAAATCAATTGACTCGACTATGAAAATGTATTTCATACTCACATTGCACATTCTTGAATAGTAAGGATCAATACTCAAAAATCACCACTTTCTTAGTTAGAAGGAAAAATACTTTTATTCAACTGCTATATGACTTTTTATGCAACATTTTGCTCTGAATAAATTAGGAATACAAATATATTCTATGCTTATAAAAGTTTATTATGTGTTCCAATTTGAAATTTGTCAGTAACACACCAAATTTATTTGCATTTGAATATTCCTAGTTACCATTATAAAATTGGACAGTATCCCATTATGGAACAATATGTGATTGATGCACAATCACATAAAGGTGCCATGTTCAATATTGTTTTAATAAGGAATTTATCTTGAATCCATGTTTTTGAATTTAATGATTAATTAGCTTAATTTAGCTTAATACCTCATGGATGCTCTGTCCTCTCTTCTCAAGTTCCATTTTTAGAGAACAGCTTTTTGCACAGGAAGACCTACTTAAGATTCAGGTTCATGCTAATTCCCAATAGCAATCATCTTTTATTTGCAATATTTCTAGTGTACACATTAGTTACTTTCCTAATCCAGAGACATTTTGACATCTTAGCATTATACATTGCTGAACGTGTGAAATTAGCATAACATTTTTTCATATCTTTTGGGGGAAAGTTACCTTTCATCTAAAGATCAGGAATAATGAGCATTTAGTTGAATGACATTCTACATTACAGTCTAGAATGAACCCAATTTGAAGGTCAATTTCTTCCTTTCCTTGTTAATAACAAAATAGCTCATCCAGTTTGTGGTCAGCTCACTAATGGAAACTCAATTATAGTCCTTCCAAATGGTTAAAATTGATAACATTTCATTTTGAAGAAACACCACCTGCAGAGGGGTTGTCAGATGCCTCCAGTCATGTTCATCACCTCATTCATGTGCTGGAATTACAAAGCACACATATCACTCAGGTGGTATTGGAAAGCACAGTTTCTTTGATTTAATGCTACTAAATCTGCCTTTACATATTACAGGCACACTTTTTAATATTTTTATCTAGCATAATAACACAATTAGTAAATGTCTAATCTAAATTTTTCCATATCAAGAAATGTATGCCATGCTTAATATGTGAATGAGTAACCACCTATAATGGATCACTCATTTTAAATTCTGGACTATGATCAAAGCATTACAGACTAGATGGTAATATCTCCTAGCAACAGTTAAATCAGTGAACACCACTTAAACCATTAATACCTGAAGGAGAGTAATGCTTCATTTACAAAGCAGTGATGGGAGGAGCAATGATTTGCAAGATACTCCACACAAGTTAGGGCCAAAGCAATCATAATTAGACTTTGCATGCCCCACGCAATGTCCAACACACTATTGACCCCACAAAGTCTAGCATTTGCTAAAGGCACCAAGATCCTTGGAGGCAAGGGGTTGACAGCCACAGTAGTGTTCCTATGCTTAAGCAGTGATGAAGTAGTTGGAAAACTAACATGCCACAATTTCCAGGACAATCACTGAATCACCTTCTAAAAGTGAGTATTAAGACAAAAACAAGCATTATGGTAGGAAGACGACTTGTGTAAACTCACCTCTGAGGAATTTGATAGTAAAGTAAATATTAATAATGGGCAAAGAGAAAGATGTTTGTCATTCACTTTCCAATACATCATTCTTCTCCATCATTCAAAAAATATACTAACAGGTCATATGTTTATTCTGAATCAGTAAGGAATCTGCTTTACTTTACACAAAAAGATATGGTTTGGGGCCAGGAGCAAAGCATCACCTGAACTTCTTTCATAGCCAGAATTCACAATTCCATAATAATCTGGATGCACAGGCATAACCATCTACAGTTCCGTTACAAAGAAGTAAGCAACCTTTTGTATTACCGGTTTGTTTTGCTTTCACTTCTCTTTCACAGTGTTCTACTAACCTTACTTTTCATTTCTCCTTCTCTCTTATATGAAGCCTTCTGAAGGACCTGGGTTTTAGGAATATATAGAAATCTTAATTCAATACTACTTCTAGAATAATTAAAATAATAAAAACATGATTTTTCAGCTATGGTACGTCACAGTTAATCTTCTCTTCCTTATATAATATATAAAACAATTTACAAGATACAAGAGAGTTATTTATGTTCACGTTTCTTAGTTGCAGTCCATTATGGTAGGCACAAGAGCTAATTCTAACATTAGGAGAAATTGGAACTGGTCATACTATATCTATAAGAAGGAGTAAAAGAGGAACATATTTCATAACATGTCAGTCTGCAAAATATTGAAGCAGCTCTCTCTCTCTTTCTTATCCATCTACCCAGAGAATCAACATACTTGTCATGGGTTGGGTATTCCCATATAAAACTAGATAATCTCCCACAGACATACTTAGACCTGCCTTAACTAAATAATTTTTCATAGATACACCCAAAAGTTCAATTGTAAGTTGACAGCTGTATTTATCTGTAAAACACATCTTATAAATGTAATCACTTTCCTTCTATTTAATATCAAATTTGTAAGGTACATTTCCAATTGCAAGGCACCCTACAGGATCACGTGAAATGTAATCTTTCATGTTTATTGTTTTAAATCTTCTAAGTTAATGAAATTTTTAAAGTTCATGAATGTATCTAAAAAGTAAATAATACAAAGGGACTTATAAGGGTTCTATAGAAACACAGAATCTCTTGAATGTAGTAGTATATATACATATGTGAATATATGCATATATATATATCTTGATTAAATAAACTCACCTTAAAAGTATTGTCATCCTTTAAAGTAGCTGCCCTTAGTTGCTTCATTCTTGACCAGGATGTCTCACAGAGTGAAAGAATTCCAAGAAGGTCTTTAGCCTCTATTTCACTGGAGGATTAAAAACACTGGGCTCTAATATTAGTGATAAACAGTGAAGATCAGCAAGGCCTTTGAGACAGGCTCCAGTAACAAGGTGGAAAGGACGGAGCTGTGAGTCAGCCAAAGATGGAGGCAGTAGCAGCAACAGCATCAAAGAAGGCAATGATGCTTGAAGAGTGAGCTGAACAAGTCAATGCAGGATAAGGGAAGAGCAAGTCTTTCTTTGCACTTCTTTTTTTTTTATTATTATTATTATTATTTATTCAACTGTGTGCATATGCATGTGTATGTGCGCGCGTGTCTGTGTGTATGTGTGTGTGTGTGTGTGTGTGTGTGTGTGTGTGTGTGTGTGTAGAACCACGGACGAATTCGCGAACCACCATGGACGCCTCCACCTCCTTCTGCCCCGGGATTCACAGGCTCCGCCCTACCAGGACCAGAAGCGCAGGCCGCCCCCGCTTCCGCCTGGCGTCTATACGTGGGATCTGGGAACCGAACTCAGGACCTTCCGCCTGCAAGGCGGAGGCTGAACCCCTGAGCCACCTCTCCAGCCCCCTTTTTGCACTTCTTAATATGTGGTCCACCTCTGGAAAGTACCAACAACTGTAGGTTGTTTTTCACATCAATTAAGCAAGTACCTGCTGACATGTTCAGGGACCTGCTCCAATCACAGATTCTCCACAGCTGTGTCCCAAAAGCCTTCAACCAACAAGTTGACACTCAAATCTAACCATGACATTTCACTTCTTGTTAACTTGATACAAAGGCATAACTTTTATATTATGACCTTCCAACCCTTATTCCATATATATTATATTTATAAAATACATTCGACTCAATTTCAAAAGTTCTCAAATTCTAACATTATAAAAATCCAAAATCTCATAAGTATAAAGTCCTATCAATATCAAATATCAATATCAATATCAAAACAAGTTAAATAATTTAGCACAGAATAATTAGTAAAATAGAAAAAAATTATACCATGATGAAAAAAATCAGCTCAAAATTAAAAGATCAAAATCTAGGAAAAATATATACATAACACTTTCTATAGTTCACTGTCACCGTCAAAAATTCTAGGTAGTTAGATTTGTACTTTACAGAATACAACAGAAGTGCTCTGGGTTGTTACAAGTCATGTCTCCATAATTGGTCAAATGGTCTTAGTTGATATTTAGAACTACCTTCCTCCACTACTCACTCACATTTCCTGGACCATCTTAAAGTATTTCATCAGATCTTGTCTCTTTACCTGAAGGAGTCACCCTTACCTTCATTCTTGAAAGATCTGGGCCACCCACCATCCTGTCTTCATTGGGTTGTTGCATTCTCCTATTGCTCTTAATCACAGGACATGATAACAACAAGAGGTACCCTAGTGGATCTCTTGCATTCCATATATATTCTTTCTTGCTTCCATTATGGAGAAGCAGTCCAATTTTCCTTTGATAGTCTGGATCAATCACATCACATCTCCTAACAGTGTTATTCTGTTCTTAAGCTGTTGACTCAAAGGTATCAGGAGGCTCTATAGGTAAATACTTAGGAATAGGCTTTGCAACAGGCTGAAGAACCAAAGTCACTGGGCAACTTTTTTGTGCAACTTACTTATACCTTCAGCCCTGTCTTTTATATACTATTTCCATTTCATAATGGATTGCCACTGTGCCCATCCAATTTCATGATTTACTGGATCAGATAACACCCAACTCATAATAGATAGTTCAGATCACATGGTAACTGGATAACCCATTGTCAAATGTTTAGTTTCCCAGTAATAGGCCAAAAACTGCCTCTCAGAGCTGGAGAGATAGCCCAGAGATTAAGACTCTGCCTTGCCAGCAGAAGGTCCTGAGTTCGGATTCCAGATCACATGTAAAAATACCAGGTAGAAATGGCAGTAGCTCTGTTGGGCAGGGCCTAGGGAATCCCAAAGTGAAGCAAAAAGGAGATAGAAGCAATCCAAGATGAGTCCCAAAGTCACCTTTGGTCTTCTATGGGGATACACAGTTCTCTCTCTTCCTCTCTCCCTATCTCTCTCTCTTACACACACACACACACACACACACACACACACTAAATAAATAAATAATAGAAAAGCTGCCTCTCCAATGAGAAGTAGTTCTCTGTGGAAGATGGGCAGAATCTTGATCCAAAATCCCAAGGGTCTTCAAGATGATTCACCTTGGAAGATTGCCAAAAACTCCAAATAATACCTCTGTCTGTGACAGACCCTTCCAATATCATTGGGTCTACTTGATCATATGGCCCAAATGCAGAACAATCTGTACAGCTGCTTGGACCTGCTGAAGTGCCTTTTCTTGTTCTGGGCCTCACTCAAAGCTAGTAGCTTTTCTAAATTACTTGGTATATGAGTCTGAGTAACAGACCCAAGTGAGGAATGTACTGCCTCCAAAATCCAAACATGCACACTAAAAGTTATGCTTCTTTCTTGATTAAGAGGGGCAAGGCATAGTAACTTATCTTTTACCTTATAAAGAGAACTCTTTACATGTCCCACACCAATGAACTCCTAGAAATTTGGATATTGGTTGGATTTATTTCCCAACCTCTGACATGCATATGTCTCAACAAAGAATTCAAAGTGGTTACTACTTCCTGGCCCAATCAGCATAATATCATCAATATAATGGATTGCCATGATTACTAGTAGAAGAGACAGGAGATCAAGATCGCTATGACCTAAGCATAGGGCTGGAGAATAAATATTCTTTGAGGTAGAATGGTAAAGGTACACTTCTGGCCTTGTCAGTAGAAAGCAAATTGCTTCTGATAGTCCTTAGAATAAGTATGGAGAAAAAAAGCATTTATAAGGTCAATAGCTGCATACCAAATACCAGGAGATGTGTTAATTAGTTTAAGCAAAGAAACTATATCTGATACAGCAACTACAATTGGAGTCACAACTTGATTAAGTTTGTGATAATCAACTGTCATTCTGTACAGGCCCAATAGGGATGGTAGGAACCACCTCCCCTGCATCTTTCAAATTCTTGATGGTGGCATTAATTTCTGCTATCTCTCCAGGGATACAATACTGTTTCTTGTTCACTATTTTCTCTGGCACATGCAACTCTAAATGCTTCCATTTAGCCTTCCCAATCATAATATCTCTTACTTCATAGGTCAAATAACCAATGTGGGTATTCTACCAACTTCTAAGCTTATGTATACCAAATATATATTATGAACCTGGAGAAATAACCACAGGATGAGTCCAGGGACCCATTGGATCTTCTGTGGGCCAAACTCCATCAATCACCTGAATCCCATAAGACCCTACCTTAACTGAAGGGCCATAATGCTTTTTGGGATCTCCAGGAATAAAAGTCAACTCAGAACCAGTGTCCAGTAGGCCCTGAAATGTTCGATTATTTCCTTTCCCCAATGTATAGTAATTAGTGAAAGGCCATAAGTACCTTTGGGGAAGGACAGGAGAAAAACTAATAGTAAAGGTTTTTGTTATTGTGGCTAGTCCTTCATCAAAGCTAACTGGCCTCCTCTTCATTCAAGGTTTTGGATCTGCAAACTAATTTAAATCTGGAAATTGGCTGACAGGTCGAGTCTCTGCTACTCTTATTCAAGACAGCCCTTCATTTATTTTGGAAAGTTTCAGATCAAATAAAATCTTTGTATATTTCATATCAATTTTTCTATTGGGAATGCCATGATTAATTATCCAATACCAAAGATCTGAGTGAGTCAGACTACCATGAATTCTGTTCTTTCTTCATTGTACATTATGATTGGATATTCGCTTTGCCACCGGTAATGATGCCACTTGGCCCCTGCTGTTCCTGGATTCACTTAGACCCATTGGATTTTAATTACTTCAACTTAACAGCTGCATCACTCTTTGTTAGAGATGGCACAAAGAGAAGAGCAATGGTGGGGTGTCGCAGTCAGCCTGCAACATTGCTGATAAATGACCATCACAGAGCTTAAGGGAACAAGGAGTTTACTTTCTTACAACAGTCGGGTTACAGTTCTCAGTCCAGCTTGATGGGAGAGCATGCACCAACACAGGGCCAAGGGAGCTGACCACACCATCACTGCATAATAGCTGAGAGATGGACACTCCTTACTTGCCAGACCAACATGTCTGGCCAAGTGAACAGAAGGATGCCACCTCTCTCAACCAGCTCTCTGTGATTTATCCAGGGCCTAATCCCAGCCACCACGGGCTGCATTTTCCCTATCAGCCAATCTCCTTCAGGTTTGCTCTGGGCTTAACTCAACCATCAGCTCTGTACAACTGTGCTCAGAGCTCAAACCCTCAACAGTCAAGTTTACACCTGTGCTTAACTATGACAGTGGGGTATTTCAAGTTTGGTTGTGCGCTCCTCACATATTTGCATAATACATTCTTGGTGAAGAGAATATCATCTTGATCCTTCCATTGAGAATTAGATTTTAAACAATGAATCCAGTTAAACATACTAATTTTCTTGAGTCCTTTAATCACATTGTCAACACAAATCCAAGAAATATCTAGTATTTCCAGCACTCTTTCAGAAGGCCAAATAAACTCAATAAACTATACGGTATCACTCAAATAAACTTTTGGCACCATTTTTAACTCTATGAACTGCAGCATTAAATTTAGTGTCTCAATTCAATGGACCCATTTCAGTAGACTAAGTTTGATCCAGTTTTATACTCCTTCCATCAGTATCCCACATCATTAAAATCCATCCCCAGGGATATTCCCAAGACTGCTGTTTGAGCAAGTTACAAAACCCATGAAGTTTTCAATGAGTATAGAGAACATCTTCATGGGGCTTGCTTATCTTTGAGTCTGGTTATAGGCCTAGAGGCAATCATGCAAGAGCATTCTGCTATTTCAGAATGTCTTGAGGAAAAGCCTTTACTCCTTCCTCAGTCAAAGAAGGGTTAATTCTCTCAGGCAAAGGCTGAGACAGAAAAGCTCCAGGAAGTAGGGGTGGAAATTCATTGTCTACTAAGAGTAGAGATACATCTCCAGATGGAAAAGGCCCATCAAAATTTAAGGGTTCACTAGTCTCAGCATCCTTTGATTCTTCTCAGACATCAACATCCCAGTTTTCAGGATCCCAGTCCTTTCCAATTAGCATTCTGACTTTAATTGTCACACACTTTGAGGATGAGACTTCACTTTACATTACAACTCAGCCAATCTAATAATTAAAAAATGAATAATTAAATAAATAAATTCAAGTCCTATAGCTACTGGAGAGAAGATTCTCTTCCAGAGTACACTTGGAAAGTTCCAAGTTGTTTATGTGTATCTGAAGCTGATTATTTTAATCTCTGAGTTCTTTCTTTTCCTTCTCTATTTTTCTCCTGAGATGCTTCCAAAGCACACTTAGATGCCTTTAGATTTTTTATGCTCATCTTGAGCTTGATAATTTCATTTCTGAAATTTTCTTTTTCATTTTGTACTTTATCCAGAGATGCTAAAAAACAACCAACCAGCATCATTACTTTCCTTATTTTTTCTTAGAGTATCAAAAGTTTTATATACAGAGTCACCAAACATCATACTTATCACAACAGGTGAATCAGGGGTATCCATCACATTCACTTTTACCAGTTCTTTGAAAAACTCACAACAAAGAATTTTTGGTGATCTCAATACCACTAAGGTAGTATTTAGTAGCTGGAGATGTAAAAAATCGCAATTTCTCTTTGTTTTCTACCAGCTCTAACATTGTGGCATAAGTTTGACGTTTACTGAATTAAATTTAAAGGGTGAATTTAAACTTTTCTTTGCTTATTTAGAAGAAACCTCCAAATATGTGAGGTAATAACTTATACAACTTGTTACTTTGTATTTCTTCTTTTCTGTCCAAATTTATATAGCTTGTCATGGTCCTAAATGATTGACTTCTATTTCATGATCTGGTTTACTCTCAATATTATCACTTGGCCTCTTACTTTTCACTATGAAGCGCAATATGTGTTATCCCCAAATATAAATTGAGGACATTTGAGAACATTAAAAAAAGAAGCTTTCTCTTCTCTTATTTGCTTAAAAGCAAAGAATCTTTTTCAAGGTTTCCTCTCACACTTTTCTGTTTGAGGAAGGAAAAAAACAGTCCCTGAAGACTTTAATCTTTTCAGTCTAGTGTCTGCACATGAAGAATCTACAATCAAATCTTGCCCACAGGTCAGTTCCACAGGTGTACTTCTTTGTTACAATTTGCTGCCTCTCCAGAATCAAGACCTCTGCCAGTGCCTCTATAAACTTATTATTCTTAAGTCCAGAGTTCAAAGCTCCTTCCATTAACATGCTTTCCTTGAGTTTTTCACATATAAAATTCATTCTTTTTGTATCTTTTGTGATAGGATTCTGTCAAATGCTTAGAATGACAGAAAGAAAATTAATTTTTCCTCCTTTGTACTTCACAACTCCTAACTTCTCCAGTTTGCATGCTTTGCAGCATATTTTTTTTTATCCCTAGAGCATGTAGTAAATTAGACCAATGAGTATGTACTATTTATTGCTGTACTTACATTTACATACATGGATAATTTTGACATATTTGTCTTTTGATCCCAATTTTCAGTTTTGTCTTTTTTATTATTGTATATGAGAATGAGTGCTAGATTGACACTTTCTGTCTTGTAGTTACTGGTTTTCATACTTGTTTTCTTATAGTAGTAATTAAAATACTACTAAAAGTCATTGTTGGCTATTATATATATATATATAAAATGTATATATATATATATATATATATGTCTTTCTCGTTTATTCTACTAGCTAATATTTGATTCCATTCTATGACTTAATGGAAATTTTTCTTAATATTTTTAATATCACCTGTCTACAGCCAGATGTTGGATACCTGAATATGACTTTGATATCTTATACTTTACTCTTAAGAAGATAGGAAATATCATGTGCATAGTCAATGTGAGATGAACAGCACAAAACCAATGGATGCATGACTATCCAACAGACCACATGTGCCCAAATGCTAAAACAATTTCAATCTTAGGTGACCATGACAACACCTAACATCTGCACATTCCACAATCCGTTAAATATCTTTATTGTGAACATCTTCTGATATTCTCTTAGATGTCTCCATCACCATGCTTCTGGAAGGCCTCATTGAAAATAACAGGGAAAGAGGATGAAGGGCAGTGAAGAGCACCTCTGGTTTCTTAGATTACTACCCAATGATCTCACCTTTGTTCACTCTCTTTCTCACTTCTTCAAGAAAAAAAATCAACAGCAAGATGGAAGATTTCTCAAAACTCTCTCAATAGATATCCTGCCTGTGTGATCTACTTACTATTTATCACCAAATATATTCTAGTTTTCATCTATTATTAGGTATCTTTCACATTTTCTCTTTTTTTCTTTTTAAAATATGTATTTATTATTTATATTTTATATTTTTATTATTTTTATTTCCACTCATACAAACTTAACAGGTATACCAGTCGCCCCCTCCCTCCAACCCCCCATCTCCCTGTGCCCCACATCCCCCTTCCCTCCCCATCCTCCAGTGCCTCCCCCTCCCATCCCCGGAGCATCCTTTAATGTGCATGCCAAACTCTCCTCTGGGTCCTCCTCTCCCATGAGGTGCAAGGACCCAGTGGCATTTCCCAGAACCATTTCCTGTGTTCTTTTTAAGCATAGAAATACTACTGTGGCTGTCAACCCTTTGCCTCCAAGGATCTTAGTGCCTTTAGCAAACGCTAGACCTTGTGGGGTCAATAGTGTGCTAAACATTGCATTTTTTCTTTTTAACTGCATTGAAATAGCTTCTATATTCAGAGACTCCCTCATTCATTCTGTTCAGGATGGAATGAAGGGCATTGCAGGAGCCGCAAAATCACAAAAGAAAATCAACAAACCATAATCCAGAACTTCAGAGACTCTATATCAACCACCTAGAACTAGGCCAGACTAATCTCTCCCCATCCTGGAGCTCAGGGACATTTGCGGAAGAGGGGGCAGTAAGAGTGTAAGAGCAAAAGGATGGGAGGAGCAATGATTTGCAAGATACTCCACACAAGTTAGGGCCGAAGCAATCATAATTGGATTTTGCATGCCCTGTGCAATTTCCAACACACTATTGACCTCACAAAATCTAGCATCTGCTAAAGGCACCAAGATCCTTGGAGGCAAGGGATTGGCAGCCACAGTAGTGTTCCTATGCTTAAGGGGAATACGGGAAAGGGTTCAGGGAAATGCCACTGGGTCCTTGTACATCATCGGAGAGGAGGGCCCAGAGGAGAGTCATGGATGCATATTAAAGGACTCTCTGGGAATTGGGGCGGGAGGCACTGGGGGATGGGGAGGGAGGGGTGAGGAGAGGGAGAGCAGGGGGTTCAGGGGGAGAAGGAGGGAGGGAGGGAACCTGTGTACCTATTAAGTTTGTATGAGCGGAAATAATAATAAAAATGTTAAAAAAAGAAAAAAAATACATGTTCTAGCATTCAGCCTCAAGTATTTTATTGCTTCTATGGTCCTTCTCTATGCTTCAACCACATTGTTTTGTTGCTACCTCTGAAGACCCCAAGAGACCTTGGTTCAATCCTGTTCCCTCACTTCAGATGCCCCAAGATAGATCACTTTCTTGGTCAACACTCCAATACAGCATCTTTTATCATTTACATCCTGTTTTCATCTGTCATTTTCTTTTTGTTTTGTGTAATAGACCACATTGTCATATGTTCACTATTAGGACTTATTATCTTCTAAAATAATCTTCACTCTACTGAGCACAATCCTTCAAAATAATTGCAGAGATCTACACCAACTGATGGGAAAGGTGGTTGGAAAAAATTTAAGATATGTAGTGTCTGGAACATGGGGTGTATTTGATGGCAGCATATGTAGAAATTTTGGACTAAATTTACAGAAAAATCAGCATAATGCCAACATTATAGACTTGAGCAAGTGAGTAATTATAGATAGATGCCATTAGTTTGGAATGAAAAATTGAGGAAGTGCAACAAGATGTTAGTGTTTGGTGCTCCATCAGGCCCACAAGAGTGTTATGAGGAGAATTAAGGTTGAACTTTGCCTGGACATCTAAACAAATTAAACAAGGTGAGTATATCATAGGAGAAATATGCTCTGGAAATAATAATGAACTAAACTTTGTGATACTTTTGCTATTAATGTATAGAAGAGGGTGGAGTTATTTGAACATGAATTCCATAATGCAAAGTGACCCATTGAGACTGACGTTTTCACAGCCAGCTTTTTTGAACAGATAACACCTACTTTCAAAATGATTATGTCAGCTTTCAAAACTCAAATCTGAAGTCTGATTTTAAACACCATTCCTTTTCTGTCAGGATACTCTATTCAGGTGGGAGTAGCTAAATCTACCAAAGACTCTCACCTATAATTTCTCTTCATTTGCTACAGAGGCATTTCGATTGAATAATTTCTGGATATTGATTTGGAAGCTTCTGCCTGAAGAATTCAATATATTGGGAAATGTTTCTTGTTTTCAACCTAATTCCAAAAATAATTGAATTAAAACTGAAAATGAAGTCACAATCCATCATCTCCAGTCAGTCCTTGTGTCAAGTGGCTGCTGCTTAGACAACAGTAATGCATATCTCCTATAATTTTACACATTACTCATATATAAATGAATATATAAAATTCCATCGACTATAATAAATTCTGCACTATTTCCTTTTGAATGTTGTTTTCAATATTGATTTATCACATATCAATCTTAATTGTTGTTCTAAAAAAATGTCAGGAACAACCGTGGGTTTTTTTGAGAAGAAAATGTTGTTAAATACCTTTGTTCAATTTAGCATACTTATTTCTTTTGAGTTATAAACATGAAGGATGGAAATTGTTGATTTCAGGGCTGAAATAAAGGCCTGCTAAAATCCATACTAAATGAATAAGACTGAATGAATGATATGTAATTGCTATGTTTTTTTACTTAGCAGAATACTTAGGAGAATGTGATTGTAATGTGAAATTTTTAGCTATTCAGTCAATATTGAATGAGAAACTTCAAAACATTTTAGACAGACTTAAAGTCAAAGGTGGCACAAAGATAGTGCCCCTTGGGTATGTGACCCAAGATACAAATTCTCATGGAAACTAACAGCACAAGTATTCTCATCATTATATTAAGATTCTTTAGTTTGTTTCTAAGTAGATTTTATTTTGTCGATTCTCTGTGTATTAACTAACTATATAGACTGATTTATTATTTGTGTATCTGCATAAGACTAATTATTCATATCGTTGCATACATGAAATATATTATTATTTCTTAATTGGTTATGTAATAGTGGCTTGGAATTTAATTTATTTATCTATATATTTATTTATCTATTTAATTATTTATCTATGTATGTAGAGCATTTGGAGATAGACTCATACAACATTGACTCTAAATTCTTTATTTCAATAAATACAAATATCTTGCTGCTAACATTCTTTTTAGATTGTCTGAGAATAATATGTCAATGAAAATAGACAACTTTTTGAATAGATGAAATGGCTCTCAAAATTCTGCATATCTCAATATATTTATCAGATAGCAAAGTCCATCAATCAGCAGATCATGATTCCAATTTGTATTTTAAATATCTCATCATAAATATGAAGCATTATGTATTTCCCTTTTGTAATTTTACGTGCTGTGTCCAGAAGAACATTCTGTTCATGCTAAGCATTCTTTGTTAAAAACACAAGGCTAACTTCATGTGAGTGTAAGGATATAGATAAATATGAATCCAAAAGAAATGTTATTAGGATGAAAGTTGATATGTCATACCAGCAAATGTTCACTTTATAGCCCAAGAAAGCCATTCCTTAGGCACAAATCACTAATTGCAAACCAGATGAAACTTGGGGGTGACACATGCAAAAAGACTTGAAGACAGGAGGGAATCTAGCAGGGAAGGGTTGTAATGGGAAGAGGAATGGGCATAGAATTTGGAATTAAGATGCAAATATATTATTAACTTGCAATTTTCATGTATGAAACACTAAAATAATAAAAAATATGTATGAAATTGCCATAGACTGTCAAGAGGAGAATGAGTAGGAAGAATATCACTTGAACATGACAGTACTTATGAACTTGTTAGTTTTTTTTCATTGTTTCAAATACCTGAGGGTGATATTTGAAAGGAGAGACATATTTTATGATAGTTTCAGTCCATGATTAGCTTGCTTCATTGCTGTCTACTTGTGGTAAGGCTTGTGGTAAGACCAACTGGAGAAACAAAGCTGTTCATTGTATATTGTCTAGGACTTGAGTTCTTAAAGAGTGTCAGAGAGGGGTCTGGAACAAAATATGAGTGCCAAGGACGCACACATTCACTAAAACGTACCCACTTATACAAGGAAACACATCTTGGTGAACTTATTGCAATGAACATATGTAGAGCACAGACAACACAACTACTAGGTTGGACTTCCCAAATTCATTCAACTAAGAATGCTTTCATCAACAGCTTGTTGGTGTATTAATGTTGGACAATGAATTCACTAGATGTTTCAATAAAAAAAAGAAAGTTTCCCATTCAGATCCCCAAATTTCATAGAAAACAAAAGATAAAATCAGTTTGTTTTTACATGAGACAGTGCTTTTACTGTCTAATTTTCTAATTTACATGATTATCATTCAATGAAGTAGTAATATATTCTGTAATTTGCCTGGTCCTTGTAGGCATTTGAGGTACAAACGTGTCATGAAAGGCAAATTCTGCTATTTAATCTGAAAGAAAAAGAAAAAAAACCTCTCAAATGAAAATGCAAAACTTCCTCAACTTATCCATTTTAACAATATTCCAATATTTAAAACTAATGTTCTGTGTTCTCCAGGAAAATTAGTACCATTATCTCTATCTGTATATCTATCTGTATGAAATATTAATATATTTTTCTAGAAATAAGAACAGACAATAACTGGAATTGGAAAAGACATAAACAAGTAAATTTTTGAAGAGGTATATTCTATATTTGTCATTAAAATATTATAAAAATAAACAATTTCACATGAGAATGTTTTAGATTAGCTTAGATCTCCACTTAACTAATAATTTTTGTGTGATATCCTCTGGTTTCTCAACATTTAACTTACAATTGTCTTAATACCTTAACCAATTTAATTTTAAATTGAGAATTATGGATTATTATTAGAACCATCGGTTGATGAACCTCATGATTCATGTTTATAGCATCTGTATTAGTTACTTATATAGTCACTAATACAGAATACTTGATAGAAGAGAAATGAGGGTGGAAGGAAGGATTTATTTTGGCTGACAATTTAAGGGATACAAAACAACATAGTGTGAAAATATGGAGTCTCTCTATAAGCAAAAAAATGTGACAGCTAATTAGAATATAGAGGCAACCAGGAAACAGAGAGAAACTCGGGCCCAAACTTGGTCTAGGTTAAAATCCACAAGACTTGTTCTGGGCAGCCTACTTCCTCCAGGAAGCCTTACCAAATAAATGTCTCACAACATCTAAAAAGTCTGTCACTAGTTGAAGCCCAAGTGTGCATACATTTGGGTCTCTATGACTAATATGTGATCCTATTCCAGTCAGTACTCAGGCAAACTATTGCAAACCAGATGTAACTTGGGTGCCATACATGCAAAAAGATTTGAAAGTAGAAGGGATTCTGGCAGGGACCATACAATTAATTTAACATCTCTGTTCATTTCAATATTTCAAGTTGCATATTTTTATATACTTTTGCACATTTTAAGAAAATTATATGAAAAACAAGAGTAAAATATTATTTTGATAGTTTTTAATTGGGCAAGAAACACATTGATATTTAGTTTGTTAAAAAAGTGTTAAACTTGAAAAGATGCAGCTATGATTCCAATTGCTTCCCCTGTTATTCTGTCTACAACATGATCATATTAACTAGGCACAGTAACTTCAGAGTTTGCTCAATTTCAAAAGGTAGATGAAATGAGGACACAGTGTTTGACTCAGAGAAAGAACAAGATATATATGATGAGTGCATTAGGAAAACAGGGTTGCCACAATATTAAAGAAAAAGTTTATTGCAGATAATTGCTCTCTCTGTTTGTGCTGTTTCTGTAGAACTAGGATAAGCAATTTAGGTTACAAAGATTTATAACAGTTTTCATGAAGATATATGAAATCCCAAACTTGCAAGCCTTTTTAATCCACCTATAAATCATTTTACACATTTAATTTCTTCTTGTATAAATTTTATAACCTCCACACAGGCAGAAGGTTTAAATTACTACATGCTCTCTAAAGACAGAGCTATCTATAGGATTCCCCACATGTGTTTTTTAATGTAATAAATTCCAATATTTCACTTTTAAATAATAAACAAATGTGATTTTATTGGTGAAATATTGGTGTTGTAAGTCTTTAGACAAAATGAATCCTTACAAAAGAACTGACTCTCTCAGTTTCTTCATAATATTGAATCATATAATATCACATGTTCATCATTCTCAAAATAAAAAAATTCCACAGCAGATGATTACTTATGAGACTAAAGATTTGATGTATAATCAGGTCATATTTGGTTTTTCACACTGTGATGTGAGAACTGAAATCATGATTAAACCATAGTATTATAGCAGTCAAGTTCATAAGTGGTAACCTGATCTTTGGTAGCATTTTAGAAGCAGTGTATATATGAGGGACAAGGCCTAATAAAGTATTTAATTTAGTTCTTTGGAACATCTTATCTTCTTATCTGACTAGATATGAAGTGGACAGTTAGGCAAGGACACAGGCTGTCATTTAAATTGTGGTTATAGCTTTTGTGTGACACATTTGCTGGAAGATAGTGCACAAACATCTGTATGGTACAGATAGGAATTCAATTACACACCAATGTAGCAATCATGCCAAGATCTACCTTGAAAAAACAGTGATTTTATTGAGGGAATTTCTAGTAATAAGGGTAAAGTTGCCCTACAGGTTCAGGGACAACTTAAAAACTGCTACCCCACTCCAGAAATCCCATTTCAACTTGAGTAAGACACAACACACTGCAATCCTGGGGCTTTCAGCATAAGAATTGCTCCTACCTCTAGACTACTGCTGTAAACTTGGGCTCACCTCCCCTCAGCAGATTTTAACCTTCTTTTCTATATCTTGAGGAAGATGTTCGCACATCTTGTTATGTGTGCAACTGCTGTACAGTATCCTTTTAGTTTAAATGGAGAGCAAAGTCCAAATGGTGTTTTGTCAGTCTAGAAGGAAAGATCCTTAAGTCATTATTTCATTACAGGGAGAAAGCAAGACACAGAAGCTTTTTTGGAAGATATTTGTACTAGCACAAAGTTCTGTGAGTTTATACCCAAAAGATAGGTTCCAAAATAAAGAAAAGTACAATCTTTTAAAACCATTGTCACTACTTTTCGCAGTCCAATTTCTTTGTCTCTCAGATATGTTGATCATACATTCTGTAAATTATGATAAGATTGCATATGTGCACTATTTCCTGAATGCGGATACTGGCTCAGTTACATAACCTTTGGCAAGGTTATACATGCACACTGACTCTGTCACATAACTTTGGTAAGTTTACACTTACATGCACATATCTTTAGTAAGGTTACTTATATGTGCACATTAAACATGTCATATAGCATTTTTTTGCTGATTTTGATCTGAAACAGCACTCAACAGTGAACTTAAGTTTTCTCGAGCTGATATTTTAAACCTCATTTTCATTGATACAGTCATAATCACAATAAGACTGGAAATCAGATTTAAACTTCATGGCAAATCCCATGGATTTGACTCTTCTTTCAAGTTAATGAATATGAATCCAGTATAGGTATTTTGCACAGATGTGTTCATTGAAACGGACTTTGACTTCTTTAGCCTTTATCTTGTGTTTTCCTCAACACTAAAAACATTTTTAGAACTTTAATTCTTTCTAAGTATTAGTCCCATTCATTGTCCCTGCCTTAATTTGAGGATTCAATTCCATGATACTGAAACTATTTTAATTTCTAAAGAGCTGGAGGATTGCTTATACAAACACATGTTAGGAAAGAACTCAGTTTTATGTCAGACTAGAGTAAGAAAAAACCTGCATAGCTATACATTGTTTTTAAGTCCTATACTGTAATTGTAATGATGTCAAGATTTTCTTCTGCTTCTGCTTTAAATGACTTTTACCAAATAGATCTGGACTGGGTTATAGATCTTTAATTTCAAATATATTTTGAGAGTGATTATAGAAAATATGTTTTTAAGAACAGCATCTTCAACAAATGGTGCTGGCAAAACTGGATCTCCACATGTACAAGACTTATTTCCAAATGGATCAAGGACCTTGATATCAGGCCAGAGACTATAAAAACCATAGTTGAAAGGATAGGGAACTCCCTCGAGCTGATTGGGCTAGGCCAACACTTCCTAAACAGACATCCAATGGCACAGTCACTGCTACCAACTCTCAACAGTTGGGATCTTGTGAAATTAAAGAGCTTCTGTTCAGATAAAGAGATTGTCACACGAGCTCAAAGGCAACCCACAGAATGGGAGAAAATCTTCACTAACCACATATCTGACAGAGCTCTACTGTCCAGAGTACACAAAGAACTTAGAAAATTAAACTCCAAGGAAAACACTGGCCCAATTAAAAAATGGGCCCTGGAACTTCAAAGAAACTTTACCAGGGATGAAATTAAAATGTCTAACAATTATCTTAAAAAATGCTCCACTTCCTTCGCCATCAGGGAAATGCAAATCAAAACTTCCCTGAGATATCATCTCACCCCGGTCAGGATGGCAAAAATCCACAATACAAACAACGACAAATGCTGGAGAGGATGTGGAGAGAGGGGAACTCTCCTACATTGCTGGTGGGAATGCAGGCTCATACAGCCACTCTGGCGAGCCGTCTGGAGATTCTTAAAGAAATTAAAGATTGAAATGCCGTATGACCCTGCTATCCCACTTTTGGGAATAACCCCCCATGCAGCAGAGGTTCGCCTCGATAGCGCAAGCTCGACCATGTTCATAGCAGCACTGTTTACAATAGCAAAGTCATGGAATCAACCTAAATGTCCAACAGTTGACGAGTGGATAAGGAAACAGTGGTACATCTATACAATGGAGTACTACTCAGCCATCAAAAATGATGAATTACTGGAATTTGCTGGGAAATGGATGTCATTAGAAAGAATTATATTAAGTGAAGTATCCCAAACCCAGAAAATTAAGCGCCATATGTACTCCCTAATAGGTGGCTCCTAGTACCAAACTCACCCAGCCCACATTGAGACACTCAAAAGTAAACCTATGTAACAAAGGTAATTGCAAGGATTATGAACAAGAGAGATGGGTTAGGAGGGCCACACCAGAAACAAGGAGAGAGGAGACCATGTTACAGCAGAGAAAATAGGCCTCCATCAAGGTCTGCAAGTAAGTAATGAGAAACCTGGTTAAGTCCACAGACGTTCTTTCCTGATCTCACCAGAAGGGGAGGGCATATAGTCTAGCAGATAAAAAGAGATCATTTTGCAAATGGGTGATGGACCCCTCCCTCACTGAGGTTTCCTACTCTTATTACATCTACCCTTGAATGTGCTATTGCAACAAGACTCCAGTTTAACAGCTTTTTGTCTCTGGCCAGGGGGTGACATACAGTGCCCAGCAGAATGGAGTGAAGGGAATTGCAGGAGCAGCAAAACTGCAAAAGAAAATCAACAAACCACAATCCAGAACTTCAGAGACTATATCAATCACATAGAACTAGGACAGCCTAATCTCTCCCCATCCTGGAGCTCAGGGACATTTGCGGAAGAGGGGGCGGTAAGATTGTAAGAGCAAAAGGATGGGAGGAGCAACGATTTGCAAGATTCTCAACAATAGTTGGGGCCAAAGCAATCATAATGGGACTTTGCATGCCCTGCGCAATGTCCAGCGCACTGTTGCCCTCATAAAGTCTAGCATCTGTTAAGGGCACCGAGACCCCTGGAGGCAAGGGATTGACAGCCATATTAGTGATCTTATGCTTAAGGGGAACAAGAGAAAGGGCTTATGGAAATGCCACTGGGTCCTTATATGTCATCGGAGAGGAGGACCCAGTGGAGAGTTAGGCGTACACAATAAAGGACTCTCTGGGAATTGGGGGGGAGGCACTGGGGGAAGGGGAGGGGGAGGAGGGGGGAGGGAGGGAACTGGTAAAAATATTAAAATGTATAATTAATTTTTAATAAAAAAAATATTTTTGAACAAATTGAAAAAAAAAAGAAAATATGTTTTTAACATTCTTTGAAATGTTTCGGTAAATATAAATTATTTGTTGGTTGGTTTCTGTCAAGTTCTCTGTACCTCTATTGTCTTTCTGTGTTTTGCATTTAAGTCGTATTGTCCTAGTTGTAAAGTATGAGCTGACACTAGTTACTGCTCTTGGAGTAAAAAAAAATCTTACTTATTTGTATGAACAATTAAAAGCGCTAAATTCCCTTAAAAATGGACATTGATACAATTTTAGTGTATGTGCATGTATGCCTGCATATATATGTGCCAAAACTTTAGTCATATTTCTTACTTTGTCTCCCTTCTTTTGAACTAGGAGTTTAAAAGTTTGATTAACTCTAGGATTTCTTTGAGTAAGAAACTTATTATTAGCATCATATTCAACATAAGGAGGCAATTTTTTGTTAGTTTTTAGTCTTTTAATGTTTCATACATGAAAATAGTAAATTTATTATACTTATACACCTTAATCCCCAATCTATCCTTTCTTTTTACCAATGTAACCCTTCTTCCCTGCCAGTCTCATTCCTGATATCATGTCTTTTGTATGCATGGTCCACTGAGATTCATTAGGATTGCCTTTGATGGCCTGTACCTGAGTACTTGCTAGAATTCAAATCATTTATCATTGGATATATGATTGATAAAATCATTTTTCCTCATTGCTCACCACATCAACATTAACTCTTATTGGTCTCTCAGGGAGGCGTGAGGACTCTTGAGAGTTTTCCCATTTAGTGGTGAAATATTGATGAGACAAAGCTCATGCAGGTCTTGTGGAAATATATATAGCTGTATTTCATTCATGTATACGACAGACAAGTAGGTAAGTTTTTAAGTTTCCTTTAGACTCTAAAATTCTATATATCTATTTGGTATAGATAATTTTTCTTCAATTGAAATATGACCTATGACCAGAGAAAGCTTTGAAAAATACACACATTGTTGTCCATTACCCTACTCCTGATAATCCCTGTTTCAGTTAGTTTGCAGTGGTGTTGAAGTTTTTTTCTTTTTGACATGGAATTTCACACTGTATCCCAAGATGGCTTTGAACTCATGACATCCCTCCTGCTTAAGGCATCTTAGTGTTAGGATTATAGACATGGTCAACCATGCTCAGTTCAGATTGTACAAATGGAAACATTAATGTTGATCAAAGGACAACATTGCAGAATTAGCTCCATAAAGATCTGCCTGAAGCCTCAATTTATTACTACAGCAGAGTTGTTCACCTGGGAAGTCAAAGGCAAGAGAATATATTTGATTTTCATCAAGCAAAGACCAGCTCCCCTCAAGTTGTAAGCATATCAGTGATTAGCAACTAAGTATCTTTTATCTTTGTTTTGTGAGACAACATCTGTCTTTATGGCCTTGAGCTGAGATTTACATTGTTCATCACAGTGCTCACCAACATAGTAAATATATCTTTAAAAAAGTCTCATATATGCAATGATTTCAATATATAACTGAAGATTTCTCTGTATGTGTTTAACAGAGTAATATTAAGTTGAAGATAAAAATAAAGGTATGTAGACGAATGTAGAATAATGGAGTTGGACAATAGATACTTTAGATAATTGCTTAATATACTAGAAAGTCAAACAAATTTAAGTGTTTTTAAGATACCGTAAAGATATTCAAGCCTCTCTTTTTTATGGCAATTCAAGCTATCTGTTGGGGCACTAAAACAAAAGTAATGTATCTACTGATGCTAAAATGGTGCCATTATTGGCTATCATTTTAAATTTTAAAAAAATAAACAGACACAATTACATTATGTTTATTGCTGTCATAACATATAACAGGCAACATTAATCTTCTACTCAGATTCTTATTCCATTTACTCAGGTTTTAATCCCATTTCATATTATCATAAGAAGTTATTGGATTTGCTTCATACATGACTTTATAGAGTTTGATAATATACATTTTAGTTGATATTTCTTACTTTCATCTTCCTTATTATCAATGTTTTACAATGATAGAAGTTAGGAATAAGCAAATTTTGACTTAGCTTAGCAGAATATGATGCCCTAATGAAATATTTCCCTAATGAAATAACCAATTAAGTGAGAAACAATACAGACTGCACATCCAACAAAGATACACCCAAAGTATATGCCAATATCTTATTAGAAAAAGCAGCAGCATCCAAAATTTGTTGCTAATTGATTTTGTGTACAGCATTAGAGTAGTTTGATTGATATATGGGAAAGAAAAATTTCAGTGAGAATTAAATCATAACTAAGGAAAATCAGGCCTCTTGTTTATGTGTTGAGAATGAAACCCAGATTTTCCATAGTAATATTAGCATCCCAGCATTTGAATTACCAGTCCTTAAAAGCTGATTCTTAAATTCCTAATAATTCTATGTATGAGGCTCTGTCTTTTCAATTTATTAAACATTTTCTGAGAATATGAATACACACACCCCCCCATATAGCTATATGCCCCCAACATTTAAAATTTTACTCTAGTATTCTTGTTATGCTTTAAATGTGAGTTGCCCACCCCATAGGTTCATGTTTGGAAGGGTCATGACACCTTTAGGAGATGGAGATAGAGTCTTGCATGTCACAGTTGGTGGGCTTGGAGGTTGGCTGCTCTTCCCTATTTCCTCTTGCAGTTTGCTATTTTCTCTCTCTCTCTCTCTCTCTCTCTCTCTCTCTCTCTCTGTCTCTTTCTTTCTCTTTCTGCTTTTATGACTGCTGTCACATAAGCTCTCTCCAACTTCTGCTCATGACAGTTGATGCTTTCTGCTCATGGGATTCCCATCTTAATGGACTATATCCTCTCTACAAACATAAGCCAAGTAAATCTTCTTTTCTCCTCTTGTGATTGAGGAGAAAAGCAAAGAATAACTACAACAATCCTGGGCTCCAAAATTTTTCAAAGAATTGGGATACAAAGGAAAAGAAACTATGGGAATTATGCAATATATCAATTATCTGAAGGATGTGAATAGTACAGGACATTCTAAGAGCAGGGTTTAATAACTGCAAGCAGGAGTTAATGATTAGCAAACACAATGACATTTTGGAACAGTGTCTTTTAGAAACTTCTAGTTTTAATAAGACTCACACAAAGACATTCAAGGGAGAAGCACTATGTGTTTATAGCCATATGATCCTGAAAAGAATTCATATATTCAGATGCCACCAGCTGTGGTGTAACAGAAAGTAGAAGTGAACAACAATGAAGAGGTGATACTTTTGCTGGGTGGTAGTTTTCTGTGTTGTAAGGAGCTGATAAAAAGTGGTTCACTGAAAAATATGGAGCAGATGAGGTCAAAGTAGGACATTTGAGAAAATAACTCAATAATAGAGAAAATAGAAAGGCCATAAGTATTGGAGGTAAATGAATCTGATAATGAACTCTTAGAAAGCAAACTAAACACCATGAAACATTTTATCTAAAATATTTATTAGTTGAATGGATATGTCCAAAACCCCAGAAATTTGATTACTGATTAAATGTGGAAAGGAATAAGCCATATGACTGGGCACAGATGTTTTCTTTAGGTGACTTGGGAATTACTGATGACAACATCTGGGTTCCAAAGAAGATGAGAATAGAATTTTAAAGAAGGGATGGTTAGGGTGAAAGATTTTTAAGGGAAGATTTAGGATATGATGGCAGGTAAGGTGAGTGAGGGAATAATGGGAAAAAAATACCGAGTGACATGAGGGGATGAGATATAGGAAAGACTTAGGGAGTTAAAGGAAAATCTTAAGATTGCCAGATGGAACCAGATAGGAACCATCTATGTTATTAATATGCCCCAAAACACATTCTTTTGAAATAGGAATGAGTATGGATAGGCCCTATGCAGAGGAGCACAAGGTAAACAAGGCAACACAAAGCAAAAAAAAATCCCCTGGAATGCTCCACTTAAGACCTACTGACATTTAAAACTATGCTAGAAGTAGCAGGAATGTGTAACTTCCTGATAAGCTGTTGGTCAGACAGGTCTCAAAAACTCCCCAACAGTATAGGCTTTTGCCTTTGCTCTTGGTTGCCCTCAAAAAATCTGACGATAAAATCCTTACTGAAAGATACAATACATATGGATCACAAGATATGTGCAAAAAATACCTACTGGAACTGGTTGGGAAGCTTCTTCTTACTGGAAGCTTGTCTACACAGTATCAGACAGAGAATACTGTAGAAGCTACTGGGGGAGAAAAACAATCAAAGGACTCAATAACATGTAAGATCTGTAATTTTCAATAAAAATCATCATGGCAATAGGTGACTACCAGTGTAATAGTGCCATGAATATCAAGTAGACAAGTAAGCTTTCTGATTGGATTTAAGTCCCACTTGTCAGAAAGGAACACATTCCTGCTACTGTTAACTAGAACAAGAACCTATTAAAAGGGAAGAAAGTAGGCCACAAATGAAGAACAGACTACAGATGTTTATCTAGGAAGACAGTACACCAAACTACTTTGTAAATATCTGTCATTATACCTATAGATTGGAAGAACATTCAGCACTTAACTTAGAGGCCTTCTTTTACATGAAACAGTGCTTTTTGCTGAAAAGCATGATTTGTCAAAATGCAGAAAGTAAGTGTCTATGGGCTGCTTGTTCCTAAACATGACTTATAAGCCTCACCTACCCCCACCTCAAGGCTCAGGGAACATAGCAGAAAAGGAGACAGCAAGATTTCAAGAGCCTAAAGTAGGAAGGTGGTAGGTCATGCATTGTCTCCTGGACACAACATAGCTGTTATATACAAGATTTCATGGCAGATAGGTATACTTACACAAGAATTTCATGGCAACTGTCTTATCAACATCTCACCATAATATTAAGAAGAAGTCAAGAAGCTCTACACTTCTATTCGAGACTGGTGAGAACTAATGCTGATGGAGAAACAGAGGATGATACTTTCCTCAATATCCATGGATCTAAGATGCTTGCTGGAGCTTGAATCAGATCACCCATGTCATCACAGAAGACATGAAACACAGTAGTCATACAAGTGAAAAGATTTTAAAATAGGATGGAATCAAGCAGGGAAGATGAAGGGCTATATAAGGGGAAAAGGAAGGGGATGGGAATTTGGAACGAAGGTTAAAAATATTATGTATACAACTTAAAAATAAATAAATAAAGAGGCAAAAAAGTGTGGGCAAAACTAGAGCTATCTTGAAAGAGAATGAAAAAGGATGAAGAGATGAATTAGAGAAGCTGTGGAAAGAAAAAGCAAGATTTGGGTTGGAGAGAAGGCTCTACTGGTAATGTGCTTGCTGTATAAGCATGAACAACCGAGTTTGATTTCCAGAAAACACAAAAATCCAGAAATAGGTACATGTACCCATATTTCTAATGTTGGGTCAGTAGAGATAGTGGATTTTTGGAGTTTTATGACAAGCCAATATAATCCAGTTAGTACGTTCTACATGCGGGTTCAGGAGAGACTCTCGCTTTAAATAAATTAAAAATTTAAAAATTGAGAAAAATGCCTAATATCAATAATTGAACTATACATGTGTACATATCTGTATGTACATGTGCATGTACCTAAAAGCAAAGATACATACACAGACAGACATGCTAATGTATGACTGATAACTACTTCAACTTCCAGGGGAAATTCAGACATAGAATCAGACTTGAAGTCTCTAAAAATGAAAAGGATTCTTGAACCTTTAACTCTACCTAATGTAATGAACATGTGTGGGCTAAATTGTAAAGTAGTCTTTAGCATTGATTCCTTCTTTTCTCTCTCTCTCTCTCTCCTTTTTAATTGAAGGTTTTCTAGTTGGTCTTTTAGCCATATTTGTGCTAGCCCAGCTCCAAACTTGATCTATCATGCTAGATCTTTCTGTTCTTGACCATACACTTTTTCCCTCTATTAAGCATTGAAGATGATGTTTATTTTTACCTTCATTAAGGGTTATTTTTTGATATCTACCAGAGGTAGCTGGATTTGGGAAGATACAAGCTAATTTTTGACGGGGGTAAAAATGTATACCAAACACTTATACATCTAAAAGAAGGTACAGAGAAAGAAGCTAGAATAGTAGTTTAGTACTCATCCAAATTACTTATGAAAATACTGTTATGCCAGGATGGTCATAGCATTTTCAACTGAGCTATTGATTTGTTTTACACCCACCAAAGTTCAAGTTCAGGGAGAAGTTCTATTAAAAACCATTGTCTCCACTTCTATGCAGCCACTGAAAGTGCAGTGTGCTCTTTAAGTAAAACAGTTATACTCAGAAAGGCACTTTCCAGAAGGATATTTCGTTTTTCATATGGACCTCAGACATACTGTATAAATAATACATATGTTTTTCCTGCATGGGTAGAGTAGCCTTCCACTCAGGAGGTTGCCACTCCAGTAACTCATTGTCTCTTCCCTTGGAGTCATGTTTGTACAATTGTTGAAAAGATTAGCATAATTTTTCTGTAATGGCCACTTTTTCATTTCAGAGACTAACAAATCATATCCCAGATTCAACTGTAACTTTTTTTACGTCCCTCAGGATGCACAGTAGTGCATCATCCTGCTATCCTTATGCTACATACCTGAATGAAAAGAATATATGTATTAGGTTTGAATCTATTGATATTAATCAAATTTAAGTCCTGCAAACAAAAATACCCTTCAATCTTTAGCTTCCCCACCATATTCTTCATAAAGTAATCAAGTTACTTTCTGTTACGTATCTCAGAGAACTCTGTAATGATCTAGGAAATCATACCTTTTGTATTAAAGCCTGAGCTTTTGAATGGATGTGTGAATGTACTTTAGGAATAAGGACAAGATGTATATGGAGAATTCAGAGAGTCCTTCAAATGGCATTGTATAAATTAAATACAGTGAGAAAAATACTAAACTGAATTACTGAAACGCCTACTACTCTTCAGGATTCTCAACTTAATGACAATTTCCAAAATATCCTTACTGCCACTTCACATAAGTACATCCCCATTTCTGAGAAGAGTTTGAGTGTTAACAACTACCTAAATTTATCATTTAGAAAGTGCTTCATTGTAATAGAATTATTATTCTGTTATATTATTCTAAGTGATGTTATAACACACAGCCACACTTATTTACTTATCTTTCTGTGGTTGTTTTCATGCTAAACAATCATGTTGAACAGTTGTAACAAACACCAAATGGAACTAAATTTTAATATGATTTCCTCTAGCCTTTTATTTTTATTAATTTTTGCATAGTTATTGATACTAAGAAATTCTTTTGAATGTTTGTCAAAATTTTAAATCTTTATTTTACACAATGTATATTCCTTTACTATATTAAAATCTTTTTTAAATATACATTTTATATCATTTGTAACAAATTGCATTCTATAATTTAAATTTAGCATGATTTTTACTTAAATCTGATTAGATTTTTTATTATGAAGCATATTGCATTTGTTTTGCTGAGATATTCAGCAGATATTTAGGTAAATGGTTTCTTATCCTAGAAATAGTTAGACTCTTTCTCTGAAAAGAAAAAAATACAGTGCAATTCAAGCTGAGGTTTTTCCTCACTTGATTCTTTACACTAAAGGTAAAGTGAAGGGCACAGAATCTTGTTTTGCTGTGAGCTGTCTTTCCGTTAAAATGAATTTTATAATGAAAGATTGAAGTAGACGTTTCCCAGGTGGGTTCTCACCCTTCAGGAAATCATTATCATCAGCAGCATTTCTATTCATATCCTTAGATTTGTCATTGGCTCCCAAAATACCTCCTATGTGCTCTACATCACCTCAACAATGACAATCAGTGTTTATTTGTCAGCATATACTTGTTTGCCAATTCTACAAGGGAGAGGCAGACATGTCTACTATGATTGATAAAAAAGAGTAGTCAGATTTAGTAAGGACTGAATCTATTTTTTTTCCCATTGATAGAGTAACATTTCATTTGCATGAAAAGAAAATATCTTGAAAGAACTGAACAGGACTTTCCTCTTTCAAGAAAGTTGCAAGATATAAAATGTAGCATTAGAATTATCACCTGCAGGGAAACTTGAATTTTGCTTGCATATTTTTGACATTCTTATGTGCAATGATAATTTAACATTGAATTATGATATGATTTATAAGTTAAATAAGTGAACAAAATTGACTAAGAGAAAAAGGTAAAATTACAAATACCCAATCATTAATCTCACTTTTACTGTATATAAAAAGAATAACCTAGAAATATAATGTTAACCTTACTAGTTCATGTCTATAGAAAATAATTTTTCACTGAAGGAGCTAGGAGTTTGATGAAAAAGATTTTTAAAAATAACTTGTTAAATATAGAGAAAATGTACATTGCATATACTTTATATGATTATTGTAAATACTTAGAACAGAAGGGGTAGAATAAATAGCACATAATGATCTTGCTTATCGGCAGATATGATATCATTTCTACTGTCATTCATATGTAACCTTCATTGAAATAAAAGATGAATGAATTACAAATTCTATAATATTTCCAGTCACAAAAATTACAATTGTGAGTTTTTCTGAATACAATATTGAAAAAAAATAGTTTCTAGATATTTAGCAATGTTCATGATCCATTAGTATATGGGTACAAATAAAAAATAATAGAATTCATCAATATTTTAAAATGTTTTAGGAGATCAATTAAACAAAATATATGTTCTTTATAGCCATTATATATACAGAGTTGATTTTTAGCAGCTCAGGTAATACAAACATGAAAATCAATATGCATTTTTTATATTCTATGAAATGATGCTTTTTGATTTGATGAAATGATTTTTCTATGTTAAAGCACTATTTTTTTTCAGAAAAACAGCTTTATTATATGCCTATAAATTTGTAGGTGAAATTATTAAACCTGTTCATAAAGGACATATTATTCATTACATAAAAATAGTTAAAGCACTATTTAAAGGATTTATATCTAGTCATTTTCAAGCGAGATTAAGATTTGTAGGTGTGTGTGTGTGTGTGTGTGTGTGTGTGTGTTTGTGTCTTTGTGTCTTTTTGTCTTTATGTGCCTGTGGAGGGTTAAAGATGATTTCAGGAAACATTGTAGATTTCTCTATCTCTCTTTGGTTTTGCTTTATAGGTTCGCAGACTCCACTATCCAGGGCTGACTGCATTTCTACTTAGTGTTTTTATGTGGGATTTCAGGCCCTTCTGTTTGAAAAGCAAAGTCTTTAATTCCTGAACCATCTCTCCAGCTCGAGACATTTGATTTTTAAATGCATACACAGCAATCTTGATTCTTAAAAGGAAGAACCTAAGAAATGAAAATGTCGTGAGGCTGGCTTAGGGCAACAGAATAATGACCAGAGTGAATCATAAACTTAAACCAACAGTTTGTCTCTGAGCACCTGATTTTAACAATTCAACTGTAGCTAATTACATACTTAATGCTTAATTCTATATTTCCACATTTGCCTCAGTGCCAGAGGCTATATTCCTTACTCAAATGTGGTTGTGGTGTTCATACAATATCAGCACAGGGAACACCCACCTATTTTTCCTCAAGGAAACATTTGAAAATCAGGTAACCCTTGGAGACTTACTGGCAATTGCTGCAACTTTGGGGTTAGCAATGTGGGGACTCCATTATAAAAGAAACAAAAAAATTTTTTTTAATGTTTTTTTATTTATTCAGTTGTGCATGTGTGTGTATGTATGTGTGCATGCGCGTGTGTCTGTGTGTGTGTAGAACCATGGACGAATTCGGGAACCACCATGGACGCCTCCACTTCCTCCGCCCCGGGATTCATAGGCTCCGCCCTACCAGGACCAGAAGCGCAGGCCGCCCCCGCTTCCACCTGGCATCTATACATGGGATCTGGGATCCGAACTCAGGACCTTCCGCCTGCAAGGCAGAGGCTTAACCCCTGATCCACCTTTCCAGCCCCAACAAACAAAAATTTTAAAAAAGCAACAATTAAACAAAAATTGACTGAATTATCTCTAATGGATTCTGGAAAAAAATTGAAAAGTCCATATTACAGCAGTCAAATTATTGTTTCATCCTCAAAACAAAGAATGACAAAAAAAAATCAAAAGGAAAGTAGGAAACAAAACATGCTAAGGGAAAATACTAAGAATGTGTAGCAGTAAATACATTAACAAAGTGGAATGGTAATCTCTCTGTGTTGTTTATGGAAAGAAAATACAAAACTTAATGGAAAGATAGCAGAAGAAGTAAATAATAAAGGTTATAGAGATATATACATACACAGTAAAATAGATAAATACATAGATAGTAGACAGCACTTTAAGAATAAATTTCAGTGAGAGTTACTAAAAGAAAAATTATTAAATTTACATATAATTACTTGATTTTACAGAAATAAAAATGAATAATGTGAAAAATGTAGGTCAGCAAATTGGATAAATTAGATGAAATGGATGAGAAAGACAGATATCATAATTGAATCATAAAGAAATCAAAAATGCCAATAGACACAGCAGCAAAAAGGATCACATATCAACCGATACTGTTCAAAATAGATGACTAACCTGAGAAATTTCATTCATTTAAAGATGAATTATGACTCAGCATTTCTATGTTTTTCCAATAATGAAAGAGGAAAAAACACTTTATTCATCCTATGGATCCAAACTTGTTCTGTTACCTAAGCCAAGCAAAACATTTCTTTTCCTTTTTTTTTTAAATTTATATTTATTTATTTTTCCCCAATCATACATGCTCAAAAGATACCCCGGTCCTTTCCCTCCCTCCATCCTCCTTAGTCTCCCTTGCATCCTCCCTCCCTTTTCCCTTTCCTTTCACCCCCCTCCTCCCCTTCTCCCAGTTCCTCCCTCTTCCCCCCTTGCATTCCCTGGAGCATCCTTTTGTGTGAATGCCAAACTTTCCTCTAAGTCCTCCACTCTAGCATGGTGCAATGACTCAGTGGCATTACCCAGAGCCCTTTCTTGGGCTTCCCTTAGTATGGGAGCACTATTATAACTGTTAATCCCTTGCCTCTAAGAATGTTAGTACTTGTGATCCATGATAGACTTTGGGGGAGGGGGTCGTTGACATATCAGTCATTGCAGCAGGCCATGCAAAGTCTGATTATGGCTACTGTGGCCCTAACTTGTGTGGAGTATCTTTCATATCATTGGTCCTCCCCATCTTTAGGCTCTTACAATCTTACCCTCCCCCTTCAGCAAGTTTCCTTGAATTTTAGGATGGGGAGAGATTTGGCTGGTCTGGTTCCAGGTGATTAATGGAGGGTCTTTGGTGTTCTGAATTACGGTTTGTTGTTGTTTTCAGTTTTGCTGTTCCTGCACTGCCCTTGACTTCATCCTGATTGGTTTTGGAGGTCATCTCCTAACCAAAGATAAAAGGCTTTTTAAATGAAGACCTTACTGTAAGAGGAGGTTCAAAGATAGATGGAATAGGAGTAGGAGACTGCATTGAGGGGGGGGTCAGTCTTCCATTTGCAGGATGTTTACCATCTATCTGCCATTCTCTATACCTTCCCTGATTGTGAGCTCGAACCCTCTCAGTTGTAAGTGACCATGAAGGAAAGTGAGAGTGAGCTTATCAAGATGTCTTGCTACTTACTTGCAATACTTGATGGTGACCTATTTTCTCTACTGAAGCATCCTCTCCTCTCTCCTTATTTCTGGGAGGTGCCCTCCTTCCCCTTCCCTTCTGTTTATACTCTTTGTGATTACAGTAGGTATCACAGAGATTTATCTTTGAATATGTCACTAAGTGGGTTTGGTACTAGGATCCCCCTATTAGGGAGTACATATGGTACTTAATTTTCTGTGTCTTGGTTACTTCACTCAATATAATTTTTTTAATTCCATCCATTTCCTGGCACATTTCATTAATTCATCCATTTTAATGGCTGAGCATTTTCCTTATTCACTTATCAACTGTTGAGCATTTGGATTGATTCCATGACTTTGGTATTGCAAATAGTGCTGCTATGAACATGGTGCTTATGTCATAGTGGTGATTAATGGGTGATTGTTTCCAAAAGTGGAGTAGCAGAGTCATATGGCATTTCAATCTTTCACTTTTTAAAGAATCGCCAGACTGCTGGCCAGAGTGATTATATAAGCCTGCATTCCCACCCGCAACGTAGGCAAGTTCCTTTCTTTCCACATCCTCTCCAGCATTTGGTGGTATTTGCATTGTGGATTTTTGCCATCTTGACCCAGGTGAGATGATATCTCAGGGAAGTTTTGATTTCCATTTCTCTGATGGTTAAGAATGTTGGAGCATTTTTTGAGATATTTGTTAGACTTTTCAGTTTCATCCCTAGAAAAGTTTCTTTTTGAGTTCCCAAGCCCATTTTTAATTGGGCCATTAATTGGATGTTTAATTATCTAAGTTCTTGTGCACTTTGGATAATACAGCTCTATCAGATATATGGTTAGTGAAGATTTTCTCCCATTCTATGGGTTGCCTTTTTATTCAGTTTACAATCTCTTTACTTGAACAGAACCTCTTTAATTTCATAAGATCCCATTTGTTGGTTCTAGTGTTGATTCTAGTGACTGTGCTATTGTATTTCTGTTAGGAACTGTTGGCCTAGCCCAATCAGCTTGAGGGAGTTCCCTACCCTTTCAACTAAGGTTTTTCTAGTCTCTGGCCTAATATTGAGGTCCTTGATCCATTTGGAATTGTTTTGTGCATGGTGCCAAATATGGGTCCAGTTTTAATCTTTTGCATGTGGACATCCAGTTTTGCCAGCACCATTTGTTGAAAATGCTGTTTTTTTCCATTGAATTTTTTGGGCCCCTTTGTCAAAGATCAAATGGATACAATTGCATGGATTTATATCTGAGTCTTCAACCTTTATCTATTGGTCTACAAGCCTATTTTGAAACCAGTACCAGGTTTTTTTTATTACTATGGATTTTTAGTATAGATTAAGGTTTGGTATAGTGATACCTCCAGCAGTGTTTTTTGTTACTCGGGATTGTTTTCAAGCAAAACATTTTATCCATACAAATTTATGTGAATTTTAAAGGGACCTTAAAAGCCCAAACAATTTTAAAGAAAAGAAAGTTAAAGACTTCTTCCTGATTTAAAAGATTAACACTCTAGTAATCAAAAGTCAGTACTGGTCTAATTACAGAGAGTAACAGAGGAGTAAGAAGTTCAAGAATAAACTCTTTGGTCCTGCTTGTCTACATTCAGCCAACAGAGGAGTCCAGTGACAGGTAAGAGTGACAATGGGCCACAGGATTCCCTTCCCATACAATCCCAGCCCTAGTCTCCTGTGTCAGTTAAGAGTCACCACCACATTTTCTGACTCTCCCCATAAACTCAGGAGCAGACTAGACATCATAGAAGTCAGTAAAAGAGGTGGCAGACCAAACTTAACCAGTAGATGATCACAAGAACCACACTATTCAACGTGGGACAGCCATATCACATAGCCATAATTCAAATGAAGAGAATTTTCCCATCAACAGCCAATGTCAGAAAACCTCATTACACTGAGGAGAACCAAAAACAAATATCAAAGAAAGCAGTTATAGACTTGAAAAAGGATGCCAAAATTATTTTGTAAAAATACAAAATATGCTAAGTGTCAGGAAAACATGTCTCCTACAAAAAAAATGAAAACAACTGTCCTTCAATAGATTCTAGTCAGAATAACCTACCAGATACCATCCAATAAAAGCAGCATTCAGTATAATGTCTTCCAAAGAAATGTTATCGGTATGACCAACAATCCTGAAGGAGATTTACAAAAGGAACATGATGTAAAATAAAAGGAACATGAAGAACTCAGAGAAGAAATGAATAAGTGTATAATCTTATATGAACAGGAAACTAGTAAAAAAAATTATCTGAGATGAAAAAGGAAATGGAAAAAAAAAGAACAAACTCATAGCAGGTGAAAAAAATGCCAAACTGAAATTAACTTGGAGTTCAAAACTAAACTTACAGAAACTGAAAACTCAGTAAAGAACATCACACAATCAGGCAGAAGACAATTAAATAAGTTGAAAAAACTTAAGAGAAAGAAAGCAACATTCAAGAACTATGGGACACCATGATGAAACCAAACCTGAAAATTCATAGAATCCCAAAAAGTATATACACAAGAAAACACTCCAGGGAGCCCCACGTGTCCCGGCGGCGAGCACCCAGGCCGACTCCGGCTTGGCCTACGCCCGGCCCGGACGACCCCAGCCCCCTCCGTGCCGCCCCGCCCCCGCCCACCGCCAGTACCCCAAGGTGAGTGAGAGAGAGAGAGCCCAGCCCAGCCCTACCATCCCGGAGCTCCACGCGTCCTGGCGGGAGCACCCAGGCCGACGCCAGCTTAGCCTGGGCCCCGCCCCAGACCCAAGCCCCTCCCATCCTCCGGCCCCTTGCACCTCGCCACCCCCCTAGGTCCCAGGTGAAGAATTCTGCCATTGAGCCAGCGAGCTAGAGAGCCCAGCCCAGCACCCCACCTGGGAGCCGCCCGGCCAGCAGCACCACGCCATGCGGCCACCAGCTTTGCTCACGTGGCCCCGCCCCCCTGCACTCCGACCTTCCCAGTTGAGCCAGCGAGCCAGAGAGCCCAGCCCAGCCCCACCCCCCCACTCGGGAACCGCCCGGCCACCAGCTTAGCCCCCAGGGCCCCGCCCCAACCCCAGCCCCTTGCACGCTCCTGCCCCCCCCCCCGCGCCTCCGCCCCCCCCCCAGGTCGCAGGTGAAGAATTCTGCCATCAACATCAGACCCTCTGCCTCTCTGGCCCACCGAGGACCTACGCACGTGGTCCATGGAAGACACACTGTTACTCAGAATTCAATAGAGCCCAAAGGAAACTCAAGCAAAACTCTAAGGAACAAAGGGAGCACAGGCCATACATCTGCAATCCACAACAATCATTATATCACGTGAGCGAGATTCTTCTCATCCAGCCCAAAGATAAGTAAACTTTTTCTTTTCACCTTACTGATCCTTTAAAGTATCAATGCTGTAGATCAACTTTCTCATACAGCCACCCCACAACATACAACTCCAGGGAGTACACCACTCACCCCCACATTTCACCAAAATACTAAATCATAAAAATGCACTACCAAACTAATATTTATCCCCTGGTACATAACCTGACTTAACTGATGTACTAAAAGCCTAGTAGCCTCATCTAGGTTACAACAATAACAATACACAAACATACCCAATCCAAGGCAAGCACTAGTAATAACTGGCGAGTGTAACAATAACAACTACGTCGATTCAGTGAAAAACACACAGAAACTGAAAGGTCCTAAAAAACAAAACAACAATGTGCAAGTCAAAGTGCAGATCCACGAGAAACAAAACCCAAGAAGACCAATCTCCTGCCGAAAGAATCAATCCCATATGAGGGATTCCGACCAGAACAAATCCACAGAAAATAGCCATGAAAGCCAGACCCAACATAACGACTTTCAGAGTATGATCATTACCATGATTAATACTATGAAAGAGGAAATCCGAGAAGAGTTAAACAACCGTATCAACCACTTTGAACAGGAACACAATAGGCACTTGGAGGAGTTGAGAAAAATAGTTCAAGAAATAGGTATGGAACAATTAAAACAGTCTCAGGCAGAGTTTAAAATTGAACTAAAAGACAAGTTATCTTCAACCAAAAACTCAACAGAGAGTCTTATCAGCAGAACAAATGAGGCAGAAAATAGAATTTCAGATCTTGAAGACAAAGTGGGAGAATTAACCAGCTCAATGGAAGAGATTGTTAAAGCCAAAAAGATACTGGAGAGGAACATTCAAGAGGTATGGGACACCCTGAAGAAGCCTAACATGCACATTCATGGAATACCAGAACAAGAATACCAAAATACCACACCAGAGGAAATATTTCAATTCATCGTAAATGAAAACTTCCCACAACTAAAGAATGAGAGGCCTATCCAAATACAAGCGCCATTTCGCACTCCAAACAGATATGACCAAAATAGAAAACTGCCATGGCAAATAATAGTCAAAACACATCACATTCAAGACAAAGAAAAGGTGCTGAGAGCTTCAAGAGAAAAAAAGCAAGTCACTTTTAAAGGTAAACCTATTAGAATAACAAATGACTACTCAATGGAAACAGTAAGAGCAAGAAGATCTTGGAGAGACATACTTCAAGTATTAAATGAGCAAAAATGCCAACCCAGACTGATATACCCGGCAAAACTATCTGTCATGATTGAGGGAGAAAGAAAAGTTTTCCAGCACAAAGACAACTTGAAGGGATATATGTCTACCAAACCAGGCCTTCAAAAAATCCTAGAAATGATACTCAAGCTTGAAGAAAAGAACAAGCGTATCCAGGAGGACAGAAGGGAAGTATAATACCACCAAAACATTAATATCAAACAACATGCTTACAAAATCTACTAAACATAAAAAATGTCCAGAATTAAAAATAATTTCTCCATTATAACACTAAATGTCAATGGTATTAACTCGCCGATTAAGAGACACAGATTACAAAGTTGGATTAAAAACCACAATCCAACAATCTGCTGCCTTCAGGAAACTCATCCCACTACAAAAGATAGGCACATCCTAGGAATGAAAGGCTGGTCCAAAATCTTGCAAGCTAAAGGAACCAGGAAACAGGCAGGGGTAGCAATTATGCTTTCAGACAAAGTGGACTTCAAACCAAAGAAAATCATAAGAGACACAGATGGATAACATTTTAATCACAGGTACAATTCACCAGGAAGACTTCACAATACTGAATATTTATGCACCCAATATGGGCCCCTCCACATTCATTAAGAAAACCCTACAGTGCCTAAAGCAAGAAATCAACCCCCAAACGATAATTCTTGGGGACTTCAACACTGCCCTCTCAACATGGGATAGATCAACAGGTCAAAAGCTTAACAGAGACACTTTGGAACTTAATCAAACCCTGAAAGAAATGGACCTTACAGATCTCTATCGAACTTTTCACCCATGCACGAAAGAATACACATTTTTCTCAGCAGCACAGGGAACTTTCTCCAAAATAGATCATATATTGGGCCACAAAACGAATCTACACATATACAAAAAAATTGAAATCCTAACCTGTGCCCTATCAGACCACCACGGTCTAAAGCTGGACATCCACAACACAACAAACAAGAGAAAATACACTAACTCCTGGAAATTTAACAATATGATGCTGAATGAGAACTGGATTCAGGAAGAAATTAAAAAGGAAATTCAAGATTTCCTGAAAGTGAACAATAATGAAAATACAACTTACCAAAATCTCTGGGACACAATGAAAGCTGTTGTAAGAGGTAAGTTCATAGCTCTTAATGCCTACATCAAAAAAAATGGAAACATCAGAAATAAATAACTTAACGATGCAGCTTTAGGCTTTAGAGAAACTTGAGCAATCTGATCCCAAAAGTAGTAGAAGAGAGGAGATTAGCAAAATAAGGGAAGAAATATCTGAAATCGAGACTAAGAAAATGATAGAAAAAATCAACCAGTCAAAAAGCTGGTTCTATGAAAAAAAATCAATAACATTGATACATCCCTAGCTAAATTAATCAAAAGCAAGAGAGAGAAAACCCAAATTAACAAAATTAGAAATGAACATGGAGTTATCACTACTGATACCCAAGAAATCCAGAGAATTATAACATCATATTTCAAAAACTTATACTCAGTGAAGTTTGACAACACAAAAGAGATGGATGAATTTCTAAGTAAACACAATCTACCTAAATTAAATCAGAAAGTTGTGAATTACTTAAATAGCCCTATAACATATAAGGAAATTGAAGAAGTAATCTCGAATCTTCCCACCAAAAAATGTCCTGCACCAGATGGATTCAGCACAGAGTACTACCAGACATTTAAGGAGTTAACACCAATACTCCTTAAACTGTTCCATCAAACAGCAAAGGAAGGAACACTACCAAATTCCTTCTATGAAGCTAATATCGTCTTAATCCCAAAACCTAATAAAGATTCACTTAAAAAAGAAAACTATAGGCCGATCTCTCTGATGAACACAGACGCAAAGATTCTCAACAAAGTCTTAGCAAATCGGATTCAAAAACATATCAAAAAGATCATTCACAGGGACCAAGTAGGCTTTATCCCTGGCACACAAGGTTGGTTCAACATACGCAAATCAATAAATGTAAACCAGTCCAATGTCCAATACCACATGATACTCTTGATAGATGCAGAAAAAGCCTTTGACAAGATCCAACAGCCTTTTATGATCAAAACGCTAGAGACAGTAGGAATGGAAGGAACCTTTATCAATATAATAAAAGCTGTATACAACAAGCCCACAGCAAGGATTATGCTCAATGGGGAACAATTGGAAGCATTCCCACTTCGATCAGGAACTAGACAAGGCTGTCCACTCTCACCACTTCAATTCAATATTGTACTTGAAGTCTTAGTTGAAGCCATAAGACAAGAAAGGGACATAAGAGGGATTCAAATCAGCAAGGAAGAAGTCAAGCTATCCCAATTTGCAGAAGACATGATCTTATACCTAAGGGATCCCAAAAACTCCACCAGGAAGTTCCTGGAACTAATTGAGAAGTTCAGCAGGGTGGCAGGATACAAAATAAATGTGCAAAAATCAGAGGTCTTCCTATATGCCCAGAATGAAAGAAGTGAAAAAGCCTTGAGAGAAACAATACCATTTACTGTAGCCCCTAAAAAAATGAAATACCTTGGTATAAACCTAACCAAGGAGGTAAAAGACCTTTACAATGAAAACTTTAAAACCCTACAGAAAGAAATTGCAGAAGACACCAGAAGGTGGAAAGACCTCCCATGTTCCTGGATTGGCAGAATCAACATTGTAAAAATGACCATCCTACCAAAGGGAATACCAATTAAAATCCCAAAGCAATTCTTTAAAGAAGTTGACCAAATAATCTCAAAATTCATATGGAGGCACAAAAGACCCAGGATAGCAAAGACAATCCTGAGTAACAAAAACACTGCTGGACGTGTTAGCATACCAAACCTCAGTCTCTACTACAAATCCATAGTTATAAAAACAGCCTGGTACTGGCTCCAAAATAGACACACAGATCAATGGATAAGGGTTGAAGACCCAGATATAAGCCCACAAAAATACAGCCATTTGAACTTTGACAAAGGGGCCCAAAGAATCCAATGGAAAAAGAACAGCATCTTCAACAAATGGTGCTGGCAAAACGGGATCTCCACATGCAGAAGATTAAAGCTGAACTCGTACTTGTCACCGTGTACAAGACTTAATTCCAAATGGATCAAGGACCTTGATATCAGGCCAGAGACTATAAAAATCATAGTTGAACGGATAGGGAACTCCCTTGAGCTGATTGGGCTAGGCCAACAGTTCCTCAACAGATGTCCAATGGCACAGTCACTGCTACCAACTCTCAACAGTTGGGATCTCGTGAAATTAAAGAGCTTCTGTTCAGATAAAGAGATTGTAACACAAGCTCAAAGGCAACCCACAGAATGGGAGAAAATCTTCACTAACCACATATCTGATAGAGCTCTACTGTCCAGAGTGCACAAAGAACTTAGAAAATTAAACACCAAGGAAACCAATGGCCCAATTAAAAAATGGGCCCTGGAACATAAAAGAAATTTTACCAGAGATGAAATTAAAATGTCTAACAAATATCTTAAAAAATGCTCCACTTCTTTAGTCATCAGGGAAATGCAAACCAAAACCTCCCTGAGATATCATCTCACCCCGGTCAGGATGGCAAAAATCCACAACACAAACAACAACAAGTGCTGGAGAGGATGTGGAGAGAGGGGAACTCTGCTACATTGCTGGTGGGAATGCAGGCTCATACGGCTATTCTGGCGAGCCGTCTGGAGATTCTTAAAGAAATTAAAGATTGAAATGCCATATGACCCTGCTATCCCACTTTTGGGAATAACCCCCAATGCAGCAGATGTTCGCCTCGATAGCACAAGCACGACCATGTTCATAGCAGCACTGTTTACAATAGCAAAGTCATGGAATCAACCTAAATGTCCAACAGTTAATGAGTGGATAAGGAAACAGTGGTACATCTATAAAATGGAGTACTACTCAGCCACCAAAAATGATGAATTACTGGAATTTGCTGGGAAATGGATGTCATTAGAAACAATTATATTAAGTGAAGTATCCCAAATCCAGAAAGTTAAGCACCGTATGTCCTCCCTAATAGGTGGCTCCTAGTACCAAACTCACCCAGCCCACATTGAGACACTCAAGGGTAAACCTATGTAATACAGTAATTGCAAGGATTGTGAACAGGAGGGATGGGGTTGGAGGGCCACACCAGACACAAGGAGAGAGGGGACCATGTTACAGCAGAGAAAATCGGCCTCCAAGGAATGCAAATAAGTAATGTGACACCTGGTTAAGTTCACAGATGTTCGTTCCTGATCATGTACAACTGAGGGGGTATGATCTCACCAGAAGAGGAGGGCATATAGTCTGGCAGATGAAAGGTGATCATTTTGCAAATGGGTGACTGACCCCTCCCTCACCGAGGTTTCCTCCTTTTCTTACATATACCCTTGAATGTGCTATTATAACAAGACTCCAGTTTAACAGTTTTTTGTCTCTGACCAGGGGGTGACATACAGTACCCATCAGGATGGAGTGAAGGGCATTGCAGGAGCAGCAAAACTGCAAAAGAAAATCAACAAACCACAATGCAGAACTTCAGAGACTCTATATTAACCACATAGAACTAAGCCAGCCTAATCTACCCCCATTCTGAAGCTCAGGGACATTTGGGGAAGAGGGGGCAGTAAGATTGTAAAAGCAAAAGGATGGGAGGAGCAATGATTTGAAGATTCTCCACACTAGTTAGGGCTGAAGCAATCATAATAGGGCTTTGCATGCCCTGCGCAATGTTCAACACACTATTGACCTCACAAAGTCTAACATCGGCTAAAGGCACCAAGATCCTTGGAGGCAAGGGATTGACAGCCACAGTAGTTTTCCTATGCTTAAGGGTAACACGAGAAAGGGTTCAGGGAAATGCCACTGGGTCCTTGTACGTCATCGGAGAGGAGGACCCAGAGGAGAGTTAGGCATACACAATAAAGGACTCTCTGGGAATTGGGGGGGGGGCACTGGGGATGGGGAGGGAGGGAGGGGGAACAGGCGGTTCGGGGGGAGGAGGAGGGAGGGAGGGAACTGGTCTACCTATTAAGTTTGTATGAGCGGAAATAATAATAATAAATGTTAAAAATTTAAAAAAAAAGAAAACACTCCAGCCCAGACCTTTCAGACAATCATAAATGAGAATATAACAAACCTAAAGAAAGAGAGCCCCATCCAAGTACAAGATGCATGCTGCATATTATCCAAATATGACTCAAAGTGGAGAACTTCAGGGCAAATAATGGTAATAACATCACAGATACAGGAGAATGAGAATTTTCTGAGAGTTGCAAGGGAGAAAAGCCAAGCTACATTTTAAAGATAAGCTTATTGGAATAGCAGCTGGCTTTTCACTGGAAACAGTAAAAGTTAGAAGAGTTGGGAAAGACATTCTTCCATTCAAGAAAAATCACAAATGCTAACACAGCTTGCTATATCCAACCAAATTATCAATCATGCTTGAATATGAAAGAAACATGTTCCCCAACAAAATAAGTTAAAATCCTTCTTGTGTAACAAACCAGGACTGCAGAAAATGCTAGAAAAAAAGATCTCAAATAGAAGTTGACCTACATTCAATAGAATAAAAGAGAAGAAGAATATCAATACAATTACCAAGCATCACACTACCAACAAACAATAAAATCAATCATTCAAAAAAATCTCAATTATAATATTAAACATCAATGGGATGAACTCCCAATTCAAGAAAAACATGCAAACAGTAGGTGTTAAAAAGCTATAGCTCATCAATGTGCTGCCTCGAAGAAACACATCTCACTTTGAAAGATAGTCACTATCTCAGGCTCAAAGGATGTTTAACATATTCAAACAAATGCAACTAGGAAACAAGCAAGAGTAGCTATCCTAACATCCAATAAAGTAGAATTCAAACCAAAACAAATCACAAGAGACACAAAAGTATACAATGTATTCTTCAACAGAACAGTATGTCAAGAATTCACAATTCTAGGGGCTGGAGAGGTGCCTCAGGGGTTAAGCCTCTACCTTGCAGGTGGAAGGTCCTGAGTTCCCATCCTAGACCCCACATATAGATGCCAGGTGGAAGCCCAGGCAGCCTGCGTTTCTGGTCCTGGTAGGGCAGAGCCTGTGAATCCCTGGGCAGAGTAAACAAGGAGGAGGAGGAGGTGGAGGCGGTCCACGGTGGTTCCCGAATTCGCCTACAGTTCTACACACACACACACACACACACACACACATACACATGCACACACATACATACACACACACACACACACATGCACAATTGAATAAAAAATTAAAAAAGAATTCGTAATTCTAAACATATATGCTCCAAACATTGGCACAGCCACATTTTTTTATATAACATTTTTTATTATTATATCCACTCATGCAAACTTAGTAAGTACACCAGTTCCCTCCCTCCCTCCTTCTCCCCCCAACCCCCTGCTCCTTCTTCCCTCTCCCCTCCCTCCTCATCCCCCAGTGCATCCCCCCCATTCCCCAGAGAATCCTTTAATGTGCGTACCAGACTCTCCTCTGGGCCCTCCTCTCTGATGATATACAAGGACTCAGTGGCATTTCCCTGAACTCTTTCCTGTGTTCCCCTTAAGCATAGGAACACTACTGTGGCTGTCAATCCCTTGCCTCCAAGGATCTTGGTGTCTTTAGCAAATGCTAGACTTTGTGAGGTCAACAGTGTGTTGGACATTGTGCAGGGCATGCAAAGTCCAATTATGATTGCTTCGGCCCTAACTTTTGTGGAGTATCTTGCAAATCATTGCTCCTCCCATCCTTGTGCTCTTACAGTCTTACCACTCCCTCTTCTGCAAATTTCCCTGAGCTTCAGGATGGGGAGAGATTAGTATGGTCTAGTGTCTAGGTGGTTGATATAGAGTCTCTGAAGTTCTGGATTGTGGTTTGTTGATTTTCTTTTGCAGTTTTGCTGCTCCTGCAATGCCCTTCACTCCATCTTGATGGGCATTGTATGTTACCCCCTGGCCAGAGACAAAAAGCTGTTAAACTGGAGTCTTATTATAAGAACGCATTCAAAGGTAGATGTAATAAAAGTAGGAAACCACAGTGAGAGGGAGGGGTCAATCAATAGCCCCTAAAAAAATGAAATACCTTGGTATAAACCTAACCAAGGAGGTAAAAGACCTTTACAATGAAAACTTTAAAACCCTAAAGAAAGAAATTTCAGAAGACACCAGAAGGTGGAAAGACCTCCCATGTTCCTGGATTGGCAGAATCAAAATCATAAAAATGACCATCCTACCAAAGGCAATATACCAATTAAAATCCCAAAGAAATTCTTTAAAGAAGTTGACCAATCTCAAAATTCATATGGAGGCACAAAAGACCCAGGATAGCAAAGACAATCGTGAGTAAAAAAACACGGCTGGAGGTATCACCATACCAAACCTTAGTCTATACTACAATTCCATAGTTACAAAAACAGCCTGGTACTGGCTCCAAAATAGACACACAGATCAATGGATAAGGGTTGAAGACCCAGATATAAGCCCACAAAATACAGCCATTTGGTCTTTGACAAAGGGTCCCAAAATATTCAATGGAAAAAGAACAGTATCTTCAACAAATGGTGCTGGCAATTCTGGATCTCCACATGCAGAAGGTTAAAACTGGACCCATGTATAAGAATTAATTCGAAATGCATCAAGGACCTTGATATAAGGCCATAGACTATAAAAATCATAGTTGAAAGGGTAGGGAACTCCCTTGAGCTGATTGGGCTAGGCTAACAGTTCCTCAACAGACATCCAATGGCACAGTCACTGCTACCAACTCTCAACAGTTGGGATCTTATGAAATTAAAGAGCTTCTGTTCAGATAAAGAGATTGTAACACAAGCTCAAAGGCAACCCACAGAATGGGAGAAAATCTTCACTAACCACATATCTGATAGAGCTCTATTATCCAGAGTGCACAGCCACATTTTTAAAATAAATCATAAAACAACAAGTCATCCCAAGCATGATAATAGTAGGGGATTTCAATACCCTACTCTTACCAATAGGTAGTTCAACAGACCAAAAACTGAGCAGAGACACACTGGAACTAAATCAACCAATAAACCAAATGCAACTGATAGACATTTACCAAACATTTCATAGTAACATCAAAGAATATACATTCTTTTGAACAGATCATAGAATTTTCTCCAAAAAAGACCCTATACACAAAGCAAGTATCCACAAGTAAAAGAAAATTTAATTCACTTCCTATATACTATCTGACCAACAAGAAATAGTTTGGAATCCATAATAAAGCAACAACAGAAAGTTCACAAACTCTCAGAAGCTTTGGCAACAACAAAACTTCATTCCATCCTAAAGCTCATGGAAATTTTAGAAAAGTGGACGATAAAGTTGTACGAGCCTGAAAATGAGGAGATTCACTGCCAGCCAAGTCATGCCAGTCACAACAGGGCTGCTGAATCCAGGATCTCAGTGTAATGACACCCAGATCTGCACAATGCCTGACATATCAACAGTACCCCATGGACCACTGAAGACATTAAAAGAAATAACTACATGCAGTGGGAACCTTAGTGACAAAGGCTATGCTGGTGAAAGGGAGCATCCCTATCTGTGGTCTCCCTGAGTAAGGGCCACTTAAACTGCCTCAGAGACCTTTGCCCCTACTAGAGCAGTCATCCCAAAGGGAAATTTCAAATAAAAGCAGGCAGGAATGAGGGTGGAAAGCTGGGAGTGAGAGGAGGGAAGGAGTGAAACAGCAGATAGGGATAGGACAGGAGGAAGATGGAAGGAAGAGAGGAGAAGGAATAATCACTTGTTAGGTTTCTATAAAAGAAGAATTCTAAATAATAAAAAAAGATTAAACTCTTACTGAGCCTGGCAACACATACAATCACGAGGAGAGACAGGAAATGCACCAAGTTCCAGGTCAGCCAGTTCTACCTACATAGTTTTAGGCTAGTTCAACTTTGTGACTGTTCCACTGAAGACATAAGCAATTGTAAGACCTGAGCCTGAGCAAGTGGAGGGAGCCGATAACATACAGGACCACTTATTTTCATTTTGCATAGTCCTTTTTAGAACTCACATCATGCTACACAACTTGGGTATGACTTGGGAATTAATATCGTTTGCAAAATATTTAAGATGATTGTAGTATGATGTTCCTGATGTTATTCAAGTCTCTTAACCTAATGGAATATTGCAATGAGTCAACTGTACAGTCATATTTAAAACACATCTGTCTATCAGTTAGTTTTGTCGGTCACAGTGTGAGAACAGTCAAGTCAAGCAACTTAAGGGAGATTTATTCAGCTTAGAATTCCAGAGGAGTGATACCATCTTTTAATGGTAGAATCAGCATAGCTGATGGCAGAACCAGCATGGCTGATGGCAGATGCTGGAGGAGCGCTAAGTCATGTTCTTCTTGGAGGCTGAGAGCTGTAAGACTGCAAGCCTAACAGCACACTGACTAACTCAAGCAGGGTGGTATTAACCAACTTTAAGGACCACCCACTTTGTTTGCCTTTTTCAAACAAGATTCTACTTCCTAAAGGTGTCATGACTTCCCCAAACTTAAGATTCAAATACATGAACTTGTACAGGACACATGATCACATTTGAAAACATGACAAGCTGTGTTCATGGTACTATTTCTGCAGGTGTTGTTCTCCATGCTTGCTTCTGCCTTTGAATGTATCCCCAACTGACATATTAATTGTAAAGTCTGGAAAATGCAATTTCGGACTTGTTTCTACATTAAGAATTCAGTTATTATTGCTTATCAGTAACAAGATATTTCAAATAAACTAGAGCTGGTTGCCAAGTGTAGGAAAATCATTCAAGGTGAACATATGCTCCATAGTAAAATATTATCAGCTAGAGATGTGGGTGGGTTTTAGCAAGGTTATCAGATAAGCCACAAAATAGGTAAGTAACACCTTTGAACAGGTGACACAAGACTGTCTGGTAAATCGGAGTCAAGGGTGTGAGTAGTGGCCCCTAGGTAGAAGACTATAAGATTGGGATTCCAAAGGGTTTGGGAAGACTAGTGGTCAGATTCATACCTTAAAGGGACAGATTACTAATGCTTGTATTGTAATATGTATAGAGAAGAAGAACAAATCAGGTGATCAACTCCTATATTTCAGATGCAAAAATAAAAAGAAAATCAAAAGACACCAGGAAGGTCTCCAATGCTTAGAAGACAAGATATCAATTTTCAGAATATTACAGTGTTCTTTTCAAGAAAAAGGATGTTGGTTCTTGAGTTAAGAAGAGCACCAAAGCATGGGGCCACACACCAAGTATAACATTTTACTTGACTTGTTTATATGGGAAGCACTCCTTCAACATTATTATCAGTAATAAATACCTTCAGGAGGCGAGTCATCAGTATCTATGACATTAAAATCTCTATTTGAACTAAAAAATCCAACTGAAGGTTAAATAAAATACAGGTTAAGAATATTGTTAAATTTGGTCATAAAAATTATGTTTAATCCAAATAATTGATGATATTTAAAATTATTAACATTTATAAAGTGCTTAAAATAAGCCCAGGCATATAGTCAATGTTTATTGAATAAAACAAACAGTTCCAAGAAAAGATTGATTACTGTGTGCTGCTCTTTTTAAACAATGTAATTAAAGATGCTCTAGAAAGTAATGAGACAGATTAAAATATACAATGGAAAGGGTCTTTATAAAACAATATACATGCTGTGCTACTCATTTTTAATAAAGGATACATACAAAAATAATACAACCAGAATATAGTATACAAATATCATGTGTATATTTAATCATCACCTGAACAAAATATTGTTCATGTAAGCACTCAATGGGAGATTATTAATTGGCTTAAAGAAAAAAATTTAGGATACTATATGCTCATCAAAGGAACAGTACACCAGAAGAACTCATAATTCTAAGCATACATGCACCAAACATAGGCTTACCCACATTCACTAAACAAAGACTGTAACACATAAAGCAATGAATCATCACAAACGTGATAACAGTAGGGATTTCAACACCTCACTTTCAGCACCCCACTCTCACCTACAGACAGGTCAGCAAGCAAAAAATTGAACAAAGACACACTGGAATTAAACCAAATCATAAATCAAATGGAACTGAACATTCCATCTTAACACCAAGGAATGTACATTCTTTTGAACAGCGCATGGAACCTTCTCCAAAATAGATCATATACTAGGCCCCAAAACAAGCCTCCACAAACACAAGAAATTCAAAATCAATACTGGTATTCAATCCAATCACTTGGGAATAAATATGGCATCCATAACAAGGCAAATAACATAAAGTACACAAACACTTAGAAGCTAACAATATGCTACTGAGGAATTTTACAGAAGTACAAATGGAAATTCAAGAATTCCTAGAACTCAGTAACAATGGAAACACAACATATCAAAATTTCTGGGATAGGATGAAGATGGTGCAAAGAGGGAAATTCATAACACTCAACATCTACATCAAAAAAATGGAAATATCACAAGTGAACAACTTAACAATGCAGCTTAAAACTTTGGAGAAAAAAGAAGAAACTAATCCCAAAAGAAGTAGATGTACAGAAATTAGCAGGCTGACAACACCGCTCTCCTCTACCAAACAAACTAGTCCATCTTTTTCAAATTAAACTTCACCAAACTCCTTGTACTTTTCATCAAAAACTAGGCCACAAATAATCTACATCACTCAAGCACCTCTATTCTTCAAATGGGCCATTAAACACTGCAGAATGGTATTTCTAATGCATGGTCCCCAAGTCTTCAAATATTTTAAAGTTCATCCAAAAAAACCTTTCAAAAGCCACAAACATTCCACGCAAGGCAGGGCTGCTGCATCCAGAAACTCCCTGTAATGAGACTTATCCTTATGAGACCTGCACAATGGCTGGCATATCAACATTCCCTCATAGTCTAGGGAGGATCACAGGAGAAATAATTACAAGCAGTGGGAAGTTTAGGAGTTAAGGCTGGACAGGTAAAGGGAAGTGCTACTAATAATGCATCTACTCAAGGAAGGGTCATTTAATCTGCCAAAGATGCCTGGACAACTACTAAAACAGACAGTCTAAAGAGAACCTTGTGGCACATGGTAGCAGATAGATAGGCAGTTGGAAGGGGGTGAGATGGATTGATGAAGTAAGAGGATGTTGGGAAGGAAAAGGGAATAAGGCAGAGGGAACCAGGAGGTCATTGACAACCATTCAATATACTTGTAAAACTATAAAAAAGGAAGAAATATGAATGAATTGTAGCACTGGTTTTATTTCTCCAAGGAGCTAATGAGAAAGATAGTACACCAGTAATGTTTCTTGTGTTAATTCTACAGTATGTATGTTTTATAGGAGGACTGTTAAGTGATTCTCACTAAGCATTAAGACAGGCAAAAATTAGAACTCTAAAGTGTGGCATTGAACTTAAGGATGTGTCTAGGAGGTAACTGAGGTCTACAGTTAAAATCAAAACATTTCTCAAAGCACTATGGATAAAAGAAAAATAATACAGAAATGTTCTGAGGTTTCTAACAGCATTCCCATGGTCACATAAAATAGCACATGTCCTAGATAAGAAGGATTGTAATTACATGAACAATGAGGATGTACTCCTGGGAGCTCCAGAGGGGGAAGGACTCTATGAAGTCCTCCCTAACACAGAGTTTTTAGCCACTCTTTGATTGAGGCCCTGACTCTTCAAAGACAATTTCTTTCACAAAGAGCCTAATATGAAAACCTAAAATTTTAGCTTGTATTTCCATTTGCTGATTTTGAATCTTCTACAACTCTGTTAGATCTCTTTTCTTTTCAAGTTATGCTCTAATTGTATGTATGAAAACTTAAATTCTCTGTCCTTTTTTCCTCAGGAAACTGGTATCATGTTATACTTTGTATCTTCATCATAGTTTTGTTCTTTGTACCATATTTTTTTCCTTAAGTTCTAAATGAATTAACTAAACTAATTTGAAAAATATGCTTATGAATATATGTACATAAACACACACATACATACATCTTAAGTGCTAAAGTGTCCAGGTCTAATGATCAGTCCTAAGATATTTATGATCTTCACTTTTTATCATTAATTAGTAGAAAAATAATTTGCCACAGTTTCAGGGAAATAAAAAATGTAATTATTTAAGCTTGAAAATTTTGCTGTCTACAACCATCATCTTCATATATTTAGATTTAGCAAAAGTATTTTCATTATCACTATTTTGGGCTAATAAAGCTTTTGTTTAAAGCAAGGGAATATTTTACCTCCTAGATGTTCTGTTACCGTCAACAGAAAATTATTAGTTTTACACTAGACAAAGTATTTGGAAAAGTAGCACATGTGTTTTCATATCTTCTCTTTCTGTTTTTTTTTTTATCAGAAGTTATTGCAACTTACCAGTGATGAAAAACTGTGATAATCATGAAATATTTAGAAAATGTCAAACTGTAATTCACTAAATTTTATGTACTTCTTTTTAAATTAATTTATGTTATCATGCAAAGTGATGAATATAGCTCTGGCACTTTCATACTGTGTGTCCTACTTGGTTGCTATCCCCTTCCCAAAGGTAGTACAATCCTATATTCTTCCTTCTTCTTGGTCACCTCCCTTTCTCTAAATGTTCTTCTTGTGCTTTTGTTTCAATATAATCTGTTTCCATCTCTTGTCTTGCTTTCCCCTTACATCTTCCCCTCCTCTTCTCTCATCATGTGGTCCCCATTCTACTTTCACAATGTACATATCTAAAGAAAAATTAAATCTAGGTTCTGATTTAAGAGAATACATGGTGTTTTTCTTTCGGAGTCTGTTGTTCTTTGCTTGACATAATGGCTTTGAGTTGTCTCCATATTCCCATACATGTCATGATTTCTTTCACAGGAGAAAAACTTCCATTATGTGAATGTATATTTTCTGGGTACATTCAGCTGTTTCCCCAGAACCAATTGTTGAATAATGTATCTTTTGTTCACTGTGTACTTTGGTAACTGCTATGTGGTGGTGGCTGGGTGGCTTCATGTGGGACCTCTATTCTATACATTTCATCTATATGTCCCTTTTGGGGTCAGTACATTGCAGCCTAAGCTTCTGTGATATAATTTGATATCAGGTATCCTATACCTGTAACATCACTCTTTGTGTTTAGATTGCTTTGTCTGTTTGGGGACTTTTTTGTTTCCAGAGGGACATTCATATTGTTCTTTCTAGTTCTGTGAAGGATTTCACTGGAACTTTGTTAGTGATTGTGTTAAATCTATAGCTCACTTTTGGCAGTATAACCAATATTGTCTGTTAGTCCTTGGCATGGGAGGTTTTTCCATTATCTAATGTTGTTCTCAATTTATTTCTTGAGTGTCCTAGAGTTTCCATTATAGAGGTTTACGCATCAGTTGGATTTATTTCTATTATTTTTAAAATATATTTTGAAAAGTTTTTGTATTTCTTTCTAAGCAAGTTATTTCATTTCTGTTCTTATGAAAGGATATGGAGAGGAGTTCTCCATATCAAATAAGCTAAGCCCATTAAAGAAACATGATCTCCAGCACTGTGGGGGCCTCAGTCTAGATGACCTTAATAATCTGGCAAGTTTAGATAAATCCCAAATGAATCAGAAGTCACATTGTTTTCATAAACAGAGTAATATATACTACAAAAAGTATATGTAAGTAATATCTTTCTTTGAATATGAATAAAAACTATAAGTGAGAAATAACTAGTTTTATCTCTACTCAATTCCATTCTCTTAACAATATAGCATAATTTATGACATTGTTCTAGAATTCAGATTTTAAAAATAGATATACAGAAACTTACACCTTATATCCTATCATACAGTATGACCTTCAAGGTGCAATATCTGCCTAAATATCTGTATATCAAAAGCAAGAGTAGTCTTATTTAGTGGACCTACAATGAACTGAATTATGTCTATGAGATAGTTTTCTCTTTTGATGACAACTATCATCATTTACTTGACTGTTAATAATAGTAGTTATTTTTTAAATTTGTGTTTTTCAATAAGAGAAAGAGGATAATGAATAATTCTTACTTTTGCTTTACTGCTTAGAAAAACAAATTAATGGGTTTAGTTAAAAGTTCTATATTTCATTGCTATATAACTTCAATACTATTTGGATATATTGGATATATGTTTTGAAGTTGGAAACTTCCTCTTGTTCACATCTCCTATCCAGTGTGGTATTATTGCCTCTGCCTGTGTATATGAATCATTTTAACTGGAAAATCCTGAATGTATCATTATTGTATCTTTTATATGACCTTCTAGTTATGAGGTGGAGATGTCAACAAAACCCCACTACTAAAGTGATCACTCTCACACTCTCATAAATTTGTTCCAAAAAAGTTTTCATTTACTTGAGTGAGTGAGGGAGAGAGAGAGAGAGAGAGAGAGAGAGAGAGAGAGAGAGAGAGAGAGACAGAGAGAGAGAGAGACAGAGAGAGAGAAAAAAGAAAAGCATGTCATGGAATACATGTCATGATACAGGGGTGGAGGTCACAGATCACTTCTCTCCCTGTCTTGTGGACTTACTAAGATTGAACTTGGGTATTTGAACAGGTGCCTTATCTGTTGATCTATTTTGCCAGCCCTCTCTTAAATTATTATTAAAATAAGATGGCTGCCCCTTGCTTCACTCCACATGTGGAGTCTGTGAGTTTATTTCTAGTTTCCTGCCTTTCATGGTTTCCATAATTGGAGTTTAATGAGTTCTCCAGGGTGTCCTAGCCCCTCATGGCACTCCACAACTGGAGTCCATGAGTTCCATTCTTTTTCTCTTCTCTCCTCTTAATCCTCTATACATGTTCTGGTTTCAATATCTGACTCCAAAGACAAAGAAAGGAGCAGTCACCCCACAACTTTTGGTGACCCAAATGGGACAACCAGAAAACGAATCCTGTAACATTAGGTGACCATGAAGGGACCTAGACAGGAAAGGTAGATTCTATCAGCTAAGATTTAATATCCATAAAACTTTAAATGTGAGGACCTCTAGACCATCCCAACATCTCATAGATGAGGACACCAGATTGCTCATACTTCCTTTGTCCCAACTCAGTAGGAAGTAGCTAAGAGCAGTTGTAGCACCTCCTTCCCTGACCAGTCTGGGTCTTCAAAAGATTAAGGGGGGAATAAGGCAGGTTTAGAGCAGCCATTCTGGGATAGACTTTCAAAGACCATCCAAAGAGCAGCCATTCTGGGATGGTCTTTGAAAGTCTTTGAAATTCCTAAAGGCCCTACCCCCACCGCTGAAATTACCCTGAAGGAACACCTCCTGTTGAAGAGCCAAGTCTATTCCTCCACAGAGAGAAAATGGCAAACTTCCTTATGAAAGGATATGGAGAGGAGTTCTCCATATCAAATAAGCTAAGCCCATCAAAGAAATATGATCTCCAGCACTGTGGGGGCCTCAGTCTAGGTGACCTTGATAATCTGGCAAGTTTAGATAAAGATGTTTTGATGGAGGAAGTCAGGAGGGGGTGGCTCAGAATGTTTTGAAGGAAGAAGTTGGGAGGGTGTAGCTCAGGATGCTTTAAAGAAATTCTGCTACATGCGGTTTCTACCTTTATAAGATGGCTATGGACTTGCAATAAATGAGTTCCTGCTTGACTAGAAACCCTGTTGCATCTGATTGTCCTCAGGAAGAAGGGCTGGGAGCAGGCGGACAGCGCACTCACCTTTCCCCGCCCTGCCTTGTGGAGGACACACCTGACCGGCCTACAAGATGGAGCTGTGATTTCCGGGAACCCCCACAGAACACGACCTCAAGGCAGGCATAAGATCAACTAGATTGAGCCCCAGTGTGAGCTAACCAATGGGGAAAAGTCATTTTTCCCGGACTTATCCAAATATATAATTATACGTGACCTTGGCAGCCATCATTGGCACCTGCCCCTCACGGCACTTCATATGTGGAGCCCATGAGTTCATTTCTAGCTCCTTGCCTCTTATGGATTCCATGCCTGGAGTCCCTGAGATCTCCAGGGCTTCCTAGCCCCTTATGGCACTCACCTTTGAAGTCCATGAGTTCCATTCTTTCTGTCCTCTAATAAACTCTACCTCAATCCTCAAAAAAATTGTCAAAATAAAATATACATATTTTGATTTTGTCACATATTTTGGCAGCTTAGCTAGATGTTCACCTATAACTATTATTTGGAATACATGGTCTTTAGATATTCATTTTTATATTTATTGACAAATATAGATCTAACCATCAATAGATTGGATTTCTGAAGATGATTTTTAGACCCTTATTAAAGAACAAAATGTTTAAAAAATGAAATGCAAACCTAAATATTATTTTGAGTTTAAAAGGTAGTAAAATATAAATTGAACAAGCCCCTTATTTGCTGAACACATATTAAAATCCAAAAAATAAATAATTTTCATTATGGGTATCTAGTACAGATTCAAAAATTGTGTGTGTATGTGTGCTTACAAGTATGTGTGAATGTGATGATCTCATCACATTCACACATATTTGTAAGTACACATGGGGGTCAGTGTGTACTTTTGGAACAATTTCTGTTGCTTAGTTTTCCTTAAATATATATATATATATTTTCCAGCTTTTTTCCTTTATTGTGTTTTATTAAATTTAAAGAAATCAGCAAAGGGGTTTGAAAGTCCACAAGTGAGACCAAGACAAGTGAAGTTCCTATCCAAGAAACTGTACCCAGTGTGAAATGTTGCATTTTAAATTTTTGAATTTTCATAAGGCCAGTTTATACAGTAAAAAAAAGATAATGCTATGCTTACAGGATAGGGATGGACATGTCACAATCTTTTACATGTAACACATTGCACACAGATGTTCTAATACAAACTTGAAGCATCAGAATCAAGGTCCTAAATACTATTTCTATATCTGGTGGTTCTTGTCATGGTATATAATGAATGCTATTAATAGATATTTTGCCATAGGATGCTATAATTCTGTCTTTCTTCAACGAAAGTTTAACTGGCTATTTAACCCAGAGTAAGCATAACCCTAAAAAAAGAGTTTTATAGAAAATAAAGGAAAATATCTAGAAAACCACATTTCAGTTTTTTTTTAAGGCAAGCATCTAAGATGCTAGACTTACAGACTCAAAGTAGTTTCAAACAAAGCCCATCACAGACATCCCTTGTTAGTATACCATACACAAGGTCACAAAGTATTCAACTTTCCATATGATGCTGCCAGCTAAAAGTGGTTTTGAAATTCACACAGTTGGCTTTCCAGCAACCTCTACCTTGTCAAGCTTAATTTACTGCAGTAAGCTCCAAGCATGGACTAGAATTGAACAACAGCCTCTTGGCACTAAACTCTGCAATCAACAAAAAGCAAACAGCAGGTACATACATTTGTGCACAGATAGGCGTACCTGCTTTCCATCTGCAAGAAGACTATAGGAAATCCAAGTCAAGAATACAGGGTAATTTACACTGACTACATACATCATCTTAATTTATTTTTTCCTTTTTGAGTAATGAGAATTGATTTCAATTTTTAGGTGTTCTTGGAACTTAAAATATGAAGGATTATAGAGTGATGCCTGTCAGACTTTCCTAATATGAATCAAACTTTTACACATTCATCATAAGTACTCCATGCACATTAGTGTGGTAAAATAATATTTGGTTCAAATAGGAGTTATAGAAAACAAAGTGTTAGGTGATGTTTATGTGGATAAAATTCTCCGGACTGGTATATGAGTAAAGCTTTGTGATTGAAAACAATGTAAATGCAATAATTTATTTTTCTTAGCAACTCTTTCCTCATATAATTTTCAAGACTTTATAATTTCCTAATTTGCTATCTACAAAGGAATTTAATCCTAATATTAATGTTTCCCACATTTTTGCTTTATAAAACATTAATGGACTCTTTAAGATGCTGATATTTTTTTAAAAATTAATTTTATGGGATGTGAAGTATTAAGTAACTGTAAGAATCAATAAAATATGCAGTGTATGGGATTAGAACAAGATAACACAGGACTCTAATGTGCTGAAGTATAGTTTCCTTCTCATAGAAATGCTTAGCTTCCCAAATAATTCCAGAAGCATATGGGGAAACAGCAGGTTTCTAAGTTTTCTTCTTCTAGGCTTTATAATGCAAAGATCTGTAAATGCTAGTGTAGTCATACAGTTTCATAATGATTTCTTCTGAGAATCAGATCATATCACATCAGATGATTCCAAGAAAAGTGCAATGACCAATAAATATATTCAGTAAAATAAAATATATAATATCTATTATCTTATATGTCTCCTACTATAATTCTGTACATAACTATATTGAATGTAAGACTGCTATAAATGAACCAAAATAAAGTGATATTTAAGGTAATAAAAAGTTAAGGTAATAAAAATAAAGTTACTAACACTATATTACTCTAATGATAATGATAAAGTAACAAAGTTACATGGATTTCTCTTAAGCTTCAACTTATGAGTTATATTCTAGGTTAAGATTTTAGGTATATTGGCAATTTTAAGTTTTCCATACATCTTAAGAGATAAAGGGACAACTTTTATTCTAATAAAAATTTAGCTTTAGCATATTAAGATGTTAATATTATTAATATCTTAAATATTAAGATGATTTCAAAAGTTATATGTGTTCTGTCAAGACATTTTATTAAGGAAAATACTCATAGTATTTTCTAATGTAAGATTAACAATGCACATGCTTTGTTGCTTCGTGGTGACGAAGAATAAATGATAAAATTATCTCCTCTCAGTAATTATGCATCAGAATGATTTTTGAAGTCAAATTGCAATATTTGTTAATCTTCCTTATAGCAATGTCCTTACCTGATTCACTCATAAATCTACTAGCTTTACAAAAAGGAAATAATTTAAATAGAACTTTTCAAGTTTTCTTTCCTATTTTTTCATGGCTTTAGATGCCTGAGGAAGAGGTGCTTTGAGTTTCAGAAAATAAAAGCAAAAGTTGAAGGAGAAACTGAGATTTGTTTGTCCTTATGAATTTCCATTACAACAATATAGTTTCCAAATTTTGTAGTAACAGTAAAGATTTCTTAATCTGTTCCTTGTGAATCGAAGTAGTTAAGCTAGACAGAGATCATTGATGTTGAAGAAAATTGCTTTTCAATAAAAGTCCTGACAAGCAATAAAATTATGATATATGTTATGAACATTCAAGTATGTGGATGATTTAATGTCTTCCTTAAATTTTTAAGACATAGGATCAAACTTATGATTAATTGTGTAAGAGCAAGAATTTTTGCATGATGTCCCTGCAACTAAATCATGAGAGGAGCAGTTACCCAGTATTTTTTATTCCATATCATAATTACTACATCAACTAAAGTGAGGTATTTGTGGCAGTTACTGAATCGCAATATGTTATAGTCTTAACAGGAGTTCATTGGTTCTCTTATCAAGTCTGAAAAGTCTTAACTTGTTGAGTAAGTCATTTATCCTGAGGAATGACTTTCTCATGAATTACTGAAACATTTGATTGCATGGGTAACAAATTCATTTTACTGCTATATTTCAGGTACAACTTTAACAAACCCCGTTGCAGAGAAGATCTCCAACAGCTCGATTTATTGATAGAGATTTAAGAGGTCTCTTCTGTATTCAAATTACTTTATATTCATTTAACACATTTGCTCTAATTAAAAAGTAAGATTTCACTTCTTTGCAAGTCCTCCCTTGTGTAGGCTGGGCCCATTTAGTTTAAAAATGAGCGATCAAGTGACAGATTAGATGCAAATGTTAAAATATAAATTGCATATTTAAGTTTCTTTCTGTGAAATTAGAAATGCTATCAGATTAACATGGAAATTTTAGTGAATCAGTCCTGATGTTCAGTATATCCATTTTATCTCCAAAGTCAATTACACCTTATATATAGGGAATTTCTAGACTAAATTAAGAAGCATATGAATTGCAATTAGTTCTAATTGAAGGGAAAATAACCCCATTGTCAGGACATTCAGTTTATTAGTTGAGTCATCTGAGACTATGGAATGTTTCAAAACCACTTACTTCCCAAGTTAAACCTAAAAACTTTCCAGAATGAAAAACATAAGACAAAGACTTCATCTTATCTTTGAAATGTGAAGATGAGTTTGGATTTAATCTAATCTTTTACTTGTATCAAAAGATTACCTTTCCTTTCTACTTTTACATTGCTTGTATTTCCATTACCTCTTCACTTCACTTTTGTGTTGCTTGCATTTTGTTTGTTAGTCTAGTTTTTTTTTTTCTTCTGCTTAAGTTGTTGAGAAACTACATCAAATATCAACTCTGTCTAGGTAGCTAGTGAAGAACAGCTGTTTCTCAGACAGTTTAGGCAAAGTTAAGCACACATTTTAACTTAAAGCTCCATCTTCTCTAGATTATTCAACCATAACTAAAATGATTAGCTCATTGCTACCATTTAATTAATATGGTATTAATATGATCAAAGTTTTAAAGAGTTGCCTTCATTTTATTTCACTTATTTAACCATCTACTGATCCTCCATGTGTGTTACTATGAAATTGGTGCTAGGAAGATGACTGAATAAAAAGGAATATTGCCCAGAACAAGCATGCTTCATCACTTTACACATGGGTATTCACTGTAACAGTAAGATGGAATTCATGGAATTGCATTTGAGTCAAGGGTTTCAGTAATTAATATGTTGACAAATGACAACATAAATAAAAACAAAACTTCAATCTATAGGAACCAAGCAGACAAGGAAACTTAGTAAAAAGCAACTTTGCAAAGGACAACATTGATATATGACCTAAGTTGCTGAATTACTCTCAAGTGCTGCCAAGACTGATTTTTTTTAAACTGAGTAGAGGCGCTGAAACATCCTTTTTTAATTTTTTTATTGTTATTTCCACTCATCCAAACAACAGATACACCGGTCCCCTCCCTTCCCCCCTCCACCTCCCCCACAACCCCCTGCTTCCCCCTTCCCCTCCCCCCTCTCTCCCCATCCCTTAGTGCCTTCCCCCAGTGCCTCCCCCTCCCCCCAATCCCCGGAGCATCCTTTAATGTGCATGCCAAACTCTCCTCTGGGTCCTCCTCTCCGATGAGGTGCAAGGACCCAGGGACATTTCCCAGAACCCTTTCCTGTGTTTCCCTTAAACTTAGGAACACTAATGTGACTGTCAGTCCCTAGCCTCCAAGGATCCTAGTGCCTTTAGTCCATGCTAGACTCTGTGGGGTCAATAATGTGTTGGACATAGCACAGGGCATGCAAAGTCCTATTATGATTGCTTTGTCCCTAACTTGTGTGGAGTATCTTGCATATCATTACTTCTCCCATCCTTGTATGAGATTGATTTTTAAGAAAGACATGTAAGTCTGATTTTCTTTTAAAATTTTATTCAATACTTACCTGGCAGGGGAGATGCCATGATCACGAAGGTGGTTTTCCCAGGGCGAGGCTTATCCTTTGCATTCCGGATGTGCTGACCCCTGTGATTTCCCCAAATGTGGGAAACTCGACTGCATAATTTGTGGTAGTGGGGGACTGTGTTCATGCTCTCCCCTAAAAAAATAAATAAAATAAAATAAAATTTTATTCATTTGGGGGGGAGGCTGGGGCTGGAGAGGTGACTCAGGGGTTAAGCCTCTGCCTTGCGGGCGAAAGGTCCTGAGTTTGGATCCTAGACCCCACATATAGAGAAGCTGGGTGGAAGCGGGGGCGGCCTGCGTTTCTGGTGCTGGTGGGCGAAGCCTGTGAATCCCAGGGCAGCGTAAACAAGGAGGTGGAGGCGTCCGTGGTGGTTCCCGAATTCACCTGTGGTTCTACACACACACACACACATGCACATACATACACACACAGGCACACGCACAGTTGAATAAATAATAAAAAAATTTCACTCACTGTTACTGTTATGTTTATTATATGTGTGTGTGCGTGTGAGACTATGGGTACATGAATGACATATGGTGTGGAGATTAGGGGAAAACTTTTTGGAGTTTGCTAGATATGCAACTCAGGTCTTCAGGACTTCACAATTGCTTTTACCCACTGAGCCATCTTGGAAACCCAAAAATATTTTTTTCTAGTGCTGAAAATTGAATTTAAGTCCCCACACATGCCAATCAAGTGCTCTGCCACTGAAGCTATATTCCCAATCCCATAGTCTGATTTCTGGCATGTCACTCATAAAATCTCATTCAAAAATTCAGACCTCTTTCCTCCATTCATATGCGTCATATCAAACACAGTGCTGTTCTCGCTTTATCTGTATCTACATCTATATATACTAACAAACACCTCTCTCTCTCATAAGTAAATCAAATATTTGAAGAAAATAAACAGATCACAGTAGTATTATTGCATTTTTTTATTTGACAGACTTGAGCCACAGGCTAGCAGTTATTGAATACTCTTATCAACCCCAAATCAGCAAGATTATTTTAACTGCAGGTTGATTCCTGTTTGTAAACAATAACTTTGGTGAGAACTTTAAGATATTTAGGATCTTCTATATATGTGGAAAATACATATTAGTGCATACTCTTATAAATAGATAAATCTATACTAACATGTAAAATATGTTTTTGCAGTGATTATATCCTACACATCATATCATAAAGTACATGAACAATTAAGATTGATATATCAGTTACATTATTTTCTTGGATGTGGACTGAATATATAATTTTTTGTTTTTAAATTATTTCTCAAATATATTGCAAAAACCATATCTTTAAGTGAATGGCCCTACATGTGTTTTTTATGCATTTCTAGTATATATACCTACACTTAAAATTTCTGATGAGATTGGCTGGCATTTTGAGCAGTGGTAGCAAATTTCTTCCAAAATTTCACACTGTTTTTAGTTGTCGTTCAAATATGCAAGACAGCCTATTTCCCACATTGCATATCCAATTATATATTAATAACATTTCTTATTATTTTGTCCATTGATGGATAAAATAGTTCTAATACAATTAACTTTTCATTACTTATAAAGTATTTGAGTAATACATATTCTTAACAATGATTTGTGTTTATTTTAATGTGCTATAAAGCCATCTTGCTTATCTGCAATTAGTTTCCTTCTTTCACAATTTTTATGAGAATGTGTAATAATATATTTGGGGATTTCCTCTTTTTGACCTCATTTACTTCTATTATTTCATATAGTTTATTAATTTCCTGTTGCTTAAAAAACATGTTGTCAAGTCTTTTGAGAATTTTAAGAATGACATCAGTTTGAAAATTGCAAGATTCTATTTTGTTTTAAGACTTAACTATTTTTATCATATTGCATTTGTGATTTATTTCCATGTATTATTGGAAAATTTCAAATAGTTTCACATGAAAATGACAACATGGACCAATAATTCCATTATTGTTGACTGAATTCATACTTCTCCATCATGTACAAGTTTCTGCTTTATCATCTGAAACATTTTTGCATACTGTGATATGTCTTTCAAAATTTGTTCACTGTTTTATCTCTGTTGTAACTGGGAACTTTTTTAAAATTTTTATTTATTCAATTGTGCATGTGTGCACGTGTGTGTGTGTGTGTGTGTGTGTGTGTGTGTAGAACCACGGGCGAATTCGGGAACCACCATGGACCGCCTCCACATCCTCCTCATTTACTCTGCCCGGGGATTCACAGGCTTTGCCCTAGCAGGACCAGAAACACAGGCTGTCTCTGCTTCCACCTGGCGTCTATACGTGGGGTCTAGGATTCGAACTCAGGACCTTTCACCTGCAAGGCAGAGGCTTAACCCCTGAGCCACCTCTCCAGCCCCCATGGGAGCTTTTATAGTATGTCTAAAGAAAAATGTTTAGCCAGAGGCAACACTGTGTCTAGAACCTCATTTTTGTACTGAGTAGACCTTCTCCAACCTCACTTCTAATTTTGCCAATGCCATTCTTGTCAGAGATTGTTTTTCCTCACTTTATCTAATGTAGTTTATTTGGTTTGCTCTTAACTAATAATTTCTCTACTATTCCTGCTTGTCTAAATGAGACATTTGATTTATGTCAGATAACTTTCCATATATTTAACACAATTTTTTATTAAGGGTGTATCTAAATTTTGAATTATAAAGCAGACATCACACATCACATTGAACTCATCCCTTCACTTTTATTTCTGCATTGTTCTCTTGCTTTGCAAAAGTAATCAGCATTCTGTTCTCTGTGTAAGTGGACTGCTATGCCACTCTCCCTGGTTGTATTTATGGAGTGACAACTTCTCAGGACATCAGCCATGAAAGGAAGAGAATCATGAAAAGTGCCTAATTTACCTGATTGAGTTGAGGATTACTTTTCTTTGAGAGAAGTTGAAGATTCCAGTAAATTATCCAAAATAGAAACTTGAGTAAGCCTTGTAAGGCAGTATGCTGTATCAATCATTATTTTGGGGAGGTCTTCAGTTCACAAGCAAGAGACAGATGCATGGTTATTTAGTGTACCCGGCTTGTCAAGACTTGTCCATTTGTCTCCCTCCTGCTTAACATCAGCAACTTTAAATAATCTTGAACATTAATGCAGGTGATGTTGGGGCCCACAAGATGCCACAATTCCGAACACCTTAGGATAAAACTCAAATTTATTATTCTGTTTTTCTGATCAGTGGTTACTTGGGTTCTCATGGAAGATTAGATTTGTTCAACTTGTGTTTCCCAGGGGGATAGGCCATTGACCCACTGGCACTCCCCAGGTCTGTTCTGTGAAATTTCCTTGTTCAATTTTCCATTTTAGGTGTAATCTTATTCCTTTACCAAGTTTCTTTTTCCCTTAAAACTCATTAGCCTTGCTTCCATGACTGAATTCTGACAGATGAGAACATGTTCAAAGTGAACTAATGTCTATTGGAGAAATCCTAGAAAACATTTGGGAGTGAACCAAAAAGAAAATATCTTGAACATGATAGGGTTGCACATAGTTTATAGCAAAAACAAAATGATTTTCTTTACTTCTGAGGATCTAATCATGTCTTTTTACCAAGAAGAAACAGCCTACCAACAGCATTTATGAAGCAGAAAATAGAATATCAGAACTAGAAGACAAGATTACAGAACTGTATTGTTCAATTAAAGAGACTGGAAAACAAAAATATGCTTGAGAGGAATATTCAAGAACTATGCGACACATTGAAGAAGTCAAACCTGGGCATTCATGGAATCCCCGAGCAAGAAACCTTAGAAACCACAACAGACGATTTTCTCACACTATCATAAATGAAAATTTTCTACATCTAATGTATGAGATCCATATCCAAGTACAAGAGACATTTGGCACACCGATCACATATGACTAATAGAAACTTACCACAGCAAATAATAGTCAAAACATTGCAGATACAAGACAGAGAGAAAATTTAGATTAGAGTTTTAATAAGATGCTATTGACAGCAATAGAAGACACCTGAAATTATACTTTATAAATATACAGTGAGTACAGTTACAGTGATCGTAAATTGTATGACCATTTCAATCATCCAACTCACATCTTTAATGAACTACTACTGTTAACCAAGTGACAGAAGATAGGTAAAATCTACTACCTTCAGCATGGAAGTGTTGCTATCTCTTTTTATCTCATTTATGGCTGGTGCTCCTGATGATCAATATGAATTGATTTTTAAGGCTGCTCTGTTTCACCTCCCAGGTATAATGACCATACTAGAGAATATGGTCTGACTTCAAAAGCATTCTGGTCTCAGAGAATGTTCATCATCTATAGGATCAAGACATAGCTAAAAAAAGCAAATGTAATTTCTCCCATTCCTTTGCATCTAAAACATGAATGTGCCTAACACATTTCACTTATGCAATATATAGCAGTTCTCAAGTAAGAATTATGAATCTACTTTTGACTTAGCAATTTACTAGCACTATGAATGGCACATCATGACTGCTCTCTTGCAAGAAGTTTGTTTTAATGGTGTTTGGACTTTTTCAACACATAGAAATATTTTCTTTGGTTAGAGATCACTAAGGTCCTATTTTGGTTTTTTACTCATTTCTAGAGAATACATTCATCTGGATGTATAACTTCTGCTTGAGATGAGAAACATACTTCTAAGGAGCAGTTTTCATTGTCATTGACTCTGGAAGTGCTCCAATTTCCTGAGCTCCCACAGTGGCTTCTTAGGAAATTGGCTTCCAAACATCTCTTAGTTCCCCTATTAAATGACTGCTCTAAATAGCTTTGCAAGTGAAAAACAGGATTTGACCTTTATTATTGCAAAGAATTAGGTATTCATATAACCTAGAAATTTTTCTCATTCATTCACTTTGTCTCACTTCTTCCTTGGAGATGTGATTGGTCTGCTTATACGAGACAATTTTTAATCACTGATTCCATCTTAAAGAAAGAACATTAAGATATCCATTCCAAACCAATGGGTAAGAATTCAGTTTCATTTTGTAGACACAAAGATTTTGGTTATAATAAAACCTTATTTTTACTTCTGCTTTATTGCATTGCACCAATTACCACAGATGAATAAATTGGAATTCATCAAGGAAAAAAACGAAATTCATGGTGCATGAATTTTATATCATGTACTTTAAATGAGGGGAAATAAATAGAGAAATGTATGGTTAGCATCTTTTAAACATTGACTGCATTATAAATTTGTTGTAATTTGTAATTAAATATAATTTAATACATTACAAAAATTATGATCATGTTATATTCATGCATCATTCTATATTTCACAATCTTGTTATTGACATTGAAAGATGATAGAAAGATGACTCGAAATGTTCTTTCTTTTGTTAGTTTTTAAAATACAGAAGTTGTGAATGCTACAATGTCAAATAACGAAATGGGAACACCATGAAAATCTTCCTCTTGAAGATAATCTGAATGATTTCTTTAAAAATCTGTCCTTGATTCATTTAAAAATAGCCATTTCTTCATGCAAAATTACTGTTCAAAACAATCAATTATAAAGAAATCAACACTGACTCAAAAGAGTATATGATTGTGACTATAGCAATTGTAGATGGTAGACATAATTGAAGTGAAAAACATATTTTATTTTACAAATTTAACATATACGAAAATCATTGTGGGTTAATATGTATGGATTTTTAAAGCATAACAGATATACATAGAAATGTGTACTAATTTCTTTATGGAACTTCATTTATGAAAGATTCCCTCTCATCAATTAGAAATGTGGTTTGAGGGTTGGAGAGATGGCCTCTCAAGCAGAAGGTTCTGAATTTGGAACTCAAGTCCAATGCAAAAACTCCAGGTGATAATGGCAGTGGCCTGCACTTCCAGTTCTGATGGGTGGAGCCTGGGAAATCTCAGAGTGAAGCAAGAAGGAGATAGAAGAAATCCAGGATGATTCACAAAGTCACCCTTGGCCCTCCACAGGAACACATAGTGTCCTCCCCTCCACATACACACAAAGTAAATAAATAAACAAAATAGTAAAAAAAAGAATTGTGGTTTGGTTCAGGGCTTTTTTTTCCTGCAAGGATAGTGACTGCACTATCAGTACAATTTTCAGAGTGAATGACTTTTCTATTTTGACATGAAGCATATATGAACATTATTTGGTTATCATGGCCAACACTAAATCCTCTATAGATCACTTTGCATAAAAAAAGAGAAATTCATGTCAACGAATGTTGAAAAGTGACAGAAAGTCAAGCTATCTTACATATCTTTAAACTTGTGGGGTTTCCCTACCATAATTCATGGCAGTAGAAAACTTTACTCTCATTAATAAGCTAAGTGAGCTCTTCCCATACTGCCTCCTCTTAACTGGATCCGAGTCTCATCTTCCTGAAGGAATCCCTGACTCATTTCTTAGAATCTGAAGAATGTTATATAAAACTTTGGTTCTGGAAATTTTAATTAATCACAGTACAAGTAATAATCAATTGGACTAAAATCCAGTAAGTTATATATGCCATGCTCTCTCTATTAAACTCATCATAAGACACAATGCATAAAGTGTATTATGTACCTTGATGGAGCAATTTCCTGCCAGTTGAATTAAAGATCAGTAAGAGAAATTTGTCCTGAGGCCCAAGTCCCAGGAAAGTAACTTACTCTGAACAGAAGTTCTGCTATATAAACAGTATAGATTGTGAGCATCCCCTCTTCATTTGGGCTTAAGGAAGCTTTATGTCCTGAGTGGCTGTATGTAGTGTTATAGTTAGCATATTAAGTCAGACATCTTTTATGTTTTCCAAATATTTATATTTCATCATTCATCATTTATACTTTGAGAATATTGTAAATGTCAATAATTGAACTAATTCATGAATTTTTCTTTTCTCAAAAATTTGAGCTTGGGACTGGAGAGGTGGCTCAGGGGTTAAGCCTCTGCCTTGCAGGCGGAAGGTCCTGAGTTCGGATCCTAAACCCCATATATAGATGCCAGGCAGAAGCGGGGGCGGCCTGCGTTTCTGGGGCAGAGTAAACAAGGCGGTCCGTGGTGGTTCCCGAGTTTGTCCGTGGTTTTACACGCACATATATGCATACACGCACACACACACATACACGCACACACACACATACACGTGCACAATTGAATAAATAATAAAAAAAATTGAGCTTGCCTCTGTTGATGATTTTTAGTTCTGAATGTATTTCTAGCATTCGTGCTTTCATTATTTGTGAAACTGGTAGGATACACCACGAAATGTACACTTTTGAGAGGAGAGTTACAAAGTTCCCTGACTCAGCTTTTATCTCATAGATCCAAGAAAACCGTTTGCCTCAAATGCTTAACAATCTAGCAAGCTGTATTTACCTAGCAATTTTCAATTAGTTATTTAATGAGAACAAAGATCTAAAATTGAATGAATACCATTCAAATAAGCTAATTAATTGAAATTAAGTCAATATACTTTCTAATCAACAAAATTCATATCCATTTTTACTGATATCCTTTTAAATACACTGCATAATCTTTTTCCACAAATACATTATTTTGAATACCATTCAATGCTGTTATTATGTGACACTTTTCTCAGGAGGTGTTACACTAACATATACTCAATCCAGATGAAAATTCAGTGACAAACCAAAATATCAATGACACAGAAATTTAATGTGGAAAACCAATAAATTTATTGCGGATACTTACAGCATGACTGGAGAAGGTTACTTACAGGAGCAAGGCTGTCTTGAAGTCAGTTAAAATCCCACCTAAGTCAGGGTGAGATTCATGGAAGCTGCAACACTGCAGTTTGTCTGCATCTTGCTTTCAACTTTATTAATTAGAGCCTCTTTGCCTGATTGTGTAACAGGCCTGGAAGCCTCTTCCTTCCAGCAGTCGCTGAATGTTCTTTTTTGTGGGGCGCTCCTTCTCCCCTAGTATATTGTTTGTTTCAGGAACTTCCTGAAAATTAATGAGCTATTTACACTTTAACTTTCAAGAACCTGTCTCCAGAAGATTGTTTCAAATTGTTATACAAGATTTTCCTTCAATGGCAGAGGTAAAGTTTAAGAAGGCATCATGTTAAATGTCACACAACGGAAACATTTTAAACAAAATCAAATTTGAGGGAATACTACCGCATACATGGTTAGCAAAAAGTACTCCTAGAAGCCAATAGACATTTAAAAAAATGCCATTACCAGGTATCAGATATTTTCTTGTCAGGGTTGGAGATCAAGTTCCCAGAAGCCTCCCAAACAATATAGGCTCTTCTCATTTATTCTTGGTTGCTCACCGAACTACATCCAAAGAGTTTATTGTAAAGACAGTTTAGTTACAAAACATAGATAAATCAAGTGGCAATAGATTTATAAAATTCCTTGATGCCTATGTTTTAAATTATTGAAAGGTGCTAAAAGCCTGATGATAAGAAAAAGGCATCAATAATCTTACCCAGAAATGAATCTTACAAACCACAATGGCATCCTATCTGGCAAATGTGTCCACCTCTACAATAGCAATTTGACTGGTGTTTGGAAAACCATTTTTAAGAAGGCATTTCATACCATGTGCTCTTCAAATCATGCCTGCTGAGTCATTGGCCATATGAAGAAATTTAGCTAAAATGATACAGCATCTAACTTTCTTCTAAAATATCTATATGTTTATCCATTGAGAAATGCTACTTTAAAGCTTAAACAACCTATGAACAGTCAGGCAGGAATGGGGAGAGCTTCATGAAGTCCTTTTCCTTCTTATTAAAGTAGAGGCTACTAAAAGATTAAAGAAGGGAAGTCATGCCTTCAGTTGTGTATCAAGTCATGAGGCCAATAGGCTTCTACAGATTGTTCCATAAACATGATCACACAGAGCATCAGAAAAATTCATTGAGTCATAAAATAAAGCAAAAAGACATGAGTATAAGAAAGGGTCTAATAAACAATATTTTGATAGGGGAGTTAAGAAATCTAAGAGAAGTCAGAGTGCTGGTGAGTATAATCAGAGTGTCTATCTATCCAGGTAAAAAATTGTCAAAAAAATAAACTTTAAGTAATAAAAATAATTACTTTTATGAGCCATTTCAGAATCAGTAAAGAAAATGGAAGAATTCTTTTCTTTCATCTATATACCCATTCTCTCATTGGATCAGATAATCAGAACCAATAAATCCTTATCATATGTCCACTTCCATAGTGATACTATCAGAAATTTATTAATTTTACATCAATGGATTCTATTTAGCCTACATAAACATGTGATATTTTATATTAGATCAGTGGAGATAATTTTGCTAATTTCAGTCACCTAATCCAGAAACCTTACTTTATGATTATTATGACTTAAAGATGATATTGAATGCTGTCAAGATTTAAAGTACTCAAGTGAAGTACAATAAACAAAAATAAATGTATGACTTGATAGTATTAATTATAATACAAAGACACAAGAAATATATTCATGATTATTAAGCAATTCATCCAATATAAAACATAAAACTATGCCCATGAAAATTGTACAAAATAGAAAAAGGTTTTATTGATACATATCCTTATTATAAAGTATCAAAATGGAATATCATTCTCAGAACTGAGTAGAAGCCATGGAAAACAGTACTATTAATGAAATTACAGTAAAAGTCTGCTATTATTATATTAATTCCTACTTGCTTTTAATAAATGAGAACATGATAGACTGACAGGCTTGAAATTCCTGCATATCCTGCCCTTAGTAACTCTGTCTTCTCCTTTATCTAGAAGCTCTCTCCACTAGATTCACCATAGCACCAAGCTAGCCTTTGCAATAAATTTACTGCACCAGCCAGTTGGCTTGAAGCTGATATGGTAGGCTTTCACATCAGAAATTCTTCTGCTCCCTTCCTTATCTCAGGATCACTTTCAGGTAGATCTGCTATATGTGACCAATTGGCTTGGATTTGGCAAGATGATCCCTTGCAGCTAAATCACTTTTAATCCTCTGCTCCAGAAACCATTTCTAGTGTACCTATCAACTTAGTCTTGCCTTATGGAAACCCCTGAAAGAAATCCTTCAACCCCATTTCTACCATGGAGTCTCCAGCTAATAAGCCACATGTTGTCTAGTCCATCACAGATAAAGTAAGGAAGCCACTCTATCCCAGACTGCCTCTGTCCCCTCTAGACTTCTTCAAAATGGACTTCCTGCTGCCTACTACCAGACTCTGACTTCTGAGGCTGACAGAAGACATGAATTCAACCTATATCCAGATACTCAAGTTTTGCTAGAAAAACACAAAAAATATGAAAAAGCAATAAAATACACTACTACCCTATCACTAATCCATAGAGACTGCAGCATACATGAAATTCAAGATATGTACTTCAAAGAAACAATTATAAACAAATTCAGAGTCAAAAAATGTAAAATTATAGGAATAAGGTAATTGAAGTCTAATAAAACACAACGCAATGAAGTAAACAAGAAAATTCAAATGCAAAAATATAATTTATTAAGGAGATAAAATAACAGAAAGAAACCAAACTGAAATGGAGTTGGAAATGAAAAATTCAAATAAACAAAAATCAATGGAAAGTGGAAAGTATCATCAACTTCATGTGGAAGATAGGTTATGAAGATCTGATCATAAGAAAAACAATGGAAACCACAAATTTCCTGTGACATATTAGAATTAAAACACCAAGAAAATATACAGAATAAAAATTTTGAAAGCTGGGCTGGAGAGGTGGCTCAGGGGTTAAGCCTCTGCCTTGCAGGCAGAGAGTCCTGAGTTCGGATCCCAGATCCCACGTATAGACACCGGGCGGAAGCGGGGGCAGCCTGTGCTTCTGGTCTTGGTTGGGCGAAGCCTGTGAATCCCAGGGCCGAGTAAACAAGGAGGAAGTGAGGCGGTCCATGGTAGTTCCCGAATTCACCTGTGGTTCTACACACACACACACACACACACACACACACATACACGTGCACACACGCACAATTAAATAAAAATAATAAAAAAATTAAAAAATTTGAAAGCTGGAAGAAGGAAAAACAAAGATGCTTATGAAAACAGGCCTGTTAAAATAACAGCTAATTACTAATTGAAGTTAATAAAGCAAATAAGTCTTCGAAGGATATCGTCAAGTCCTGGAAGATCACTAGTTCAAGCAAAGAATATTATGTACAGGAAAACTATCTTTTGTAGCTAAAACATAAGTGAATATTTTCTATGATTAAAAGTAATCTAAGGGAATATAGTCCCACTATGGTAGATTAACAGAACGAAAGGAATACTTTGTCCTGAGGAGAAGGATAAGCACAATCAAGGCATTATAGGCTAAAAGTAAACACAGTTAAGAGAAAGATGCTAGAGAAAATACCACAAGATCATCAAAATGACAGAAAACATTACTTTCAATAATAACACTGAATATGAATGATGCCAACTCCCTAATAAAACAACAGAGTAGCACATTAGAAAAAAAAAAGATCCATACTCTTTTGGCTGCTGCCCAAAGACTCCCCTCACTATGAAGCATAGATATTTCCTTAGGATAAAGTACAAAAAAGGTATCACAAGAAAGTTGAATTAAATTTCAAACCAAAACTAGCCAGAAGAGATAAAAAGATCACTTTATATACTCAGTAAGGAAACAACCCATCAAGAGGAAATAACAATTCTAAACTTACACGAAACAAATGAAAGTGCATCCGATTTCCTAGAGTGAACACTGTTCGATGCAAAGCCACAAACTAATCCAATTCAATAATTGTGAAAGACTTCATAACCACACACTCACCAATAGGAAGATCATCTTATAGATGACAAAGAGAAACTTATTGTTAAATGACATCATAAATGAAATAGAAACACTGAACATCTAAATTACATCAAAATCTTAAGAGTACATTGTTCTCAGAAGTACTTGGATCCTTCTGAAAAATAGACGTATTTCGCAATACAAAACAAAACAACCTTTGAAATCTAAGAATTGAAATGTCCTGCAATCTATCTGATCACAATGAAATAAAGCTAGATGCTAACAGTAAGAGACATAGAACAATGCTGAATGGATTGATGAAATAATAAAAACAATCTTAGAATTTAATGAAAATGAAAATGCAACATACAAAATTCCATGGGACATGTGAAAGCAATCCTAAAGAGGAAATTCAAAGCCATAAGAGCACACAATAAAAAATTTATGACATCACAAGTAATTTAATGTTATGCATTAAGGCCTTAGAAATAAAAGAATTACACAAATCCAAAAGTATCAGACAGGAAGAAATAGGATAGTCTGGAAATTAAAAAAATAGAAATAAAAGAAATCAGCACAATGAATCAATGAAATTGTATTTGAAAGATATATAAGACTAACAACCCCTATTTTATTATATATATATTTATAATCTTTATTTGCCAATTTTTTATTATTAAATTTTTATTTCTTTTTACTATTTTTACCTAGTTACACAAACTCAATGTGTAGGTACCCTCCTTCCCCTCCTTTCCCTTCTCTTCCCCCCTCCTTTTCCCACTTCTGTCTCCCTATCCAGCTTTCTCTTTCTCTCCTTTCCTCCCTCCCTTTCCTCTCTTGCTGTTTCCCTCTGCTCCTTCCCACCCTCCAGAACATCAGCTTATATGGGTTGTGAAGTTCCCTCTGATTCTTCTACCCTAGTGAGGGTTCAGGACTCTGTGTCATAACTTAAGGCCCCTTCTTGGACTGCCCACTAATATGGGAATTCTGCTATATTTGTCTAACCCATTGCTCTAAGGATAGTATTGCCTGAAGCCATCTCCTCTGAGATCCTCAGTAGTCCATGCAGGCTTGTTGACATCTCAGTCATTGTTCAGGTTAGGTAAGGTCACATCACACTGCAGTGAAATCTTGGCTGCCTCAGCCCAGACTTCAATGGAGTATCATGCTCATTTGTGGTCTTCCTCGTCTTCAGGCTCTTAGACTCTTCCTGGCCCCTCTTCTGCAAGGTTCCTTGAGCTTTAGGATGGGGAGAGATATGGCTGGTTTTGCTCTAGCTGAAAATTGTAGTGTCTTTGTTATTCTAAGTTATGTTTGGTTATTGTTTTCAGTTTTGTGGTTCCTGCACTACATTTGGCTGCATCTTGTGTGGGTGTTGAGGTCTTCTCCTAACAAAAGATCAAAGGCTGTTTAAAGAAGGTCTTAATATAACAAGAATACAAGTTAGAGGGAAGAATAAGAGTAGGATATAGTAAAGAATGGGGTCAGTCTCCTGGCTGCCAGTTGGCAAGCAGCTAACTAACAGCCTCTATCCCCTCCATGACTGGGGAGATATGCCCAGATCTTCAAACCTGTCTATTCTCAAGTGAACAGAAAAGGAAGTGAGAGTGAGCTGTGTAAGATGTGTCACTACTTACACACCATTCTGGATCTTGGTCTAATTTCTTTGTGGAACCGTGCTCTTTTATGGTCTTTCTCTTGAGGTTTTCTTTCTCTTTCCCTCCAAGTTATAATACTTTGTGATTGTAATGATAGTTACAGATATTAACCTTTAAGTATGTAATTAAGAAGATCTGGAACTAGGATCCACTTATAAGGGAGAACATGCAGAGTCAAACTTTCTGTGCTTGGGATACTTGGTTCAGTATAATTTCTTCTAATTCTATCCATTTACTGTAAAATTTCATTAATTCAGCTTTTCATGGCTAAGTAATATTCCATTGTATAATTGTACCGCATTTTCATTATCCATTCATCAACTGTTGGGCCTTTGGGATGACTCTATGACTTTGCTATTGTAACAAGTGCTGCAATGAATGTGGATGTACTCTTGTAACTATAGTGAAATTATATAATTTTGGGGATTATTCCCAGTATTGGCACAGCAGGGTCATATGGCATTTCAATCCATAACATTTTTAGAAACTGACATAGTTATTTCCAGAGTGGTTGTGAGATGATATCTCAGGTAGTTTTGATTTGCATTTCTTTGATGATTAGGAACGTGGAACATTTTTTAATTTTGTTAGACATTTCAATATTGCCCCTGGAAAAGTTTAAAGCTTTGCCACACATTTTCTAATTGGACTATTTATCTTCTTGGTATTTAATTTTTAAAGTTCTTTGTGTGCTCTGGATTTAAGACGTCTATCAGATGTGTGGTTAGTGAAGATTTTCCCCCATTCTGTGTGTTGTCTTATTGCTTGGTTTACAATCTTTCTCACTGAAAAGATTGAATATTGATTCTAGTGCTTTGCTATTGGGATCCTTTTAGAGAATGTTGACCTAGCCCAATGGGCTCAAGTGAATTCCTTACTCTTTCCACTGTGGTTTTTATAGTCATGATCCATTTGGAGTTGATTTTTGTGCATGGTATTTATCCAGGTTCAATCTTCTGCATGTGGATATCCAGTTTTGCCAGCATCATTTGTTGAAGATGCTGTTCTTTCTTCCATTGAGTTCTTTTGGTCTTTTATGCTTCCATATGAATTTTGAGGCTGCTGGGCATGCAGGCATGGTCACAGAGACCATCAGGGAGGCACAGGCCCAATTACCTAGGGAAAAAAAGAAATTTCTCCTATTGTAACCCACATATATGCTGAGGCTTGAGGGACATATCACAGAGACTGAAGCCAACCCAGCAGTGAGGTGCAGGCCTGGTGATCCAGGATCAAAAAGCTGATAAACCTTTTCAGACAAATTATCAAAGTTTGGGGTAAAAAGGAAATGCAATAAATTTTATAAAAATTTACAAAATCATAAATATCTAGCTCAAAAACATGTATTCTACTACATTGGCAGTCCTAAAAGAAATGGATAAATTTCTAGATGCATGTGGTCAACCAAAATTAAAAATTTATAAAATGTTAATAAAATTAATTTATAAAAATAAATATTAAATTATATTAATTAAAATTAATTTATAAAAATTAATATTAAATTATATTAATTAAAATTAATTTATAAAAATAAATATTAAATTATATTAATTAAACTCAATTTATAAAATAAATATTAAATTATATTAATTAAAATTAATTTATAAAAATTAATATTAAATTATATTAATTAAACAGATGTATATTAATTGAATCCATAATGAATAATTGTCCAGCCAGTAGAATGAATGAACAAATACATTCACTGCCAAATTCTGCAAGTTCTTCAAAGAAGTAGTGATAACTCTCAAATTATTACACAAACTACTAAAAGAAAGAATGTTTTGAAACTTTTCATGAATCACTTTTTATCTGGAAACCTCAGACCAAAACCAGATAAATAATTAACAAAAATAAAATTTTAGACCGTCCTTCCTGATGAACATATATTTAATAATATATTAGCAAATTCTCAATAATATCCTAGAAAATAAAATTCAATATTACCTCAGCAAGTTCATCCATTATAATCAAGTTGCAGCAGCTTGATGTGAGAACGCAGTACTCCTAGCTACAAATGTGGCTAGACTGTATGTATGTCCATGTCCTTAGATGGCACTTATGTTAACTTTGTAAAGTTCAGAGACCACCATGGGACAAAGACCAGAAAGAATATGAGAACTACAGGTACACAAATGGTCTATGACATTGTTGCAGCAATAATGAACTCATAAGTACTATAGTTATTGATGCAGGGCTTACAGAGCATTGTCCCAGAAAACAGTAGGTTATGAGTGTGGGAGTAGCTCAAGGGGCCTGCCTATTTTACTGAATTACTTTTACTTACTAATGAATATGTGCTACCTAACAGCTTCTGGAAGCTGTTGTGAGAAAGTACCCAGTTTTGTGCCAATATAGAATACTAGGCCCATGATCACATGGATGTCCATAGTTAAATCCAGAGAAACAAAAATAAATTAATAAATAAATAGACATGAACAAGAGAAGAGGAAGATTTGAAAGGAAGGAGGATTTCTCACAGTGGAAGGGAGATAAAGGAAAGTGGGAATAGAGCAATCAAAATGTAGCATTTACGTATATGAAATTGTCAATGAAAAAATTATCTTTGAAAATAGAGTGTTTGATATCATGCTAAAAACATTTGGATATTAAAAATTTAGATACTAGTGAACAATTTAGATATTAAAAATACTAAAATAGATTTTCCTTTTTAAATATGATCGTCCATTTCATAATAATGTGCAAAGAGATACAGTCTAAGAAAGAAAGAAATTTTCAAAAGAACAAAATTATTTTTGACAATGCCAATAGTACTCTTCAGATTTAGTAAGAGAACAAAATTCTAAGTGTGCTACATAAACTTCCTTATAATTAACTGAAGGAATCAATCATATTATAAGTAACTACAATGAATCATGAAATTGTGATAGGAATATTTTTGAACAGCACCATTCCATTTTAACAGAGAGAGAAAAATATGGTAGCTTCAAGACAGTACAAGAAAGCATTCACTATGTTTTCCAACTGACTTTATGTAGGTTGATCATTAATATTTAAGGAATCTAACACCTGTGTATTTTTTTAATTTTTTTATTATTATTTATTCAACTGTGCACATGTGCGTACACGTGTGTGTCTGTGTGTGTGTCTGTGTGTGTGTGTGTGTCTGTGTATGTGTAGAACCACGGACGAACTCACGAACCACCATGGACGCTTCCACCTCCTTCTGCCCCGGGATTCACAGGCTCGGCCCTACCAGGACCAGAAGCGCAGGCCGCCCCCGCTTCCGCCTGGCATCTATACGTGGGATCTGGGATCTGAACTCAGGACCTTCCGCCTGCAAGGCGGAGGCTTAACCCCTGAGCCACCTCTCCAGCCCCCACCTATGTATTTTTTATACTTGCAAATATGACATCTTACAAAGGAATACTCAGGAAAAAATGATTGTGCATGCACGAGTGTGTGTACATGTGTGTAAACATGTATATTCAACTTTGCATATGTGCATAAGCATGTGTGTGCCTGTGTGTACATGTATATACGTGTGTGTGTGTGTGTGTGTGTGTGTGTGTGTGTGTGTGAGAAAGAGAGAGAGAGACAAAGAGAGAGACGGAGAGAGAGATGAGCTGGCAATCCAACACAGAGTTTTGTTGCGGGGCTTGCATTCTACCTCTCACTTGACACCCTTGGTTTTGGAAAGATACGTTGAAACTTAGTCTTCTTTATTTTTTCTTATATGGAGAAATGAAAAGACCCAGAGGTAATCACTGTGTGGTAACACATATCTGAATATTTTACCTTTTTTGTAATAATGATGACAGTGTTGGTTTGAATGCCAAATTAGATTTTATTCACTGAAATAATGAAGGCATCTATAATAAGCAAAGGAGAACCTTAATTTGATCTAACTGTACTACAGGAAAATTACTATATATTTTCTAGTGGAATCTAACCACAATTGAGGCTCTTTGTGTTAAAACTCCTTGTTTTACATTCTGGGATTCTTTGTGTGGAAAACTGCCTCTCTCCTTTAGAAAAGAATTCCGTAGCTTTTGAATAATCCTGGACTGCTGAAGAAACTCACTTCCTGTGTAAGTATTTCCTGACCTCTTTCACATAAATTCTTTCTTGTGGTTAAGGATATGGCCTCTGCCTATATCTAATAATAGAAAATAAGGATATTTCTGCTGTTACCATTAAGTTAAATTTAAAAAGTATTAGAGAAAATCTTTTTTTATTGCTTCAGTAAAATTATTTTATTTACTTATTAATTCATTGCATATATGCACACACATATAAACATGAAAACGGGAAAAGAAAAATTTAAATCAAAAGCATGTTTGACCCCACCCCAAGTGCTGTGGCATAACTGACCTGAGTGGCGCTTAAGGATTCATATTTGTTTTTAGAATGTTGGATCTCAACATGCAGCCAGATAGAAACTACTAGCAATATTGGTGGGTTAGTTCAATATGACCACGATCAAATTCCTCTCAGCTAGTTTATATGCCTGGAGAGGTCTCTTTATCTGCCTATAGCTGTTAAATGCTACATAAACTGCTGACCAGGCCTCTTTAAAACTCATGCTACAACCTGAGATGCTCAGGGCCTTTTATCGACCCTTCCAAGACCATGGGACAAGCGCCCTTCCTCTGGCTTCTTCTGCCTGACTCCTTCCCCGGCTCCTGGCTGCAGCCCTCTAGTCCCTGGGTTGGTCTTCTCTGTCCAGTGGATGTTCTCATACTCACATCTTAACAGAATGTTCTCAACTATCCATGTCCTTACTGCAACAATCTCCCACGGCACCCAAAAGTGTACAGCCCGAGTCCTGTGGCCTAGGAAGTCAGCCGGCTCTCTTATTACTGTCACACTTAAGGACTGTAGGCAGAAGTGCTCACTAGTAACTGGCCCACAGGCTTCATGCTCTAGGACATTTGCGATGGCTGCTGAGCCCTCATCAGGAAGCCTGAATTGCTTCAGACTTCAGCCTGGCTGATGCCCCAAGGAGTTTTGGATTTAGGGACGGTTCAGATTCTCAGCTTGCAATTTTAACTTCCCGGATCTTTTTTCCAGGTGGGGATTTACCTTGTCTTCTCTGGATTCGGGAGTACTGCAGCGTTGCACTGAATGTTCTTTTGGCTTCCCCTGTCACACCTGTCAAGGGGGTGCTAAGAGCCCCTGCAGTCCTGTCACAGGCCATGTCAACCATTTGGTATTACACACATTCCTGCCTTGTGGGGTCAGCACCTCCACCCAGGCTGCCTGCAAGTTTGGGGACCTTCCTCCTGCACTTCCTCCCCCAATACTAAAAAAGTATTAGAGAAAATCTAAGATTGATAGCAAATTCCTTTTAACAAAAAGTCCATAGCCTTCCTTTTTGTTAATTCTTAATGATATAATAAGTCTAACCAATTTTATTACACTGAAATTAATGACCACTATTTAGACATCTTCTTTACCCCATCTCCAAGAGGGACCATTTGTCTCATTTCCCAGGAAATATTAAAAATTTTTATTGGCAAAAAACTAATAAATGATCCATGTACCTTGGCAACATTACTCTTCTTGATTCACATCAATGTCTGATATTCCCATGATATTATGTCATATTTATATTTTATATGAGACTATAAATTACATTTTATCTTGTCCCTTTTAGTCCAAAAAATGTAGAGAATAGCTGTAGAACCTGAAGAAGCCCAATAATATTTTGTGTTCATCATACCTTCATATGCATGTACACCACTCCCTAAAAAGTATACCTAAAAACCCCAAACATGTACCTGCATATAAACTTCTCTCTAGACAAAGAAACAGGTTTTACCTTCTTTTAGTCAATGCAATCGGTTTCTATTCCTTTAGATACCATCAAACATCAACAGGTGCTATTTGAATGTTTTCCCAAGACATCTTGATATAAAAAGATCTATGTGCCCTTATTTTTGGTGTAAATGTAGTTGGTCAAAGTGTATCTTCCAAGTAAACTTTTAGGGAAAGTTCCCTATTTACTACCATAAGTCAATTCATAACTGGATGTGTTAAAATCATATGGATTGTGAGAATATACATGTGCTGTATGAAAAAAGTATGACCTAGTCAGTCAATCAATAAAGATATAAAATGACCAAAATTATATCCATTAGTAATGAAACCTTCACGCCTAGACAACCATAATAAGAAGTTACAATGCAGAGTACTAGCCACTTAGCAAGAAGCACTCAACATAAAAGCCCTTTTCTGCAATAGAAGGTGTCTATTACTAAAAAGTACAACTTGACAAAAAGCAGAAATTAAGTGTCAGCTAACTGCCTGTTTCTAAACAGAACATATAAGCCTCCCCCATCCACACAACCAGAATCAGGAAACATTGTGGAAGAGAGAGCAGCAAGGTTGTAAGAGGCTGAAGAAGGAAGACAGTGAACTAGGTATTATTTCCTGAACATGACATGTTACCTTATACAAGATTTTGTGGCAGTTATGTATACTTACAGAAGAATTGCACAGGAACTATCTTATCAACATCTCATCATAGGATCAGAAAGAGCTCAAGAAGCACCATACCTCTCTTAGGAAGTATTGAGGACTAATGCTGATGGGGAAATAAAGGAGGATGCCGTTCTCAATGGTATATCCAGTAATCCAGAATGCCTGCCGAAGCACACAAGCAAAAGGATTTGAAAATAAGAGAGTCTGGCAAGGGAGATGAATGGTTATAAGGGGAAAAGGAAAGGGGATGGGATTTGAAAATAAGGGTAGAAAATATTGTAAGTATCAAATATGCATGTATGTAGCATTAAATAAAAAATAAACTACACCCACACACACAAACACACACAGAAGAGGAAGCCACAAACAAACAGCACTATTGGGCTTATTTGGTCATATGGCCTGTTGCTCTCTTGCAGTGCATTTTGATTTTTCAATAATCTTGTTTAGAAAAAGTGATAAGTGAGATTTTTGCTACTTTTAAAGTCTGCGTAATATTTCTTTTCATTTTTGAATAAAAAATAAAGGACTTGGAAACACTTAGCTCAGACTGCAAATACCTGAAAGAAGGATACTTAAGATTAAGGCCAAGTTCATGTCTATAGCCAATACTCACTTGTGATTCAGACCCAATTAGGAGTTCAGAGCAATGACAAACATAGTATGAAGTTCCACTTTGAAATATTATACATATATCTCCAAAAGTATACGGTCAAATTTGTTCTAAGTGCTTTTTTTAATACAAGCATGGTGGATCATGCATATAAGCTATACATTCACTTTGTAGGCTGAAGTATGGGATCACTTCAAGTTTGAGACCATTCTGAGTTTCACAAGTGATTTCCAAGAAATCCTGGTTTACAGAGTGGACAATTATGTTAAAAAATAAATATAAAGACATAAGAGCATAGACCCACAGAGGCACTAATCAAGGAGTAAGTCAGAGAGGATACAGAGCCCCACAGGTCAACAATGACACAGACTTTCTCTGAAGGTAAATCACAGCCAAGTTATGAGTGACAATGGGCTGTTGAACTCCTTGCTCTTGAAGCACACACAAGATTTTCACTGTGCTATAAGTTTACCTATACAAACTAGGAGAGAAAACACACAGTATTACTCTGAGTTAAAAAAAAAAGATTCTTATCTCCTACCAAGGATATGTGTATATGTGAGAGGGTATGTGAGTATGGTAGTCTGCCTACTTTTTTCTAGGTTCTTAAGGTTTTTGGTTAAAATTTTTTGCTTTGTTTTTTCCCTAATGTCTTAATAGGTTAGTTTCTCTTCGTTGGTTATTTTTCATATAAATACTAGCAATTTTGTACATTATTTGTTAAGTCACTATTTGACATCATATTAGAAGACAAGTTATTGGTGACTGTTACCTTTACACATTTATGAAAAATGTTCTTTCCTTTATTTCAGCATCCATAATAGTCTCCTGACCAGGTCTCATTCCTCTAGCTCATGTGCATTTCTTCTCACTCATCCTTTACGCCTTTATCTGCTTCCTACATTCTTTTTTCATATCATTAATTAAGTACTGATTACTTTTATTGCAGATAATCTGTAATCCACACTCTCTTCCTCAGTTTCCCAGCACAATGGTAGGTAACCTTCAAAAGGACAGAGTGTAAAATGAAAGAGCATCCTGCAGCTGTCCAGATTAGGACATTGTGTCCTAACAGATATAGAAAATACAGCACCTACTTTATATGCCCATCCAGTCAAACTCACAGTAAACAAAGCAACTAGACAATTAGAGTTGAAAATGGGAAGGAGGATTGTAATTAGAATATGTATTTATTCAATAAAATATGAAATAAATGAAAGAAACAAAGATTACCTGTTTGCATATTTTATCCATCTCTATTCAATCTGTCTTTTACCAAATCTTTCAACCTGCTTCTGTCTTCATCTTTAACCTCTACAGTTTTGTGTAGAACAGGATAAAGATAAAATTTGAAGTGTTAAAAATAAATAAATAAGTATAGGTCCTGCGAGCCCAAGTTTGGAGTGCTTAACTAAGTATTGAAGCAGACAAAGTGAGGGGCCTGTGAGCCCAAGCAAGTATGCAGTGAATAAATAAGAATGTGAATAACAGGATGGGCCTGCGTGCCACAAGTGCAGTGACGTGTGGTATGCTATTTGAAACACTGGTAGATGACCTGTGTGTATCTCCCCGTGTGGTATTGAATCTTGTGTGCAGTGTATTAATAAGCAATAAAGATGGTACTTAAGAAGCAGGCTTGGGCTGGAGAGGTGGCTCAGGGGTTAAGCCTCCACCTTGCAGGTAGAAGGTCCTGAGTTCGGATCCCAGATCCCACGTATAGACGCCAGGCGGAAGCGGGGGCGGCCTGCGCTTCTGGTCCTGGTAGGGTGGAGCCTGTGAATCCCGGGACAGAAAGAGGTGGAGGCGTCCATGGTGGTTCGCGAATTCGTCCGTGGTTCTGCACATACACAGACACACACACACACACACACAGACACGCACACGCGCGGACACATAAACACGCACATGCACACAGTTGAATAAATAATAATGATAATAAAAAAAAAAAAGAAAAGAGAAGCAGGCTTGTGCCACACCAACAGTCTGGTAGGAAGATGAGAACAACCCAACGCTCTGTCTCAGTAGGGTTCAGAATCCTTGGCTTCCTGGCTCCTACCCCACCATGCAGCCAGAGCTGCGAGCAGGGCCGAGGGACGAGGAGAACCTCCCCCTGTGCCCGGGCCCCGCCCCAGCTCCCCTCGGATAAATAGCTCCACCCCGAGGCCCCCATCCTCTCTTCCCCACTCCGCTCCCCCAGCCGGGACGCTTGCGGGGTCCAGCTGGGCCTCATCCGCGATCTAGGTAAGCTCTGTCCCTGCACACCCCCAGAACCTCAGGCGAAATAATTCAGTTTAGTGAAATTGAAAGATCTTAAGAGTTAAAACGACAATGCCAAAGTCAAAGTGCAAATCCATGAGAAGCAACACTCAAGTAAACAAATTTCCCACTGAATAAATTAATCCCATAATGTTAGACTCCAACCAGAACAAACCCACAGAAAATGGCCAAGAAACCCTGACCCAGGATAACGACTTTCAAAATATGATCATTACCATGTTCAATACTATGGAAGAGGAAATCTGGGAGGAATTACATAATCGAATCAATCGCTTTGAAGAGGAACACAGCAGACACTTGGAGGAGTTGAGAAAAACAGTGCAAGAAACAAAAACTGGCATAGAACAGTTAAAACAGACTCAAGCAGAGTTTAAAACTGAGCTACAAGACAAGTTATCTTCAACCCAGAACTCAACAGAGTCTTATCAACAAAACTAATGAAGCAGAAAACAGAATTTCAGATCTTGAAGATAAAGTGGGAGTACTCACCAGCTCAATGGAAGAGGTTGTTAAAGCCAAAAAGATACTTGAGAGAAATATCCAAGAGATATGGTACACCCTGAAGAAGCCTAACATGCGTATTCATGGAATACCAGAGCAAGAATCTCAAAATACCACCCCTGAGGAAATTTTTCAAACGATCATCAAGGAAAACTTTCCTCATCTAAAAAAAGAGAGGCCCATCCATATACAAGAGGCATTCCACACCCCAAACAGATACGACCAAAACAGAAGCACGACACGGCAAATAATAGTTAAAAACATTCCATATTCAAGATAAAGAACTGATGCTGAGAGCTTCAAGGGAGAAAAAACAAGTCACTTTTAAAGGTAATCCTATTAAAATAACAAATGACTTCTCAGTCAAAACAGTAAAAGCAAGAAGAGCTTGGAGAGACATACTTCAAGTATTGAATGAGCAAAAATGTCAACCCAGGCTGATTTACCCTGCAAAAGTATCCGTCATGATCGAGGGAGAAAGAAAAATCTTCCAGCACAAAGACAACTTTAAGGGATACATGTCCACCAAACCAGGCCTTCAAAAAATGTTAGAAATGATACTCGAGCGTGAAGAGAAAAAACAGGCATATCCAGGAGAACAGAAGGCAAGTATAACACCATTAACAGCACAGCAATATACTTATAAAAACTACTAAACATAATAAATGTCCGGAATTAAAAATAGTTTCTCCATTATAACACTAAATGTTAATGGAATTAATTCACTGATCAAGAGACACAGATTACAAACTTGGATTAAAAATCACAATCCATCAATCTGCTGCCTGCAGGAAACCCATCTCACCACAAAAGATAGGCACGCTCTAAAAATAAAAGGTTGGTCAACAATTCTACAAGAAAATGAAAGCAGAAAACAGGCAGGGGTAGCCATTATGCTATCAGACAAAGTGGACTTCAAACCAAAGAAAATTATAAGAGACACAAATGGATACTACATTTTAGTCACAGGTACAATTCACCAGAAGACTTCACAATACTGAACATATATGCACCCAATATGGGCCCCTCCACATTCATTAAGAAAACCCTACAGCGTCTAAAGCAAGAAATCAACCCCCAAACGATAATTCTTGGGGACTTCAACACCACCCTCTCAACATGGGATAGATCAACAGGTCAAAAGCTGAACAGAGACACTTTGGAACTTAATCAAACCCTTAAAGAAATGGACTTTACAGAACTCTATTGAACTTTCACCAACGTACCAAAGAATACACATTTTTCTCAGCAGGACATGGAACTTTCTCCAAAATAGATCATATATTGGGCCACAAACTAATCTACACATATACAAAAAAGTTGAAATTCTAACCTGTGCCCTATCAGACCACCCCGGACGGCCTAACGCTGGACATCCACAACACATTAAACAAGAGAAAATACACTAACTCCTGGAAACTTAACAATATGATGCTGAATGAGAACTGGATTCAGGAAGAAATTAAAAAGGAAATTCAAGATTTCCTGAAAGTGAATGATAATGAAAATACAACTTACCAAAATCTGTGGGACACAATGAAAGCTGTTCTAAGAGGTAAGTTCATAGCTCTTAATGCCTACATCAAAAAAAATGGAAACATCAGAAATAAACAACTTAACAATGAAGCTTAAAGCTTTAGAGAAACTAGAGCAATCTGATCCCAAAAGTAGTAGAAGAGAGGAGATTAGCAAAATAAGGGGAGAAATATCTGAAATCGAGATTAAGGAAATGATAGAAAAAATCAACCAGTCAAAAAGCTGGTTCTTTGAAAAAATCAATAAGATTGATACACATCTAGCTAAATTAACCAAAAGCAAGAGAGAGAAAACCCAAATTAACAAAATTAGAAATGAACATGGAGTTATCACTACTGATACCCAAGAAATCCAGAGAATTATAACATCATATCTCAAAAACTTATATTCTGTGAAGTTTGACAACACAAAAGAGATGGATGAATTTCTAAGAAACACAACTTACCTAAATTGAATCAGGAAGTTGTGAATTATTTAAATGGTCCTATAACATATAAGGAAATTGAGGAAGTAATCTTGAATCTTCCCACCAAAAAATGTCCTGGACCAGATGGATTCAGCACAGAGTTCTACCAGACATTTAAAGAGTTAATAACACCAATACTCCTTAAATTGTTCCATCAAATAGCAAAGGAAGGAACACTACCAAATTCCTTCTATGAAGCTAATATCGTTTTAATCCCAAAACCTAATAAAGACTCACGTAAAAAAGAAAACTATAGGCTGATCTCTCTGATGAACACAGACGCAAAGATTCTCAACAAAGTCTTAGCAAATCGGATTCAAAAACATATTAAAAATATTATTCACGGGGACCAAGTAGGCTTCATCCCCGGCACACAAGGTTGGTTCAACATACGCAAATCAATAAATGTAATTCATCATGTAATCCAGTCCAAAGTCTAAGACCACATGATACTCTCGATAGATGCAGAAAAAGCTTTTGACAAGATCCACAGCCTTTTATGATCAAAACGCTAGAGCCAATAGGAATGGAAGGAACCTTTATCAATATAATCAAAGCTGTATACAACAAACCCACAGCAAGGATTATGCTCAATGGGAAACAATTGGAAGCATTCCCACTTCGATCAGGAACTAGACAAGGCTGTCCACTCTCACCACTTCTATTCAATATTGTACTTGAAGTCTTAGCTGAAGCCATAAGACAAGAAAGGGACATAAGAGGGATTCAAATCGGCAAGGAAGAAGTCAAGCTATCCCGATTTGCAGATGACATGATCTTATACCTAAGGGATCCCAAAAACTCCACCAGGAAGCTCCTGGAACTAATTGAGAAGTTCAGCAGGGTAGCAGGATACAAAATAAATGTGAAAAAATCAGAGGTCTTCCTATATGCCCAGAATGAAAGAAGCGAAAAAGCTTTGAGAGAAACAATCCCATTTACTATAGCCCCTAAAAAAATGAAATACCTTGGTATAAACCTAACCAAGGAGGTAAAAGACCTTTACAATGAAAACTTTAAAACCCTACAGAAAGAAATTGCAGAAGACACCAGAAGGTGGAAAGACTTCCCATGTTCCTGGATTGGCAGAATCAACATCGTAAAAATGACCATCCTACCAAAGGCAATATACAAATTCAATGCTATACCAATTAAAATCCCAAAGCAATTCTTTAAAGAAGTTGACCAAACAATCTCAAAATTCATATAGAAACACAAAAGACCCAGGATAGCAAAGACAATCCTGAGTAGCAAAAACACTGCTGGAGGTATTACCATTCCGAACCTTAGTCTATATAAATCCATAGTTATAAAGACAGCCTGGTACTGGCTCCAAAATAGACACACAGATCAATGGATAAGGATTGAAGACCCAGATATAAGCTCACAAAATTACAGCCATTTGGTCTTTGACAAAGGGGCCCAAAGAATCCAATGGAAAAAGAATAGCATCTTCAACAAATGGTGCTGGCAAAACTGGATCTCCACATGCAGAAGATTAAAGCTGGACCCATACTTGTCACCATGTACAATACTTAATTCCAAATGGATCAAGGACCTTGATATAAGGCCAGAGATTATAAAAACCATAGTTGAAAGGATAGGGAACTCCCTCGAGCTGATTGGGCTAGGCCAACATTTCCTAAACAGACATCCAATGGCACAGTCACTGCTACCAACTCTCAACAGTTGGGATCTTCTGAAATTAAAGAGCTTCTGTTCAAATAAAGAGATTGTAACACGAGCTCAAAGGCAACCCACAGAATGGGAGAAAATCTTCACTAACCACATATCTGACAGAGCTCTACTGTCCAGAGTGCACAAATAACTTAGAAAACTAAACATCAAGGAAACCAATGGCCCAATTAAAAAATGGGCCCTCGAACTTAAAAGAAATTTTACCAGGGATGAAATTAAAATGTCTAACAAATATCTTAAAAAATGCTCCACTTCTTTAGCCATCAGGGAAATGCAAATCAAAACTTCCCTGAGATATCATCTCACCCCAGTCAGGATGCCAAAAATCCACAATACAAACAACAACAAATGCAGGAGAGGATGTGGAGAGAGGGGAACTCTGCTACATTGCTGGTGGGAATGCAGGCTCATACAGCCATTCTGGCCAGCTGTCTGGAGATTCTTAAAGAAATTAAAGATTGAAATGCCATATGACCCTGCGATTCCACTTTTGGGAATAAACCCCCATGCAGCAGATGTTTGCCTTGATAGCACAAGCACAACCATGTTCATAGCAGCACTGTTTACAATAGCAAAGTCATGAATCAGCCCAAATGTCCACAGTTGACAAATGGATAAGGAAAATGTGGTGCATTTATACAATGGAATACTACTCAGCCATCAAAAATGATCATTTAATGCAATTTGCCCGGAAATGGATGGAATTAGAAACAATTACATTGAGTAAAGTATCCCAGACCTAGAAAATTAAGCGCCATATGTACTCCCTAATAGGTGGGTCCTAATACCAAACCCACCCATCCCATCTTGAGACACTCAAAGATAAATCTCTGTAATACCTACAGTAATTGCAAGGATTATGAACAGGAGGGATGGTTTGGAGGGCCACACCAGAAACAAGGAGAGAAGTGGCCATGTTACAGTAGAGAAACTAGGCCTCCATCAAGGACTGCAAGAAAATAATGTGACACCTAGTTAAGTTCACAGACATTCGTTCCTGATTATTTCCAACTAAGGGGATATGAACTCACCAGAGGGGAGGGCATATAGTCTGGCAGATTAAAAAGTAACCATTTTGCAAATGAGTGATTGACTCCTCCCATTGCCAAATATCATATGACCCTGCTATTCCACTTTTGGGTATAAGTATTATATCTACCCTTGAATGTGCTCTTATAATAAGACTCCAGTTTAACAACTTTCTGTCTCTGGCCAGGGGATGACATACAGTGCCCATCACGATGGAGTGAAGGGCATTGCAGGAGCAACAAAACTGCAAAAGAAAATCAACAAACCACAATCCAGAACTTCAGAGACTCTATATCAACCACCTAGAACTAGGCCAGACTAATCTCTCCCCATCCTGAAGCTCAGGGACATTTGCAGAAGAGGGGGCGGTAAGAGTGTAAGAGCAAATGGATGGGAGGAGCAATGATTTGCAAGATACTCCACACAAGTTAGGGCCGAAGCAATCATAATTGGATTTTGCATGCCCTGCGCAATGTCCAACACACTATTGACCTCACAAAGTCTAGCATTTGCTAAAGACACCAAGATCCTTGGAGGCAAGGGATTGACAGCCACAGTAGTGTTCCTATGCTTAAGGGGAATACAGTAAATGGTTCAGGGAAATGCCACTGGGTCCTTGTATGTCATCGGAGAGGAGGTCCCAGAGGAGAATCAGGCATGCACAAGAAGGACTCTGGGAATTGGGGCGGGAGGCACGGGGGGATGGGAAGGGAGGGGTGAGGGAAGGGGGAGCAGGGGGTTCAGGGGGAGGAGGAGGGAGGGAGGGAACTGGTGTACCTATTAAGTTTGTATGAGCTGAAATAATAATAAAAATGTATTTAAAAATAAAAAAGAAAAATTTTTTAAAATTGAAAAATAAAAATAAAAATAAAATAAAATCACCTATAGTAATAAAAAAAAATAAAAAGAAAAAGAATCCTTGGCTTCCTATACCTACCAGGAGCTGAAGCCTGACTCGGCAAAGTCCTCTGAGGGCCATCCCAGATGGTGACCAGTGGAGTGTCCAGCAACCCTGGCTCTGACTTGCTCAGGAAACCCCGAGAAGGTGGCAGCCTCCACAGCCTCTTAGGTGTGATCCCAGAACCTTTTTCCATGGGAACCGTGGAACTGATTAGAGAGACTCTCTGTCTGTTTCTTGCTATCCAAGATACAGTGAAAGTGTATGGGTAGAAGCTGCTCGCCACAAGTATCCTCTTTGATTTACAATGCCCATTTCTACTTTGTATCTATCAGTCTAATTCTAATGACAATTTTTTCTCATATATATTCCTTTTAAGTTCATACTTTTATGTTATTATATTTTTTCCTAATCATACATGCTTAATAGGTACCCTGATAGGTACCCCAGTCCCCCTTGTACCCTCGTCCACTTGTCCCCTTCCTTTCGCCCCCCTTCCTTCCCTTTCTCCCAGTGCCCCATCCTTCCTCCCTCCCATTCCCTGGAACATCCTTTATGTCAAACTTCCTTCTGCATACTATACTCTAGAGAGGTGTAAGGACTCAGTGGCATTGCCCAGAGCCCTTTCTCGGGCTCCACTTTAGTATGGGAACATTATTATGACTGTTAATCCCTTGACTCTAAGGATCCTAGTGCCTGTGATCTATGCTAGACTTTGGGGGTCACTGACATGTCAGTCATTGTGCAGGTCATGCAAAGTTCAATTATGGCCACTGCGGCACTGACTTGTGTGGAGTATCTTGTATATCGTTGGTCCTCCCCATCTTTCGGCTCTTATAATCTTACTGCCCCTCTTCTGCAAATTTCCCTGAGCTTTAGGATGGGAGGAGATTTGGCAGGTCTGGTTCTAGTGATTAATGTAGGGTCTGTGATGTTCTAAATTATAGTTTGTAGTTGTTTTCATTTTTGCTGTTCCTGCACCACCCTTGGCTCCATCCTAATTGGTATTGGAGATCACCTCCTAACCAGCGATAAAAGGCTGTTTAAATGGAATCTTACTGTAAGAGAAGATTCAAAAGTAGATGGAACAGGAGGAAGAGACTGCAGTGAGGGGGTATCAGTCTCCCATTTGCAGGATGGCTACCATCTATCTGTCAGACTCTATACCCTTCCTGACTGGTAAGATCAAACCTCCTCATTCACAAGTGACCGGGAAGGAAAGTGAGTGAACTTAACCAGATGTCTCACTACTTACTTGCAATACTTGATGGTGGCCTATTTTCTCTATTGTAGCATGATCCCTTATCTCCTTATTTCTGGGGGGGCTCTCCTTCCCCTTCCCTCCTATTTATAATCTTTGCAATTACTGTAGGTATTACAGAGATTTATCTTTGAATATATCACTAACTGGGTTTGGTACTAGGATTCACCTATTAGGGAGTACATAATTTTTTGTGTCCTGGATACATTACTCAATATAATTTTTTTCTAATTCCATCCATTTCCCAACAAATTTCATTAATTCATCTTTTTTGATGGCTGAGTAGTATTCTATTATATAAGTGCACCACATTTTCCTTCTCCATTCGTCAACTGTTGGGCATTTGCGTTGATTCCATGACTTTGTGATTGTAAATAGTGCTGCTATGAACATGGTTGTGCTTGCGTCAGTGAGGTGGATTTTTGCTTTACAGGGGATTATTCCCAAAAGTGGAATAGTAGGGTCATATGGAATTTTAATCTTTAACTTTTTTAAAAAATGACCAGACTGACCGCCAGAGTGTTTGTATAAACCTGTATTCCCACCAGCAATGTAGGAAAGTTCTTTTCTTGCCACATCCTCTCCAGCATGGTGTTGTTTGTATTATGGATTTTTGCCATCCTGACAGGGTGAGGTGATATTGCAGGGAAGTTTTGATTTGCATTTACCTGATGTGGAGCATTTTTAAGATATTTGTTAGACATTTCAATTTTGTCCCTGGAAAAGTTTCTTTTGAGTTCCCAGGCCCATTTTTTAATTGAGCCTTTAATCTCATCGTGTTTAGTTTTTTAAGTTCTTTGTGTACTCTGGATAATAGACCTCTGTCAGATATGTGGTTAGTGAAGATTTTCTTCCATTCTGTGGGTTGCCTTTTTGCTTGGTTTACAATCTCTTTATCTGAACAGAAGCTCTTTAATTTCATAAGATCCCATTTATTGAATGTTGGTTCTAGTGACTGTGGTATTGTATTTCTGTTAGGAACTGTTGGCCTAGCCCAATCAGCTTGAGGGAGTTCTCTACCCTTTCAACTAAGGTTTTTGTAGTCTCTGACCTAATATTGAGATCCTTGATCCATTTGGAATTAATTTTTGTACATGGTGACAAGTATGGGTCCAGTTTTAAATCTTTTGCACGTGGACATCCACTTTTGCCCGCACCATTTGTTGAAGATGCTGTTCTTTTTCTACTGGATTTTTGGGCCCCTTTTTCAAAGATGAAATGGCTGTAAGTGTGTGGGCTTGTATCTGGGTTTTCAACCCTTATCCATTGATCTATATGTCTATTTTGGAGCCAACACCAGGCTGTTTTTATTACTATGGATTTATAGAATAGATTAAGGTTTGGTATAGTAATACCTCCAGCAGTGTTTTTGTTACTCAGGATTGTTTTTTCTATCTTGGGTCTTTTGTGCCTCATGAATTTTGAGATTGTTCAGTCAATTCCTTTAGAGAATTGCTTTGATATTTTCATTGTTATAGCATTGAATCTATATATTACTTTTGGTAGGATGGTCATTTTTATGATGTTGATTCTGCTAATCCAAGAGCATGGGAGGTCTTTCCACCTTCTCAAAATTCATGAGGCACAAAAGACCCAAGATAGAAAATTTTAAAGCCCTAAAGAAAGAAATTACAAAAGACACCAGAAGGTGAAAAGTCCTCACGTCATCTGCAAACAGAGTTAACGTGACTTCTTCCTTGCCGATTTGAATCCCTTTTATTGCCCTTTCTTGTCTTATGGCTCCAACTAAGACTTTAAGTACAATATTGTACAGAAGTGGCAAGATGGACAGCCTTGTGTAGTTCCTGATCAAAGCAGGGATGCTTCAAGTTTTTCCCCATTGAGTATAATTCTTGCTGTTGGCTATTTGTATATAGCTTTAATTGTGTTGATAAAGGTTCCTTCCATTCTAACTGTCTTTAGGGTTTTGATCATAAAAGGCTATTGGATCTTGTCAAAAGTTTTTTCTGCATCTATCGAGAGTATCATGTGGTCTTGGACTTTGGATTGGGTTATATGGTGAATTACATTTATTGATTTTTATATGTTGAACCAACCTTATGTGCCTGGGATAAAGCCTATTTGATCACTGTGAATGATCTTTTTGATATGTTTTTGAATCTGATTTGCTAAGATTTTGTTGAGAATCTTTGCACCTATGTTCATCAAAGAGATTGGCCTATAGTTTTCTTTTTAAAGTGGATCTTTATTAGGTTTTGGGATTCATATGATAGAAAGAATTTGGCAGTATTCCTTCCTTTGCAATTTGATAGAACAGTTTCAGGAATATTGGTGTTAGTTGTTCCTTAAAGGTGTGGTAGAAACCTATGCTGAATCTATCTGGTCCAGGACATTTTTTTTGGTGGGAAGATTTGAGATTACTTCATCAATTTCCTCATATGTTATAGGACTATTTAAATAATTCAAAACTTCTTGATTCAATTTATGGAGTATAAGTTTTTGAAATATGACCTTATAATTCTCTGAATTTCTTGGGAATCAGTAATGATAATTCTGTTTTCATTTCTAATTTTATTAGTATGGGTTTTCTCTTCCTTGTTTTTGGTTAATTTAGCTAGAGGTGTATCAATCTTATTGATTTTTTTCAAAGAACCAGGTTTTTCACTGGTTGATTCTCTGTATTGTTTTCCTCATCTCTGTTTTGGATATTTCACCCCTGATTTTGGGTTTGGATTGGTCTTATTTCTCTAAAACTTTAAGCTACATTGTTATTTATTTGAGATGTTTCCTTTTTTTGATGTAGGCATTAAGAGTTATAACTTACCTCTTAGTATGGCTTTCACTGTGTCCCAGATATTTTGATATGTTGCATTTTCATTATGGTTCTCTTCTAGGAATTCTTGAATTTCCTTATTGATTTCCTCCTGAGCCCAGTTCTCATTCAGCACCATAATGTTTAGTTTCCAGGAGTTAGTGTATTTTCTGCTCTTTTTTGTGTTGCGGATGTCAAGCTTTAGACCATGGTAGCCTGATAGGGTACAGGCTAGAATTTCACCTTTCCCATATATGTGGATATTTGTTTTGTGGCCCAATATGTGGTCTCTTTTGGAAAAAATTCCATGTGCTGCTGAGAAAAATGTGCATTCTTTGGTGCGTGGATGAAATCTGTAAGGTCAACTTCAGTAAGGGTTTGATTAAGTTCCAATGTGTCTTTGTTAAGTTTTTGACCAGTTGATCTATCCCATGTTGAGAGGGTGGTAATGAAATCCCCAAGAGTTATCATTTTTGGGGTTGATTTCTTGCTTTAGATGCTGTAGCATTTGCTTAATGAATGTGGAGGAGTCCATATTAGGGGCATATATGTTCAGTACTGTGAAGTCTTCTAGTGAATTATACCTGTGACTAAAATGTAGTATCCTTCTGTGTCTCTTATGATTTTTTTTGGTTTGAAGTCCACTTTGTCTAATAGCATAATAGCTACCCCTGCCTGTTTCCTGTTTCCATTAGCTAGCAGAATTTTTGACCAGCCTTTTACTTTTAGAATGACCCTATCTTTTGTGATGAGATATGTTTCTTGAAGGCAGCAAATGGATGGGTTATGATTTCTAATCCAAGTTTGTAATCTGTGTCTTTTGATTGCTGAGTTAATTCCATTGACATTTAGTGTTATAATAGAGAAATTACTTTTAACTCCTGACATTTTTTATGTTTAGTGGATTTCATAAGTGCATTATTTGGCTTATAGGTTTTGGTTGTATTATACTTCCTTTCTGTCCTTTTAAATATGCTTGTTCTTTTCTTCAAGCTTGAGAATCTTTTCTAGCATTTTTTAAAGGCCTGGTTTAGTAGATAGTGGAAAATTTTTCTTTCACCCTTGATCGTGATTGATAGTTTTGCTGGGTATATCAGCCTGGGTTGACATTTTTGCTCATTCAATACTTGAAGTGAGTCTCTCTAAGCCCTTCTTGCTTTTACTGTTTCCATTGAAAAATCATTTGTTATTTTAATAGGTTTAGCTTTAAAAGTGAATTTTTTTTCCCTTGAAGCTTTCAGCACCTTTTCTTTGTCTTGTATGTTGAGTATTTTGACTATTATTTGCCACGGCGAGTTCCTATTTTGGTTATATGTGTTTTGGGTGTGGAATGCCTCTTGTATTTGGATGGGCCACATTTTCTTTAGATGAGGAATGTTCTCCTTTATGATAATTTGAAAGATTTCCTCAGATGTGGTATTTTGGGATTCTTGTTCTGGTATTCCATGAATGTGCATGTTAGGCTTCTTCAAGGTGTCCCATAACTCTTGAATATTCCTCTCAAGTATATTTTTGGCTTTAACAACCTCTTCCATTTAGTTGGTTACTTCTTCCACTTGTCTTCAAGATCTGATATTCTATTTTCTGCTTCATTAGTTCTGCTGATAAGACTCTCTGTTGAATTCTGGGTTGACTTGTCTTTAGTTCAATTTTAAACATTGCTTGAGATTGTTTTAACTGCTCTATGCTTATTTTTGTTTCTTCAACTGTTTTTCCCATCTCCTCCAAGTACCTGTTGTATTCCTGTTCAAAGTGGTTGATACAGTTATTTAACCTCTCCTGCATTTCATTTTTCATAGTATTGATCATGGTAAAGATCAGGCTTTGAAAATCGTTATCTTGGGTATGGCTTTCTTGGTTATATTCTGTGAGTTTGTCCTGGTTTTGGGGTTAATTCTTTTGGCAGGGGATTTGTTGTCTTGGTTTTTGTTTCTCATTATTTTTGTGCTGTGACCTGGGCATTGTTGTTTTATCTCTTAAGATCTTCTTTCAGTTTCTGTGTGCTTTTGACTAAACTGAATTAGTTGGTATTACTACTCTTGAACAGTTGTGACTGGTGTTTGCCTTGGAGTTGGGTATGCTTGTCTGGTATTGATGTTATTTCCTAGATGAAGCTATTAGACTGTTAGTATATCAGTTAAATCAGGTTTAGTAGACAGGGAGTGAAGATTAGTATGACAGTGTACTTTTGGTATAGTCCCTGAAGTTGTATGCATTTGGGTTGCTATATGGAAAAATTAAACGACAGTGACTAATAATTGAAAGGAACAAGATGGTGAAATGTTTACTTATCTTTGAGCTGGATGTGAAGAATCTCTCCCATGTGATGGGATGATTTTAGAGGACATCAGATGTATGGCATTTGTCTTCTAGAACTTTGCTTGGGTTTTCTTTGGACTCTGTTGAATTCTGAGGAGCAGGGGGTCTTGCCTGGTCTGTATCTGGGGTAAAAAGTGCTGTGCGTCTAGTTGTCACACAGATCACCTGGGACCTGGGGTGTGGCTTAGGAGCCTTCCCCAGTGCCAAAGCAGACTGGCTGCTGCTCTGGCTGATGGGACGAGCTGGGATGAGTGGGTGACCTAAGACCTGGGGCATGGTCTAGGGGCCTTGCCTTAGGAGAAGGGGGTCCAATCTTGTCCATATCCCAGGCAAAAAGCTTAAATTCATTCTTAAATTACTACATTAGTATACAAAGATTCATCAGTACTTTTGAATTTCCTAAAGCAAATGGCACTTACATGGTGATTGCTGCACTTTTACACCATTTTCACTGTGGATTTTTATTGTGGATAGTGATTCTTATTGCAGATATAGCTAAATTTCAGGGGAAATTTGGTGAAAAGCACCATAAACTTTAATCAAACACTAACCAAGACAAGAAAATGCATCCTCAAACCTACTACAATTAATCTCTCTTGAACTTGACAAGCAACTTTGTTCAAAAGGGAAATATAATATGAATTAAACTAAAAAGGAGCAAGAGATAGCTGACTAGGTAAAATGATTGTCAGGAAAGTAGGAAGGGACTCTGCTCTGCTAGATGTACCATCACCATGTTTTGGTAAGGCTATCTTCTGCCTGCCTTGTCAAAGCCAAAGTCCCAGAAGCCACCCACCTCTGTTCTCCTATTTTGTACTTTCACTAAAACTTACATAGGGATTCCTCAGCCTTCCAGATTAAAGCTCAGGTCCCAGGACCTAGTCTAACTCTGGCCTCCCCTTCTGTACCTGACCACAGCTGAGGTCATGCTGCCCTCAGCCTGTTGGGTTAGAGATAATTTACCAGGACTCTGTCTCTGCTCCTTTCTTCTGTACTCTGTGTTCATATCAACAATCCTATGCCCCCTTTCCTTCTGCTAATCTCTCTCTATTTTTCTCTCTCTCTCTCTCTCTGTCTGACACACACACACACACACACACACACACACACACACAAAGTAAGTCTAAGTAGAAGATTCCATGTAATACCAAACTATAAGAGTAAAGAAAGAAAAGGCTTCCAGTTAACAAAACAGCATAACAACAACTTCAGAATACTCATCTGAGAAGCATCTACACTCTCCTAGGATCTCTGCTTTTTGTCTCAAGCGGATTCTGATAAATAACACAGAAAAAAAGTCCACTATGAACACCATCAAAGTGGTAAAACACCACATCCCAGACAGAATTTTCCATAAAATCAATACCCAGAGACTTAAGGTTAGAGTTTTAACCAAAATCTACCCATTCTTAGAGCAACATACTCAAATAAAATCCCTGACTCACAGAGTAGACACAAGCAAATTAACAATATAAATCAAAGAAAATAAGCAACAACCTAATTCCATATACCAACATCACATTAGAAAAATAGAAAAGAAGTTAAGAAAATATGTCTAAAATCACCAGTCCCAAGGCCTCAACTCCCACAGGAGATATTCCATGAAGAAGTATCCAACAAAGCAATAAATAGAACAATGAATTCCAAAAGGTTGATTATAAAAATGTTCAAATAAATTGAAGAGAACATGTATAAAAAGCTAAGCAAATATGAAGAGTACAGTAAACTCAAGAAAGAAAACTAAGAAAACATAGCAAGATATAACTAGAAAGACAGTTCACCTGAAAACAGATCAAGAAACACTGAAAGAAAGAGCAAATGCTCTGCGAACAAACATGGAAACACTGAAAAAAAAGACTAGGCTTAAATAATATTAGGACAAAAAAATTAAAGCAACACAGTAAGAAATTCAATAGAGAGTCCCAAAAATAGAACTGTTCATGGAGAAGACGGAGTCTCAGATCTGGAATACAAAAGAAGTTGATAAGTCAATCAAAGAAACTAATAAAATGAAAAACATGCTTCAATGGGACATATAGGAGCTGTGGGAAACCAACAAAAGGCCCTGCGTTTCTGGTCCTGGTAGGGTGAAGCCCGTGAATCCCGGGGCAGAGTAAACAAGGAGGAGGTGGAGGCGTCCATGGTGGTTCCCGAATTTGTCCGTGGTTCTACACACACACACACACACACACACACACGCACACTCGCAAAATTGAATAAATAATAAAAAAAGAAAAAGACTTTTATTAATAAAAAAAAAAAAAGAAAAGAGGGCTGGAGAGGTGGCTCAGAGATTAAATCTCTGCCTTGCAGGCGGAAGGTCCTGAGTTCGGATCCCAGACCCCACGTATAGACGCCAGGCGGATGTGGGGGCGGCCTGCGCTTCTGGTCCTGGTAGGGCGGAGCCTGTGAATCCCGGGGCAGAGTAAACGAGGAGGAGGTGGAGGCGTCCATGGCGGTTCCCAAATTCGTCTGTGGTTCTACACACACATACACACATACACGCACACACACACATACACACGTACAATTGAATAAATAATAATAAAAAAGAAAAAATTAAAGAGTATACTAGAAAGTGGAAAAACCTTCCACATTCATGAATGGTAGGATTAATATTGTGAAAATGACTATTCCACCAAAATAATCTACAGATTAAATTTGTTTCAAACTGTCTTGCAGAGTCATAGTAATAATAAAAGCATGGTACGGGCACAAAAACTGATATATCAATCAATACATTAGAACAGAAAACCCAGATATAAGTCCCTCACATAAAATCACTTGATTTTTGACAAGGGTGCCAAATATACACATTGGGAAAAGAAAGCAATTACAGCAGGTGATGCTGGGGAAATTGAATATCTACAAACTGAAAAATAAAAATTGACTTCTTGGGCTGGAGAGGCTGGGGAAATTGAATATCTACAAACTGAAAAATAAAAATTGACTTCTTGGGCTGGAGAGGTGGCTCAGGGGTTAAGCCTCTGCCTTGCCGGTGGAAGGTCCTGAGTTTGGATCCTATGACCCCACGTATAGACGCCAGGCAGGAACGGGGGCGGCCTGCGTTTCTGGTCCTGGTGGGGCGGAGCCTGTGAATCCCCGGGGAAAGTAAACAAGGAGGAGGTGGAGGCGGTCCATGGTGGTTCCCGAATTCGTCAGTGGTTCTACACACACACACACACACACACACACACATACATGCACATACACATACACGCACAATTGAATAAATAAATAATAAAAAAAATTGACTTCTACCTTTCACCTTACATACAAATACCAAATAAAATCAAATACCTCAATGTTAAAACTGAAACTGTTAGAAAAAAATATAGCGAGTACACTTAAATTGATAAACCTAGGTCAATTTTTCTTTTTTAAATAATTTTATTAAGTTTACATTTTTATATGCATGCTCCTTGCTTTGCTCATTCCTCCCTCCATTCCTTCCTCTCTTCCCTCCCACTCACATCCCATTCAACCTTTCCTCCCATTCCTACATGGATCCACTCTACTCCCTCCTATTCTCCTGTCCTTTGCTTTTGTGGGTCCTGGGGTTCCCTCTGTATCATCTGTTCTCATGGAGGTTCAGGCCTATGTGGCAGAGCAAGAGACCCTTCCTTGTGTAGCATGCTGATATGGATATTCCCCTATCTGTTTCTGACTCCATGCTCTTAAGGATCCTATTGCCTGAAACTATTTATCCTGAGATCTGCAAAATTCCATGTGGGCATATTGACATGTCCACGACTGTGCAGGTCTGATGAGTTCAAGTCCCATTGCTTTGAGCTCCTGGCTGCGGCTGCCCTATCTTGAGTGAAGTTACCTCCAGCAAAGGAACTCTTCATCTTTAGGCTCTTATAGTCTCTTCCCCCTCTTCTGTGGTAACGATTTTCTAAACATAATCCCAAATGCCAAGAACTGAGACCAATTTATGAATCTGCTCTTTATACAAACATAAAACCCAGTGAATGGAAGAATAATCTTTGCTAGCTATGAATCTAACAAAATACTATATACGAATCATTTTAAAAAACAGCCTAATTAAAAAATGGGCCCAAGAACTAAATTGGTACTTCTCAGAAAAAGAAATTCAAATGTCAAACAAATATTGTAAAAAATGCTCAGCTTCTCTAATCATCAGAGAAATGCATGCTAAAAGTACCCTGCTATACCATCTTATCCCAATCAGAATTACTATGATGAAGAACAGAAACAACAATGAATACGACAAAGATGTGAAGACAAGTTAATACTTACTCATTGCTGAAGGACATGTGAGCAAATACAGCCACCTTGAAGATCTCTCAGAATAGTAGAAATGGAACTACCATATGACCTTACTATATCATGTCTGGGGATATTTCCAAAACATTCTACATCCTATTACAAAAGATACTTGTTTATCCATGTTCTTGCAGCTCTTTTCATAATAGCAATCTAGAAAGAATGGAATCAGCCAAGTCCATCAACAGTGGAATGGATAAGGAAATTGTGGTATATACACACAATAGAATAAACACTATTCAGTCATCAGGAATGAGGAGAATATGGAATTTGTGGCAAATGGGTGGCACTGGAAAATATAATCTCAGAAAATGACAAATGCTTTATATTTTCTCTTTTATGTAGGTGCTAACATTGATCTCCTGACTTAAATAGTTGGTTTGGAATTCCTGTAAGTATCATAAAATACTGGTTAAAGGGACTAATTAATGGGAGGGTGGGGAGGAAATCTAGGTTGAATATTTTGGAGGAGGAGATATAAGATTCCACAGGTGACAGAGTGAAGGAGGGAATAATGGGAGAACATACTTAGGAGAGTACGAGGGGGCAGGGTGGAGAAGGATCTGAGGAACTAACAGAAAAAACCCTAAGAAGTGGAATGCAACCAGATAGCAATCTCTTATGATATCAATATGTTAAAAATATACTTTACTTTTTAAGACGTGAACAAGAATGGAAAGTCTCTGTACAGAAAAACATAGGGAGGAAAAGAGGACAAAACAAAAAAGGTTCCGGGCCATTTCATGTAGAACTCAGAGAAGATTAATATTAAACAAGAAGAGAAGTAACAGGTACGTGATGCTTCTTGATAAATTGTTGGTCACAGAGTTCTCGAAGGCCCTCAAAACAATATAGGCTTTTGTCATTGCTCTTGGTTGTCCTCAAGAAACTGACAGTAAGACTTTATTATTGAAGATGCAAAAAAAAAAAAAAAAAGGGTCACAGGGCATAGACTGAAAACTCCAGATGAAGCTGGTCAGGAAGCTTTCTCCTTGCTGGACACCGTACATAGTATCAGATAATAATATGGAAGCTCCTAGGACAGAAAAATATTCAAAGGTCTCCTCAATCCATGAAATCTGCAAGTTGCAATAACCAGGGCTGGTCACAAGAAATAAAAAATGTTAATTAACAATGATAAACGGAACAAGCCATTATGAAACTCTTGCCATTCAAAATATATGTATATCAATCACAGGTACACCAAATTTCACAAAAACATATACTACTAGATACATAATCACAGATAAACAAGATCAAAGTAATGAAGAGTGAGTGATATCAATACCACTTTTTAACTGATGGGTTAAACAAAAAAACAATCAGAAGAACTTTGGAATTAATTGATATCATAAATCCAATGGACCTGACAGACATTTATATAACAATGTATCAAACACTACTAAATACAAACCATCACAGAAATCCTTAGAAATTTGTCTACAATTGGTTACATATAACTCAAAGAAAGTCTGAACAAATGCAGTAAAGTTGAAATAACTTATTATATTCTTTTGAACCACAATGAAATAGAGTTAGAAATCAACAGGAAGAGAAATTACAGAATAGACACCTAACCATGGATCATAAGAAACAAAATAGAATGATGAATGAGTCTTTGAAGAAATTATGAAGGAAATAAAAAGATTCCTACACTTGAATGAAAATTGAAACACATACTAAAATCTGTTGGTTACAATGAAAGCAGTCTAAACAGATTTATTGTTTTAATGTCATTATTTAAAAATAAAACTTAGTGTTTTACTTAAAGGTCTTAGAGAAAACAAAAAATGCAAAGACCAGCAGATAAAGACAACTAAAATCAAGAAGAATGAAATAAAAATAAAAAATACCAAGTATCAATGAAATAGAGACTTTATTTTTAACAGATTAAGAAGGCTAGTCAAGTTAATAAAAATAAAGAAAACAAATGCTCAAATAAATAAACTTAGAGTGGAAAAGGAAGAGACAGCAACAATTACCAGTGCAGTTCAAAAAATTATAAGGCTATAACCTTAATGACCTATATTACATTAAATTGGATATATTACATTGAATTTGAAAATATACAAAGAATGGATGAATTTCAATATCACATAACCTTTGCAAATTAAGTCAGTATATGACAAATAATTTAAATGGGTAAGTTGCAAGCAATAATGCCAAAAAAGTAATAATAATAATGATAAAGGAAAATCTTTCAACTAAAAAAGCACTGGACCACATGGATTTATTGCAGAACTTCCAGAATTTCAAAGAATCAGCATCAATATTTTTCATGAAATAAAAAATGAAGGAATGTCTCCATATGCACTGGCATTGTTGTTTAGTTCTGTACATTAAAGACATTTAAGACTCCAACAGAAGACTCACCAAAACTTTCAGCAAAGAGGAAGAATGGAATATTAACATGCAAAAGTCAGTAGTGTTCGATAAACTTCCATCTAAATACCCCTCTTTTTATCTTCAGATAAGATAAACAAGACATAATCTAGTACAATGGAAGAGCAGTGAAATAGATAACAGCAACCAACCACAATGCAGAGAACTGGCGACCCCTGAAACACGTAGCTGGAATCTGGTCAATCAAATCTTTCCCCATCCTAAGGTTCAAAAGGGAGCTGTAAGATTGCAAGAGCCTAAAGATGGGGAGGTCCACCTCTGGCTAAGTCATTACACTAAAGGCAGAGTTGCTGTATCCAGGAACTTCCTGCAATAATACTTATCCTCACCAGACTTGCACAATTGCTGACATATCAACATTCCTTCACAGACTAGCAAGGCTCTCAAGAGAAATAATTACATGCAGTGGAAATCTTAGTGGCTAGGACTGGACAGATAAAGGGAAGTGCTATCAGTGTGTCCATCCAAGAAAACACCATTTAGTCTGCCAGAAAGGCCCAAGCACCTTCTAAAGCAGACAGTCCAAAGGAAATCCTGGGACCCACAGAAACAAAGAGAAAGTAGGGTGGGAGGGAGAGTGGCTGTTTAGTGAAGGGAAAGGAATGTGGGAGAGGAAAGGGAGAAGAAGAGAAGGTGGAAGGTAGGAGGCAGAGGCAATAGTCTTCCTAAATGTTAATGACAATTGACCTGAGAAGGAAAGAAGGGAAACAAAAGACCTTTACAATGAAAACATTGTGCAACTGGTGAAATTGAGGAAAGACAGAAAACGGAAACACTTCCTATTCTCATGGATCAGAAGAATTAATATTGTGATAATGTGCATCCTAGCATTCAATGCAATCTAATTCAAATTTAAGACATTTCTTGTTAGACACTAAAAAAAAAAAAAAAGCTTGAGATTCATGTGGAAGCCTAAAGACTCCAGAGAGCCAAAGAGATTCTGAACAAAAGGAATCATCATACCTGAATTCACATTATAAGGATCTAATAAAAGCCACATGGTAATGACTTAAAAATAGACATATGGATCAATGGAATAGACCATCCATATATAAGTTAAATTAAACACAGTCACTGAATACACTGGAGAAAAGATTGCTATTTTAAATAAATTATTATTGGAAATTTAGAAATCTCCTTACAGAAAAATGAAATTAAATCCTTTTGTCTTGCACACACAAAAAGCTTCACAGTTATTTTACACAGTACTTCAGTGTAAGACCTGTAGCTTTGAAATTGCTACATAAAAGTGTGTGTGTTTGTGTGTGTGTGTGTGTGTAGACTCTGACTAGAACTCCAGCCACTCAGAAGCAATAATCATTAAACAGGATCTCAAATTTTAAAATATTCTACACAGCAAAAGAAACTGCCGGTTGATTAAAGTGGTAGTTCACACAATTGGAGAAAATTCTTCCCCCACTACAAATCTGACTTAAGTTTAGATTTATATTTTTATATTTATTTGTATATTATATTTATCTTTACATTTATATAATGTAGAGAAACCTAAAACAAAACATAAAACATGAAGAAATCAACTACTCAAACAAAAGCATGCTGTATATGCTAGCTTAAGCTAAAGCATGTTCCTACCCTTCAAATTTTTTTTGATGCCTAGAAGAGCTTTTCCAGAGTCAGCACTCAGAAGTTGGTGCAGCGGTGGCTTGACCAATCTGTGTTTCAACCATTTGCTGCAGAATTGGTTAACATTACCCATGTGATACAAAACTGAAGGAATTCATAGAAAACTGAAGGATTCATAGAAAGTAACAAAAGCTTATCTCCAAGTGGTAGATTTGAAGCTCCTATAAAGGAAGATGAAGCTTATAACTGCATAGAGGAACCCAGAATATTGCTGGCAATACCAAAACCAAGAAATGTATACTGAAGACACTGCAAATGAAGATTCAACCATGTTCAGAGAAACACTGCTTATGTAACTTTAAGCTATGAAGAGGCACTGGGATTTCCCAGTATCTTTGAGCTACCATGACTGTGTGACAAGTAACAGAAGACGGATATTGAAGTACAAAGGAAACATTTCATTTGATGGACTTCGGTTCTAATTTGGTATTTTCTCATTGTTTCACAATATTTTATATTATTCATGATGGTACTGTACATGAACAGTAGTGCATTTAGACGTTAAAATTTCATTCTTCATTATTTTTAAACTGGTAGTATTTTGGCAGACTCTTCTTAAAAAGATTTTAAGGTTTAAAAATCTTATGATAAAGTCAGTTGTGCATTTGTAATAACATTTGATTCCTTTAGTGTCAAAGTCCTTGATATGCATTCACAAAATGGAGGAAGAAGAGATTCTGAAGAAAAGTAGCTGCTGATACTTTATCTTCATAGAACAAGCAACAGCCATCTACACAAACTGAATTCTGAGATATGTAGATGAATGGCAGGTAGCTCCAGCTTTGCCACATGCACGACCAAATCCAGATCCTGCTTCACCCTGGCAAGGATGTCTGCTTTCAGATTCCCCATTTGATAAGAATGTGCTTTTTGACCTTCATAAATTCTCTGAGTTCTTTTTTCAGATTCTCATAAAGAGGAACCAAGATGGAATACACTATTCTGTCCTTGATGCCTGCAGATAAAGCTCCTGCTAGTCTTGCTGAAGATCTTGGCTTGATTTTCTTCCTGGCTGTTAAGACTTAGGATCCAGTTCCTTGCTGGCATGTCTAGCAACAGGTCTCAGAAGCTGCCTGTAGGCCTCCTTATGCTCCTGCTCTTTTGGGGATAAACTTTCATTTGCCTACATAATCTTAACAATATAGAGTAAAAAAAAAAAACTATCTACCAGAGCTTCTAGATAGCATTAAGACAGGAAAAAAGGAAGAAATATAAATGTTATTAGCAACATGCATAACAATACTCAGAAAATTCAAAAGCAAAAATAGAAATAAACTATAATTTTCATAAGTTTGTGTTAGATTTTGTAACTATAGCTGATCAAAACAGATTGCATATATATATATATATATATTTTTTAGGACATTTATTTATATGTGTGTATCAGAGGGCACTGTGTGTCCCTGTGGAGGACCAAGGGTGCTTTCAGAATCATCCTAGATTGCCTCTACCTCCTTTTTTTTTTTTTTTTTTCTTCGTTCTGAGATTTCCTAGGTTCTGTCCACCAGCGCCAGAAGTTCAAGCCATGGCTGTTTTCACCTGGCGTTTTTTTTTTTCTTTTTTTTAATGTGGGATCTGGTATCTGAACCCGGGACCTTCTGCTTAGAAGGCAGAGTCTTAACTCTTGAGCCATCTCTCCAGCTCCAAAACAGATTATTTTTAAACCAGTAGTATTTAAAGCAGTAAAAATCTTCTTAAAAAGATTTGAAGGTTTAAAAATTTTATGATAAATTCACTTGGGCATTTATAATAACTTTAAAAGAGGAAAGATTTATTTGGTTCATAGCTTCAGAAAGATTTTAATGTACCTCATTGGAAAGGTATGGTGGTGGCAGGGGTCCAGGTTTGGCCAGAGGTATGAAGGGATAAGTCTTCACACAGATTAGACTACAAGTAGCAGAACACAACTGAAACAGGGTAACATATGATTAAATATACCTGCCTCTGGAAACTAGGTCTCGCCTTCTCAATAACCTTCAACATAGGAGTGGCAGGTTGAAACCAACTGTTCGAAACATAATAAAGTCACTGATTAAAAGACTACTATACAAACTGCAATTCCAAGTACAAGGAACAAGTTGAAAATTAATTTTAAGATTTTATAAACATTTGAATAAACATGGTAGATATTGTTTCCTTAATTTGGAAACACCAGTAATTTAAAGATCTTTTTCTGGGACTGATATGTGGCTCAATGATATAACACCTGCTTCGCATGCAAGAGGCACAAGGTCAATTCATGGTTCTTCCACAAGGAAAACAAAATAAATCAAAAAGCAAACAAAGATCTCCATTTTTCTGAAGCTAAATTAGAGATTCCAGATAACAATGGACTAAATCTAATCATTCAAAAGCAAAACAAAACAAATAAGCAAACAAACACAAAGGTCCAGAATGCTTGAAACTAGAAATTGGTATATAATATTTATATAAACAAGGAAATAGACAATTATACAAGATCTTGCCCTTGTACTAGCTATAATATTTGAGTCTTTCTAAAATTTACATATTGAGATCCACACATGAATATATTCATATGTAGAAGACTGGAAACTTGGTAGTTAACTGGGCTAAAATGAAGTTATGAAGAAACCCCAGTAAGCTACCTTGTCCTTCCACCACCTGAGAATACAATGTCAAGCTGTCTTGTATAAGAAATGATTCTCAGTAGACATTGAATCTGGTTGCAACTTGATCTTGATTCTCAAGTCACCAGAACTATATTGGGTGAAGGCTTGAACTGACTGACCAGTAAGGTTTTATTGTAATACCCTAAAAAAACTCAGGCAACATCATATACTGTTGATGCTACAGTATTTAAGACAATGGTGCAAACAACCACATGTACATCACAGCTATAGAACAGAAAGAAAAACTCAGAAAAAGTCTTCTTTCACAGTTCCTTATTGAACACAAAGTGCCACTTAAGTATGGTGGGTAGCTGGCATTTTTTGTTTTTTACAATACATGTTTCTGAGTGGAATCTGGACTCTATATAGAAATGAATGAAAATTTGCATGTCAGAACCTTTGCATTTCTGGAAAAATAGACATGAGAATAGGGCTACTTTGATGATCTGTTTATAAAGTTGTATTTTTCAGTGAATTTTAATTTGTGATTTGTTTTTAATATATATATATTTGATAGGTAAAGTTAAGTGTCTTAACACCATGTAATTAAGATCATTAGACTTGCAATTTATGAAGTGTATTTCTTAGTACCATGACTCCATTGTTCTCATTTTGTTAATTCCTCTTGTAAATTCTACTACCTGAGCATGATTTTTCTAAATATAAAGTTTTTATCAACTCATAAAACCAAAAAGAGAAAAAGCTCAATGATTTAGCAAGATCATGTCACAGATCATTATTGTATTGTTGTGGTGGTGTATATGGTTAAGTAAAGTGAGAAAGATATCATTATGGAACATACTGTATTACATGGAGTGATAAGGGGACAAGGGGAACTGATACTGCAGAAATTCTATGAACAACTTTATCTATGGTAGATGATTTCTACCAATAAAAATTCATTTGTAAGTTCTGATAGTTGCAAAACCTACAAACAGAACACTAATCTCACTAAGACACAGGCCTCAGGACATCCACCTCATTAAGAGTAGCTCTTTCTATTTCAAAAATGATTTCTCAGGCCATGTCCTCCAAAAGCAACAAATGTCATCATATAGCCAAAGGAACAAGTCTTCCTCCTGACATTTTATTCATTGAAGTCTTAATCACATCCAATAGAACTCTGCCTTTGTGATGTGATAACTCTGAAAGCGTCACTCAAGATGATCATATGTGTATTAAGTTTTAACACATAAATTTAGGGGAAAACATTTAGCCCAGAGCAAACCTCTTACATGTTACTGGTCATCTAGGGGATGTTGCCAAAACATATTTTAATAAACATTCCACTGTGACTGAAAGCTTCCAATCAGGAAGCCATGGTCAGTACTTCAGAGAGAAGCTGCTCCTCCATGAATTTCTAATCTAAGAATTTTCTTTTAGGAGTTTAACATTCTCTTCCTGTCAAAGATAAACAGACTAAGAATTAAAACAATGACAAAAATATAAAACAAAAGGCAAAACTTTAACCAAGTTTATGATAAAAAATTTTTATATATTTTTATTAATACTGATTCTTCTTAATTACAAACACAATGGATGGTTGTTCCTGACTGCCTTGCTTCTCTCCTCCCTTTCTCACTCTCCCCTATTTTCATCAATTTTTCACTCTCCCACCCACCCTTCTGTCTGTGTGCTTGTGTGGATCATAGGGTTCCCTTTGGTTTGTTTGTTTTGGTTTGGGATCAGGTGTCCGGCAGATTAAGAGGCCTGTCTTGGTAGACCCACTGATAGGGGTACTGTCCTTTACCTATCTAGCCCTAGCCCCAAAGGTTCCATCAGCATGCAATTATTTCTTCTGAGTTCATCTATAGTCTATGGGGGAACATGGATACATCAGTCATAGTGCAGGTCTGGTGAGGATAAGTCTCATTGTGGTAAGTTTCTTGATGTAGCAGTTTTAACATTAATAGAATGATTTGGCTAGCTGTGGACCTTCCACACATTTAGACTCTTAAAATCTTGTCACCCCTCTTCCCAAAGATTCCCTGAGCCTTATGATGGGGACAGGTTTGCTTGGCCTGATTTCAATGAGTACTCTGCACTCTGGTTGGTTTTGCTATCTATTTCACTTCTATTCCAATAGGCTGTGTCTTATTTAGGTATTGAGATCTTTTCTTTTGTTTGTGGGTGTTGTAAGGGTCTTTATTTGATTACATCAAACTGAATGTTTAATATTAAATCTGCTTGTAAGGGAGAGCATACAATGACTGTCTTTCTGCATCTGGGATATTTTCACTCAGTATGATTTCTTCCAGTTCATCCATTTACTAGCAAATTTCATTAGTTCATCTTTCCTGACAGTTGAATAGTATTAATTTGTATACATGTACCACATTTTCATTAACCATTCATCAACTGTTGAACATCTAATTTGGTTCCATTTTTTTGCTACTGTGAAAAGAGATGCTATGAACATAGTTGTATACATGACTCTGTTGCAGGATGCAGTGTTCTTTGGGAATATACCAAGGAGTGGTATAGATGGATCATAGGAAATTTCAATTTTTAACTTTTTTAAATAACCTACAAATTGAACTCAAACAGGGTTGCATGAGTTTACAATCCCACCAGCAGTGTATGAGAGTCTGCTTCTCCCCATATCCATGCCAACATTCGTTGCTGTTTGTGTTTTGGATCATGGCCATTCTGACAGGAGTGAGAAGATAGCTCAGGTGGTTTTAATTTGCATTTTCCTAATGACTAGGGATGTTTGTTAGACAATTGAATTTTGTCTTATGAGAACTTTCTTTTAAAATGGGATGCTGAAATCTCCTACTATTATGTTTGAGTTGATTTATTGTTTTAAGTGTAGTGTTTATTAACGAATATGGATGATCTTATGTTGGAGCACATATATCTAGAATTATGGATTCTTCTTCATGTACTTATTGTTCCTTTGATGAATATGTAGTGTCCTTCTATATCTCTTATGATATATTTTGCTTTGAGGTCTACTTTGTCAGATATTATTTCCTGCTTATTTCTTAGTTATATGCACTTGAAGTATCTTTGACCATCATTGACCCTGAGATTGTGCCTATGTTGCAAAGTGAGGAGTGTTTCTTGGAAGCATCACATTGATGGGTCGTCAATTTTAATCCATGTTGTTAGTTTATATCTCTTGATTGGGGAGTTTATTCCACTGAAGTTTAAGTTTATAATTCAGAAATTTGTTGATTCCTGTTATTTTTAGGTTGTGTAATTTATTATGTTGGCAGTATTCTGCCTCATACTTTTATTGGCATTATTTTTCCCTTTTAGTTTCTTGAGTATATCAAACTATTTCATCTATCTTGAGAATTTTTTTCTGGTATTTTCTGCAGTTCTGGTTTAGGAGATAAGAAGGAGTTTAGTTTGTTTCATAGGTAAATATTTCTTTCTCCTTCAAGCATGATTGATAATTTAGCTGGGTATAGCAGCCTATGTTGATATTTGTAGTCTTTCATGACTTGAAGAATGTCTTTCCAAGCTCTTCTGTCTTTCACTGTTTCCATCGAGAGGTCAGCATTTATTCTAATAGCCTTGCCTTTAAATGTGACTTGTTTTTCTCTCTTATAGCTCTCAGGACATTCTCTTTGTGTTATATCTAAAATGTTTTTACTATTTTTTGTCTTACTGTGCTTCTATTGTAGTCATAGCTGGATGGTGTGTGAAATGCATCTTGTACTTAGATGGGGCACTCTTTCCTTAGGTGTACAAAGTTCTCATTTGTGATGGACTGAAACTAGATATCTTTTTTGAGTTTCTTGGCTTCTTCATGGCATTGCATAATTACTATATGTTCTTTTATGCTTTTCCTTTCAGCTTCTTTAAGTGAAGAATCCTGTTTTGTCACCCTTTCTTCCTGATATGACATTCTTTTTTGGGTTTTTCAATATTGGTTAGTTTATCTTTGAATTCCAGCTGAATTTCAGTTTGGTATATTTTCGCTTTTTCTAACCTTGTTCTTCTTTCTTCCATTTCTTTCTAAATCTCAGATAATTTTTTTATTTTTCCTGTTCATATAAGGTCATATACTTATTCATTTTTTTCTCTGAGTTCTTCAGGTTTCTTTAGCTGTTCCTCATGCTCTTTTTGTATTTCTTTTCAAAGTTTGTTGATATTACCAAAAAGGCACTTTTTTTTGAAAGACATTATCCTCAGTATTGCTTTCTTGACTGGTATCCATGCGGCTATTCCAAATTGGAATCTATAGGATGGAGGTTGACACTTTTTGTAGGAAGCATATTTTCAGGGTACTTAGTGTATTTTGTGGTTTTACAATGTTACCGGACATTTTCTGTTAAGTCTGTGTCTGCTTTCTTTGGTACTTGTTTTTGACACTTGTTTGTCAGATGAAGTTTTTTGATTGGCTCAGGGCTTGGGACATTGTTTTCTGGCAATGGTAGGTGGGGCATCTGCTAGCTCCCTGAGCTTCTTCTTGTCTAGGGGCCTGGGGTCTGCGTCTCTGGCTTGCATGGACCCTGGCTTCCATGGACCGCCCTTGAGCTGGCTCTCGGCATCTCTCACGTGAGTATGGGAGCCAGCAGGGAACCAGCAGATAGCCTGATCACAGGACCCTATTCAGGTGAGCGGTATGGGGAGCTAGCAGAAATGAACTCTTCAGAGCCAGCAACCAGTACCCCAAGCCCTGAGCCACCTGAGAGTTGCTGGGATAGGGGAAAGTGAGGAGGCAGCAGGGAGCCAGTGGATGACTGGATCATCAGAGCTAGCAACTCAAAATCATTTTAAAGAGGTTCAAGTAACACAGTATTTTTCTATTATTCCTTCCTTACCCCAAACAAAGTTATTAGCATAACTGAAATTTTACTTTCAAGTTTTAGTGGTACTTCCAAACTGACTAAAACAAGTTCAGCATTTAATTTGTGTTAGATATAATAACAGACAAAATCAATAGAAATTAATGACTGACGTGACTGTACCATTCAAAGGCAGAAAAACAAACCCACATTAATGTTGATGGGCTAAGTCAGTAGGATGTGATTCTGATTCCATTTAATGGATATGTGCTTTTGAAAAAAGTAAATGAGAATTTGGCCCATGACAAGAGCTTAGACACCTGCATAGAAAGATCTCTGAACAAGCACTGGGTATCATCTCTGTTCAGTATCAGGTTTCTGTCTTTCAATTTAGAGTATGCCAGAAATAACCTTAAACCAAATGGATAATGAGGAAGAACTCTGAAAATAATGGAAAAAATGCAACTTTGAACACTAATTATCTTTCTTTCTTACACTAAGCAAAGCAAATATTTGTATATTTATCTTCATCCACAAAAATAATAAAAAACACAAAACATAAAAGAGCAAAGAGCAGAAAGAACCTATTCAGGAAGTACATGAGGTCTTAATTTTTAATATTGCTTACAGACAACTGAAAAATCTAATTAATGTGAAACTGCTGGAAAACCTCCAGATTGACTAAAATTTCCTCCTAGGAACTCTAAGAATTTGGCCAAAGGCAGCCTGGTTCAGAAGCAGATTTACCTTTCAAATGCAGGCATTGGCATTTGTAAGACCTGGGATCCAAAAGGATGTGAAAGGAACAGAAAGTCAATCCACACTTATCAACCTGTGTCCAGGTCCAAGAACCAGCACAAACCCAGACTACAAGTGGGAAAAAGAAGTACAAGCAGTAGGAATTAATCAGTCATTTGGTGAGAAGATGTCCTCCATCATCTAAACTGAGTTTATTTGTAGCAGGCATGAGTCTTTAAAGAGAAGACCAGAGAACAGCATGGCCAAATTCTTTACAGGATTATGTTAAACATACACATCTGAGCTAGCAAGAAAAAGCAGAAATGACACCTATTTGTGGGACAGACAGGATGTCTCTCCAGCTAGAGCAAAAAACAGGTGTGACATCCAGTTGCTAAAAGGGAATGGACAATGAAAGTCTCAAAGCAAAATTACCTGGTTACTGTGACTATGTACAATCTTGTGATCCATGGATTAAAAAGTTTAATGGTCTCAGAATATGCAGGGAAGAAGCTGCAGGGACAACCTGTTAGCATTGCTGATCTCCAGAAGAGCAGAAATAATATCACTGAGGATAGGAGGCAAATTCAAAAACTCTCAAATGGATAGTGTTATGGGTACATTTTAGTGTCAATTTGATGGTTGCAGATTGTGGTCAGAGCAGGCCCTGAACAAGTCTGCAGATACTTGCTTAATTAATGTGGAAAACCCAGCCCATAGTGGGTGATACTTTCCAGTGGTGGCCTGGATAATAGGAAGTGCCAGGAGGAGGGACTTGCTCTCCTTTTTCCTATGTCAACTTGCTATTGAGTTCTATGAACATACATTGACTTGTTGGAGCATAGTTGCCTTCTTTGTTGCTACTGCCTCTAATGCCTTCATCTTTGGCTGATTCAGCTCCATCCTTTCAACCTTGCCTTTCTCCCTGCTGCCTTGGAGCCTGGTCTCTAGGCCCAGCTGTTCTATATTGACATCAGAGTCCAGCTGTTCTTCACCTACATTGGAGCTCAGCATTTTTGACTTCCCAGCAAAGACGAGGCTTGAGACATTTTTTGGGATCTTTTGACTTTGTGAGACATTCTCTGCAAAAACGAAGCAGCTACTATTTTTATTGTGAGTTAATTTAATACACTTATTTTTATATGTTGCATTCTGGAGATTCTGATCATCAGAGAACTCTGACTAATATGGCGAGGAATCTGTCTGCATCTGTCTATTCCTGATGCTAATGGATTATTCTCTAGAGAGCAGGCTCAGACCTTGGTGCTCCCCACATCCTTGTTCTATTCCACCTTGCTTAGTGCTCAGATAAATAAAAAAGACTAGTTTTGACTCAGAAAAATTTTACCATTCAGGTTAGAGAAAAGAATACAAAATAAAAATAACCAATATACTTGGGAAATGAAAATGGGAACATTGCCATATCCAAGTTGAATTGAAATATCACAGAATCATCACTAGGCAGGAGCACACACAGGTGTTACGTTATGGGAGAAGTTCTAAGCCAGTTAGATATCTGAGGTGAAATTAGCTACATGGTTTCTAGCAGATTATTCATATATTGTGAATTAAATAAAAGTATAGTTCGAAATAGTTATTTCTGTTGAATAACTTTTCCTATATTCAAAAAGTTTTTTGTTATATATTTACAAATGAAATCTGGTCACACTGTTTCTGAGGATGGCCTCATATTTGCTATGCTTCTGCTCAGTGTCTAAAGTAACTGTAATTACAGGAATTATTTTAACATTTAAAATTGCATGAGGAATGCTGAAAGATAATTTTATAATAGTTACTTATGTTATAACCATACAAGAAAGCTACATGCTAGTCTGGAAATCAATTAAGAGGAAAAGTAGTCTTTTTCTAATTAAGCACATGACTGAGAATATGTTATGCCTCAAAAATCTCTAAGTGTTGAATTTTAGTAGTTTTGGAGTTTATAAAGTGAAAATGAAAACAAAATTCAAAATAGTTGAGTCATTTTTAGGTCAGAGATTCATTATTACAGTAGATATTTTGCAGGTATTTTGTTTACATAAAGAAATTTTTGAATTATACATCCTGGAATTATTTTGAGTATATATTTGGGCTATGTTTAGGGTCATGATAGGCCCAAAATGTGTTGGCAAGTCTTAGGCATGCAACCATATAGAAGGGTGGTAGGTCTGACTGAAAAATGCCAAGCAAATACAAATAGTGTGAGGACCGAATCAAGATAAAATAGTGTTATATCCGTCATTCATTTTCCCACTTCATTTTGGAGTCCTTCACATCTTTGAAAATGATTAAGGTGGGCTGAAGAGGTGGCTCAGGGGTTAAGCCTCTGCCTTGCAGGTGGAAAGTCCTGAGTTCAGATCCTAGACCCCACATATAGACGCCAGGTGGAAGCTGGGGCGGCCTGCGTTTCTGGTAGGGCGGAACCTGTGAATCCCGAGGCAGAGTAAACAAGGAGGAGTGGAGGCGGTCCATGGTGGTTCCGGAATTTGTCTGTGGTTCTAGACACACACACACACACAGACACACACACACACACACACACACACACACACATGCATACGCACACGCACAATTGAATAAATAATGAATAATAAAAAGGAAAATAATTAAGGTGTAAAAGTTTTGCTTAACTCTGATGATCCTCTGTTCATAAACTTTAAGAGACAATTTATTATACAGAGCACTACGCAAGTCTTACAATAAGTCCAATACAGTAAGAAGAGTTGCAAACCATGAGTTTCATTGCAATAGTTTATAAGATGGAGTTTTGAACTTGAGAAAATGTTTATAAAAGCCTAGACAGGGTAATGTCCTCCTCAGTCCTGAGGTAGCTAGACTAGCATAAGAAACTAAAATATTCTCAGCAAGGGAAAGTGTGAAATAGGATAATAGGATGAAATATTAACAAAAACCTATACTATAGAAGGCCGTCTTCATCCCCTCCCCTCCACTGGGACTGAGAGAAGAGGTTGCTATGAGAAGGCTCACAAAGGATAAAAGGCCAAAGCTTCTGGCCTTAACAAGCTTCAGTTCTTCTGGCCTCTGATTAACTCAGTATCCATTCCTCCTTCCCTTCCTTAGCAAATAGAGTAGATAATCATCTAGGAGACTGTCAAGTTCCTTAGGTATATCACTGACAAGTCAGAACTCCCCTTATTTTTCTTTTTTCTCTCTCTTCTGTTTAAACAAGATGTGTGTATAATGTATGTACCCTGTCTTCCATCACTTCTGGCTCACAACTTTTGATCAGAGAGCTGGGGTCTTCTAGCTACAGTAATAAATTGGCATCTGTATTTACATCTGGGGCTTCTATTCCTGGAAGGCTGACAGTCACCTGGACATTCAGCATTTGGGAATTTGAGCTCCCAATTACTGGCTCAGGGATTTGGGAAGAATAAGCAAAACCTTCTTGGAAATCCAAGTATCTTTAAATATATAATCTTGTTTAAGTTTTGTCTTTCTTTTTATTTTTTTCTCTGCCTTTCCTTTCTTTGTCTATTTATTATCTTTTTCATTTTTCATGAATCCTGTGTAATTAATTCAGGCTTCCTAAATTTGTTTTTAAGTTTTATTTGTCTTATCTTTTATATTTATTCTACAAAAGTCTAGCTATCTAATTTTTGGACAAAATTTTGTCATATAGGAATCAATTACTATGAAAAATATTTATCATATCAAAATCCTATTTATCCTATCAAAATGTTTTACTTTTTAAACAAAAAGTATAATACGGTTGTTTATATACTTCCAAACATTTTTCTCTGTACTGTTTAGCTTTATTATTTTTTGACCTTGTGTTCTCATATAATTTGTGAGACAGAGAAAGTTTAGCATTTTTGAAATATCAGCCTGATATGTCAATTACCCTGAGCAGTGAAAACTCATTGTAAACAATAAAATGTACAAGAGAACATGTAGAGAGTCAAAACCTTTTACATGTAGTGACTGTTCCATAACAAATGAAAGGCCAGGTAAGGTTTTCTATCATCATAAGTTATCCTGTGTATTTCTTTTCGCTTGTATCTGGGTCTTAATTTGATCACATATTAACAGTCCTTTAGAAAAGAAATGGCATCTTATGGATTCCAAGAATGATTTACAGGATTGCTCCATAGTTTCCACTTTTCCAGAAATCTCCATGATGCAATCATCCTAATGTAGGCTTTCATTAACCTTAAACTCATTTACCTGTTAAAAACAGAAATTACATCTCAACATAAGCCTTTCATAGATTTTATACTTTTATTAAACCAATAATTTGCTCAAATAATGTTTTCAATGTACAATATCAAACTTTCTTGTCTTGAAATGATCTTGTGATTTTTCCCATGCAACTATAATGCATGCTTCATTTCTCCCTAAGTCAGTATCAGGGCCTGTTGTTTACTTCCCTTAGAATCTTAGTCATCTAACTATTAGAAGACCCAAGTTCATTTCATCCTCCATTATATTCTTTCTACATTGTGCTCAACTAATATGTGATCTGTAAAAACTTTCATTCTATTTCTCATTTATTAATTAGAATTATTATTCCTAATGATTTAGAGTATAATAAAAAAACTAACAAGTCAACAGCTTTAAAATCCTACGAAACTGTTGAATGATCTACTTCCTTTTTAAGTATCAGCTATATTTTAAATCAATAAAAGTAGAAGATAGGAATGACACAGGAATGGGATTGAAGTATAAAAATCTACTTTATTCCCTATCATCTCAGATTCTCACAAAGAATCAGGAAATTCACATGATCTCAGCACTTTAACTGAGTAAACAAATGAAAGCAAGAAGTTATCTTCTAGTCAGATCCAAAAGCAAGGTTGGTGCTCATAAATATGATTAGCAGTGATAACAACAACAATAATGGAATGCCTACTCAGAGTGAACATGATTCCCTTTGTTCTGTGCAATGGTCCTCTTAGGACTATTAATCTCCATATGCACAAAACAAAGGGGAAAATAAATAGTTAAATATGCAAAAGATAGCAAACGTGTGATTTATCCTTTGGTTTCATGTAATCTCTTGCTCTTGGCAAGAATTAGATCAAGGATTGTTGAAATCATCATACTGTCAGTAAACATGTAAGAGCTGAAATTGTGATTATTAGTCTGTTAGCTTTACTACATCCTTCTGAATTTTATTTACACTTAGAATTTTAGTCAAGAGCAGCTGTGATGTTCTAAAATTTTGTTGATTTTTCTCACAAAATGTTTGGGTGCTTAGTATGTATGTGTGTTTCTTTGAATATTATCACAAAGAACTACTATTATGTTTATATAAAATATCAAAATATTTAAAAAATGAAAGCAGATGTTCTGAATATTTCTTCCAGAAAGAATTATTCTGGAAACCTAACCTCTTACATGATTACTGCTGCAGAAACAAACTTCATTGGGAAGTATAACCTGACAGCCAAAATCCAGAATAAAACTTTGTTCCCCCTTAAGCCACTAAATTATACATTTATTGGAAACATCCCTTTTCACCAAACAGTATGAATTTTGTATCCTTTAGAAACAAGACAAATACATAATCAGAGAATTACAGAAGTTCAATAAATAAAACTCCATCCATAATGATCACCATTAAAGGGAGATTCTCTTACATACACTAATATTGTGAGTTGATGGAAGTCTTCCATCTGTCATTTTTTTACTGGATGTAGATTCTTCAAAAACAGAAACACGATGTTTATTAAAATGATTCTTTTCTGGAGTTAGAATCTCACTTGAACTCCTGATACTCCTCTCCCAATTTCTAAAGGAGTTGGCATCTCAGGCGAAGTTTTCGTGCTGTGCTAAAGCTATACCTAAAATTATAATAAAAAAATCATTTTAGGGGCTAGAGAGGTGGCTCAGGGGTTTAGCCTCTGCCTTGCAGGCGGAAGGTCCTGAGTTCAGATCTTCGACCCCACATATAGAGAAGAGGCAGAAGCTAGGCGGCCTGCCTTTCTGGTCCTGGTAGGACAGAGCCTGTGAATCCCTGGGCAGAGTAAACAAGGAGGAGGTGGACGCAGTCCATGGTGGTTCCTAAATTTGCCAGTGGTTCTAGACATACACAAACACACACACACACACACATGCACATACACATACACGCACAATTGAATAAATAATAATAAAAATATTTTTAAAAATCATTTTATGTGTTCAAGAATATATTAGGGTTTAATGCTCTGTGTAAAAACATGATCACCACTAAAAACCTAAATAAATTTAAATGGAAAATAATGTATTTATTTAGTCAGCATTTTTCCTCTCAGATAATAAAAGATAATGAAATATAAAGTGATGTCAAGTAACAGATAAAAATATAATTTCTTGTGCTCGCTTCGGCAGCACATATACTAAAAAATTGGAACAATACAGAGAAGATTAGCATGGCCCCTGTGCAAGGATGACACGCAAATTCGTGAAGCGTTCCATATTTTTTGTGGTTTCCTACTTTTATTGCATTTACCTTTGAATATACTCTTATAACAAGACTCTAGTTTAACAGCTTTTTATCTCTGGCCAGGGGGGTGACATCCAATACCCATCAGGATGGAATGAAGGGCATTGCAGGAGCCGCAAAATCACAAAAGAAAATCAACAAACCATAATCCAGAACTCAGAGACTCTATATCAACCACCTAGAACTAGGCCAGCCTAATCTCTCCCCATCCTGAAGCTCAGGGAAATTTGCGGAAGAGGGGGCGGTAAGAGTGCAAGAGCACAAGAATGGGAGAAGCAATGATACTCCACTCAAGTTAGGGCCGAAGCAATCATAATTGGACTTTGCATGCCCTGTGTAATACCCAACACACTATTGTCCCCACAAATCTTGCATTTGCTAAAAGCACCAAGATCCATGGAGGCAAGGGATTGACAGCCAAAATAGTGTTCCTATGCTTAAGGGGAACACAGGAAAGGGTTCAGGGAAATGCCGCTGGGTCCTTGTACGTCATCGGAGAGGAGGACCCAGAGGACAGTCAGGCATGCACATTAAAGGATTCTCCGGGGATTGGGGGAGGGGAGGCACTGGGGGGTGGGGAAGGAGGGGTGAGGGAAGGGGGAGCAGAGGGGTGGGAGGAGGAGGAGGGAGGGAGGGAACCGGTGTACCTATTAAGTTTGTATGAGTGGAGATAATAAAATAAAAAGAAAAAAAGAAAAATAAATAAATGCAATATACAAGCAATATATATATATATATATATATATATATATATATATAATTTCTTAACATGGAATATTCTTCCCAAAATATGAAAAACTCCTTTATTCTAATACAGCATCAGTGAATGTTCCAGAAATATGTACCTGGATTTTTCATCTGTCACTCTTTATATTAAATGTCTCTTCTGGTTCCAGTCCATCTTTCATTTTACTCTCCTCCATGAGTAGAAAACTTAAAGCATCAATCTTAAGATGACTAAATTCAAATGTTATCATTGTTTGTACTAGACTATCTCATTATCTTGTATTGCCTCTGTATCTGCAGTGTGATATTGTGGTGAGTGATGGGTAGCTAGTGAGGATGGAGAAAATTAAGGTTCACATGCATGTGATGGAACTGGACATTTAGAAGTTATGATAGCAGCTAGGTAAGGACTTTTTTCTGTTCTTGCAACATCTGTGTTCCTGGGGGAAAAAAGATCAAGATCAAAGTTGTTTGGAGATTTAAAGCCAATGATTAAATCTCCTAGAATTCCATTAAAATTCATGTGTAATTAGACTTTATTGTGTTCTCTCTTTCACTTTCTCCTTTAGCTGGCTACTTCCAGGGGAAATTTTCTATCATTATACATATAATTCTCCTCCTCCTCCTCCTCCTCGTCCTCCTCCTCCTCCTCCTCCTTCCTTCTTTTGTTTTTCTTTCTCCCCTTTCCCTTCTTCCTTACCATTTCTGCTTTTTCTTCATTCCAAGCAATTGGGATAAATCAATTAAGTAAACCTATTCCAGTTAACTTTTTAGTTTCTCCAAGATACAAAAATTTTCATAAATTTAAGTTAAATTTGCTAAGGAAAGAGACTATTACATATGGAATTAACAGTACAACCTATAGAATGAGTGTATATTAGGACTTATAAGAAAGGAAGTTGTTAGTCTATCAATGAACCATCTGCATGTTTGCCCTCATGCTAGCTGCTCAGCCTACCAAGTTGATGTGTTAGTAGCTCCAGAACTGGCTGAATCAGGAAATAAAGCTCTCAAAGATTCTTGAAAAAGTGTTCATCTTCATTACATATTGTCATAGTGAGGCACAGATGTCAACTTGACAGTTAAGTTTTTGAGCTCTGGGCACATTTATAGAGAATTAATGGTTAAGCCCAGAGCAAAGGTGCAAGAGATTGTCTAGCTGATGGGGAAGTCCCAGTCCATGGTGGGTTGGACTAGGTCCTGAACAGGTGAATAAAATACTAAGAGCTGGCTGAGGAAGTTGGCATCCTTTTGTATACTTAGCCAGATATGCTGGTCTGGCAAGTAAGGATCATCCCTCTCTCAGCCATTATGTGGTGATGGTGTTGCCAGTTCCCTCAGCCCTGGTGTTGGTGCATGCTCTCCTATCAAGCTGGACTATGAACTGTAACCAGTAATCAGAAGAGAATAAATCCCTTGTCCCCTTAAGTCATTTGATGGTCATTTATCAGCAACCATGCAGGCTGACTGCAACATATATACTAAAGAAGCTGGGCTCTGGTATCAGGCAAGAATGACAGCAGCAATAATAGCAACAAGAGTACCAATGTACACATCAGCAAGAGAAGGTAGGCAAATAATCACTGTGTCTTCCTTACATCTCTTCATAAATGGGCTACTGTTGAGAGAATCACTATTCCTCAGTGGACCACTAATCCATCCTGGAAATGCCCTCACCTACCTACCCAGAAGTGTTTCCTGTACTTGATTCAAGATCTAACCAAGTCCACAAATATGTACTATTTTCAACATGAACCTATTATTTGTTGCCAAATAATATAAGTTTAGTATATATGTTGTGTGTGTGTGTGTGTGTGTGTGTGTGTGTGTGTGTAAAAGAAAGCACTTGAATGTGTGTGCCTGTGAGACCCAAGAGTCACTTCCACAATCCACAATCATCCTGGATTGCTCATTTCCTCATTGCTTTGCTGTGGGGTTTCCCAGGCTCTGTTTTCTAAGACCTGAATTACAGGCAGCCTCTATATCAGCCCTGTTTTTCTAAGTGGGATATGGGAAACCGAACTCAGGTCGTTTTACTTGGGAAGCAAAGGCATTTATCTCTGAGCTATCTCCTCAGCAGAGATAGAAAATCAAGAACTCCACAGAAAATTTACATGAATTCTAGAAGCCTGTGTGGCATAGCCTATACTCCACATATACACCTAAAAAGAGCATTGTGCTATTTGTTGCAGGCTCCAGTGCTCTGTAGATAGACATCAGGTCAGTGCAGATGTGCTTTTCAAGGCTAGTATAAGCTTACTGATTTTCTGTCAGCCTGTTCTATCAATTACTCAGAAGTGCTGAAATATCCACTGCGACTGTGGATTTGTTGATTTGTATTTTCCACTCTGACAGATTTTATTTCATGTGACTTGAAGATATTATATTGAGTGCACACACATTTGGGTTTGTTATGTTTTATGATGAATTGAGCTTTTCATTGTCCCATTTTTATCTGTACAAATATTCTTTGCTCTACGTTGTATGCTTTTCAATATGTCCACTCCAGCTCATGACAGAGATTTGCTGTATTTATTTTTTCTACTTCTGTTTCAACTTCTGTTTTAATGTTTATGAATGTGAGCTTCACATAAAAAGTGCAAAGTTGGTCATACATTATTGTCCAGATTGATGCATTGTGTGCTTTCCTTGGACGCTTTCTTCCTTTTTGAATAAGCCAAGTTCCTTGCACATCTTATGTCAATGTTCCACTACTGCCTTAGTGTTTGCAGATGAGTTTCCCTATGTAGCCATATTGACTTAGAACTCACCAAGCTAGCATTAATTTCATAATCCTCCTGCTTCATTTTCCCAAGTGCTGAGTTTAGAGATATGTATCATCACATTAAACCTGACTTGTTAAAGGTTGCACAGGGCTTCAGTTTTGGGCAATAAAATATCTCAGCAGGCATGGCACTCAACTTGCAAACCTGGTGGCACAGTTCTACCCCAGCAACCCCATATAATGGATGAGAACTGACTCCTGAAACTTGTCCTCTCTCCTTTGCCCCATGGCATAGAAGTTTCTCTCTGTCTCTGTCTCTATCTTTCTTTCTCTCGATATGTACTTGTGAAGTGACATTTATAGAAAAGGGCATTTGAATATATGTAACTATGGAAGGATGATCTCTGGATTGCTCTACCTCCTTATTGTTTTTCTATAAGGTTTCCAGGTCTCTGCCTTCCAGAGCAGGAAGTTCAGATCACTGACATTTCTTCCAGCATTTTTAGGTGGGACCCGGGGAACCAAACTCAGGTTCTTCTGCTTCTGAGGTAAAGGCTTTAGCCCCTGAGTCATCATTTTAGTTTATGGTATCTTTATATTTCGACAAACACTTCGTAAGTTTTATAAGACATGGTCATTATTTTTGAAACAACGGAATATGTAAAACATCAAATACTGAGAGAAAGAACTTGTATTTTGTTCTTTCATGAATCATCTATCATTATAGCATTAATCAATATACTACACAGATCTGAGTTTTAATCAGGGAATACTTTGCTCAGCTTATGTATTTCTCTCAGGTATGCTACAATGTATTTGCCTAGTTTCATTGTCCAAAAATTGATGTTTACTGGGTGGATTTTGCTCTAATATACAGCCTCTGCAGCTTCTTTCTGATTATCATTAGCCTAATATGTCTGTTTCTTGATTACTATTGGCCACATATGTTTCTCTCCTGATTATCATTGCCATGTATGTCTTTTTCTACCTCTTCATATTCATCTATTACTTTCATTACAAATAAAATGAACTTCTGATACACAGCATAAGTTCGAATTTACTTATTCATTTTCTAGTCTGAAAAAAAAACCACTTGCTTTTAATTAGCATGTCTGAGTCAGTTGCACTTAATGTAATTAAGGGTGTCTAAATCCACTGAACTTCTGTCTGTGCTCTGTTGTTTTCCTTCCTTTTGCTGATATTTCTGCCTTCTGGATTTCATGCTTTAATACTTTTCATATCACCTCAGAAAGCTGAATTACTATAACTCATTGTCACTCTAGTGGCTAATTTAGAATTTATAACACAAATGTTTATTGTTGTCTTTTTTGGTTGACATTTATTCACTCCATAAATGAAATAAGGACATTTACTATTGTATACATTCCATTTATTCTACCAAGAAGCTTTTGTTAATATTCACTTATATTTTATAGTGTTACAATATAATCAGTCTCACAGTATGATATTTTAATTTCAAGAAATTATATCTTAAAATAATGTAAATAAATAAAATAAAATATTTTGAAAATGTAGTTACCATTTATTGTGGTCCTGCAGATGTGCATCTGATTTTATTATAGTTTTTCTCTAGGAATGTTAGTATGTTTTTAATAAAAGTCTTCTAGCTATTGACAAATTCTTTAAATTTTTCATCCCTGAAAATAATTATTTTCTTTAGCATGATGGTTAATAATGATTACCAACTTGACATCTAGGAGGCAAGTCTGCATCCAGATCTTTGAGGATTATCTAGATTGAGGCTAGCTACTGAGGATGACTGAAGAATTAAATTATCACTTCAGTTGATGTGGAAAGACTTCTGTTAACTCTTAACAGGAGCATTATCTGGACTGTGTAAAACAGGGAAATGGAACTGAGCTCAAGCATGCATTGATCACTCCCTGCTTATTGACTGTGGATAACATTTGACTTATAGACTCAAGTTTCTGCTGCTTGACTTCCCTAAAGTGATGGACTGTAAGCCAGGATAAACCCTTTTTTCCCTTACCATCAGCGTATTTTATCACAGAAACAAGAAAAGAAACCAAAACCCTTTGGTACTTTTTGAAAAAATAGAAAAAAAAAAAACCCTTTGAAACTGTTTTTTGCTTTTGTTTCTTTAAATATTTAGAGATTGTCCCTAGTGTCTTTTAAAAAACTTTCATTGTTTTCAGTGGGAGACTATCTGTATCCTGACTTTATATTTCAGTTTGTACTATGTCTATTTTTTTCTGGATGGTATCTTCAGTTGCTTTAATTATACATAACCATCTCCATTATGATGACCTCTGATATACTTCCTGTTTCCCCTGCTTGCTTTCATCATTTTTCTTTCAGTTTTGGATTTCTATCTTGCTTTTTCCCTTGTTCAATATGGAACTGTTATAATTTTCCTTCTTTTTTTTTTTGGTATTTCAATAGTTACCTAGTTACACTGGTTCAAAAGTCTAACATGATCCTTCTTGATCTCTATTGAGTAGCTCATGTATTTGGCAAGTTTTTCCATCAGTTCTGATCTGAAATACTTATTTCACAGTATCTTACTGACATTTTTTCCTAGCTTGCTGAAACTTACCCTGTAAATGTACAAAGTGATATCTTATCCACATTGCAGGGGAACTTTGCACGTTTCTCTAGAGGGCTTACTCTGCATAGTTTCTGTCTATACAATTTTCTTTCAGTAAAATGATTAATGTATTTTTTCCATGAAGAATCAATATTTAATGTAGTTCCTGTATGATCTAAGCTCATTTGGTATCTCCTTTGCTCACCTTTGGATTCCAGTGACTGTGGAAGGCTTGATGAATATGTTTTTACCAAAGCTTTATTAATGCAGCAAATTCATGAATTCACATTACAGCTTTTCATTGAATAATTTGGATTTTGAAGTTCCTCTTTGAAAGTTAGTAAAATAAGAAGTAAACTTATTTCTTCTTTTATCTAAAAATAAAAATAAAATAAAAATGCAGTTCACAAAGACTTTTTTTTTTGGTTCTCCAAAACTTCTTTTCTCTGGTAATGTAAAATATTTTTCTCCAAACATATAGCTCCAATTTTTACCTTCAATGAAACAGGAAGAATGGGGGTAGGAACAGCCAATGAAAACATGTGAAATAGTTAATCTAAGAAAAAGGAAACAATAACACATAAACTTACTGAATGTCTTATCTTCCTTAACTTTTTTCTTATGAGTTTCATTTTAGAGTTCATTACATATCTTTTGTCTGGGCCCACGAACTAGCAAAAACCCAGACTCACATGCTGGAAACAGAAGTGGAAGAAGTAGAAATCAGGGGGAGCCTAGGATATCCTTCATGATCTAAGCCAATTTTATTATAGCATACATGAATATTTATAGGAAAACAATCAAAGAAAAGCAGGGCCAAATTCTTTACAGGATTATATAAAATGTATACATTCTGGGCTAGCAAAGAAAAGGCAGGCGTGACATCTACTTGCTAGGTGGGACCAGACATGATGTCTTCAGGTGACAGTTGCTAAAAGGGAATGGACAAGAATGTCTAAAATCAGAGTTACCTGGTTATTGTAAATGTGTATAATCTTGTAATCCACACATTAACATATTTCAAATGTATAGAGAAGGAACTGTAGGGGAAATTTTAACCTTGCCAGTTCTGAGAAGAACAAAGCAATCTAAGAACAGACAGAGGTAAACTCCCAGAGGAAGGAATTTGCCTGTCATTGTCTATGCAAGACAAGAGGCAAAACTCAACTTCCAGAGAGAGGAATCAACCTAACAATTGTCCATTTCAGATGCTAATGTGTCATTCTCCAGAGAGCAGGCTTTAGGCCTGACAATGCCTAAAGTTCATGGAGGATAAATTTATTATTTCAATCTGATTTCAATCTTTTCCTTTTTGCCTCAGAGTAAAAGTTTTTATGAAATGCATTTTAATGATGAATAAGGAAAAGTTTCAAAAGAAACTATTTAATGAAAGGTTATTTATAGATATTTTAAGTTAAGGCATGACAGAAAGTAACCTGAAAATTTCTCTGGATGGTTGGTATCTGCTAAAGATGCAGGATATTGGAGAGGTTGCTTCTTCTAAGCTGCTTGACAACTACAGAGTTCATGCTGTGGCATCAACAGCAGAAAATTAAGCAAACTACACAATTTTAGGTGCCTGAGGTTAGACATAAACTAATTAGACAGAAGTTTAGGAAAAGACACATACTACAAGGAGAGACTGTATATAAACAAACACATATAATGAAGTAAGAACCTCTCATGCAGGAGAAAACAGGAAACAAAGTACTTATAATGGAACATTCACAAAATATCTTCTGTCTCATATATTGGGGTGTTCTGTCATGGACCCATAGAGATATTAGATGGAACAATAAAAAAGCACATCATCTATTTGTTGCTTATGTCATGTATTGGGCTGTACTGCCATGGACCCAAGGGGAGATTTTCCCTGTCTTCTTCAGTTGAATCTGCAATGGAAACTTCTTTACAGCTTGAAAGTGCCTCTTGTTAAGTTGAATTCATTTAGATCCAAACAGTGACTGCAAGTTGATTAAAACAGTCTACCTTAATTTCTAGCTCGTCTAAACATCTGAACAAATTTCATGGAACTTGAAACCTTATGAGAAATTTGACATTTTGACTAGGAAAATTGAAAACAGTTGACACTTTTTCCAAATACTAATTACAGTTTCACTTATTGTTAAAGAAAGCAAATGTCATTTCCTAACACTGGTAAAGATGAGGCAAAGTACCTCTCATGTATTGAAACAATGCCACTGAACAGTTGATAAAAATGCTTTCCATAGTCAAGTAGGAAAAGTGCATTAAGAAGAATGCAAAATTCATATATGAAAATTAATACAATTTTAAAAATAATAAAGCATTGTGCAGGTATTAATTAATTATGCATAAATGTATAACAGCATGGTAGTTTCTATAAAAATATAGGTTAAATGAAGGAGGAGAAGAGGAATGGGAGCCAAAGCAAGGATTAAGCAGGGCAGGGATGGTGACTTGGGTTAGATGAGAGGAGGGGAAGCAGAGGATCACCCAAAAAGAAAGTTGTGTGTAAAGTCACATGCAAACCTATCTGGCAACCCAGTTGAAAAATATGAAAGCGATTTTGAAGGCAGATATCCCATAGGGACAGATAAGGATGGTCTTAGAAACAGCAAATCACTAGACAATAATGCTAATGCCAGGCATGTAATTCAGCTACAGGGGTTGTTGGCAGAGAGACCACAGAGACCCTTCAACAATAAAGATTCTCCCAAATTTCTTACCCACAAGATCTTGAGGAAATCTTACTTCTAAAGCCAAAAACACTTTGGATGTTATATAATCAATATAACATATTTGATGGATTATAGAAAAATGAATTTATAACAGTTCAAAAGTTCCTCCCCATTAGCTAGCTGTCATGGTACCATAAAGTGCTGTATAGTTTGCAGACTAAAAGCATCAGCAATTTTAACCAGCTATGAACTCTATAAATTACTATTCTAACCTGCTGAGCAAGACATGCTGGATCACTGGTACAGTTATAACACAACTACTTATGGAGTTACCAACCACTCTAAGATGGAATTTGAGACACGTTTTGCAAAACAGGATCCATACCCAGCACTATTAACCTATGTAAAAATTTATGACAGAAGATGTCTTAATTCCTAGGGGGAGCTTCTATAGCTTCTTAGCTAAAATGACAAAGCATCTGTTGTAGAAAGTAAATGAGTGAAGTTATGAAATTCCATATAGCCTTGCTAGCTAATAATTATTCTGAAAAACTATTAATTTATTATGACAATAAGAAATGTCAATTCCCAATTGTGAAAGAGGGGCCAGCAGCAATGTAATATCCAGAGGTCAGGGAGGAGCAGCCAATTAATGTGTTACCACTGGTACCCTCATGGAATCCTTGCATGATTTCTGTGGCTATCTGTGTAGGAGTGGGCTTGTCAGCTTTTAACCTTTTGACTGTTAATTCTGGCTATGGTAGTCCACCTGCATGGTTGCTGATAAATGACCATCAAACGGCTTAAGGAAACAAGGGGTTTATTTTCTTATGATTTCTGGTTATAGTTCTTAGTCCAGCGGGCAGAGCATGCACCAACACCAGGGCTATGGAGCCCACACCATCACTGCATAACAGCTAAGATATGGACAATCCTTACTTACCAAATCAGCATGTCTGGCCAAGTGAACAGAGGATGCCAACTTTCTCAACCATCTCTCTGTGATTTATCCAGGGTCTAATCTCACCCACCATGGGTTGGTTCTTCCCCATCAACTAGACAATCTCCTTCAGGTTTGCTCTGGGCTTAACTCAACCATCAACTATATACAACTGTGCCCAGAGCTCAAACCCTCAACAGTCAAGTTGACACCTGTGCTTAACTATGACACTGGCTAATGAAGGTGTACCCTCTTCTTTAGTGGTATAGCTACTGATAACTTACCCAAACTATAGTAAGTAACCTCTTACCAATACAGGCTAATGCAGGGAACCCTTATTAAATTTAGTGAGTGAATCATATCCCTGCCTGCCGTACACACACACACACACACACACACACACACACACACACACAAGAATAAAGAAAAGAGGGAAACACATTGTTGTAAGAAAGAATGTTTTCAAAAGTAGAAGGGAGGGGCTGTAGAGGTGGCTCAGGGGTTAAGCCTCTGCCTTGCAGGCGAAAGGTCCTCCCACGTATAGACGCCAGGCGGAAGCAGGGGTGGCCTGTGCTTCTGGTCCTGGTAGGGCGGAGCCTGTGAATCCTGGGGCAGAAGGAGGTGGAGGCGTCCATGGTGGTTCGCGAATTCGTCCGTGGTTCTACACAAACACGCGCCCACACACACACACACACACACACACACACACACACACACACACGTGCACGCGCACATACACACGCATATGCACACAGTTGAATAAATAATGATAATAATAATTAAAAAAAAAGTAGAAGAGGGGATGAGACAGATCAATAGAGATCAGAAATTACTAAAATTCATTATAGACCTGTATGAAATTGTCAAGGAATAAAAAATATACTAATATAAAAAAATGGAAAGAGTTCCCAGCACTGCAAAACAAACAAGCAAATAAGCAAATAGACAAAAACTGTTAGGCATGGCAGATATCTCAGATGATGAAATGCTTGCTATCCAATTGTGATAACTACAGTTTGGATCTCCAATGCCCAAGTGAAAAGCAAGTAGCCAGGATAGATCTCATGAAATCTCAGTATTCAGGAGGCAGATAAGAGTCTCTGTGGCAAGTTGGATATCTAGACTAGCCAAACTCATGCTGTCTGACACAAACCCTACCTCTTACAGAAATTAGAGAATACTTGAGATGAATCCCTAACATCAGTATGTTATGTGTATGGCACACAAATAGACATATATAAAAGCATGCATGCATATCACACATATGTACATGTGTAATAAATTAATGAATAATAAAAATAGCAGAGGTAACAGCTATTGAATTTGTGAATTTATTACTTCTTTGCCTAGTTATACAAGTTCAGTAGATACCACTCTTCTCCCTCCCCCTCCTTTTCTACTTGTTGTCCCCCATTGCACTCTCCTCCCTTTCCCACTCTCCACCCTTACCCCTTAACATTCCCTCCTCCTCTCTTGGTGCTTCCTGCTTTCTCCCTCCCGTTCTCTAGAGCATCTATTTATGTGGGCACTGAATTTCCCTCCAGTTGTCTACACTAGGGAGAGTCACAACTCAGTGGCATAACTTGTGGCCCCTTTTTGTGCTGCCTACTAGTATGGGAACTCTATTATGATTGCTTAAACCTTGCCTCTAAGGATCTTACTGCCTGAAGACTTTTCCTCTGTGATTTGTGCTAGACTTTGAGGGGTTGTTAACATGTCAGGCATTGTGTGGGTCAGGAAAGTTCCAATTACATTGTGGCTATATCCTGACGGCTACAGCCCTGACTCATATGGAATATCTTGCATATCATTGGTGCTCCCCATCTTTAGTCTCTTAACAATCTTCCGCAAGGTTCCTTGAGCTTTAGGATGGGGAGAGATTTGGCTGGTCTGGTTTCCAAAAAATATCATAGAGTCTTTGGTGTTCTGAATTATATTTTTTTCAGTTTTGTTTTTCCTATACTGCCCTAGGCTGCATCCTGATTGGTTGTTGAGGTCATCTCCTAAATAAAGATAGAAGACAGTTTAAAAGAAGACCTTAATATAAGAGACTCAAAGGTAGATGGAAGAATAGGAGTAAGACATGGCAATGATAGGGGTTAGTCTCCCGTTTACTGATTGGTTACCATCTGACTGGGGAAATCAAAGGGACTGAACAGGAAGGGAAGTAAGCGTGAGCTGCATCAGATGTCTTGTTGTTTGCATGCAATACATGACCATGGCCTAATTTCTCTATTAAAGTATGGTATTTTATCTCCTTTCTTTTGAGGTTTTCTTTCCCCTTCACTCATGTTTACAATCCTTTGTGATTAGAGTAGTTATTTCTGATATATACCTTTGAATATGCCATTAGATGGATGTGAAATTAGGATCCATTTATTAGGGAGTACATACGGATCTAGGCATCTTTCTGTGTCTGGCATACTTTACTCAATATAATTTCTTCTTATTCCATCCATTTACTGGAAAAATTATTAATTCCTCTATTTTGATGGCTATTCCATCAAAAAGTAGAATTCCATTGTTAAATGTACAACATTTTCATTATTCATTAGTCAACTGTTGGATGTTTGGGTTGATTCCATGACTTTTCTATTGTAAACAGTACTGCAATGAACATGGTTGTTCTCCTGTCACTGTAGTGAATTGCTGCATTTTGGTGGATTATTCCAAGTAATAGTATAGCAGGGTTAGATAGCATTTCAATCCTTAATTTTTTTAGACATTGCCATACTGATCTCCAGAGCTTGTATAGCCAGCATTCCCACTGTCAATGTATGAGAGTTCCTTTCTCTTAACATCCTCTCCAGTATTTGGTGTTGTTTGTATTGTAGATTTTTGTCATTCTGACCAAGGTGCCATTGTATCTCAGAGTAGTTTTGATTCTCATTTCCCTGATGGCTAAAGATGTGGAGCTTTTTAAAAAGTATTTGTTACACATTTCAATTTCATCCCTGTAAAAATTTCTTTTGAGTACAGAGGTCCATTTTTTAATATTTACCTCCTTTGGTATTTAATTTGGGATACTATCTCCTTTGGTGTTTAATTTCAATCAGATGTGTGATTATTGAAGATTTTCTCCAATTCTGTGGGTTGCTTTTTTAGTCAGTTTACAATCTCTTTAGTTGGACAGATTTAACAAATTTAACAGATTTAGGTGAACAGATCTTTAATTTCATAAGATCCCATTTGTTGAGTGTGGGTTCTTCTGCTTGTGCTATTGGGTTTCTGTTTAAAAACTGTTGACCTAACCCAATCTGCTCCAGGGAGTTCTTTATTCTTTCAACTAGGGTTTATATAGTCTCTGGCTTAATATTAAGGTCCTGGATCCATTTGTAGTTGATTTTTGTGCATGGAGACAAGTATGGATCAAGTTTTAATCTTCTGCATGTGGATATCCAGTTTTGCCAACATCATTTGTTGAAGATGCTATTGTTTTTCCATTGAATTTTTTGGGCCCCTTTTTCAAAGATCAAATGGCTATAATTGTGTGGGCTTACATCTGGGTCTTCAACCCTTATCCTTCATCTATGTGTCTATTTTGGAGCCAGTACCAGACTGTTTTTATTACTATGGATTTGTAGTATAAATTAAGTTTGCTATGGCAATAATTCCAGCAGTGTTTTTGTTACTTGGAATTGTTTTTGCTATCCTAGGTCTTTTGTACTTACATATGAATTTTGAGATTGATCAATTCTTTTTTTTTAATTTTATTTCAGCTCATACAAACTTACCAGGTACACCAGTTCCCTCCCTCCCTCCTCCTCCCCCGATACCCCCTGCTCCTCCTCCCCATCCCTCTCCCTCCACATCCCCCAGTGCCTCCCACCCCAATTCCCAGAGAGTCCTTTCTTGTGCATGTCTGATTTTCCTCTGGGCCCTCCTCTCTGATGACGTACAAGGACCCAGTGGCCTTTCCTGAACCCTTTCCCGTGTTCCCCTTAGGTATAGGAACACTGATGTGGCTGCCAATCCCTTGCCTCCAAGGATCTTGGTGCCCTTAGCAGATGCTAGACTTTGTGAGGTCAACAGTGTGTTGGACAATGCACAGGGCATGCAAAGGAGATTGATCAATTTTTTAAAGAATTGCTTTGAGATTTTGACTGGTACAGCATTTAAACTGTTGTTTACTTTTGGTAGAATGGTCATTTTTATTATGTTAATTCTGCTGATCCAGGAACATCGGAGGTCTTTCCATTTTTTAGTGTCTCCTGTAATTTCTTTCTTTAGGGTTTTAAAGTTTTTGTTATAAAGATCTCTCATTTTTTTAGGGTGGATGGGATTGTTTCTTTCAAGAATTTGTCACTTTTTCATCCTTGGTGTATAGGAAGGCCATTGATTTTTTTCACATTTATTTTGTAACCTGGCATACTGCTGAATTTGTATATTAGTTCTATGAGTTTCCTGGCGGAGATTTTAGGATCTCTCAGGTATATAATCATGTTATCTGCACATAAAGACATCTTGACTTCTTTTCTGATTTGGATCTCTTTTATCTCCCTCTCTTGTCTTAGAGCTCTAGCTAAGAATTCAAGTACAATATTGCGTAGGAGTGGTGAGAGTGGACAACATTGTCTAGATCTTGAAGCATGAATGCTTCAACATTTTCTCTGTTTAGTATTGTTGTTAGCTTGTCATACACAGCTTTTATTATAATGATATAAGTTCCTTCCATTCCATGTGTATCATAAAAGGATGTTGGATCTTGTCTAAAGCTTTTTCTGCATTTATTGAGAGTATCATGTTGTCTTGGACTTTAGATTGGTTTATATGATAGATTACATTTATGATTTTTTTTGGTTTGAAGTCCACTTTGTCGGATAGTATAATAAGCTACTACCCCTGCCTGTTTCCTTGTTTCATTAGCATGAAGTATTTTTGAGCAGCCTTTTACTTTTAGAATGTGCCTATCTTTTGTGGTATAATGTGTTTCCTGAAGGTAGCAGATGGTTTTGATTTCTAATCCATATTTGTAACCTGTGTCTTATTGGTGAGTTAATTCCATTGACATTTAGGGTTGTAGTGGAGAAATTACATTTTTTTATGTTTAGTGGCTTTCATATGTGTATTATTTAGCTTGTAGATTGTGTTGATTTTATACTTCCCTTCTGTCCTCCTGGATATGCTTGTTCTTTTTACCAAGCTTGAATGTCTTTTCTAGCATTTTTTGAAGGCCTGGTTTGGTAGTCATTTAAGACCACCTAATTTTTCCTTCACTATCATGATGGATACATCAGCCTGGGTTGACATTCATGCTTATTCATGAGATGAAGTGCATATCTCCAAACTCTTCTGGCTTTCACTGTTTCCATTGAAAAATCATTTGTTATTTTAATATGTTTACCTTTGAAAGTGACTTGTTTTTTTTTCATCTTGAAGTTCTTAACACATTCTCTTTGTCTTGCATGTGTAACATAGTGTTTGACTATTATTTGCCTTGGTGAGTTTCTATTTTGGTCATATCTGTTTGGGGTGCAGAATGCCTTTTGGATTTGGATGCGCCTCTTTTTAGATGTAGAATGTTTTCCATTATGATAATTTGAAAATTTTCCTCAGGTGTGTTATTTTGAGTTTCTTGTTCTGTTATTTCATTAATGAGCATGTTAGACTTCTTTAAGGTGTCACATAACTCTTGAATATTCCTCTCAAGTATATTTTTGGCTTTAACAACCTGTTTGAACTGGTTTGTTCTTCCATTTTGTGTTCAAGATCTGATATTCTATTTCCCGCTTTGTCAGTTCTGCTGATACGATTCTCTGTTATGTTTTGGGTTGAAGATTGTTTGTCTTTTCCTTGTAGTTTAATCTCTGCTTGAGATTGTTTTAACTGCTCTATGCTTTGTTTTGTTTCTTCAACTTCTCATCTCACCCAAGTGCCTGTTGTGTTCTGCTCAAATTGGTTGTTATGGTTATTTAACTCCTCCTGGATTTCCTCTTTCATTGTTTTGATCATAGTAAAGATCAGGCTTTGAAATTCATTATCTCAGATATGGCTTTCTTGGCTCTTTTCTGTGAGTTTTGCTCAGGTTGGATTCCATCATTATGAGGTTGACACTTTTTGTAGATTTGCTGTCTTGGTTTTGTTTCTCATGGATTTGTGCTGTAACCTGGACATTTTTCATTTTACCTCTTATGTCCTTCCTTCCTGGTGTGTGTTTTTGGCTTATCTGAATAGATAGTATTACTATACTTGAACAGTTATTGTTAATGTTTGCCTTGGAGTTGGATGTGTCTTCCAGGTGATTGGTGTTGTTTCCCAGATTAGGCTATTGGACTTATTACTTTATCAATTAAGTTGGGCTTAGCAGACAGGGATTGAAAATCGGTACAGTAGTGCATTTTTTTATGTGATGTGTGATGTGTGAGGGTAAATGATATAGTCCCTGAAGTTGTATGGATTTTGCGATGGGTTTTATGGAAATCTTATTCTATGGTGACTGACAATCGATAGTAAAAGCAAGGTAAAAAGGGTTTACTTATCTTAGACCTGGAAGTGAAGATTGTCTCCCATTTGATGGCATGATTTTAGAAGTCCTTGGATGTGTAGTGTTGGTCCCCTAGTGCATTTCTTAGGTTTTTCTCTTGACTCTTGATTTTTTGAAAACTTTAAAGTTCTTTAATGACTCCGGGTGGAGGGGAGAGAAAGCAGAAGGAAGAGAAGGAAGAAAAACACCACACAGGATGGGTATGTGTCTTGATAGCGGCTGCTTGGCGCACAGCCTCAGCAACCTTACCGGGAACAGGAGGGAAACCACTAAGACCTGAAGCAGAAAGAGTCAACTGGCTAGTGGGACCTGTGGATGACTTGGGACCTGGGGTATGGCTTAGGGACCTTCTTGACCTTTCTTTGAGAAGCAGAGATCCTGCTGGGACCCAGAGTGGAAAGTTTTTTTTAAACTATTTTTTAAAAGTACCTATCTTTTTGCTTTTTTCCACCTAGCAATATACTATATTTCAGTTTGTTCTGGTAAATATATAACCCAACAGCTTAAAGTAATGTGGGATTTTATTCTTGCTGAAATTCTTATTATAGTTTATAGTCCAGCTTGGCAGAAATATCCATACCAATATCAGGATCTGAGGAAATTAGTCATATCAACAGGGATTGCTGAGAGAATGACACAAGACCCCTACTCCCCATGATATTGGGGATACTGGCATTCCCTGGGGATGTCAGGCTTATGGAAGAAAAAAATCTCCGGGCTCAGGAAACTTCACAAGATCCTCACTAGCCCTCTCTCTTCCCTGAGGTTTAGAAAAGGTCAACAATTACAGGAGGGGCTATAGCTGCCTGCAAGTTTCCTGGGGTCTACAGTGATAGATCTGTGAGTTTCTACCCCTGCTGCTTTACCACTATGGTGACACAGCTGCCTTTGTGTCATTTGTATTTCCATAAATAATTTTGAAATACTCACTAGCTCACCAATGTGGATTTCGGTGGAAACAATTCAGTGGTCTACTGATATCCTGTCTGAGGTGAAAAAAAAGTCTCTTATGTCTCTCAATGAAAGTAATGTTGTGAAGATGTAATTATTTAGGGTAATTCCACAGAAGTGAAGTTGTTAAATCAAAGAATTTCCATATTGTAAGTTTATAATCCCATTTTATCATTGTCTACTCTTAAAGGTTTTGTCTGTTTACATTCTTAATAAAATTTTTGGGAGAATTTCAGCACATGATTTTATTAAATCCCTTAGTAACTTAAGGACTTTTATGTAAGTTTTATGTTTTTTTGTTCTTTCATATAACACACTTGTGTACATACTCATGATAGTTAAACATAGATGCCAATTTAATAATTAAAGGCTGACCCTGGGAATACCTGTGAAGAATTAGTAACTAAGACATTGATTCATATGGGAAGTCCCAGCCCATAATGGGCAGGAATATGCCTTTTGTAGGTGGATAAGATGAAGACAGTTGGCAAGATAAGTTTGGCATACTTCAGTGTCATAGTTAAATATAGGCATTCAACTGAGGGTTGTAGGCTTGAACTCTCAGTACATTTGTAGAGAATGAGTAATTGAGCTAATCCCTGAGTGAGACTGTCTAATTGATTTTTGAAGACCCAGCTCATGGTAGGTAAGACTCATCCATGGGTAAGTGAATAAGATGGAGGGAACTGGTAGAGGAAGTTGATAGCCTGTGTTATTCTTGGCCAGACATGCTGATCTAGCAAAGAAGGATTGTCCCTTTCATTAGTCTTGTGGATTTGGTATGACCAGTTCCCTTGACACTTGGTTTTGGTGTGAGCTCTCCTGCCAACCTTGACCCTTGGGGTTAGTGTGGGCTCTCCTGCCAAGCTGGATAAGGAACTGTAATCAGACTGTTGTAAGCCAAATAAAAAGATGCTGTTACCTTATAAGCCATTTGATTGTAAATTTATTGGCAAAGATGTGAGCTAACTGCAATATTCAGCATGCTTTGGAAGGCTTATTGTCTGACCAGTGAGGTTTGCCCCTTTCTCAGCAATCTGTAGAAAGTGTGTGGCCAGTTTCTCTTGGCTCCTGACATTGGTATGGAAACTTCTGCCAAGCTGCACTTAGAATTCTAACTGATAATGATAAGAAAGAATAAAACCTCTTATTCCTCTGAATTCTTCAGTCATAAATTTATCAGCAAAATGCAAGCCAACTATAATACACTCATATGTAAATTTTGTGTATGTGTGTGTGTGTGTGTGTGTATATGAAAAATGCACATAAAATATACAGTACATTTTGGATATTTTCACATTCTGCTCTCCTCTTTCGTCCCCTCCACTCTTTCAGCAAAATGCTCCTTCCCTATAAATTCATTTCCCATTTTCATTTCTTTCTTTCTTTTTTTATATACAGAATTTAACTGTGATCACTTGCATGAGCATGACTGGACAGTTGCTGGAACACAGAAAACTCATCATTGAAGAAATGACACTCCCCATACCACCCATTAACTATACCTGTTGGAGCTAAATGTGCTTTTCCCCCATGCATTCTGGAATGCTAATAGTTCCATTCTCTTTGCAGGTCCTCATGGCTGCAGTGAATTCAAATGTACAATGGCTGTGAACTGGCCAGAAGATACTGCTTGGTATTACTACTCCCCAAATTCTGCCTCTTACATTCTATCTTCTTCAATTTTCCCTAGATCTTGGAGAAGGTAATACAGATATCCTCTACAGTCATTTATTATCTAGCCTTTGGCAGTTTGTAAGTAATATCCTATAAAGAAAAAAGCTTCTGTTGCTGTCACTTTGCATGTTGCTGATAAATTCACAACCAAACAGCTTATAGGAAACAAGGGTTTTTATTATAGCTTATGATAGTCAATTACAGCATCCTTTAGTGTACATGTCAAAGTTCCCTCTGGATCCTCCTCTCTGATGAGGTATAAGGACTCAGTAGCCTTGCCTAGAGTACTTTTTTGTGTTCCCCTTTAGTATAGGAACACTATTGCGGTTGTTAATCCCTTGCCTCTAAGTATCCTAATGCCTGTGATCCATGCTAGACTTTTGGGACTTTTGGGGGGTCAATGATATGTTGGTCATTGCGCAGATCCTGTGAAGACCTATTATGATTACTTCGGCCCTAACTTGTGTGGAGTATCTTGCATGTCGTAACTCCTCCCTATCTTTAGGCTCTTACAATCTTACCACCCCCTCTTCTGCAAGTTTCCCTGAGCTTTAGAATGGGGAGAGATTAGTCTGGCCTGGTTCCAAGTGGTTGATATAAAGTCTCTAATGTTCTGAATTGTGGTTAAAAGCAATCTTACTTTAATAGCCATAATGTCTCTGAGTGGCTTACACCTGGCAGGCCTAGAAACTATAGGTAGACAATATAATACAGTTTCAATGTCACAAGAAATGAAAGAATCCAAGTGAAAAGAGTCCATGTACCCATTACCACAATTGTTCACAGATTAAATAACAGTATAACTACACTGAGAATAACAACAGAGTCATTGATGAGCATGTACAAGTGTGTGCATGCAATATGTCCCTTATCTTTCACTACAACTGCTTAGTAATAGGCTTAGTATCTTTAGCACACATAGAAGAAAACTATGTTATGTACACTTACAAAATACACAAATAAAACCCCATAAAACTCACAACAACTTATTCTGTTTTATAATATAGTTCCTACTTCAGAATAATGATATGGAAATATTAAGTAATTTACTCAATGACTAACTTACATAAATCAATACAATTTCTGCCACCATTCTCTGCCTCAAAATTTCTTTGAAGTCTTAGTAAGGAAAGACAATTAGTTTTGTTTGAAAATGCTTGCAAAGTTGTTGTCATTTTAGTGATGCTGAAAACATCCCAATCCACCATGTGGCTTTCTTATACACAGCATGCCTAAAGTCAAACAGCAGTGTGCTGAACTAAATAGTGAAAGAAATAAAGGAAAATGTGATTTTTTTTTCTTCAAGCAACTTGCAGTTTAATCAAGAAAGACTTACTTTCAGGCTGAGTTTTTCAAAAAGAAATGAGAAAAAGGCTAATCCTGCTTGGAGAGTGACAGGAAGAGAGGAGCAGATATACAACTCACAGTTCTCTATAGGTTTTGCACAGATAATGATTATTTTTCAAGCAGAGCAGTACAAAGCAGAAGGCTGGGACATGTTTCACAGTGCTGCAGATACTTTTTCTTTGCATTAGTGTGAGATAAAACTTGTGCATAACTTAAAGGAGAAATGGAGATTTATTTGACTTATAGTCCCAAAAAGGGTACACAGGTCCATTATGGTAACAGTTGTAAAAAGAAGATCTTGCTGAAGACAGATGCAAAAAGACTGGTTCAGGTAAAACATAGAGCAAGAGTTTACTGGGAGAAAGAGGAACAAAGCTACCAAACTTCAAGTTTAGTCCCTTGTGAAATACCCTCCTTTGGCTAGGCTTTACCTCTTTGAAAGATGCCACAAACTCCCTAAAACTTAAAATCAGCTAAGGATGCTCAAATATGAGCCTTTGGTGGATAACTTACATTAAAACTATAATTTCTGCCTTTTGGTACCAATAGAGTTCAGTGCCATCACATTTCAAACCATGGCATTATACCCTAGGCCCCCACAGACTCATTAGCATCTCTATGCAAACCATTCTCAATTTAACTTTAAAAGTCCCAACACAGACTACATCAGTAGTCCCAATACAGTCCAAAAACCCAAAGTCCAAAGCCTTCTGTAAAAATCAAAAGACAAGTTACATACTTCCAACATACAATGACACTGAATAAATATTCCCATTCCAAAAGGGCAGACTGGGGCCATATTCAGGAAATATCAGTCTGACAGACCAAAAACCAGCAGGACAAACTCCAAACCTGGAGGTCCAATCCTCCTGTAAGAATCTCAGTTCCAAAGGGTGGCAGCTCCATCTTTTCTACACAGTTGTCCATAGAACACACCACTCTCTTGGATTGACTCCTCCCAGTGAATACAGCTCTCTTTGGCAGATGTCCCACATTGGCTCCAGCATCTTTAACATCTTCACTTCTCAATAACAAGCCAGATGTTAATTCCACAACACAAACTGACCTTTTTGGACCTCTAAACTACAGGTTTCCTGTCACAAACTACCTGGCATCCACCATTTTCTGAAAATTTTGATGAGTGATCTATGACTTCCTCCATCTTGCATCACATGAGCTTATTCTCAAGAAAGAAATAGAAAACAAACATGCCTCCCCCACACTGAAATACAGCAAAATTTGTAAGACAATAAGTGGTGACAATCAATTTTGCTTTTTCTCAAAATATAGCTTTACGAAAGATAACATGGAAGGTCAAGGTTTGCCATTAGTTCTTCATCTAATACATCTAGACAGTCATCTTTCATTCTGACATTCTCTGTAGTTTCTTCTTTGTCAGCTCAATGATGAACTTAGAAAGAATCTTTTAGCTCCAGCTTCTTGCTTTCATACTATGAGGCTGTGATAGCTTATCCTTTACTGAAGTTTACATTCTTTTGTTTCTCTTCTTTTAAAACAGTCACAAAAGAACTCAGCCTTTTTAGTATAGTATCAAATAATCTGATAAACCACACAAGTATTTTTGTAAAAAATAAACTTAAGAATGCTGTTTTCCAAACAAACGTTTTATTTGCATTTCTTTTTTAAAAATTCTGATTTCATTATTTACATGCAAGGATGAGTGTAATTTCCGTAGGTAGTGTTAGGGTACAATCAAACTTAGATTCCTTGTAGCTCAAGAACATTAGAATCCTCCCAATATGCAGTCATCACATTTTCCTAAGTTACCTTTAGTGATACATTAGCTACATGTCTGAGTAGAAACAATCATGTCACTGTGACTTGAAGTATGCCAAAAGATGATCCAGCTCACATCCCTTCTAAGAGACTACTACACTCAAGATTGAAATCCCTTCAGAGACAAGTAGTAACAAGTGACAATTTTCAATTTTAGTCATGAATGACAAGTAACAACAGCTGTATTGCAAACTCTAATATGATAGGCATGGAAAAAGCTTTTAGATAAAATTGATGTTTGACTTTGAAAATTGTAGGGCCCAGATTTAAGCAGATGCAGGAGGGAAACATGGGATGCTTTTTAGATAGTTTAAGCAGCATTCTACCTACAACATTTCATAAAGGAAATACATTGATCAGAAACAGAAAGAAAATAAATTTTAAGTCGTACAGATTATTTAAAAGGAGAAAATTTTCTTTTGTCTCTGAAACAGTGTTTTATCAAAACTGTCAGAATAAGAGTAAACATTAATTTATCCTAATGTTTCAGCAGTACCAAGAAATTACAAATTAACTAAATAGAATAATGTTATCTGCTACAGAGTACACTCATGAATAACAGATAAGAACAGTATAATTATTTTTGAAGTTGATAATTTAGAAGAGCGGCTGGATAGTATGAATGTGCTGTGTTCATTTATGTCTTTTACAGTTCTTGAGATCAGGAGCTGAGTCTTTGTTTTGGAGACACTGCCACTGAGCTACAGCCCAAGCCCTGTGTGGTTTAAGGAATATGATTACAATGCTGAGACTGAAATATTCATCAACCTAAAAGTCAAAGGAAATGGCAAAGAATCCATCTAGATGAATCTATTATACCAAATTCCTTTCTTTCCTTGTTTCCCTGTACAGCGATATAAAGAAGAGCAGGTGTCCTCATTTGAAGGAAGGAAAGAGACATGGGGACCTGCACTGAAGTGTTGATGTTAAAAGGCAAAACCTGAATAAATCACCAAGGCTCCTCCCTCATGAATTCTATTTAATATCACTTAAAATGGGCAAACAGAAGTAGTCGAACCCTTTTCCCCGTTTTCTGCTACCAAATGAACACACAAAATCACCTTTTCCTTCTAGCAGGCACAGGAATAGGAGACCACATTGGGAATGGAAGTGGAATGCCACATAGACCTTGATCTTGGACTACATAAGCTCTATAACTGAGAGAAGTAAATTTCCATGATGTATAAGTTACCCAGCATAAGTTAAGATATTTTTATCACAGTAGCGTGAATTGATCAACATAGTCCAATTACAAGTAATAGTTATTATTTCATCCAGACCGACCTGTCTTGGTATTTAATAAAAATGTGTTACTAAAATTACTGTCTTTTCAAAAAAAGCTGTATACAACATTTCGTAGTGTGTATGTGTTTGTGTGTGCATCTGTGTAATATAATACCTGAATATGACGTGTGTGCCTGCACAAATGTGTATAGAGGATGAACTATCCTGCTTTATTTATCCTGCTATTTCCTTGAGAGAGGGTCTTCCACTGAACTTGGAGGTAGGTGAGAGATGAGCAAACCCAAATGACACCCTGTTCCTACCTTTCCCAGTGCTGGGATTGTTCAGCCACGCACAGCTCTTTATTTTGTCACTTGGGATCTAAACTCTGGGTCTTACTTTTGAGCAAGCATTCATTTGCAGAGTCACCTTTCCAACCCAATAGGACCACATGTTTAAAGTCCTGTACTTTGTCTATTGTACAAAAGAGAAATGTGAAGTAATTTACAAGAATTTTAGCCAAATAATCATGAAAATTATTCCTTTCTCTATTTGTGATAATTATTGAATAATGATTAATATTGCTTCTAAATATGAAACTCTGTAAACAAAATTGGTTTTCCATCCATTTGATTTGTAGGTATTATTTCTAGTACTTGTTTCCCCTGGATTTTATTATGAACATGATCAACATATTTACACATACCTCTGGCAGTCACTGGGCATAATTTTCACTTACTTGACTGATAACAAGAATATCCTCTTTCCTCTTGCAGCTAAGAGGTGTCATTCAGCCATTTGTTCACCAATAGAATCTGACCTCAAGTGACATATTCTTTCCTGATTGAAGTTTCCCAGACTTCCTTCCTCTTCATCATTCTGGTCTTCAAACTAAAAAGAAAGGGCTTAAAAGAAATTTAAGAAAAAAAATGGCATTGACTAAAACAATTGACTAGAAGGACTTTCATCTTTTTCTTCTCCTTCCTTTTCCTTTCTTCCACTCTCCTGTTCTCCTCTTTTTTTCTTTTCTCCCTCTCTTCTTCCATTTCTTCCTTTTACTTCTCTTCACCTCCCATTGTTTCTCCTTTCCCTCTTCTCTCTTCTTCACCCTGCAGGTTGATTGCTTTCAGTAAGCACACATGTTCCTCACTAAGCTTTGAAAATGAGAGAATTACATTTGTTGTTATCATTTAGATAAATTAGTAGAAAAATTTAAATTTTGACTTAATACATAATATTGGAAAGAATCAACAATTTAAACATTATACTCTAATATCATTGCATATTGGATATGATGTGTGTGCCATACAATAATTACATGATCTGCATCATTAGTAAATTTAAATGCATATTTTCTAAGTTTTCTTGACTTTCATTATGCTATGAACTTTCTTAATCATAAAATGCATGCTTTTGTTTGTTTCATCATAGATTTCTTCTTATATTCTTTGCATCATGATGATAAAGTACAAATCAATAAAAACAAAGACCAGTTCTGTGAAGAAGAAGAAAAGTTCTTGGCTGAACTGTGTGTGTGTATGTGTGTGTATGTATGTGTGTTTGTATGTGTGTCCATATGTGTGTGTGACTGTGTGTGTGACTGCGTGTGTCTGTCTGTATATGAGTATCTGTGAATGTGTGTGTGTTGTGTCTATGTTTCTCTCTGTGTGTGTATATGTAAATAGAGAGAAAGGGAGGAAGGGAGGGAGAGAAAATTTCCTTGGTATTTCAATTAACTATTTTATCCATTGGCAAGACCATTTTCTCCAGTTTCCTTCATCCTGGCTAGAATGTGGGCATGCCCAGACTCAACCTCATAGATTTAAGTTACTGATGGCCCCACTCTAATGTTTTTTTAAAGACTCTTTAGGATTACATTCTTTCATTCCATGCTCTTCACTGGTGCCCTTCTTTTCTAGCAAGTCCTTAGAGACATCTGAAAGTCAGAATACATGTGTCCTTGCATCGCTCTCTCTCTCTCTCTCTCTCTTCCTCCCTACTTACCTGGTACTCTCTTCAGACTTTCTTCCTTCATGCTGTCCAGTACAACTCTCTACCTGAACTTTTTACTTTACTCTATCTCATCTGTTCTAAAGCTATCCCTTGGCTACCAGACATTGAGTTCTATTAAAACACACATTTCCTAAATGTCTCCCTTGTGTTAGCTTTTCATTGTTAATGGACCTCTGTGCTGATATCATACATTGTTTGAATTGATCATCAGTCCTTTTCCTGTTGCCCTAACAACTATCAAGACAATGAGAATTTCGATGATACACAAATGAGAATTTGATGCTACAAATAATACCCCAAATCAGTCATGGGCAGTTTTAATACATCAAACTATTATTTTCTCTTTTATTATTGATTGTTAAATAAAACCAAATTAACCTTTCATGAAGATTTTATCATAGCATTATGTAGTTGATTCCTTAAATAAATACAAGCACATTTCTAATTGCATTTTGCATTATAGGAAATCTCAAATATGAAAGAAAGCTTCCTAATGTTTTCAAATTGAATTCGTACAAAAATGCCAGATGGAAATGGTGGTAGTCTGTAATTCTGGCTTGGAAAGCAAAACCTGGGAAACTCGAAAGCAATACCAACTAGGATGATTTGCCAGATCATTGTTAGGACTCTACAAGCAGATACATTCAAATGCCTTTTTGTGTGCATGCACGTGTACACACACATATACACACACACCTTAAAAAGAGAGAAAGAAAAAGTAGTACTGGAAAAAATTACATTGATGAATTTATGTCTTCAATATATCTAATATTTCTCTTTGGAAATGAATGCAAAAGTCTAATAATTCTACATATAACCTGTGTGTGATACATATAGTCAGTACTTCAAAACTTTCCTCAGGCCTCTCTTTAGAATCAGTGGGAAAATACCATTAGTAGGGATGATGTCATTTTGAAGCACCCAGCCCCCACATTTTTTTAGTGGTCATTACCGTCCTCTTGTTAAGTTTGTGAAATCCTACAGTTCAAAAGTGTGCCAGACCATGGAAACTTTCAGGCTAAAATACAATTAATCAATCACTGACTAGAATATTACTGAGAATAAATGAATGTTACTACCTCAAGCAGCAACTGTTGAGTAATTAAATTTAATAGTTCTACTAATTGTATGTTTTCACAAACAAGTCCTTTATAAATATATATGCATGTATATTTTTGTGTGTTATGATAAAAATCAGTAAGACAATAATAAATTATGAACTTTGAAATAACTTAATAATTACAAAAATCTGTATATATTTTTTCATGATTAATTTCATAAGTTTCTGATAATGAACTTTATGAAGTACATGAATTAATGAGTTTTGAGGCTGTGGGCAAGTTTGCAGATTTGTATATATACAATCTTATTCAGTGTTATTTAAATTTAAAAATAGTAGACCTGCTAGACTCTGAACATGATATTTTTGTATGTAGTTTAATTTTTTTTGGAATTTCTATTGGACAGCTGTGGCCCACTAGCAGGTGATATAATTTAGAGATCACTAGGAAAATATTTCTCACTTATGCCATGGAATGGCAGGGGAAAGTGTTGTAAAAAGTATTCTGAAGCCCAAGTCTCTGCTTCATAAGCAGAGTTTCTGAACTCTGAGGGTTTCTAAAAATTGTTCTAGAGGATTATATTTGTGTTTTCTGGATTCAACCTGTGTTGCTCATAATGAGCAACGGTGACCCATTTCCTTCTGTTGCAAGAGCTTGAGTAGGGTCAGCAAGGTGCCCTTAAATATCTTCTTCCACAATCTGAGATACCGCTTAACTATAATTCTTGATTGGCAGCTATGGAAATGAAGAGAGACAGTATTTCATATGTTCAACAGATTTAATGATCATCATTTAGGATCAACACTTGTCTCAAAGCATGAACTCACTGCATCATTCCCAAGAGCCCAAATCAGTCTACAAGTAGTTTAACCTTTAAAATACTAAATCAGATATGATAGCTACATGCAATGGAATATTATTTAGTTTTCAAAAGGAAGCAAATCCTGCCATTTTTAACACCACAAATTAGCCTAGATAATATAATATAATGTGAAAGGAAATCAGCCAGTAGCAAAAGTTATATATATAAGTCCACAAACATAAATAATATAAAATAAAGTTACAGGAACAGGAAACAAAATGCTGTTTGTAGATATTGGGATAATGAAGAACAGCATTAATTATTCTAATGTCAAAAAGTTTTAGTTACTCAAGATAAGTCCTTCCATCTCACAGTATCCATCACTAACTGTCAGTACAGTTAAAGTGTGCACAGAGCTTAGCTACATTAATGTTTTTGCCACATTATCAGTACACATATGGGATATATTTGGGATGTAGTAGACATGTTCTTTGCATGAATTGTGGTGATTGGCTTCATGAGTATCTCTATACCTCCAAATGCATCAATGTCTATTTATTAAATATGTATAGTATTTTATATGCCAATCACACTTCAAAAAGTGTTTTTCATGTTTATTGGTCTACTAAGAGAGAGAAAGAGAGAGAAAATGAAACAAGTGACATAGCATTCTTAAGGTTATCCCAAGACAGCTTTCAGAATTCAGTTCTCTCCACCATGTGATTCTGGGTATTGAACTCAGTTTATTAGTTTTACGTGCAGGTGCCTTTAACCAACTGATTTGTCTCACCAGCCCAGTAAAGTAGATTTATTTATTTATTTATTTATTTATTTATTTTAAATACCAATAATAATCTCAACAAAACAAATTTATATTGCATTGCTTGGAGCAAATTTCACTAGTATTTCAACTTTTCCTATTACAGTTGCACAGAGATTTTTACCTTTAAAACTACATCATTAATTTTTATGATATTATGCAACATTATGAAGTCCTTCCTTTTATTTTTGTTTTGGTTTTTATACTCCTTTTAGTTTATTTTCAAAAATTTCTGTAACAATACTAATAAGTCTTGTGTGTTGTTTTATTGAGATAAGATTTATGTAGCCAAGATTGGCATCAATCTTGTTATTTAGTTAACAATGACCTTGAACTCTGATCACAGTATCTACCTGCCTAGGTCATTTTTAACTTTATTTTGTTAAGCTTAAATTTTCTTCTTCTTTTAGTGCTTCTTACATGAATACATTTTGACGTTTTCACAACTTAATTCTCAATCTCATTCCTCTTGCTCTTCCCATACAACCTTTCTACTTCCTTACCCATCTTCCACCAATTTTATTAATTCTTATTTATTTTGCATATGTGTGTATGTGTGTGTAACAGATGGTACTATGTATATCTGTAAAGGCTCAAGGATGACTTAAGGGATCATCCTGGCTTGCTTTTTCCTCCTTTTTGCTTCACTTTGGGATTTCCCAGGCTATGTCCACCAAGGCCGAAAGTGCAGGCCCTTGTAGTTTCCACTTGAACTTTTTAAGTGGAAACTAGGATCCGAACTCAGAACTTTCTGCTTTCAAGGCAGAATCTTAACCTCTGAGTCATCTTTCCATCCCCTTTCTATTTTCTTATCATTTTGCATATGAGTGATTCACTGACTTTCATTTGGGTACCTTTGATGATATGTACCTGAGACTTGCTAGTGCATGAGTAATAAATATAACAGTGGATGTATCACTGAAGATAGCATCTTTTCTCCTATCAGCATTGATCCTCATCAGTCTCTTAGAGAAGTGTGGGCCTCTTCAGATCTGTTGCCTTCCATGATGTAATGTAGATTGGATAATATCTTGTAGTTCTTGAGGAAATATGTGCAGCTGAGACAGGTCATGGATGAAAAAAACTTATGCTCAAAAGATAATGTCTGGCCAGATACTTGTCCCTCTTTAGGCTCTTGCAATTTTACCACTTACTCTTCCATAATGTTCCCTGATCCTTGTCTTGGTGGTATGTGTGTATGGAGTGAGTGGCTTAGATGTTCTGTTTAGGATCTAGCAGTCTACAACCACCTACTTTCTGCATTTATATAAATTGTGATTTTTTTTGTAATAAACAATTTCCATTGTGGAAGGAAGCTTAAGGTTGAGTTTTGAGTGCTCCTACAATCTATGTGTACAGTGATAATTTTATATAGTAATTTTAGCTAAATATTAATCCACTTTCTGTTTTCATAGCCATTTGTTCTGGTTTACATACCAGGAATGTGATCACTGCTATAAGGGTGGACTTAAATCCAATCAGAAAGATGAGAGTTGTCCTCATTAACATTCATACTATGATTACACCATATCTTGCTAGAGTGGATATTACTACAGCTTGAAGTTTTTACAGATTGATGAGACTGTTGATTGCATTTCTATCTCAGTTGTTGGGCCGACCCAGGCAAGATGGTGCTGGGAAGAACAAGACATAGTGGAGCACATGGGATCTAAGATGGTGGTGGGAGGAAGTGAACAAGGCATAGCCAACCACATGGGGCCTAAGATGGTGCTGGGAGCTAGTGTGTGGGGCATAACCCTGTTTGCATCACAGGGAACCCTGATTGGTTTGTAAGAGTTCCATAATGCTGACCTTAGTGCGTGAGGTCTGCATGCTACACTGACCTTTAATATGATTGGCTGCTCATTTTGCACCTCACAATTTTTGCCTTTATAAACTGCTGCATTGCATACAATAAAGTGAGTTCATGCTTTGACTTAACTTCCTGCCATGCCTGATTGTCTCCTGGGACTTGAAAGGCAAAGGGGCAGGCAGTGCCCTCACCTCTCTCCTTCCCGGTGGCCAGGAGCTGATCCCCACACATCTGGTGCCCCATGTGAGATATCTTCTTCCAGGAACAGTTGGAGCCAAGTGGTCTATCAAGGTAAGTGAGATCCTCAGTATGGGTAATGCAACAAGCACGCCTGACCCAGTGCTTGAAGTGCTAAGACTCATGTTGAAAAGCTGTAGTTTAGAGACTTCAGACTCTAGCACTGATAAGGCCTGCAAACAATCCTTGATTTGGCCCCTTGGGTCCCATCTTCCAATCTCTTTTCCTGGACAGCTGAGCCAGAGTAGAAAATTTAGCAAGAAAGAGGGAACTCCACTTTAATGTGCAACAGCCTTGAGGGTTGTACACCACAATCTCTGCTCTTAAGGTGTCCTTTCACTCACCTGCCTTTCAGCCCCCTCCAAAAATAATAGTTGATGGAAATCAGAGAAAAGACCAGGGAGAAAAAGAAAAGGAGGGACTTAAATCCTGCAAACTAGAGGAGGATAAGGCAGACTGGGTCAAATTTGGTGAGGAGATAGCCCAGAAGCACTGTGTTGAAAGCAAAAGTGAAATTGTAATCTCGCCTGAAGCACTAGGGAAAGACAGGGATCTTGAGGTGGCCACACCAGGCCCCCTTTATCCGGACCTAACCTTGTTCAAGAAAGAAGGGGCTGGGGGTAATCTAAATGAGGACCCCTCCCTCCATATGTCCACTCACAAAGACTGCTCCTGACTCCATGCATGGGGACATTGGTCCTCATCAGGCTAGAGCAGGGAATCCAGAGCTGGAGCCCACATGTGCTGAGACATGAGACATATCAGGTGCAAGCCTATCTTGTCAACCTCAATCCGGGGGGTAATCGCCCTGCAATATGGTATCCTGGGAGGCTAAAGATTTAAAGGAATTAAAGAGGGCAGTTCTAGAGGATGGCCTGAATTCCCCTTGGGAACTGATTGAACCATTGATAGGGAATAAAGGAAATAAAGTTATTCTTATATATGTTTATATGGATGATATTATCATCGGACATAGAGATCCAACTAAATTACAATTCCTTATGCAAGAAGTGATTAAATATCTAAAAAGGGGGAACTTACGTATCGCCCTAGATAAGGTCCAACGAGTGCCTCCTTTTAAGCTTTTAGGAACCCATTTGACACTTACGCAGGCATCACCTCTCAAACCATATATAAATGTGCCTAACAACATTACTATCACTAGTTTACAACAATTATTAGGAGAAATAAATTGGCTTAGGCCATGGGTGGGAATCTCCACTGAGGCCCTCACCCCTCTTTTTAACTGGCGAACAACCTGGAGATACAATTACTTTACAAGAAAGTCACCATCAGATAATTGAAGACTTCTAGGATGCCCTTAGCGATGCTCAATTGGCTAGATATAATCCTGGGAAACCCATTGCCCTATGGCTGATTTCAGAAAGGGAGCTCCTTACAGCAGCTTTGGAGAAATTCTACAATGGATCCACACATCCCTGGGAAATACCCCTAGAGTTTATACCCCCACAGATAAATTAGCAAATATGATAAAAAAAAAAGCGATGTGAACAGACATGTAGACACTATGGTAAAGATCCAGACTCTACTGTCTTTCCCTATAGGCTGGCTAATGTACAATGGCTGACTAAATATCACCCCTGATTGGCTTTGGCATTAGAAGGATACCTAGGGGAGATAAGCTGTCTAAATGGGTCATGTCCCTTCAACACTTACTACTTGCCAAGCCCAAACTCTTTATTAAAAAGCTTATATCAAATGCCCCACATGTATTCACAGATGGGGGAAACACAGGATCTGCTTACGCTATCTTTGCCCCAGGAAATTTGATTTAGCCATGCAAACAAAAATACCAGCCTGCCCAAGGATCAGCTCAATATAAAGAGATGTTAGCAGTTATAATGGCATTAAAGGAAAGTAGAGAGGCTATTAACTTATTCTCTGACAGTCTATATATTGTAAATTTACTACCGGGGGTAATAAATGCTCATGTAAGAGTAGATAACAATCCTGTATTGCCCCTTATGGTAGAACTAAAATCTACATTAGAAGGATGAGAGAAGCCTATATATTTACAACATTTAAGGAGTCATTCTGGCCTGCCCAGTTCCTAACCCAGTGCAATGCTTTAGCTGATGAATTAGCTTCACAAGAGATGTGGGCTCTTAATGTTCAGGAAGCCTCTGATTTACATGGCTTAACTCACCTTAATTCAAAGGGTTTACTCCATAGATTTCCTCAAATTCCTGTAAAGGACTTAAAAAAGATTATTCAAAACTGCAAACCATGTCAACCCTTTCTCCAAGTCCCACACTTACAGGGACCAGGGGTTAATCCCTGAGGGTTAAAACCTAATATGCTGTGGCAAACAGATATTACTCATTATGTGCTGTTTGGTAAACTTAAATATGTCTTTGTTTCTATAGAAACATTCTCTCAAGCATGTTGGGCATCTGCACATACAGGAGAAAAAGCCAAACATGCACAATCACATATTTTTTACAATGCTTTGCCACCTTAGGGTCACCTAAACAAATTAAGACAGATAATTGCCCTTGTTTTATTAGTCAGACTTTACAAAACTTTTTTCAGACTTGGCATATTACTCATACCACAGGAATCCCATATAATCCCCAAGGACAAGCTATTATTAAAATAAGCCACTAGTACTTAAAGGTCCAATTACAAAAACAAAAAGAGGGAATAAGCCCACATAAGTAGTTAGGGCTAGCATTATTTACAATCAATATTTTAAATTTTCAAAAGGAAGAACCACAGTCAAGATTTCAAAAACATTGGGGCCATCTATCCACCAAACTTTCTATCAGGATGTAGTGGAAGGACCCCCTCACTTGTCATTAGAAGGGACCAGATCCCTTAATCACTACAGGACAGGGGTTTGGAAGTATTTTCCCCATTGGGGAGTCCTCTCCAATTTGGGTACCAGCTAGGTACCTTAAATTTTGCCCCCAGGAGAACCTTCATGATGGGACCAAGAATGGCCTTCCTAAAAGGAATGGCGGATTGCCCATGTGGCTAACCAATCAAAAATAAAAAGAAAACATCACAATAAATGACAAAAAAGCAAGCATAAGAATAAAGATTATGCCATAAAAAAACAAGGGCAGAACACCTTTGAGAAAGTCTTTTCTATGCTTTCTATTTCAGAACCCACCAAGTATCTCAGTACCTACAATGGCCTGATTGGTTCATAAGAGTTCCATAATGCTGACCCTAGCCCATGAAGCCCACATGCTACAATGACCTTTAATATGATTTTCCTGCTGATCCTCATAGACTCAATGAAAACAGTGCCACACAACACCCATCAGCCTCAGCAGGTCAGGTGGATGATTATCAATTCTCAGATGGGCAACATTGTCAACCAGACTACTAGTACCCAACCACCAACCGCCTGGTTCCCTGATCTTCTTTTTGATTTGTCCAGGGGCCAGGGGACATGCCGGCTGGCCTGAATGTAGAGGGAAGAAAGGCTATACCCTGCCCCTCACTGGGTCACATAATGACCCAGGATGCTCACACGTGTTAAATGTCTGCCTTGGACTTTTATTGTAAAAATTGGGGATGCAAAAAGACAGGGACAGGGCACTGGGTTCATGGCTAAGGGTTGATCATGGTGAACCGAGTGAATCAAAGCCATCTAGCAACAAACCCTCTATATGATAGATGTGCATCTTGACATTGCAACCCCATCAAGGTGCCATTATGACAGGCTGCCACCTTGCCCCAACAGTCCTAACTACACCAAGGTGGACAGGGCTAAAGGCCTGACCTAACCCAAGGTGGCCTGATCGACACCTTACCTAATCCAAGGTGTAGTTGATCTGGGTTTAACCTAACATCTAGTGAACACATTGGCTCATAAAAAATAAAAAGGGAGAGATGTTGGGCTGGCCCAGGCAAGATGGCACTGGGAGGAACAAGGCATAGCCGAGCACATAGGGCCTAAGATGGCACTGGTAGCTAGTGTGCAGGGCATAACCCTATTTGCATCACAGGGAACCCTGATTGGTTCATAAGAGTTCCATAATGCTGACCCTAGCCCATGAAGCCCACATGCTACAATGACCTTTAGTATGATTGGCTGCTCATTTCGCACCTCACGATTTTTGCCTTTATAAACTGCTGTACTGCATACAATAAAGTGAGTTCATGCTTTGACTTAACTCCCTGCCATGCCTGATTATCTCCTGGAACCTGGGAGGTGGAGGGGCACACAGCACACACACCTCTCTCCTTCCCGGTGGCCAGGGGTCAATCCCCACACCAGTAACTTGCACTGTGCTTTTTATGAAAGCTGTCCAGGATCGAGAAAGATTTCAGAGAAGTTTCAGCTGATGTTTTCTTATTTTTATTGCTCCCATCTTGATATTATTGTTTATTGTAAGATGTAATCACATAGTAATTGCCTCTATTATAAATATATCAAAAAAGATTTTTGTTTGTGACAAAATTTGAGAATAGATATTCCCTCTGTATATAGTGGAACTCAGAGAAAGGAATATAGAGCAAAATGAAAATTTCTATGATTTTCCCTTTCCCTACTCTCCTGGGTTGCGTGCAGTCCACCAGGACATACTGTTACCTAGGTAAGCTCCCCCTTCTCACCCCCAAACCCCAGGCAACACACTAGTCCCAGCTCTTCCCCCAAGCCAGCCAGAGCAGGAGCTGCTCCAGGCCAACTAATTCAGTTCAGTGAAAAACACACAGAAATTGAAGGGAGGTCTTAAGAGATAAAACAACAATGCCCAAGTCAAAGTGCAAATCCATGAGAAACAAAACCCAAGAAAATAAATCTCCCACTTAAGGAATTAATACAATAATGACAGACTCCAACCAGAACAAACCCATGGAAAATAGTCAAGAAAGCCTGACCCAAAATAAAGACTTGCAAAACATGATCATTACCATGTTCAAAACTACGAAAGAGGAAATCCGGGAGGAATTAAATAACTGCATCAATCGCTTTGAAGAGGAACACAACAGACACTTGGAGGAGTTGAGAAAAACAGTTTGAGAAACAAAACAAGCATAGAGCACTTAAAACAAACTCAAGCAGGGTTTAAAACTGAACTAAAAGACAAGTTATCTTCAACCCAGAACTCAACAGAGAGTCCTATCAGCAGAACTAATGAAGCAGAAAACAGTATTTCAGACCTTGAAGACAAAGTGGGAGTATTAACCAGCTTAATGGAAGAGGTCGTTAAAGTCAGAAAGATACTTGAGAGAAATATTCAAGAGTTATGAGATACCCTGAAGAAGCCTAACATGCATATTCATGGAATACCAGAGCAAGAATCCCAAAATACCACACCTGAGGAAATTTTTCAAACTATCATCAATAAAAACTTTCCTCATCTAAAAAAAGAGAGGCCCATCCATATATAAGAGGCATTCCGCACCCCAAACAGATATGACCAAAATAGAAACACGCCATGGTGAATAATAGTTAAAACACTCTACATTCAAGATAAAGAACTGGTGCTGAGAGCTTCAAGGGAAAAAAACCAAGTCATTTTTAAAGTAAACCAATAAAATAACAAATGACTTCTCAATGGAAACAATAAAAGCAAGAAGAGCTTGGAGAGACGTACTTCAAGTATTGAATGAGCAAAAATGTCAACCCAGGCTGATATATGCCACAAAACTATCCATCATGATCGAGGGAGAAAGAAAAATTTTCCAGCACAAAGACAACTTAAAGGGATAAATGTCCACAAAACCAGGCCTTCAAAAAATTCTAGAAATAATACTCAAACTTGAAGAAAAAACAAGCATATCCAGGAGGACAGAAGGGAAGTATAATAACACCAAAACCTAAAAGAGAAACAATACACTTACAAAAGCCACTAAACATAACAAATGTCCAGAATTAAAAATAATTTCTCCATCATAAAATTAAATGTTAATGGATTTAACTCAACAATCAAGAGACACATATTACAAACTTGGATTAGAAATCACAACCCATCAATCTGCTGCCTGCAGGAAACCAATGTCACCACAAAAGATCCTAAAAATAAAAGGCTGGTCCAAAATTCTGCAAGCTAATGTAACCAGGAAATAGGCAGGGGTAGCCATTATGCTATTGGACAAAGTGGACTTCAAACCAAAAAAAATCATAAGAAACACATATGGATACTACATTTTAGTCACAGGTACAATTCACCAGGAAGACTTCACAGTACTGAACACATATGCACCCAATATGGGCCTCCCCCACATTCATTAAGGAAACCCTACAATGTCTGAAGGGAGAAATCAACCCCAAAACGATAATTCTTGGGGATTTCAACACCACCCTCTCAAAATGGGATAGATCAACAGGCAAAAATCTTAACAGAGACACTTTGGAACTTAATCAAACCCTTACTGAAATGGACCTTACAGATCTCTATCGAACTTTTAATCAATGCCCCAAAGAACACACATTTTCCTCAGCAGCACATGGAACTTTCTCCAAAATAGATCACATATTGGGCCACAAAACAAATCTCCACATATACAGGAAAGTTGAAATTCTAGTCTGTACCCTATCAGACCACCATGGCCTAAAACTTGACATCCACAACACAGCAAACAACAGAAAATACACTAACTCCTGGAAACTTAACACTATGATGCTGAAGGTGAATTGGATTCTGGAAGAAATTAAAACAGGAAATTCAAGATTTCCTGAAAGCAAACTTTAATGAAAATACAACTTATCAAAATCTCTGGGACACAATGAAACCTGTCCTAAGAGGTAAGTAAGTTCATACCTCTTAATGCCTACATCAAACAAATGGAAACATCAAAAATAAATAACTTAACAGTGCAGCTTAAAGCTTTAGAGACACTAGAGCAATCCGATCCCAAAAGCAGTAGAAGAGAGGAGATTAGCAAAATAAGGGAAGAAATATCCAAAATTGAGATTAGGAAAACAATACAGAAAATCAACCAGTCAAAAAGCTGGTTTTTTGAAAAAATCCATAAGATTGATACTCTCCTAGCTAAATTAACTAAAAGCAGGAGAGAGAAAATCCAAATTAACAAAATTAGAAATGAAAATGGAGTTATCACTACTGATACCCAAGAAATCCAAAGAATTATAACGTCATATTTCAAAAACTTATATTCTGTGAAATTTGACAACACAAAAGAGATGGATGAATTCCTAATTAAACAGAACTTACTTAAATTGAATCAGGAAGTTGTGAATTATTTAAATAGTCCTATAACATATGAGAAAATCAATGAAGTAATCTTGAATCTTCCCACCAAAAAATGTCCTGGATCAGATGGATTCAGTACAGAGTTCTACCAGACATTTAAGGAGATAATAACACCAGTACTCCTTAAACTGTTCCATTAAATAGCAAAGGAAGGAACACTACCAAATTCCTTCTATGAAGCTAATATCCTCTTAATCCCAAAACCTAATAAAGATACACTTAAAAAAGAAAACTATAGGCCAATCTCTTTGATGAACAAACATGCAAAGATTCTCAACAAAGTCTTACCAAATCAGATTCAAAAACATAACAAAAAGATGATTCATGGGGACCAAGTAGGCTTTAGCCCAGGCACACAAGGTTGGTTCAACATAGGCAAATCAATAAATGTAATTCATCATATAAACTAGTCCAAAGTCCAAGACCACATAATACTCTCGATAGATGCAGAAAAAGCTTTTGACAAGATCCACCAGCCCTTTATGATCAAAACCCTAGAGACAGTTGGAATGGAAGGAACTTTTATCAATATAATAAAAGCTGTATACAACAACCCAACAGCAAGGATTATACTCAATGAGGAAAAACTTGAAGCATTCCCACTTCAATTAGGAACTAGTCAAGGCTGTTCACTCTCGCCACTTCTATTCAATATTGTACTTGAAGTCTTAGCTGAAGCCATAAGACTAGAGAGGAAGATAAAAGGGATTCAAATCGGCAAGGAAGAAGTAAAGTTATCTCTATTTGCAGATGACATGATCCCAAAAACTATACCAGGAAGGTCCTGGAACTAATACAGAAGTTCAGCAGGGTGGTAGGATACAAAATAAATGAACAAAAATCAGTGTCCTTCCTATATGCCCAGAATGAAAGAAATGAAAAAGCCCTGAGAGAAGCAATCCAGTTTACTATAGCCCTTAAAAAAATGAAATACCTTGGTATAAACCTAATCAAGGAAGTAAGAGACCTTTATAATGAAAACTTTAAAAACCTAAAGGAAGAAATTGCAGAAGACACCAGAAGATGGAAAAACCTCATGCTCCTGGATTGGCAGAATCAATATCATAAAAATGACCATCCTATCAAAGACAATATACAGATTGAGTGCTATATCAATTAAAATCCCAAAGCAATACTTTAAGGAAATTGACCAAACAATCGCAAAATTCTTATGGAGACACAAAAGACCCAGGATAGCAAAAATGATCCTGAGTAACAAAAACACTGCTGGGGGTATCACCATACCAAACCTTAGTCTGTACTACTGTGGAAGAAAAGAAATTTTTACAGAAATTGTGACAAATAATGAGGTTATGACTAACAGCCTGGTGGTCAGCAGTTTTCAGAGTTCTAAAAACAAAAGTCTAATATGGGCGGCTAGAGACTGGAAAACATCTCCACTCTCAAGGTCCCTGTGAGAATCTTCCCCCTTAAAGGTCTTGGAGAAATGTTTTCAGTATGTCCAGATGCCGTCTAAGCCCGCTTGCCCCCTCCCCACACAGAACTCCGGGAAATGCTCCCCCTCTCAAGGTCTAATATGTGCAGCTATGCCAAATACCACCAAAGCCTTTGTATTATTATTGTAACTATGACCGAAGCTTCACCCCAAGCCCACTGCTATCTTGCACAAACAAGTCAGCCCTGCTGCAGACGTGTTGACCGGGACCTCGCCCACCAAGAACTGCCCACGACTTATCGACTAGAACATCTGGTGGTCACCCTTGGCTGACTCAACTTCCTTGTGTGCTGTAAAAAGTGTGCCAAAGAGTGCTATAGAAAAATACAAAATGTTTTCATATGCTACCCTATAAAAACCCTACCCCGACCTCAGTCGGAGTCGCTCTTCTCTTGCTTGCAAGGGGGAGGCGGTCCTGGCATGCCAGAATAAACTCGCCTATTGCCTTAGCAGCAGCCTCTCGGTCCTCGTGTCTCCTTTTGGGGTTGGGGCGGGTGACTTGGAGGGACTTCGGTTCCAACACTACAAATTCATAGTTGTAAAAACAGCCTGGAATTGCCTGCAAAGTAGACACATGGATCAATGGATAAGGGTTATCTCTATTTGCAGATATAAGCCCACATAACTACAGACATGTGATCTTTGACAAAAGGGCCCAAAAAATCCACTGGAAAAAGAACAGCATCTTCAAAAAATGGTGCCAGCAAAACTGGATATACACATGCAGAAGATTAATAGTAGACTCTTACTTGTCACCATGTACAAGAATTAATTCCAAATGGATCAAGGACCTCAATATAAATCCAGCGACTATAAAAACCATAGTTGAAAGAGTAGGGAACTCCCTTGAGCTGATTGGGCTAGGTCAATCGTTCCTAAACGGACTTCCAATAGCACAGTCACTGCAACCAACACTCAAAAGATGGGATCTTGTGAAATTAAAGAGCTTCTGTTCAGATTAAGAGACTGTAACACAAGCACAAAGGCAACCCACAGAATGGGAGAAAACCTTCACTAACCACATATCTGATAGAGCTCTATTATCCAGAGTGCACAAAGAACTTAGACAACTAAACACCAAGGAAACTAATGGCCCAATTAAAAAATGAGCCTCGGAACTTAAAAGAAACTTTACCAGGGACAAAATTAAAATGCCTAACAAAATCTTTAAAAATGCTCCACATCCTTAACCATAAGGGAAATGCAAATCAAAACTTCCCTCAGATATCATCTCTCCCTGGTCAGGATGGCAAAATCCACAATACAAACAACACCAAATGCTGAAGAGGATGTGTAGAGAGGGGAACTCTCCTACATTGCTGGTGGGAATGCAGGTTTATACAACCACTCTGGCAAGCCGTCTGGAGATTCTTAAAGAAATTAAAGATTGAAATGCCATATGACCCTGCTATTCCACTTTTAGGAATAACCCCCAACAGCAAAAATTCACCTTGATAGCACAAACATGACCATGTTCATAGCAGCACTGTTTACAATAGCAAAGTCATGGAATCAACCCAAATGTCCAACAGTTGACGAGTGGATAAGGAAAATGTGGTACATTTATACCACATACTACTCAGCCATCAAAAATGATGAATTAATGCAATTTGCCGGAAAATAGATGGAATTAGAAACAATTATATTGAGTGACACAGAAAATCAAGTGCCATATGTACTCCTTATAGGTGGATCTTAGTAGCAAACCCACTTATAGACACTCAATGATAAATCTCTCTAATACCTACAGTAATTGCAAAGATTATAAACAGGAGGGATGGGGAAGGAGGGCCCCATCAGAAACAAGGAGCAAGGGGACCATGTTACAGCAGAGCAAATAGGCCACCATCAAGGACTGCAAGTAAGTAATGAGACATCTGGTTAAGTTCACAGACTTTCTTTCCTGATCATTTGCAACTGATGGGGTATGAACTCACCAGAAGGGGAGGGCATATAGTCTGACAGATAGAAAGTAACCATTTTACAATTGGGTGATTGGTCCGTCCCTCACTGTGGTCTCCTACTTTTATTCCATCTACCTTTGAATATACTCTTTTAACAAGACTCTAATTTAACAGGTTTTTATCTCTGGCCAGGGGGTGACATCCAATACCCATCAGGATGGAGCCAAGGGCATTGTAGGAGTAGCAAAACTGAAAAAAATCAACAAACCATAATTCAGAACATCAGAGACTCTATATTAACCACCTGGAACTAGGCCAGTCTAATCTCTCCCCATCCTGAAGCTCAGGGAAATTTTTGGAAGAGGGGGCAGTAAGATTGTAAGAGCACAAGGATGGGAGGAATAATGATATGCAAGATACTCCACACAAGTTAGGGCCGAGGCAATCATAATAGGACTTTTCATGACCTGCAAGCAATGTCCAACATATTATTGACCTAGCATGGACTAAAGGCACTAGGATCCTTGAAGTCTAGGGATTAACAGCCACAGTCGTTTTCCTATGTTTAGGGGAACACAGGAAAGGGTTTTGGGAAATGCTGCTGGGCTGGGTCCTTGCACCTCATCGGAGAGGAGGACCCAGAGGAGAGTTTGGCATGCACATTAAAGGATGCTCTGGGGATTGGGGGGAGGCATTGGGGGATTGAGAGGGAGGGGGAGAAGGGAGGGAGGAGCAGGGGTGTCCAGGGGGGGTGGAGGGAGTGAGGGGACCGGTGTCTAGCATGGACTAAAGGCACTAGGATCCTTGGAGGCTAGGGATTAACAGCCACAGTCGTTTTCCTGTGCTTAAGGGGAACAGGAAAGGGTTTTGGGGAATGCTGCTGAGTCTTAGCACCTCATCGGAGAGGAGGCCCCAGAGGAGAGTTTGGCATGCACATTAAAGGATGCTCTGGGAATTGGGGGTAGGCATTGGGGGACGGAAAGGGAGGGGGGAGGGGAGGGAGGAGCAGGGGTGTGGAGCGGGGAGGGATGAAGGGAATGAGGGGACCGGTGTACCTGTTAAATTTGTGTGAGTGGACATAAATAAAAAAAAGAAAGAAAATGTCTATGATTCTCCAAATAGAAATAATATGGAATTAAACAATATTGCAATTATCACATGCTTTATACCTTCTAATAAGTTTTTGGTAGAGAGACTTCTAAGGCCACCAAAAACAGTATAGATTTTTATCATTGTTCTTGTTTGCAGACTAGAAGCTTCCAGTAAAACCTAATTGCTGAAGAATAATTTTAAACTATATGCTAAATAGACTTTGTCTATCTCACACAGTGTGTCATGCATGTTGACTGTCCTGAGAGCAGAAGTTGAAAAATATGGGGAAGTTTTTAACTCTATGACACCATGCAAACATGTGCATTATTTAATTAGCTTTTAAATTTAGAAATTTCAACTCAGGAAAAGCATGTTCTCTCAGACTCATACCTTAGTAGTGAATAATTTTCCATTAACTTAAAGGACTATGATTTGCTAGCATAGGAAAAGGATATTTCTCAAGTTCACAGAGACAGCAAACGGGAAAGATGAAATCCATGATCTTGTTAATTCTATATAGTTTTCTAAATTCTGAGTCATATTAAACAGATTTCTACTTAATTATGATTAATAATTTATCATGTAAATTTTTGCCGCACATCAGATGGTAAAGATCATTTAACACAGATCACTAACCCATTTGTCACTGTACTTACTATATGGTTGTTCACTTTGGACACCATCAGTGTCTGTCCATCTCATCTTTTGGCAGGATCCCTTGCCTCTCATATCACAACATGTAGGGATGACTAATGCTGAGATGGATGTCGGGGAATTAGTAGACTTAGTAGATAGATACACTTAGGTATGCCAAGTGTGTGTTCCAGCTAAATGAATACATCCATCACAGGCAATATTTATTATTTCCAATTTGTGATGCTAAGATTTTAAACATGTAAAAATTTCCATTTTGACCAAATATCAGAATTTTGACTGATGTAATCTTTGTTTGTTGTTATCATTGGTGGTGTTCTTGTTCCTGATAAGACACACCCTGAACAAGCTTGTAAAAGATTATCTATTTTGTGTTGGATAACTTAGACCAAAGTGACAGGGATGATTGACTAAGTAAGTGGCTAAAATGTGGAGAACTGATTCAATATAAATGGATATAGAAGCCTGCTAGTGAGTTTCTCAGTGATTTCTGTCATTTGGATAAACTGCCACCAAGAATCTTAAACTGGAAAGATTGGTCAGGCCCTGTAATCACTCAGCAATGTAAATGGTATAAGACACAACAAATCAAACATTCATTATTTTATTATTTATGTGTGTGTGTATGTGTGTGTGTGTGTGTGTGTGTGTGTGTGTGTGTGTGTGTGTGTGTATGTATGTAGTGTATAGTATGTCTCTGTGGAGGACCAAGGATGACTTTGGAAATCATCCTGGATTGCTTCTATCTCCTTTGCTTTGCTCTGGGATTTTCCAGGCTCTGCCCACTAGGGCTGGAAGTATAGGCTGCCACTGTCTACTCCTACCGTTTTTACATGGGACTTGGGATCTGAACTTAGAACCTTCTGCTTGGGAGGCAGAGTTTTAATCTCTGAGCCAACTCTCTAGCCCCAAACATTCAATTTTTAAATGTTTCCTAATTAGCAAGTTATGACTACAATTAACCGGAATCTCCTCATTACCATATTCTTTTAATATTAGGAATCATTTTTAATGTATACTGAGTCATATAAAGCTAACTTTCAATTCATATTAATAAGAGGTATCTGTCATGTGTTCTGAATTTTGATGAAAATTAAAAAAAATAAATCTTTCCCCATCCTAAACCTCAGGGAAATTTGCGGAAGAGGGGGCGGTAATATTGTAAGAGCCTAAAGATGGGGAGATACTCTATACAAGTTAAGACCAAAGTAACCATAATAGGACTTTGCATGACCTGGGCATATCAATGATTCTCCAAAGTCTAGCATGGATCACAGACACTAGGATCCTTAGAGGAAAGGGATTAACAGTCACAATAGTGTTCATGGGAGCACAAGAAAGGGCTCTAGGCAATGCCACTGAGTCTTGACACATCATTAGAGTGCGGGATACAGAGGGAAGTATGACTTTCACACTAAAGGATGCTTCAGGGATTGGGGGGAGAGAGGGGGACTCGGAGAAAGGGAAGGAGGGGGTAAAAGGAAGTGGAAAACGGGAGAGGGAGTAAGAGGGTTCAGGGAGGGGTGGAGTGAGGGAGGAGATCAGGGTACCTGTGTTGTATAAAATGAGAAATAAGAAAAAAAGAAAAAAAAAGAAGCAATAAATAAATAGAAAAATGTTATCACATAGTTGGTGTATACCAGTACATAAGAATAACTAGAAATTTGTTTAATAGAAAACAAAAATATGTGCATTCTCATCATCTTTCTAATAAAGTATGAAAGAAAAGCAAAAGTCATACAGGCATGAATTCTCAAAGGTTTTGATTATATTAATTTTCATATTACTTCAATACTTCATTCCTGAAACACAGTAAAATATGGGAAATCTTGCAGAATGGGGAGGATGTGGCTATGCCCAAGAGCTGCTGTAATTTCATTTGGAAGATTAAGGAATATGTAAATTTTATTTTCGTCTTTTTTAAAACACTATGGACAATTTTAGCACATTCTTAATGTGCTTGTCACTATAAAAGGAAGAGAAAGAAAAGAAAGCATACATCTTACTTAACTGCATCCCAGGATTTGGCAGTGGATTCAGAAATGGAGTTTTGCATGATGGCATGTACTTACAGAAGTAAAAAGGCATCTTTTGTTGAATAAGCTTCAACCTCCCTTTGTGAGGATTTGCACACACACATTCATTTACAATGCAAGTCTCTGAGTCTCATGAAAATCAGATTCCTAGATATTCACTGCAAACTAATTGACAGCTTGTTATGGGACTAAACAATAGAAATATGTGATAATTTTTGCAAGGTTCATTCATTTAATATGTATAAAGTAAATTGCCTTCAATTTGAAATTATTATTTGCTAAAACCATTACTTGTGCTAAAAATATTTAGGTCCAAAGCATCTCTAAACATAAACTCATAGAACATAAGCTAACATGATAATTGTAAACAAATTCAATGTTCTCTAAACATCATTTTATACAACATAAGCTAATCCAATGACAGCGTATAAATTCATCCAGAAGTCTCATGTTTCTCATGTAAATTATTGTGAAAATTATTATACTCTCCACTTAGCAATACTTTGGAAGTACGAGTACAAATTACCATAAGAAAGGTCATTTTTGAGATAGGAATAAGTCAGTATCATAAGAAATAGAAAACCAATGAAAAATGTTGGTTAATTTATTCTAAACTAGTGTGTTAACTGGCTGCCCTCTCATGAGTGTAAATTGAAGATAGAGATGAGAAGAGAATGTGGCAGACAGTTCCGAAAAGAAAAACCAGTCATTTTGAGTTGAATGCTTACTAGTTAAAAAATATGAATATTGGTGGTCATATTTGTGCAGTACATGATTCAATATTGAGTACTCAAAGGAGCATCTTAAACACTGACCTAAACTATTACTTTCATAACATTGTAGCATTTTTGTCTTTGTATATCCAAGGGAACCCTTCTACTGAGCATGACTTTCATGATCACTAATAACACTAATGTAACTGATGAATTTTCCCTCTGAAACTACACACAATTATTGATTGAATAATATTATTGTGATCCTACTTTATTTTTTTAATTGTGACATGTTTATTGTTTTATGTTACTAGAAAACAGAAAAGTATAAAACACCTCTAAATAAAATTTACTCTCTTGAATTTGTTAGATATTTTAGGAAAATGAATTGGAAATTATATACTTAAAGTTTAGCATAAAAAGAATATTTTAATAGAATTATGAAATCATATATTTTAAATTTAAAGTATGCCAGATATCACAAACATAAGAATGAAAAAAATATTTATCCTTTATAATATTAGTACATATTGTCTTTTTATGTTTTTAAAATTTTTCAAACTTTATTTATGTGTGCCTGGGTGTATGTGTGTGTGTGTATATCAGAGGGCACTGTGTGTCTCTGTGTAGGACCAAGGATGACTTCTGAGATCATCCTGAATTGCTTCTACTTCCTTTTTACTTGGCTCTGGGGTTTTCCAGGTTCTGACCACCTGGGCTAGAAGTGCAGTCCACAGCCAGTCCCATTTCGCCCTGGTGTTTTTACATGGGACCTGGGAACCAAACTCAGAACCTTCTACTTTCGAAGCAGAGTCTTAACCCCTAAACCATTTCTCCAGCCTAATGTGTTATTACTTTATAATGCTTTACACTGAAATATGATAGAATATTGATAAAACCTATATTTTAAAAAGCCCATTTTACTCTCCCCTTCCCACCCTACAAACATCAATTCTTTGACACCTGGTGATCTGAGTACCCAGTTTCTGCTTCCCTTTCTTTGAAAATAAATTAGACAGCTATCCAGAAGACTGTCATATTTCTTAGGTAAATCATTGTTGGAAAAGCCTCCCCTTCTTCCTTTCATTTAAACAAGATTTGTATAATAATTTGTGTGAGCCATCTTTCCAGGCTTTTTTGGTTCATTGCTGGATATGTCCAGTAATGCCAGAAGGCCTTTTAGTCAGAGCATTAAATTGGATATTTGATATCTGCATTTGGAATTTCATTCTGGGTTGTCACCCCACAACAATACCTATGTTTCAAATCCCACTTCTTGATTACCTCTTCACATGACTTTTTTGTATTTACTATGCAAAGACTAGAGATACAGTTTATCCTTTCTTCTGACACTTTGAATTTTTTATTTGTTCTGTACAAACATATTTTATAATAACATAACATATAATAGTACAGATAATTCTTTAGTGTTTGTAGTATTACCACAAACTTGTAAGCTAAAAATCACAAAAAAGTAGTTAAATTCAATTTGATCTGACGCAGATGAAAAAGGACCAATATTTTTTACAACAGCATATTCTTTGATATCAATAATATTGTGTGATATGGAATCACTTCTTTTCTCTAAGAACAAATGAAAACAAATTTCTGTGCCCACAATATTATTGGTCTGTTACTGCAAGCATCTTCAGCAGTCAAGCTTCTGCCTCTGATGTTCCAATTTATTTTTCTGTTTCATTGCACACATGCTTCTGATTTCAGATTCTATTGAATGATTTAGTTATGCAGTATGACCACTTGATCTAGACTTATGTTTCACAATGCTAGATGAATCATGATAACGGTCAAAAAGGATATTTGAAAATTTACTGGTATGGAGATAGGATTACTTCAACCTTCTGTAGATACAAGTGACTCAAAAATGCAATCCATGGCATCAAACCTCTGCAATGCAGCCTTCTCATACCTGATTATCTAAATGCCCATAATCACTTCGGCATCCCTGCACACAAGATAAATGTTACTGTAGACATGGAGAATAGGCAGGGCTAGTGGATTTGACTACAGCTTGTAGCATACTGTGAATGAATTGTTCTGACTTCTTTCAATGACCAGCATTAAGAGAGGGACCACAGATTTTAAGATTCATTAAATTTCTGATAAATCTACTCCACAGTAACATTCTTTTTATATAAAGTGGATGGAGGCGCCTGTTTTGTTATGGCTAAAGATTGTTGAAATGTGGTTAGTTCGTTGCACTTTGTAGTACAAACTAGCCAATATGGAGCAAAGTCAAGAAGCAGGGAGTAATTTCTCCTCCACTTTCTATTCAGTGAAATATGAAAATGTCTTCTTATTCCTGAGTGCCTGGTGCCTATATGAACCATAATTTAGCTTTAAGGAGTGATGATAATAGGACAGAGAAGATAGGTTAAAGTTGGAGAAGTTAGGGAGAGAGCCACCATAGACATCACAGCAGGAGAAATGTCCAGAGTGCCTGTGACTAGGAATCTCTGTGTTCTTCTTGCTCCCTACAGTGTGTGAAAGCTGGAAGCTGCAATGACACCAACCTGAAAAGGAACAAACATTAGTGTGAGAGTGCCATGAATGTCAAAGGAGCAACCAACAGCTTTCTGATTGAATTTAAGACCTACTTTTTAATAGGGATAATATTCCTGGTACTATAAACCAGGACAAGTGCCTATGAAAGGAAAAAATCTAAGCACTGGGAAGTGCAGTCTTAAGGTTTACCTGTAAAGATATTATATCAAACTGCATTTTAAACATTTGTCATTAGCAGTATCCTGAATTACACCCTCATACCCCACCTAATCCAGACTTGCATCTCACAATCCACCTCCTTAATGTAGCACTAGTTGTACTCTTGTGCCCTAACTTCCTTTTACACCATCCTATACCTCCCTCCTCCTACTAATCTTTAAATTCACTAAATGTTAGAGAAATCACCAAACAGCAGATGCACTTCATCTAACTGAAGACATCAGGAATTACACCATTCAACAAAGAACAGCCATATCATATCACCCAACAAAAATATAAACCAATTTTATTTTCTATTTAATCCCAAGTGAGAGTCATACTTGCTTAAGAAAACCAAATATCCCACCCATGCCTGATATACTCACACTTATTAAATCCTTCATAATTGCACACCCATAACTTACTCAAGGAATAGAAGGGAAAAAATGCCAACACAAATACTAAGCAAAGAATCACAAAATTTAGAAAATGACAGAAATCAACCCACACTTCTCAATTATAACCTTAAATAACATGGATTCAACTTCCCATTCCAGAAACATAGGTTGCCATCATTGATTAAAAATTGCAATCCATTAATTTACTGTCTTCAAGAAGCACACTTCATCATGAAATATTGTCACTCTCTCAGGAAAAGAAACTGGCCAAAGGTAATCCAAGTAAACGCAACTCAGAAATAAGCAGAAGTAGTCATTTTAATATCTGACAAAACTTCAAGCCAAAACAAGTTATAAGAAAAACACAAAGATATCATATACCTGTTAAAGGAACAATCAGTCAAGAAGACTTCACAATGCAAACCATAAGCATACCAACTATAGGACTCATATAGGCTCATTAAACAAACACTGCAATGTATAAAACAATAAATCAACCAAAACAGAATAATAGTAGAAGATTCCAACACTCTACCTTTACCAACAGACAGGGAAACAGGCCAAAAACTGAGTAGACACAATGAAACTAAATCAAGTCATGAATCAAATGGATCTGACAGACATATACCAGTCTTTCCATACTAACATCAAAGAAAACACATTGTTTCAGTTTCAAATGAAACATTGTCCAATATAGACCATATACTAGGCTACAAAGCCCTCCTCCAAAAATAAAGGAAAAATAAAACTGCATCCTGTTCTTTCTATGATAGCCCTGGAATAAAGATAGAAGTCCATAACAAGATAGACCACAAGGAATGTACTCATGGAACCCAAACAACATGCTATTGGGTGAGGAATGGGTTTGGGTAGAAATAAAGATTTTAAATCCAAAAATTTCTAGAACTTAATTGTAATAAAACATGACATAACTAAATCTCTGGGACTCAATGAAGGCAGCCCTAAGAGGAACGTTTATAACACTTAAGGTGTACATCAAAAAAAAGAAACATTATATATCAAAAATATAATTCACTATGACTAGGTTGAGTTTATTACAAAACACAAAGTTGGTTCAATATGTGCAAATCGATAAATGTAATAAATCATAGAAACAAATGCAAAGACAAAAATTACATAATCTCAACAGATGCAGAAAAGTCTCTTGATAAAATTCAGCATACCTTTATAATAAAAATCCTGGACAGAGCTGTCAGGAACATATATCATATTAAAATAATAAAAGCCATGTTCAACAAACCTATAGCAAAAATCATATAAAATAGTGAAAAACTTTAAGCAATCCCCACTTAAATCAATCATGAGACAAGGTTGTGTTCTTTCATAATTTCTGTTTAATATTGCCTTTGAAGTCTTAGCTAGAGACATAAGACAAAAGAGGGAGATAAAAGGCATATAAATTACAAATAGGAACATTAGATTATGATCTCTTGAAGATGACATGATACTATACCAAAGACAACAGGAAATTCCTGGAACTGATAAGTTCAGCAGAGTGGCAGACTACAAAATTAATGTTCAAAAATCAATGACATATATACACAAAGATGAAAAAAGCTAGAAAGACCTGGGATAAAAATTTCAATATACCAAAGCTCCAAAAATAAAGGAAAATGAAATACCTTGAAATGAATCTAAGCAAAGATGTCAGAAAACTGTACAATGAAAACTTTAAAATACTCAGAAAAGAGATTATAGAAATCACCAGAAGATGGAAAGATTTACCATGTTCCCAGATCAGTAGAATTAACATTGTAAAAATGGCCATTCTACTAAAAGCAATACAGATTCAATGCAATACCATCAAAATTTTAAGCCAATTCTTCACAAAAATACATAAAACAATCCCAAAATTTATATAGAAGTACAAAAAGCCCATGATAGCAAAAATGGTCCTCAGTAATAAAAACTCTGCTGCAGGAATTACCATACCAAATCTTAAACTATACTAAAAAGCTATGATAATAAAATGCATGTTGCTAGATACAAAACAGAGATATAGATCAGTGGATTAGAATTGAAGACCCAGATATAAGTTCATATACCTGTACTCTACTGACTTTAGACATAGATGCCAAAAAATAGCTTCAGAAAAACAAATGGCTGGAAAAATTGTATGTCTACATGAAGAAGAATAAAATTGTACCCATATCTGTCTCCTTTCAGGAAAATCAATGCCAAATTTATTGTAGATCTTAATTTTAGACCACATACTACAAAATTCCTAGAGGAACAAAATAGGAAAATCACTTGAGTTGATTGTAACATTTTCTGAACAGGACTCTGAATGTATAGGAAATAAGATCAACACCAAACAAGTTGGGTTTCATGAAATTAAAAAGCAAAAAATATTGTTAATGGAGCTATAAGGCAACCCATGGAAAAGGAGAAAAATTTTTGCTAACCACAGACCTGATAGAGGACTAATATCCAGACTAAACAAAGGACTCAAAAATTTAAATATCAGAGCAGTAAACAACACGATTAAAAATAGGCCTTAGAACTAAAAAGAAACTTATGCAGGATGAAATTCCAATGCCTAATAAATATTTTTTAAAATTTTTCTAAATTAAATTATCCTAAAATACCATCTCACTTATAAGAATGGCTAAAACCAAAACACAAATAATCACAAATGCAGAGAAGGACATGGGGAAAAGAAATCCCTCATTTGTTGGTGGTGTGAATGCCACCTTATACAACCTTTTTGTGGATCAGCATGGAGGTTCCTAAAACACTTAAAAAAATCAAGATACCATACAGCCTAGTTATACTACTCCCAAAGAACATTGCATCTTATTACAGAGTTATTACAGAACATTTTTGTTCAATGTAGCTCTGTTCACAACAGCAAAAACATGGAACATATACATAGTGGAACATAGTGGTACATATACATGATGGAATACTATCAGCTGTCAAGAATAATGAAATTTCCTATAATTGGATAGATTTGGAAGAAATTATGATGAGTGTATCCTGGAGGCAGACACACAGACACTGCATGTTTTACCTTTTAAGAGCATCCTAACAGTGAACCTTCAGGTCAAATGGACACTTTTCTAATACTAACAAAATACAAAGAAGCATAATTCAAGGGGTTGAAAAATCCCCCAGAAATAGAGAGAAGAAAACACAGATTTTAAAAAAGCTCTCATTACTCAATCAAGATGCATCCTGCTGTCAAGACGGATTAATAAGTCAGAAAGCCACAACTGGTCGACCCTAGAATTCTCAGCCCTAATCATACCATCAAAATTTCTTTCCATATCAAGGCTTAGGGAACCTTGAAGAAGAGGGGGGTAGTAAGACTGTAAAACTATAAAGGTGAGGATATATACTGCCAGTCAGGACAGCCCTGTCAGGACACAGAACTACTGCATCTAGGAGCACACTGCGATGAGATCCACTTCCACTATTTCTACACAAATGCATGTTGTATCAGTGTTTCCCCATGGACCAGTGAGGCTGACAGGAAAAACTACTTCAGTCTAGCGGGAATCTCTGTAGCAGATGCCACATGTATATTTACAACTGAAAGGCCATTTAAACTACCAAACTATCATGATGGCTTGTCTTTTACTGGCATGTTAGGATATTCTCAAGGGATTCTTGGGGTCTGCATATGCAGAGGGTCATGAGGGCAGAAGGGACATTGCTGGATTGGTGGTGAAGGGAGTGACTGTGAGAGGAGAGAAAGGAAGGAAGGAGGGAATGGAGGAGAAGGTGGCATGAGCATTAAATCATTTTGTTTGTACATGAAAAATTCTTAATAAAAATATTTGAAGATATTTAAAGAAATACTTGTCATTATACCCATAGATTGGAGATGAACTCAACATTCAGCCTGGAAGCCCAAATCTGATAAAAATGTAAAAAATGTAAAAATGTACCCCAGACGTTATCCTGGGCATAACAGGGTTGATATTTCCATGAATTCAATGGAGCTGTGTACTTTTCTAAAAGACCTGCACAGTATTTGTCTTGCCAACATTTCACTATGGAAAACGAAAGATCTCAAGAGACCTCACACCTCCCTTAGAGACTGTTAAAGATTAATTTTGGATGAAGTGAGTAAAGGAAGGTGCTTTCCTCAAAGGTATACCCGCTGATCTATGCTTCATCTTCCAGTATATACTCAGACATATACCATTACAGGCAATTCAGATGGAAATTCATGTACCACCAATGAAAAAGACATGAAAATAGGTGAGAGATGGGTGCATAAGAAAAACAGGTTGTAGCATTGAAATGGGCTGCTAGTCCTCTCCCAGCTGGGTCCTTGATGCTGCTTTCACTTGGAGCCCCGCTGACTAGGCCCTTCTCCTTCCACCCATCTCTAGCCCGTTGTTGTGACTTTACCACCATGTTTGATGCATGCTTGGTCAACCTGAAGGTGTTAGAGTCGCTCAAGGACCTCATCAAGGAGGCCTGCCGGGATATCAGCTCCGATGGTGTCAACCTGCAAAGCATGGACTCAATGCAGATCTCTTTGGCGTAGCTCACTCTGCCCTCCAAAGGCTTCAACAGGTACTGCTGTGACAGCAACTTGGCCATGGATATGAACCTCACCAGCATGTCCAAAATACTAAAATGTTTCACCAATGAGGACATTATTACACTAAGGGCAGATGATAATGCGGATACACTGGCACTAGTATTTGAAGCACCGAGTCAGGGAGAAAGTTTCAAACTATGAAATGAAGTTAAAGGACCAGATGTTGAGTAGCTTGGAATTCCAGGACAGGAGTACAGCTGTGTTGTAAACATTCCTTCTGGCGAGTTTGCACATATATGCCCAGACTTCAGTCATATTGGAGATGCTGTTATAATATCCTGCACAAAAGATGGGGTGAAGTTTTTTGCAAGTAGAGAATTTGAAAATGGAAATATTAAATTGCCACAGACAAAAAATGTTGATAATGTCTGCAGGTGTACCTCTTGTGGTAGAGTTTATAAGATTGCTGACATGGGACATTTGAAGCATTACTTGACTCCCAAGATTGAGGATAAAGAAAGATAATGAGAGGATCTTAAAACATAAAAGGAAGAAGCCTTTCAGAACTGCTTTTGAAATGCCAGCATATTCTGTCACCAAATTTGTACTTGATTATTTACATAGATATTTTCCATAAACAACCTATTTTATTGCCATTCTCTACAATTTACCTAAAGGTAAAATTTATAGTCAATCTGGTTTGTTAACAAATATTTCTGCATTTAGAAATATTTGTGGTGATTTTTATTCTAGCAAAAGTCTTCATTTTAAATGCAGTTTTAAGAAATGTTTTTCAATTAAATAAAGTTAACTGAATTTCAAAAGCTAAAAAACAAGATTGTAATGGGAAAAGGAGGGTATATGGAATTAGGGATTAAGTTGTGAAAATATCATAAATTCACTTTGCTCATGCATGAAACACCAAAAGAATAAAGAACATCTGTATTTTTTGTCTTGTTTACTTTGTAAAGAATGCATGCAAAAAATGCATATCCCTTATAAGGGCATAATATTTAGATGAATTTTATACATTTTAGAAGTAGGCTCACTATCTAAATTCTTAAAAATGAAGTGTTGCTAGAAATTGATGACTGACTCAGTAGTTTTTAAATACTCATGATGTTCTTTTTCATTTTCCATAAATTTAATTAAATATGTGTTTGTATTAAATGCAATATTTATAGGTTTCTGTAATTTTAATTTTTAATTTTTTAAAAATTTTCTACTTTTACAAGCATATTGGGTATTCATCCCAGTTTCCCTCCATCCCTTCTCCCCCTTATCCCCTCCCTTTCCTTTACCTTTCTCTTCCACTCCCTCCCACCCTTCCACCTGTGTGCTTCTGTGGACCCCAGGGTTCACTCTGACCTGTCCACTTAGTCCTCTATGGCATATCAAGTTACCTATCTTCAGGCCACTCCACTGATATGTACATTTCCATTCACTAATTTGGTTTTAGACCCAAAGGTTTCCAATACAAGTGCCCATTCTATGGTATAAGTGCCCATTCTGTGGTATAAGAACAGCTACAAACAGTATTTTGATGTACTGTCTTCCAACCTCGCTCTCAGTGCCATCTTTACTCCCATGTGCTCGGCCATGCCCTGGGGCAAATCCTGGGTGGATCCAACATCTCCCCCTTTTGTTTTTGTATGAGACGGTCCAGGAGGCTACCTGCGACCGAACAGACCAAATGGTCTTGAGTGACTGTGCCTGTCTTAGGCGTGAAAAAACCTCCCACCATGGTCTGACCCATCATGGGATCTTGTAGTCTCCAGGTATAATACTACAAGTCCTGTCTTAGGTTGATCCACAGCTGGGATTCCATTTGCCTGTCTCTGGCTACCAGTCCTCTGTATGAGGTTGGCTTTACCAACCTTGGGGGTTTGAGCCATACTTAAAGGTCTGTATTGCACATTGGACATGTACTGTACTTGACAAGTTAGCTAGACCGGAGAGATTTTTCCATTGGGCAGGAGTCATGCATATGACGGAGAAGACAGGTTGGCATCAGCACCAGGCATGGCAGCAGATGACTTTTGGGGGGCGTGGGAGGGATGTTCAAGGGCCATAGGCGCCTGTAGTGTGGTCTCCAATGGAGCGCTGCTGAAAGATATGCTGAGAAAACACTTAAGCAATATAGTTATTAAAAGAACAATTTTTCTAGATGTTAGGACAAACCCAGATTGACTCCATCCAGGCAAGGTATCAATCAGGCCTATAAGGATCACAGTTAACATCTTCCTTGAGCACACCGTGGATAGTTTCTGAAAGAGAAAAGCAAAGAAAGTTGCCCCAAGGGCTTTTTGTCCCTTGGTTTGGCTTGTTAGTCTGGGGATGATTCCTTTGGGTTTCCTTCATGAGGATCCTCCTGTGGATAGAATTTAAGGTTCCTTGCTGGAACCCAAATCAGGGAAGACTCCCCAATTGGGAAGACACATCCAAATCCTCTTTCCATAGTAATCAAGGGATCAGGTCCCCAAGGCCCAGTTAGGGGGTCCTTCCAAAGCACCTTAACAGAAGGTTTGGTGAAATAGGCTTCCCAGTGTCTTTGGGATCTCAATTTAAGTTGTCTTTTTTGAAAATTTAAAACATTGATGGTAAATAATACCAATCCCAGCTGTTGGTGCGGGCTTACTCCCTCTTTTTGTTTTTGTAATTGGGCCTTTAAATATTGGTGATTTCTTTTAACAATGGCTTGTCCTTCAGATCGAATTTTGATCTATAGTCTCTTCTCCAATGAAGTCCTCTGTAACACCTAGGGCATGCAGTTGTTGGGGCCTTAGCCCCTCCTACATCCCTCCACTTTCCTTCCTTGACCTGGGGACACTCCCCTAAAATGCCCCACCTGGCCACAACAAAAACAAACTCCATTGTTTCCCCTCTCCTCTTGGCTTTGCAGGCTCGGTGTGGGCCAGTGCCTTTGTCTGTATCTCTAGGGCCACAGTGAGTGTCTGACTCTGGTGTTTTTGAGTCCCCACATTCTGTGAAGCAATAATCCAGGTGCCCATGGATCTCTCCTTAAGACCTGTACACGCTATTTTGTGGTTCCCATTTATTTCTTTTCATACCAACAATTTAGCAAATTGTTTCCTTAGTGGGCCTGGGGGAAGTTTACCATGGAGGCTTTTTTTCACCTGGTCAATGAACTTGGGGAGGGTCTCACCCGGTTTTTGTATAACACCTGCTAGAGGTGTTTCAGAAGGACCTTCATCTAGCTTTTTTTCATGCCACTAAACCTATCAAGCGGACTTGGTCTTGGTATGAGGCTTCTATGGTTGCCTGCTGGACCCTACATTCTTTCTTAAATAGCGCTGTCCACTTAATGAATGTGGGACTGGGGAGCACCGCTTTGGCCATACCCATCCAGTCCTTAGTAGTACAGGGTTGGTGAGCTAGATCTTGAAGGAGGACCTCAACCCAAGGAGAATTTGGACCATCTTCTAGCACGGCCCACTTCAATTCTTTTAACTCTTTTATTTTCCAAGGATACCACACTGTAGGGCGATTGCCCCCTGGATTTAAGTTAACAGGATAGGCTTGTACTTGATACGCCTCAGCATACGTGGGCTCCAGCCCTAGGTTCCCTGTTCTAGCCTGGCGGGGCCCAGTGTGCCCGCGTGCGGAGTTAGGATTTTTGTTATGGGGTATGGAGGTGGGTCTCCTTTTAATCCTTCTCCATCCCTTTTTTTCCCTAGTGGAGTTAAGTCCAGGTACAGGGGACCACTCCCTGTTCTCAGAGCATGCTTAACCTCTTTCCTTTGATAAAGGGAGCAGGGCACTCTCTCGCGCGACTTTCTCACATCCTTTTTGGGTCTAAGAGTAGGCGCTGTCCTTCCTCACCAACTGGCTGTTCGTCACCGCCCTCCCAAACGGGAAGCTCTGCTCCCTCAAGCATTGGCTTGTTTTTGTATGCCCGCCCACACTCGGGTCCACTTCTGTGAATCTCTGCATCCCCACTGTGTGTAACCTCTTGCCCCTGCTGCGGGGTTCCACATCTCCACGTGTTGCCCCGCTGTAGCGACATGCAGTCTCTCCACTGCGGCTGGTGGCAGCTTCTCGGTTACGGGTACCGTGCGCCCCAATCGAAGCCCACAACTCTGTGTAATGCTCTCGGTGTGTGCACAGTGATAGTTTATCATTCTTTAAACAGCAGGCATCCCCACCATTTCCATGTTTCCCTGCACCCTGTCATGGTCCAGCAGACTCCCTGCCCAGCCCCGGCTCAGTGGGCCCACAGCTTTGCCCGCCTAGCCCCAGCTCTGCAGTCCCACATGACTCCACATCCCCACACGTAGCAGTTTCTCTGTTTCCCTGTACCCCCCACGCAAGGCTCTCAGCAGTGTCCCCTGCGGGGTGCCCGGGATGGCTTGTTGGCTCCAGTGGCTGGGGCCTTCCTGGAGTTGCCCAGGGAGCTAGAAGCTGCAGCTCTGACGGCTCCTCCCCCTCTCTCTTTGTCTTTGTCTCCGATGGAAACTGGATTGGATAGGGAAGGAACGCTGCCCCAAGGGCAGCAACAATGTAGTAAAATCCTGGAGAAGGGGACACCTCAAAATGTTCTTCTCACTTCCTGGCTAGATTCCTTAGCCGAGTCAAGGTGGTAGAGGAAAACACATTGTCCGATGTGTTTAAGGGCTGTTTGTCCCATTTCTGAAATAGCAGAGCTTGTAACTTTTTTTTTTTATTCAATTGTGCATGTATGCATATGTGCGTGTGTGTGTGTGTATGTATGTGGTGTGTGTGTGTGTGTGTGTGTGTGTGTGTGTGTGTGTAGAACCACAGACTAATTTGGGAACCACCATGGACCGCCTCCACCTCCTCCCAGTTTACTCTGCCCCAGGATCACAGGCTCCCCGCTACCAGGACCAGAAACTCAGGCCACCCCTGCTTCCACCTGGCATCTATACGTGGGGTCTAGGATCCGAACTCAAGACCTTCTGCCTGGAAGGCAGAGGCTTAACCCCTGAGCCACCTCTCCAGCCCCAGAGCTTGTAACTTTTAAACCCTGGCTTTGTAGTATAGATCCCAATGCTATTGGCACTCCTTTATCCTTGTACGTTGAATTCCCCATATTTTTCAAGTTTTTACTTACCCCGAAGACTACTTAGCTTTGTCCAATTTTAGAAGTGTCCCATCTAGGGTGCCACTTGTGGGAACCAGTTCCCACTCACACACTCATTCACTCACTCAAACACACAGCTTCTGGCTGTGATAAAAACAGGTTCCAGCCGTCCTCACCTCTACTTCTACCCCCAGAGACTCAGTACAGGGCGGAGAGATTGTCAAAAGCAGATCTCAGTGTATTGGGGGGAGAAAAGGAACTTTTATAGACAAAGGCCACCAAGGCGCAAAATGGGCTTCCAATTGTGTCATAGGTCAACACATCCTACAGGTGCTAATGGTCAAATTCAATGCCAATCAACATAGGAGACAGGTAGATACCTGAAAGCCAATTAGGGCTCTCTGTGATCAGGTTACTCCCAAGACCCTTGCCCTCCATGCCATCTTTAGTCCCATGTGCTCAGCCATGCTCTGGGGCAAATCCTGGGCGGGCCCAACACTGTGTAAGCTATCCAGCAAGGAGAAAGTCCATAGACCAGTTCCACCAGTTCCAGTTGATATATTTTGCCCATGTTCTATGATCCACTTGTGTTGCATCTTGAGGAAGAAGGTGTTACTGATAGTTTTGGAGAGTAATCAAGAACAATGGGAAAAGCCTATAATATTTGGGGGCTTTCAAAACCTCTCTGACCGATATTTTATCATGAGGTGTTACATTCCTAGTTTCTTCTAGTATACTTTTATCTCTGGTTTCTCAGCTCAAGCCTTCCCCCCCCCACTGTTTTCCTCACTCTATGCTCTTCTGCATAGGGACTACCCATTCTTGTTCCTTTTTTTAAAGGCATTTTTCTTTATATATTACTAGCATAGGTTGTTCCTTTGGGGTTACTTCCCACAACTTTTGCATTTTAAGTCCCTCTGTTCCTTCTATCTCCCATGTTCCTCCTATCTCCTATCTTCTCATTACCTACTATGTATTTTTCCCTTTTATTCCCTTTTTCCCCTTGTTCCATATACTAAATCTCCCCTTTAGAAGATTTCCCCCTAACCATCCCTTTCACTCATAGGTCTTTTTCAAATTTTCTGGTTTTTGGTGCTTCCAATCCTAATACTTGGACAAAGATATCAGTTCCATCATCCCTGTATGAGAAAGAACATGCAGTGCTTAACTTTTTGTGGCACAGAGAACTTACTCAATATTAAAGTTTCCAATTCCATCTATTTACCAGAAAATTCCATAATCTCATCCTTTCTGGTGGCTGAATAATATTCCATTGTGGAGATGTATCACATTTTCATTATCCATTCTTCTGTTGATGGGCATGTTGGCTGATTCCATTTTTCACTAATGTGAATAATGAACATAGATAAGTAGGTGTTTTGTAATAAGATGTAGAGAGTTTTGGGAATATTCTAAGGTGTGGTATAGCTGGGTCAGGTGGAAGTTCAATTTTTACCTTTCTGAGGAACCTCCACACTGACCTCCACAGAGGCTGTACCAGTTTACACTCCCACCAGCAGTGAATAAGGGTGTTTTTTTCTCCATAGACTTGCCAGCAATCTCTGTTGTTTGTGATCTTGATCTTAGCCATTCAGGGTTGTTTTGATTTGCATTTCTCTGGTAATCAGAGAAGTCTAGGATCTTTTAAGGTATTTGTTGTCTTGGTGTTTAATTTTCTAAGCTCTTTGTATTTTCTGGATATTAGTCCTTTGTCAGATTCATAGCTAACAAAGATTTTTTTCCCATTCCATGGGTTGTCCTTTTGCAAAATTAATAGTTTTTTTTGTTTGTTTGGTTTTTTTTTTTTTTGCAGAGCAGAGTTTTTTAATTTCAGGAAGTCCCATTTCTTGATTATTGACCTTAGTTTCTGGACATTCATTGTTCTGCTTAGAAAGCCTTTACTTAGGCCTATCAATTTAAGTGTACTTCCTACACTTTCTTCTAATAATTTCAGAGTTTCAGGTCCACTCCATTTGGAGTGGACTTTTTTGTAATGAGAAAGGCAACAGTCAATTTTTATTTTTCTACATGTTTGGCACATTTGTCAAAAATTATGTGGCTGTATGAGTGGAAGTATATATCTAGGTCCTCTGTTCTGATCCATTGGTTGATTTATCTGTTTTTGTGTGGGTACCAAGCTGTTTTTATTACTGTAACTCTATAATATAGTTTGAAATCTGATATGGTAGTACCTCTAGCAGTCTTCTTAATACACAAAATTGTTTTGGCTAATCGTGTATTTTTTTGTTCTTCCATGAATTTTTAGATTGTTCTTTTCCAGTTCTTTGAAGAATAGCATTGGGATTTTAATTGAAATGTCATTGAATCTGTATATTGCTTTGGGTAGGGTTTTCATTTTCACAATATTGATCCTTCCAGTCCATGACCAAGGAAGGTCTTTCCACCTTCTGGTATCTTCTTTAATTTCTTTCAGCATTGTTTTGTAGTTTCTTTCCATTGTACACTTTTTTTTTAATTTTCTTTGTTAAATTTATTCCAAGGTATTTTATTTCACTTGTACCTATGGTGAATGGGATTGATTTTTCTCATTTCTTTCTCAGCTTTTTGTCTCTTGTATAAAGGAAAGCTACTGATTTTTTTTTTGTATGTTGATTTTGTAGCCTGCCGCTTTACTGAAATGATTTATTAATTTGAGTATTTTTTTGGTGGAGTTGTGTGGATCTCTCAAGTAAAGAATCATATCATCTCCAAATAAGGATATTTTGACTTCTTCCTTACCTATCTGTATCCTTTTAATTTCCTTTTCTTGCCTTATTGCTTTAGCTAGGACTTCAAGCACAATATTGAACAGGACTGGTGATAGTGGACAGCCTTGTCTCATTCTGGATCTAAGTCAAAATGCTTCATGTTTTCTCCCTGTTTAGTATAATGCTTGCTTTAGGCTTGTCATATATAACCTTTACCAAGTTGAGATAGGTCTCCTCCATTCCTGTTTTCTCCAAAGCTTTGGTCATGAAGGGATGTTAGATTTTGTCAAATGTTTTTTCTGCATCGATTGAGAGGATCATAAGAATTTGGGTTTTGAGTCTGTTAATGTGATGAATCATATTTATTCACGTATGTTATACCATCTTTGAATTCCTGGTATGAACCCAACTTGATCATGTTGTATAATCCTTTGTATATGTTTTGAATCAGGTTGCTATTATATTATTAAGGATTTTTGCTTCTGTCTTCATTAGTGAGATTGGACTATAATTCTCTTTCTTTGATGAGTGTTTGTTTTGCTTTGGAGTCAGAGTTATATTGGCTTTAAAGAGTTTGAGAGTATTTCTTCTTTCCCTTTTTATGGAATAATTTGAGTAGTAATGGTGTTAATTCTCTGCTGAAGGCCTGTAGAATTCTGCACTAAATCCATCTGGTCCTGAGCGTTTTGTAGTTGGGAGAATTATTATTTCAATTTCTTTCTTGTTATTGGCCCATGTCATCTATGTATCTATGTCATCTTGAGTCAGTGTTGGTAGGTCATACGTGTTTAGGAATTCATCCATAGTCTTTCAGTTGTCCAATTTAAGAGAATATCTTTTTTTAAAGTATGTCCTTATAATTTACTGAATTTCTCTAGTATCTGTTTTTAGTTTCCCCCCTTTTCATTTCTGATTTTGTGGATTTGAGTGTTCTCTCTTGTTTTGGTTAGTAAAGCTAAGGGCTTGTCAATCTTGTTTATCTTTTCAAAACACCAGATATTTATTTCATTGATTTTTTTTTGTATTGCTTTTACAGTTCCAATTCATTGACTTTCTGCTTAGACCTTAGATATTTCTTCCTGTTTGCTATTTTTAGGATTGGTTTGTTTCTTATTTTCTAAGGTTTTCAGGTATAATATTAAGCCATTTACTTAGGATCTTTCTTTTTTCTGATGTAGGCATTTAGCACTATAAACTTTCCTCTTAGAACTACTTTCAATGTGTCCCATACATTTTGGTACTTTGTGTCTTCATTTTCATTGGTTTCAAAGAAGCTTTTAACTTCTTATTTTGTTTCATTTTTGATCAATTCCTCATTTAAAAATGTGTTATTTAGCTTCCATGAGTTTGTGTAGTTTCTATTGTTCCCTCTGTTGTAGATATCTATGTTTATTCCTTGATGGTCAGATAGTATTCAATGAATGATTTGAACTTTTCTGTATACATGGAGATTTGATTTGTGTCCTAGTATGTGGTCTGTTTTCAAGAATATCCCGTAAGCTGCTGAGTAGAATGTGTGTTCTTTGGTGTTTGGATGAAATGTTCTGTAGATATTTGTAAGGCCCATTTGATTTAAGGTTTCATTCAATTCCAATGTGTCTCTGTTTAACATTTTGGCATATTGACCTATCCAGTGGTATAAGTGGGGTATTGAAGTCTCCAAATACTATAATGTTTGGTTTCATTAATTATTTTGTCTCCTGTAGTGTTTACTTGATAGATTTGGGTGCTTCCATGTTTGATGCATATATGTTTAAGATTGTAAATTTCCCTCTACTAAGATGTAGTAACCATTTGCATCTCATATAGTTTGCTTTAGTTTGAAGTCTATTTTGTCTGATATTAAGATGGCAACTCCTGCTTGTTTCCTTTTTCCATTTGCTTGGAGAACTTTTGAAACATCTTTTTACCCAAAGAAAGTGTTTATGTTTCAAGGTGAAGTATTTTTCTTGGAGGCAGAAAATTGATGAGTCATGGTGTTTGCTCCAAGTTATAAACCTGTGTCTTTTGATTGGGGAGTTGAGTCCATTAAAGTTGTTATTGAAAGCTGCTTAATGGTTCCTGACATTTTGTTGATCTTGTTGAGTTTGCCTTTTTTAGTCCCTCATTCAGCTCTTGTTCCTATATTACATATTCCTTTTAGCTTAGATGTGTTTATCTTTCTCTTCCATCTTGGACATTTCTTCCAGTATTCTCTGTAGTCCTGGCTTAGTAGACACATAGTGTAGTGAGCAGAGGGAAAATGTGCAGCCAGACACCATACAAAAATATGAATGCCCAGAACATGAACAAAATTATTGTGATTGTGGAGAGTGCAGGAGAACATAGCACAGGAATAGAGAAGTTGAAATAAAACAACTTTGTGTGTGCTGGGAAACTTGCAATGATAAACACATTGGTGTGCACAAAGTGCTTTTGCATTGATTGTAACCATGGAAACCTGAGCTCATGACCCCAGAGCTTGTAACCTTATCTATGTGAACATACATGTGCTCTGAGTTAACCTTATCTATGTGAACGTATGTGTACTCTGAGTTCTCTGAGTGATGTGATTGGTTGAAATAAAGTGGTACATGCCTAGGCCAAAGGGGAATAAAAAATAGGGACCTAAGAGAGCTCATTGGATCCAATTTCCCACCACATGGGACTTGCTGTGCACCTAGCCTACCAGATATTCATGGCAATGCCTAGTGTTCCAAACGTAGGAATCCTCTAACCAATGACCAACTAAGGCCCAGAGGAGTAGAGTGACTGCAACTGCAGACTCTCCAGCTCCCACATGAATTGCCATCTCTTAGGTCCCAGGACTATCCCCTCCACCCATGTTGTCAAAGCGTGCTTCCTTGAAACTCCAATGGGCCCTGCCTACTCATTTCTGAAGGTATGTGTGTGCACATATGTGAGTGCTCGGGACAGCTTTATCATGGAATATTTTTCATTAACCTTCTATTATGACCATTGATTTTACTGGATATAATAATCTGGGTTGGCATTTGTGGTCATTCAGAAATTGTATTGTGTCTCTTTAGGTCATTCTGACTTTTACCATTTGTATTGAGAAAAGTTGTTATTTTGATGGATTGATTTCTAAATGTGACTTTTTCCTTTTGTCTTACAGCTCTTAAAATCTTATTATTAATATATATATTTGGTGTGTGGCCTATCATATGTCACAGAGTGTTTCCTTTTGTCCTGAGTATTTGGTGTTATGTATACCTGTTGAATAAGAATGAGTATCTCTCTTTTTTTTTTGTTACAGATTTTATTTTTCCCTAATCATACAAGCTCAATAGGTACCTCTCCTTCTCCCTTCCCTTATTCCATCATCCCCCATTGCACTTTCTCCCCTTTTCCCTCTGTCTCACCTTTGTCCTTCCCTCACCTTTCCCCTTGTGCCTACCACTTCCTCCATATGGTTAGCTGGGTACTGAACATCCCTGTGAGTCCTCTACCCTAGTGAGGATTCAGAACTCAGTGGCATAACTTGGGGCCCCTTCTTGGGCTGCCCATTAACATGGGAACTCTATTACAACTGTTTCACCCCTTGCCTCTAAGATCTTACTGCCTGAAGCCTTCTCACCTTTGATCTGTGAGACATTGGGGGGTCATTGCAGCCATTGTGCAGGTCAAGCAAAGTCCAATCACACTGTGGCTATATCCCAGCTGCTGAAGCCCTGACTTGTGTGGAGTATCTTCCACATCCTCCCCATCTTTGGGCTCTTACAATCTTGCCACCCACTTTCACAATGTTCCCTGAGCTTTAGGATGGTAAGAGATTTGTGTGGAGTAGACCCAGGTTAATAATATATATGGTCTTTGGTCTTCTGATTATGGCTTGTTATTTGCATTTTTGCTGTTCCTGCACTACCCTTTGCTGTATCCCAATTTGTATGGAATGCTATCTTCTTTGAATATGTCACTAAGTGGCACTGGAACTAGAATCCATTTGTTAGGGAATACATATGACATCTAACTCTGTATCTGGGATACTTCACTCAATATAATTTCTTCTAATTCCATCCATTTCCCAGGAAATCTGTCAATTCATCTTTTTTGATGGCCGAGTATTATTCTGTTATATAAATGTACCACATTTTCATTATTCATTCTTCAACCGTTGAGCACTTGGGGTGATTCCATGACTTCGCTATTGTAAATAGTGCTGCAGTGAATATGGTTGTGCTCATATCACTGTAGTGAATTACTGCATTAAGGGAATTATTCCCAGTAGTGGTAGAGCAGAGTCATTTGGCATTTCAATTCTTAACATTTTTAGAAATCGCCATACTGAATGCTGTGTAAGGCTGCATTCCCATCAGCAATGTATGAGAGCACCTTTTTTTCCACATCCTCTCCAGCATTCAGTGTTGTTTGTATTGTGGATTTTCACCATCCTGACAGGGATGAGATGATATCTCAGGATAATTTTAATTTGCAATTCCCGGATGGCTAGAGATGCAGAGCATTTTTTAAGTTACTTGTTAGACATTTTGATTTCACCCTTAGAAAAGTTGCTTTGGAGATCCAAGACCCATTTTCTAATTGGGCTATTTATGTTCTTGGTGTTTAGTTTTTAAATTCTTTGCACACTCTGGATAATAGAGCTCTATCAGATATTTGCTTAGTGAAGATTTTTCTCCCATTCTGTGGGTTGCCTTTTTGATCAGTTTACAATATCTTTATCTGAAAAGAAGCTCTTTAATTTCATAAGATCCCATTTGCTGAGTTTTGGTTCTTGTACCTTTGCTATTGGATTTTTGTTTAAGAACTGTTGGCCTTGTCTAATCAGCTCCAGAGAGTTCCCTACACTTTCAGCTAGGATTTTTATAGTCTCTGGCCTAACATTAAGGTACTTGATCTATTTGGAATTTTTTTTGTGAATAGTGACAAGTATAAGTCCAGTTTTAATTTTCTACATGTAGATAATCCAGTTTTGCCATCATTATTTGTTGAAATTGCTATTTTTTTTCCATTGAGATTCATTTTTCAAAGATCAAATAGCTATAACTGTGTGGGCTTATATCTGAGTCTTCAACCCTTATCCATTGATTTTTGTGTTTATTTTGGAGACAGTACCAAGCTGTTTTTATTACTATGGATTTGTAGTATAGATTAAAGTTTGGTATAGTGATATCTCCAGCAATGATTTTGTTATTCAGAGTTGCTTTTGCTATCCTGGGTATTTTCTGCTTCCATATAAATTTTGAGATTGTTTGGTCAATTTCTTTAAAGAATTGCTTTGGGATTTTGATTAGTATAACATTGAATCTGTATGAATTCTATATTTTTGGTAAGATGGTTATTTTTATGATGTTGATTCTGCTGATCCAGGAGCATGGGAGGTCTTTTCACCTTCAGATGTCTTCTGCAATTTCTTTCTTTAGGGATTTAAAGTTTTCATTATAAAAGTATCTCACTTCTTTGGTTAGATTTATACCAAGGTATTTCATTATTTAGGGGATATAGTAAGTGGTATTGTTTCTCTTAGGATTCTTATGTTTTTTTCATCCTTGGTGTACAATCAGTGGAAGGCCACTGATTTTTCCATATTGATTTTGTAAACTGCCACTCTGTTGAACTTATGTATTAGTTCCTAGTTCCAGGAGTTTCCTGGTGGAGTTTTTAGGATCACTCAGGTATATGATCATGTCACTTGAAAATAGTGATTGCCTGACTTCTTCCTTTCTAATTTGAATCCCTTTTATCTATCTCTCATCTCATGGCTCCAGCTAAGACTTCAAGTACGATATTGAATAGAAGTGGTAAGAGTGGACAGCCTTGTTTAGTTCCTGATCAAAGTGGGGATGCTTCAAGATTTTCCTCATTGAGTATAATCCTTGCTGTTGGCTTGTTAATATGAATTCCTTCCATTCCAACTGTCTATAGGGGTTTTGATCATAAAAGATGTTAGATCTTTTCAAAAAATTTTGCTCTATGTATCAAGAGTTTCATGTGATCTTAGAATTTGGATTGGTTCATATGATGGATTACATTTATTGATTTGTGTATGTTGAACCAACCTTCTGTCTCTGGGATAAAACCTGCTTAATCACAGCGAATGATCTTCTTGATATGTTTTTGTATCTGATTTGCTATGATTTTGTTGAGAATCTTTGCATCTGTGTTCATCAAAGAGATTGGAGTATAGTTTTCTTTTTTAAGTGTATCTTTATTAGGTTTTGGGATTAGTATGATATTAGCTTCTTAGAAAGAATTTGGAAGTGTTTCTTCCTTGGCTATTTTATGGAATATTTTAAGGAGTAATAGTGTTAGTTGTTCTTTAAATGTCTGGTAGAATTCTGTACTGAATCCATCTGGTCCAGGACATTTTTTGGTGGGAAGATTCAAGATTAACTCATTAATTTCCTCATTTGTTGTAGGACTATTTAAATAACTCAAACCTTCCTGAAATGTTTGAATTGTGCTTACTTGAAAGTCATCATTTCTTTTAGGTTATCAAATTTCATGGAGTATAAGTTTTGAAATATGACCTTATAATTTCCTGAATTTCTTGGGTATCACTTGTGATAACTCCATTTTCATCTATTGTTAATTGGATTTTCTTTCTCTTGATTTTGGTTCATCTAGCTAGGAGTGCATTAATCTTATTGATTTTTTTCAAAGAACCTCTTTTTTTCTGGTCGATTCTTTGTATCATTTTCCTTTTCTCCATTTCAGATATTTTTCCCCTGATTTTGTTAATCTATTTTCTCCTACTGATTTTGGGATTGAATTGTCCTTGTGTCTCTACAGCTTTAAGCTGCATTGCTGTTATTTACTTGTGACATTTCCATTTTTTTGATATAGACATTGAGAACTATCAACTTACCTTTTAGCACAGTTTTCATCATGTACCAGAGATTTTGATATTTTGTGTTTTCATTATTGTACAATTCAGAAAATCTTGAATCTTTTTCATTTCAAAAATCAAAAATCTTTTTGATTTATTTCTGAACCCATTTCTCATTCAGCATCATGGTGCTTAAGAATTAGTGTATTTTCTGCTATTTGTTGTATTGTCAATATCAAACTTATACCATGGTTGTCTGATAGGGTACACGTTATAATTTCAATGTTCCCATTTATATAGAGATTCATTTTGTGGCCCAATATGTGGTCTGTTTTGAAGAGTGTTCCATGGGCTTCTGTGAAGAGTGTGCATTCCTTGGTGCTTTAATGAAAGGCTTGATAGAGATCTGTTGGGCCATTTCAGTAAGGGTCTAATTTAGTTTCAATGTGTCTCTGATAAGTTTTTGGCCTGTTGATATATCCCATGTTGAGATTTGGGTATTTAAATACCCACATATTGTCATTTTGGGAAATGATTTCCTATTCTGACATTGTAGTCCTTTTTTAATAAATGTGGAGGAGACCATATTAGGTGCGTATATGTTCAGTATTTTGAAGTCTTCCTGGTGAGTTGTTCCTGTGACTAAAATGTAATATCCTTGTGTATCTCTTATGATTTTCTTTGATATGAGGTCATTTTGTCACATTCCGTAGTTGCTACCATTTCTTGTTTCTTTATTCCATTATCTTGAAGGATTTTTGACCAACCTTTTACTTTTAGAATGTACCTATTTTTTGTAGTGAGATGTGTTTCCTGAAGGCAGCATGGGTTTTGATTTCTACTTCATGTTTGTAACCCGTGTCTTTGATTGATGAGTTAATTCCATTGACATTGAGGTTATAATTGAGAAATTACTTTTGATTCTTGACTTTTTTGTGTTTAGTTGCTTTCATATGTGTATTATTTAGCTTATAGGTTGTAGTGGTATTATACTTACCTTCTGTCCTCCTGGATATGCTTTTTCTTTTCTCCAAGCTTGAGTATTTTTTCTAGCATTTTTTTGAAAGCCTGGTTTGGTGATCATGTAAGCCTTCAAATTGTCTTTATGGTAGAAAATTTTTCTTTCACCCTAGGTTATGACTGATAGTTTTGGTTGTTATATCAGCCTGAGTTGACATTTGTGGTCATTAAATACTGGAAATACATCTGTCCAAGCTCTTCTGGTCTTTACTGTTTCCACTGAAATATTATTTTGTTATTTTATTAGTTTACCTTTAAAAGTGACTTATTTTTTTCTCTTTGTTTTGTATGCGTAGTGTTTTGACTATTATTTGTCATACCAAGTTTCTATTTTGGTCATATGTGTTTGGTGTGGGATATGCCCCTTGTATTTGGATGGGCCTCTCTTTCTTTAGATTAGGAAAGTTTTCCTTTATGATAATTTGAAAAATTTCCTCAGGAGTGGTATTTTGGGATTCTTTTTCTGGTATTTCATGAATGTGCATGTTAAGCTTTTTCAAGGTGTCCCATAACTTGAATGTTCCTCTCAAGTACTTTTTGGCTTTGACAACCTCTTTGATTGAATTGGTTTATTTTTCCACTTTGTCTTCAAGATCTGATATTCTATTTTCTGCCTTGTTAGTTCTGCTGATCAGACTGTTGAGTTCTAGTTTGAAGATAGCTTGTCTTTTAGTTCAATCTCTATCTGAGATTGTTTTAACTGCTTTATGTCTATTTTTGTTTCTTCAACTCCTTTTCTCATCTCTCCCAGGTGCCTGTTGTGTTCCTGTTCAAACTGATTGATATGGTTATTTAATTTATTTAACTCCTTCTGGATTTACTTTTTCATTGTTTTGATCATAGTAAAGAACAGGCTTTGAAAATCATGATCTTGGATATGGCTTTCTTGGTTACTTTCTGTGAGTTTGTTCTGTTTGGATTCTATCATTATGTGGTTGATGCTTTTTGTAGATTTGTTGTGTGCTATGATCTGGGCATCTCTTATGTCCTTTTTGTTTTTATGTGTTTTTGGCTGAACTGAATTAGATTGTATTACTACACTCAAGCAGTTATTGCTAGTGTTTGCCTTGGAGATGGATATGTCTGTCTGATGTTGGTGTTTTTTCCTAGATGAGGCTATTGCACATCAATTAAAGTGGGCTTAATAGACAGGGATTGACTATTAGTGAAGTCATGCACTTTTTAAGTTTACTTCCTTGGTGATGTGTGAAGGTGAATGGTATAGTCCCTGGAGTTGTTTGGGTTTTTGGGTGGCCTATATGGAAATGTTAGCCTATGGTAACTAACAATTCAGAGCAGGAGAACTGTAAAAAGTGTTTACTTGTCTTAGAACTGGATGAGAAGATTCTCTTTTGTTTGATGCGATAATTTTAGAAGTCGTCAAATGTATGGTGGTGTTTGCCATTTTTATGTTGAGCAGATGTTGAGTATAGTTTTATTTGAAGTTACTCTGAGATGGTATTTTTCATCACTTTGATGATAATAGTGTCTAGTTTTTTTGTGTGTTTTTTGTATTAGTTACTGTTGCCTGAATCCAAAGCCAGGCACAAAATCTAGGTGATCTCCACAGACCAGAGGCCTCCCATCCACATCCAGCCAGGCCAGCAGCTCAGAAACCAGCTCCTAAATATGTTTTATAAAGGTTGAATATGAAAGGCAAGCAAGACACAATTCTCATTCTGTGTTGTTGAGAAACACCATATGTTGCTGTTGTGACACCAAGAAAGACAATGAGGAGTATTGGTATTGTAAAGTGTTGATAAATCTAGGAATGATAAAGTAATTAGATCAATCAACAAGCTGAATAGGAACTTTATATACAACTATATTGGTCATGTCAAATCATTTACTTCTGACTCTTGCTATCCAACAGTGCACATGAGAGATGTTCTTTATCATTTTAACACTCAACATAATTTTTTAATCCAGTTGTGGCCCTAGAGAATTGCAAAACTTTTGTGTGTGGGACTGTGATTTGTATGGCAAAGGATGGAGGAGGAGGTAGACAGAAAAGCAGCCAGATGTTTATTGTGAAATTTGCATAACAGTAAAGTGAATATTATACAAATAACAATTGTGTGAATGCACTTTGAATGGAGTGGCTTTTTTAAGCCTTCCTTAATGGTTTATTAGATGTCATGCAGAGAAAAAAATGAGGATTTAAAAAATGTTTTAAAGATACACAAGCAATTTTGCTTTGAGAAATATGGATGTTCCACATACACTTCTGTAGCCATAAGAAAATCTTAAAATGACATTTCCATTAGGTATTAAATAGCAGGATACTGTAGATCTTTCCATGGCCCTCTTGACTTGCAGGTAGGTGACTGAACATATTTTCTCAGAAGGGTATACTGATCCACACAGAGGTCAGGCAGTGCTCAGTTCTATAACTTCTCTAACAAAATCTCAAGGAGAACTTGTTGAAAAGCAGGCAGGTTTTTGTGACTTCCTATAACAGTAAACATTTTTAAAAACTGATCTTTCTAGAAATAATGCACTGTTTTCTTAAACCTAACCTGTATAGTCATTATTGAAGAATAACATGAATGTCTAATCAAAAGATTTAATCAAAATTAAGAATCCCAAGAGACATCCAAAACCATGACTTCCAAAGTCTAGTCCAAAATTTAACCAGTTTTTCATAAAACAACAACAAACTCTAGGGGAGAAATTCTTATAGCAGAAAAATCTCATTTCGTTGAAAGAATTAGGCTGAGGAGGTAGCTCATGGGTTTCCTTGCCAGATAAAGAGTCTAATTTCATATCCCCATATCCCATATAAAAATGACAGGAGAAAATGACCTGAACTTCTGACCATGAAACCTGAGAAATCCCAAACAAACCAATAAGGAGACAGGTATTCAAGGATGCTTCAGGATGTAACCCTTGGACCTCCATGGGCATACACATTCAAGTATCCTGTGGTACATGCACCAAAAACACATATACATATACAAGGTATTTCTGTTCCATCTAGATTAGTAACTATGGTAGACACTTAGTTTTTCTAAATAATACATTGGGTATAACTTATCACAAATTATGGTTTTTAACAATTTGAAATTTTTTTGTATTTACCTTTTGTCACATCTCTCTGACTTACTAATTTTTGAACATAAAGAGGCTGACTCAAATGATTTTTCTTTTATTGACATACAGATATAAATTGTTTAATGGGAACCATACCATATTTAGGTCAGCCTGAATATAAATACTAAGCTAGTGAACATGATTTGTCATTTTCCTTTCCTTATTGAAATTTTTTATTAAAAACATAAGGCCTCAAACCTCTTCCTAACCCACTCTTTATCTCCACCCTTCCTTCCCCTCTTCAATCCAGTCATGTCCCTCCTACCCTCATATTTCTCTGCATGTGTGGATCACATGCCTCCTTTGGGGAGCCTGTGTTGGTAAGGGAATGAGGTTTCTGTTGTAGTATATGAGGCATTTCTGTGGACAAAGTCATAAGTGGGGAGGTTTCTCTTCCCTTGTCCAGTACTTCCAGAAACACACTCAGAATGCAGATGTTTCTTCTAAGATCATTGTTAGTCCTTGGGGGAATGTTCATATCTCATCCATTGTGTAAATCAGGTGGTGGTAATTCTCATTGCAGTAAGTTGTTAGGCAGAGCAGCCCTGTCATGGCTAAAGTGTGTTGTTTAGAAGTGTTTGGATTGTGGTTTAGTATCAAGATTTTTTTATATACGTAACAGTAAAACATCTTTTCCTGTTCAATGTCTATTTTCTTCCCTTCTACAGTTATTGAGATTGCTTTATAGTATCAGGCATGATACTGTAAACATTAAGAAGGTATTTAGAACCCATTCAGAGAATAATTGGTTACCTATGGGTCTTACATTCTACTGTTGCTTTCATGCACTCACCTTACCAGAGTTGTAGTAGCTTGGAAGGTTGATAACCTGGGTGAGGCCCTTGATCTCTCTTTTTCCCCGAATCTCTTGCTTTTTTGTTTTTCCTCCCTTACACCTTATTAAGACCTATCCTCTTCCCTCCATTTTAAGACTTTTATTTCCATGATGACCTCATTCATCTATTGCCTGTGTTTTTTTGTCTCCACTCCTTGGAGATCTTCTTTCCCCTTGCCCCCCTACTTACATTCCTCTGTAGTTTGTGGGTTTGGATCCACATATAAGAAAGAAGATGTGGGCATCTGTCTTTCTTTTTTTTTATTATTTATTCAATTGTGTGTGTGTGTGTGTGTAGAACCACGAGGGAATTCAGGAACCACCATGGACGCCTCCACCTCCTCCTTGTTTACTCTGCCCCGGGATTTATTCCAGCTCCATCCATTTTCTGGCAAGCACAAAAGACCCAGAATAGTCAAAAAAAAATCCTAAGTAATAAAAACCCTGCTGGATAAATCACCATACTAGCACTTAATCTAGCTTTTTTTTTCCAAAATTCCATGTATTCTTTATCCACTGAATTATCTCATCTACCAAAAGTACACACAGTTCATATTCTCTTTCACTATGCCCTGACAGCATACTCTGATTCACAGTTCATGATGTCCATATGATGCACTGTTGCTAGTCTTATTAGATGCGCAATTCTGTCCCTCATCTTTGGAGCTTTACCAAAAGTTACAATAGAAGAATTAATGTGTATTGTTAAAATCATTTCATTCACCTTGAAAGATTGATGCTCAGTTTTCTTGTCACATTTATGTCTCTAATGGTTTATTTCCAAATTTCATCTTGACCAGATTGATCATAAAATGAGTTTATAATGGGTAATCTTTTTCAGTTTATCCATTTCATTTAAAATTAAGTACTTGGGAAAAATGAATAATTTTACAATATTTACAAGTTTTTCTTCACACAAAAGTATTTTTATTGCATGTGATATGTCTCCATTTGATATTTTATTATATATTATTATTATTTATAAGTCAGAAAGAAGTCCTTCATGGCACAGCAGCTTTTCAGTATTTCTTGAGAATTATAGAGATTAATTGAGCAAAGTCTTTTGGCATTATGAGGTACCAGCATGTAGCCCCAAGAGAACTTCTGCTTCCTTAATTTTCTTAATTCTCTTAATGTGATTAAAAGCATCAACTAGATTTTAAATTTTTTTCAAAATTAAAAATTGTATCCAAATAATATTTTCAAAAAAGAAATATTGGGCTTGGAAGGCGACTCAGCTGTTAAAACACTTGTTATATAAACAAGACCAGAGTTTGGATCCCTATATCTCACATTAAATTCTGCATAGGTGTAGCAGCCCACCTCTAATTCCAGCCTCGATGCGTAACAGCTACAAATCCCCAAAATCAGTTGGGTAGTGAGACTAGTCCTATCTCTAAGTTATGGGAATTATTAGAGACCTGGTCTCAAAAAGAACAAGATTGAAGAGTAAGTGATGATATTAACCTTAAGTCTTCATAGTCATCTGTCATACAGATACATATACCTGCACACGTTTGTGCCCACACACATATGTGCATTATACAGACACACACACACACAAAATAAATAAAGCATAAAAAATTTAAAAATGAAAAAAGTGAAAAATCAAGTATGAATATAAGCATCATGTGGAGATTGTAGAAATGCTGAACTTCTAATGAAATTCTTCATATGGTCTATGCTTTAATCTTAACATGCTTGTAGGTTAAGACAATGTTGTAGTCAGCTTGCATGCTTGCTGATGAATGACCATAATATGGCTTAAGGGAAAAAGGGATGTAGTTTCTTACTGACAGTCCAGATACAGTCTGTAGTCCAGCTTAAGGGGAGAGCATGTACCAACACCAGGCTGAAGGAAATGGCCAAACCATTTCTACAGAATGGCTGAGAGAGGGATGATCCTTACTTGCCAGACCAGCATGTCTGGCAAAGTATATACAAGGATGCCAACTCTCTTAATCACTTTCTGTGTTTTATTCCAGGGCCTAATTCCACCCACCTGGACCTTCCCCATCAGTCAGGCAATCTCCTGCAGGTTTGCTCTGGGCTTATACCAACTACTAATTCTCCACAAATGTGCCCAGAGCTCAAAATCCTCAACTGTCAAGTTGACACCTGTGCCTAACTATGATAAATAGTGTTGACATTTCATCAAATTATTATATTTTGAATCAAGGAACACTTATATTTTATTTAAACTCAGTAAATCTTTAGTTTTTTTCTTTTCTTTTTTACTCATAATGAGATGCTGCTACTGAATGTTGATGCATCTTCAATTTCTTCCATAAGTGAGTCCAGATTCCTATTTTATGAGTCAATCAATCTGCCAACAGAGACTTCTCCAAGATAAGAACTTAGTAGCATACTAAATGAGTACAAAGAAACAGAGAACTGAACAGAAAAGTCACATTTCTCCTGTTTTCACCTATTTGTGCCAATGACAGCTGTATTCAAGATAAGCTTGCCTGTGTGACTAACATGGCTACGTATTTAACAACATTCAATGCCAAGGCATATTCAGCACAGGATCTATAGATAGCCCTGATGAATGCTTTCAATGACCAGGCTTTTAAGCAATGCATTTTATCAGTATGGGTGGTAAAATAGAGAACTCAAGGAGAAAGAAGAGATCTTTAGTAATGGATAATTCAAATTCAATTTAAAAAATAAAGTGAAGTCCCAGAGAGATGGATCAGGGGTGAAGATTCTGCCTCACAAGCAGAAGGACCTAAGTTTGGACCCTGATTCCCACATTAAAAACACTAGGCAAAAATGGCAGCGGCTTGCACTTTGGGGGACTGGTGGGTGAATCCTGGGAAATTCCAGAACAAAACAAAAAAGAATTAGAAACAATCTAATTCCCAAAGTCGCCCTTGGTCCTCTACAAGGACACATAGTGCCCTCTGATGCACACAGACACACGCATAGAGACACAGACACATTCAAATAAATGAATAAATATTATTTAAAGTAAAAATAAAATAAAATAAAGTTGAGGGTTGGAGAGATGGCTCACAGGTTAAACCTTTGCCTCATAGGCAAAAGATCTTCAATTCTGATCCTAAATCTCACATAAACATGGCATTCAGAAATGAGTGTTGCCTGCACTTTCAGAAATGGAAAGCAGAGACTGTGAAACTCCGGAGCAAAAACAATAAGGAAGAACCATCAAAGATGATTCCTGAAGTCACTCTTGGGCCTACACACACACACACACACACACACACACACACACACACACACACCTTCCCCCACATATTCCTACATAGGAAAATATTTTGATAAAAAAATAAAGTTAGTTTGCAAATATTTACTAATATTCTTACTCTTCAAGAACTACTTTCTATTGGATGATTTTAAGGATGTTTTATGCTTTTTTTAGATTATTTTTTGGTTTACACACGTAAACAATGAGTTTTTTATATCTTTGTCTCTTTTTAACCCTATTTCATCCTCTCTCCTTCTCGCGATGACAATCTTCTTACCCCAAATATTCCCTTCTATGTTAAGCCTGGGCACTTAATACAGCATATGTGACATGTCAATGGCTAGTGAGATACAAGTCCCATTCCCTCAGCCAGCATTAACCATCAATATTCACTTTGAAGACAGTGGGTACACATAAGCTCTCCCCGAACCATGATGATGTTGTTGGACTCAGAGGGCTAGGGAGATGTTTTAGCCCTTTGAAGTACTTGCTGGGTAAAAGTTCTGGAGCATTCAAGTTCTGATTTCTAGAGCCCATATAAATTCTGAGCAGTGATTACAGTCTTCCTCTAATTCCAGCCTTTGAAAATCTAGCCTGGAAATGCAAAGAGCAAGCTAGCTAGCCAGATAATCAATATTGGGTTTAATTAAAGATCTAGTACCAAAAGAACAAGTTATAAACTGGTTGATACTGTTCTGATGCTAACCTCAGGTCTCCAAATGTCCATACATGTATCCACACACTCATGTGTCCTTATACATGCAAAATGTATATACATACACAAATGTAGCACATATAGATATACACTTGAAGATGAAAAAATATATTTTGCTCTAAGATAAAGTAATCATTTCCGAAAATTTATAAAGTTAGCTGTTGTAATTATAAAGTTACATCTGTTTTCATGTAGCAAACCTTGACATTTGAAAGATTGGTAATTAATAGGAACACCCCACAAATCAGTAGTTATAATCTATCTACATTGGAAAAGGTTTTGTTTATTTTTGGGCTATATATATTACTTCATATTTGTTTTAATGAAATTCATTTTAAATTGCTGTTTCCTAGTAGACTAAGGTTGTTATTGTGCATTGCTATGTTTACTAGTGGGCTGAAGTGCTTTTGTATATGGGTTGTTTCATTTGCTGGTGAGGTGGTTGTTTTGTTTTCCCTAAGAGATTTGTTATAAATGAAAGATAGCCGTAGCTTTTGTTACTTATTAAAATAGAACCAAATAGTTCTTCTAATTTATTAGAAATTACAGAGAAATTTGGGCATGTGGCTCAGAGATAAAGCACCTGTTTGGTATTCACAGGGCTCTGGTCTTAATTTTGAACATGAAGAAAATGAAAATAAAAGAACTCACAAGAAAAATATCAACTCTGCCAATTCACAAAACGATAAGGCATTTTGTTATACTTTTGCTTGTGCATATGACCTGTCTATTTTTTTTTAACTGAAGAATGAAGTTCAGGGTGGTGACATATCTCTGAAGGGCCAGCTCTAGATTATGAACTGACTAGTAAATCAATCTCATTAAGCAGTGACAAACAGCTTTATTTCCTTGTAGAAAGGGTGTGGTGCATTGTACTTCTGCAGCATGAAAGCAGTATTGAAGCTTGGAATGAGACAGTCTTTAATATCATTATTTCTTAGCAAACTTTTCATGCAGAATTCAATAACTTTAGTAGTAACAGCAATATATAGACTTTAATTTCTGTATATCAGTTGCCTCCTGATCAGTTATATAATTTCACTATAGTAAGAAATGCTTCCCATAGAAGTGACATCGAATGCAATGACTATGGAATTTACTGGATTTATCACTCTCTTTTTGTGCCCACATTTGAGCCCCATTCATAACAATTCCTCAAGAAATTTAGGTAGGAATACTGGATCAAATACTGGCTTAAAGATGAATTCCAAAGTCGCTTACGTCACCGGTTTGAATTACCTTATACTACTATTGAATATAAAGTTTCAGATGGCCTTGGCCTTCCTAATCTAAGAGCAAGAACATCTACATACTTCTGGGAGCAGAGCTCAGAAGCCCAGAGTCTGCTGAAAGCATTTAATCCTCTGTAACAGAGGATTTGCATGTGGATCCTCTAAATACCTTCTCCAGCTTATTTTACATAATCTGGAAGGAAAGTGCCACATACTTATTTTAACTCTCCTATAATGTACCATACTCAGCTGTCAGGCATGCTAAGATTTGGATGGATTTTAAAGAATTATGGATATTATGCATAAATTGAAAACCTGCACTCTTACTGTTGCTCACTCTGCATGTCTAATCAGATGGCATTTCTCAAATTATTGATGTATAAAATGAGATTTTGCTATTTTACATCATTCTGTGTAAAAATGCCAGTTATGACTTAGATTGAAGTGAGAACCCTATAATGTATAATATGCAATTATGATAAAATAATGCCATGAATTATCCAATAATCTCTAGATGTCCTATTTACAATTTATATTTTCTTTTTATTTTTTGGAATTAATGATATGCTGTTTAGAATTTTCTATCTTTTCATTTAAAGTAACAGTAAAGTATTAAAGTGTGAATGATATATAAATTTAGAATTGCTACACAAGTAAGTTGAATTATGGAGATTTCTAAAGTAAGTTTGATTTATTATACCTTAGGATAATATGTTTTCAAAATCTGAATGAGGAAATATAGTATGAGAGAACAAAAATAATTGAGGAAGCAGCTTAATATTTGAATCTCTATATTTTCTGTGTTTCAATATTAAAAAATATAACATATACATGTGAATTGTGACTTGATTAAATGTGATTAATATAGGATTACAATGTAAAAACTATATATTGTCAATAAATGGCTAAATTGCTTTTGTTTGTTATATAGTTTATAACAAAATAAATATAGTTTATAACAAAATAAATATAAAAATAAATATTGAGAAATAAATCTCATAATACAGCAATTTTGTTCTAAATTCCAAGAAAACACACTGCTGAGAAAAACTTAAGAAGTCTGTGTTTATATCTTCTTTGAAGAAATAACTGTTGATAAATTTTGTTCATTTTTAATATTTCATTTTATGATATTGATTTTTTGATGTGTTCTTCATCAGATATGTGACTGGCAGGTGGTTTCCAGTTATATGAGAATATGTCCACTATCATTCATTTCATTTCACAAATAAAAATTATGAGATATCACCTCACAGTTGTTGAAGTAACCATTACAAAAAATAGAAAAATGTGGATAGCACATATTGGTATATACATGGGTAAACTGGAACATTTACATACTTGTAGAATGTGAGAATACTATAGTCAGTCAGTATGGCTAGTCAAAAACATAAAATTGGAGTTAATATGGTATGACACATAGCATTGTTGACTCTCATTAAAAAAAAAAACAAGTGTCATAATTGTGTACAGGTGTCAACTTGATGGCTCAGCGTTTGAGTTCTGGGCACATTTGTAGAGAATTAGTAGTTAAGTCCAGAGCAAACCTGCAGAAGATTGTCTAGTTGATGAGAAAGACCCGTGGTGGGTGGAATTAGGCCCTGGACAGGTGAATAAAATACAGAGAGCTGGTTGAGGATGGGGGCATCCTTGTCCTAGTCTAGCAAGTAAGGACTGTCCCTCTCTCAGTCATTGCATGGAGATGGTGTGGCCGATTCCCTTGTTCCCTGGTACTGGTGTGAGCTATCCTGAAAAGCTGGACAAGGAACTGTAACCAGTCTATCATAAGAGAATGACCCCTTGTTTCCTAGAGCTGTTTGGTGGTAATTTATTAGCAACAATACAAGTGAATCGCTACAGTAAGTTTTTGTGCTCTCATGTTAACTTTGACATTGTCTTGGATCACCGGGCTATGAAAACAAATGAAATTAGCTACAGACAGATGAACAGATAAGAAAATATGAATTACAACCACAATAGAGTGATATTTAGTCTTTTAAAGGAGAAAAACATGCTATTTTTGATCATGTGGATGACTCTGAAAATTTTACACTAGGTTAAATGAAACAGACACAAGAAGGCAAATAGCAGGATTTTATTTCTATAAGGTATCTGAAACCACAGAGGCAAATAATGAAATGATTGTTGGAGAATAGAAGGGACAAGAGTTGTTCCCAAGTTAAAAGTTTTGGGTTTTATATATTAGTAAGTTCTAGAGCTACAGTATAAAATATGGTATCTACAATTGATAGTGCTGCTCATGTTTAATAGTTAGTATGATATTAACACCACAGTGCTTACGTATGTGCAAATCATAAAATTGTCTGCATTTAAATATATAGTTCTTAGAAAATGAAGCACAGATTAAGACATTTTAAAAACAACTAATATTAAGCATGAAATTATGATAGTAATGTAATGAATTAGAAGAACGGTATTTTACAAATGGAAACTGAAATAAGGAAAAGTCCATAGAGAATATTTGTGAATGACTTTTTGCTGATTAGCTATAGGTATCAATTTGACAATTAAGGATGAGTCTTAAGGACATTCATGAAGAATTATTAGTTAAGATAAACCCAAAGAAAGTCTGTGGGAGATCCTGTAATTGATGAGAGAAGACCCAGTTTATAGTGGGTGATACCATTTTCTGGGAAGGTGGATAAAATGGAGAGGGCTGCTCAATAGTTTTGCATGCTTGGGCTTACTCACACTGTGGAATGTGAGTAGGTTTGAATATCCTGTGAATCCTGTGAATATCCTGTGGCTAGTTTCCTTGGCTCCTGATGTGGTATGAATTATTTTCCAAGCTGGACTATGAACATTATTGAGAGCAATGAGCTGGCATAAACCCTTTTATTCCCCAAATTGTTTGGTCACACAATCAAATTACAAACATGAACACAAACTAGAACTTCCTTCAAAAACTTTGAATAAAAAATAATTTCTTGCATACATCATAAAGTGTGAGAGAGAATATTTATGAGTGTCTCATGAGTTAAGACTCTCTGTTCATCAATGTTCACATTCAGAGAGTAATTGGGAAGTTTAGAAAAATATGTTTGGAAGTCACATATGTAAATTATTGTGCAGAATATATAAATGCTTCTCCAAACCAAGAGAGAACATACAATTCAACCAATAAAAGGCAAAACCTGTAAGAAAATTACATTGAAGGAACACATAAAATGATCAAAATTAAAGTAGATATATTCTCTGAATAACAGCAATATTTTGAAGATTCTAGAAAAATTTGAATATTATTTGCTAGTAGGTATTTGACCTTCTATAAGTTGATGTGAAAGGAATTGCTGTTTTTATCTGTGGATATTAAATTATTTTATTATAAGGATACCCAAGCAAATCTTCATTAATCAAAATAGGGGAATTTTCAATTAACACATTTTTGTCAAGAATTTGGTAAATTCTGTAGCATAAAAAATGCTTCTAGGACTGAAGAGGTGACTCAGGGGTTAAGACTCTGCCTCCCAAACAGAATGTCCTGAGTTCAGATCCTGTATGCTATGTGAAAAATGCCAGGCAGAAATGGCAGAGAGCTGTACTCTGTGTCAAAAGCTAAAAGGAGGTGGAAGCAATTCAGGATGATTCCCTAAGTCATCCTTGTGCTTTCCCCAGGGACACACAGTGCCTTCTGATGGCACACACATGCACACACACACACACACACACACACACACACACACACACATAAATGAATAAATAAATAAGTATTAAAAAATACATGCCTCAGAAGTATTTAGCATCTTTAGCCATCAGGAAAATGCAAATTAAACCTGCTTTGAAATTCATATTATCTGGAGACAAATGACTAAGATCAAGATTACAAATTGTAACAAATGGTGTGGAAACTGAGAAAAGGGAACCTCAGTTACTGCTGATGGAAGCTGCCTCATTGGAATAGGTTTTAGCTTTCCTGAAAAGGCTAGAAATAGAACTACTTTACAACTCGGTTAAACAATTTCTAGGAGTATTCCCAAAGGACTTTATGTATACAAAGACACACATCCATGCTCATTACAGCTCGATTCACAATAGTAGAGATGGAACTAGCCTAGATGTCCATCTACTGATGAATCCAAAATGAAAATGTGGCACTTACAGCTATCCAGCTATTAAGGAAAATGGACTCAAGACCCACTTGCTAGAATGGTACTCATGCCTGCTACTGTAAACTAGGACAAGAACCTAAAAAAGAGAAGGAAATAGATCAATAGGAAGACAACCTATAAACTTGTACGTAGGAACATAATACATCAAATTGCACTATAGGCAGCTGTTATACCCATAGAATGGGGAGTCACAGTGAAAATCTTTGGGTCTGGATGAGTGAAGGGAAACACACACATCAGTGGAGTGGCCTGAAGAGTGGTAAGTTGTTACACTATGGAGGCCTGAACACCCATAAGAGCAGATGAGCCAGAGTGAACCCTGAGGTCCATTGAGGCATGTAGGCAGAAGGTTGGGAGGGAGTAGGAGGAAGTATTGAAGGAAAGGAAAGGGATAGGAGGCTGAAGGCAGGGAAACTGGGATGATTACTCATATGCTTGTAAAAGCAGAAAAAATTAATTAAAAATGAATAAAATTTGTCTTACTTTAACATGCTAAAAAAAGAAAAAAAATTTCTAACAAATAGATGAAACTGGAAAAAAAACACTGAGTTAACTTAAACACAGAAAGACAAATGATTTGACTATGAACACCTGCAATAATCAGAAAATAATGTGAGAAATTCACTTGAAAATGATATATATTAGAACTACATTTTCAAGAATGCATTCCAATATCAAACCAACAAATTTCCACACAGCAAAAACTGTAGTAATTTTTTGCACTATCATAATTCCTTTATAGACTAAGCCCCTCACATTGTTGATTACATGCACTTGGTTAACTTGATTTTTGGATTATGAATAGAGCTGCAGTGAGTAAGTAACTGATAAAACATAGTTTTAATTGGAGCCCATGTAAAGGGAACAATGCAGTGAACAGAAGCTTAAGCTTATGAGAGCTACTGGAACTCTTATGTCTAGAAGCCAAGTCAAGATTCTCTGCTGAAACTCTGCTCTACCGTATCAGACTAGATTTCTCTCCCTAGGAAAGCAGGTAAACATCAACCTGTTTTGGAAATTATTAACCAAGTATTTGCCTGACTCACCACATATTACAATTTATATGATAAAGCAGTTAATGCTCTTAATATTTCTGTGGTTGCAGTTCTGTACAGATTTATTCCTCACTGGCAGCATCCCATTTGATAATAGTGTCATAAAATACCTAAGATGCTTTTTCTCTAAGATATAATATAAAAAATCAGATTTCAGAATCTGCCTTCTACTAATCCTGAAAAGCACATGTGGCCTATATTGTGAATGTAAGACTATTTTGTTTGTAATGCTGATCAGATCTTGAAACAACCAAAGAAACCAACAAAAAAAAAAACATACTCTTTTAGTCACCTGAGAAGAAATTACCTACTCTGGACACCTATCATCATGATATTTATGAAAATTATCCCTGTTCTAGAATACTCTAGAATCCTGGACTTCAGTGTGATTCAGAGTTTTAAGCTATATAAGAGTGTTAGTGAGAGTGGAAGGGACATAACAGCATTACTTTTGTCTTTTATATTGTGTGGTAATGGAATTCAATTGTAACCTGTAACCTGTAAAGGATGATTTATTATGTGTCCATAGACACACAAACACACACACACACACGGTATAAATACACATACATACGCACACATACATACACACACCAGTTGTTAAAGCCTGACATGCACAGCATGACATAAAACAAAATCTCCTAGTTATGAAGAAAAAATAAAAAAGAGAGAAAATATCCTCCCAAGTCACCACTGAAATAGAAAGCTGTTCTACTTAAAATGCCTCAGCATATCTAGTATTCATATGCATTGCTGAAAAATTATTACATGCAAATTACCAAATAAATGACATATATGGGTGTAATCTCACCTACAAACATAGAAAATCACAGAATTGAAGTAAGCAGGATGCAAAAACAGATAACAATTTCAGATAAAGATCCAGAAAGCTAGACACATGGTAACTGGCCACACTTGAGGAAAGTAAGTCTGACTATGTCCTCAGACAAATACCTTCACGATCTAACCTCTTAGCAGATTGGTTTAGAGTATTAAGAGTTCATGTGCACTGAAGAGCCTGAATGCAGGGGGTGCGAACTGCTTAAATTAGTGTCTGTATAGAGAGTATTTGGCCCTCTATAGTTGCATTCCATATGCTGCAGGGAATGACTCTTCCTTGTGATGATAAGAGAGAATAGTTGTTTTACTCTACAAATCAAAAGAAGGCATGATGTGAGGTGTCCTCAAACAAAGCAGAAGGAAGAGCAACAATGGAGATAAGAATTTTATGGAACCATTTACCAGGAAAAGAGTAACTCAAAGAAAAGGCCATTCAAAATCAAACTCATGTCATTATTTCATTCACTTCATGTGTTACCCAGATATAATGCTTCCTTTGACATCTCTGATCAATGACATTGTATCTTCACATGATTTTCAGAAGGATACAGTGACATTGAGTATGCAATATATGTTGCAATGCCCTGCCCCACAGCAATGACACCTTCTCTTGCTCTGTGGAGGTGCTAAAAAATATTTTCTGTGTCTCTTAACAAATTCTACCACATACTTGTCAAATTTTGGGTATCAAAAACCACAAAATGCTTTAAGAAACTCTGTAGGTCAACTAATATGGTCTCTGGGCACAGGAATTTTTAAGCTGAGCTTTCTATCTTATTTCTATACAATGTCAAGACAAAATGAAAAACCCATATGGAACTTTACAGCTTTTATATTTTTGCTTCACTGAAGCCAAACCAAATTATTTAATAGCCTAAAATCAGTCTCCTATCCTATCAAAATTTCAGCATCAACATTCATGAAAGTAGCTAGAAGAGTCTAGGAAGTGAAAAAGACACAAGTGGTATGTATATCTGTAGAATAGGAAATGAGCAGGCTTTTGATAAGACTATGCTGTCCATAATATAAGTCCTGATGACACCCAAAGAAAAGAAACTCAGTACAGAAAGGGCCTCCAGCAAGTCTGTCCTCGCTATTTTTATCTCAACTTCACTGCCCTTATTTGTTAGGTATTAGAAAATTTCTAGTTGTCTCTGGAATTCATTGTGTTTTGCTTCCATAGATTAATTGTAATTCATCTTCTATTTACTTGGAAAGGGTAAAATAACAAAGAAATCTTATATAAGTTTTTTTTATTGTTCATAGGTAATTTTTTATTAGTAGAACTGCTTTTTCATATTTCTGATAAATTCCCTCTCCTCCAACCCCCAGATTTAAAACAAAAGTTCTGCTTGCTGGTCACTGGCCTCCCCCACAAAGACCAGTAGACACTTGAGAAGCCTGTACTTGGTCAAGTACTTCACGGGTACAGGGGATGACTCGTCCCCCTTGTCTTCACCCTGGACAAAAGTCCAGGTGCTATAAAGCTCCACACCTCCACCTCTTCAAACCCTGTTTTGTCTCACTTCAGAGAAATAGTCCCTGCTGCCCTGAAACCATGGAATCAATAAACTTTTTCCATTCCTTGTCTGTGGCATGCTGTGTTCAGGCATTTTATCTTATATTTTCTCTCTGATTTCTGTTACAAAGCAACCATGCTTTTAAAGTATTCAAGTTTTACATACTGCCTCATTCATTCTTGTGAGGCTTAAATTAAGTAATGCTGATGCAGTGCTTAGTACAATATCTGGCAAGGCTAAGTGTATATTAAGCTACAGTAGTCTGTCCTGTTATATTACAGGTACCTTTGAATTCATGTGCTTTTGTTTAATATCTGTAAGAAAAGTATTCTCTTTAATATTCGACTAACATTAAGTGGAATTATCATAAAATGTCTTCCTTCTAACATGATTTCTTTATGAGAGTAAACATTAAGAGAAATATGTTTACATAGGTGCAGGTTTGAGAAGCCCCATCTGCATTTAAATGTTTTTAAACTGAAAATTCATGAATACTTAATTTATTTAAATTATGCAGATTTATGTTCTTATCAAAACAGACACAATAAATTTATCTCTTCACATAGTTATGTGTGGGCTTGGTGGAAGAAATAATTGACAAGTAAAACTTACATAACTTACTTTGCATGCTTTAACCAAAATTCCTCCATTTATTTAAATTTACCTCTGCTACCCACTGTGTATCCTCTGCATTTATAAGTTTGACAACTTGATCCTGCGTTAGATCCCAGGAAGCCCATATGGTGAGAGAATTTAACTTCTGAAAGTTGTCCTATGACTTCCATTTTTACACCTTCCTTCCTTCCTTCCTTCCTTCCTTCCTTCCTTCCTTCCTTCCTTCCTTCCTTCCTTCCTTCCTTCCTTCCTTCCTTCCTTCCTTCCTTCCTTCCTTTCTTCTTTCTCTCTCTTTCTTTCTCTTTCTTTTTCTTTTTCTCTCTCTTTTTTCTCTCTTTCTTTCTCTCCTTCCTATTTATCAAAATATAAAAAAGATTGATCAACTTCTATGTGTCCTTCTACTGACTTATTCAATTTATCATTTTGTCTTCTATGGTTGTTATCCACACTTTTGAAAATAGGCTCTACTTTGCATTTTTAATAGTAAATGATACACCATTTTAGTTATATCTGGGATTATTAATTTTCATTATCAACTTGACTGGATTCAGAATCACCTTGGTAATCTACTTCTGGTGTTTCTATGAGATTTAAGTGAAGGGCAAAGTTTCATTCTAAATACAGACAGCACCATTCTTTGTGATGGGTTCCCAAGCTGAAGAATAAGAAAGTAAGCCAAGCCCCAGTATTTTTTTTTCTGCTAAACGACTGTGGATGCAATATGAAAACCTACCTCATATTTCTGCTGCACATAATGGAATGTGCCATCAAGCCGTTATTTAGAATAAAACTTAAAATGCTTGTGTAAGGTATTTTATTTCAGCAAATCATGCTTAATGGTGTAATGAGCATAGAGGTACAAAGATATTTTTGGGATTAGGTTTTTGATAAATTTTAGGTATATGCAAAAAGAGGAAAGATGCATTATAGAATTGTTTTCTTTCCCTTTTTAGGAACTTTCATACTGTTTTTCACTAGCACTCCATAAATTATATTTCCCATGAAAATGTACGGTTTGTTTTTCTTCATAGAACAGCTACTATTCTATTAGACTAGATTCCTGTTCTGAATGTTTTTCTGAAAATTTTCTGTAAAAGAATGTTCTTACTTCCTATAACTTCATACAAAAGTACATTCAATTCATTAATTTCAGATGTATAAATTTACTGACTTTCTGTCTTTCATAACTACAGTTGCTAATTATCCTACTATACTGGAGTATATTAATTTACAGCTATTTTCCTTACATTGTATCTGATTTGGATTTATGATCAATTTTTTATATGTTAGTAATACAAGGTTGTCTTTATTTATGCCAACATGGCTTTGGCAGACCCCCCCATTGACTTTTTCAACTTTCTGTCTAAATATTAGCATCTTTGATGTAGAAGTTTTCTAATTGCTAGATGATCAGCGGTTAATAACATTTTCCAAGATCATTTAAAAATAATTGATACTTACTTTTACTCATGCATGTGGAGAGATGAAGGAGAACCTACTTATGAAATGAATGTATTAAGTGAATGACTATATATATCACCAAACGCAATATCATATTTAAGAGCCACATCCATAATTTGCTTATGGTTGCCATTATATATAAAATACAATAAAATGTTGACTATGCAGGTCATTTTAATATTTTAGTTCATTTAAGCTTACTTCTCCCTAATAGTAGGCCTCACATAAAGCTTGTCGTGAATTTGTTATGACATAAATACATACTATATTTAAATATTTTTACTGAATTGCCATGTTCTTAGAACTTGGCTGTTTGCTTCTTAGTGAACATGAGAATTCACTTTTTCAAAACTAGCACACAAATGCTTTACATGGTGCTATCTTAGAGCATTTGTTTTTCACTTACATGCAAGTGCAATGAAAATCAGAAGTCCCATGATTGCGATTTTTCTGACAAAATAATAGCTCTGGGTCTTGCTGTATTCCCACATGAAGAATTTGTATTTGTAGAATAATGTGCCTGTTCAATAGAAAATAGGGAAAATGATGAGAACATTATTAATACATGTTGATTAATTTGTAAACTCTCAAGACAATAGTTTTATTTTTTAATCCTTAATCCAGTTTGATTAGTAGAAAGTACATAAAATAAAGTTTTTATAAATATGAACTTGAGAAGCCAATCAAAATTTTTGAACAAGGTTTTTATTTCTGTTTCAGCTAACCACTTAATTTCTGCATTTTGTTCACTGGATTGAAAAAGACCAATGATCTGAAACAATGAATTCTGTTTTTCACCTCCTCATTTAACAAACATTTATTGACTACTTGCTAGAACCCAGATGCTGTGCTAAATGTCTTAATTAAATTCTAACGAAAGCTGTATAATGCTGTGTTCTGGTGCCAAAACTCTGAATTATCTGAAAAATAAGTTCCAACAAATCACTGAAAGTGGAGATGTGCATGCCCTGGAAACTGAAAACTGCCTCTGTTTTCCCAGAGGCTAAGTGCTGAATGCAATGCTCACATACTGGCTTACAGAAAACGAACCATTGTTACTGTCAATTATTCATGGGTAAAAATTTATTCAATAATCACCTTGTCCATTTTGAATTCAAGGTCTTCTTTCATTTGAAAATGAAGATGGATATTTTAGTTTCTATCTACCTCATGTTAATCATTACAATAAAAGCATTTTTGTATAGTCTTAACTTTTTTTCTTTCTTCATTTTTATGTGTATGTAGAGTATGAGGTTATGCTTGGGTGCATATGTATGGATGCACATATGTGTGGTAATTATTGTGTGTGCCAGTACATGTGAAGGCCAGAGGTTAATATCAGGAATCATTCTTTATAATGCTTCCACTTAATCTCTAAAGAGATCTTCTTTAATAAAGCCCAGATTTAAACACAAATTTAACACAAAGTCTGGTTAACCAACTTTTTCTGCGGATCTTAAGTCTCTGTTTTGTAAGCCTGGAATTCTGGTGGGTCACCACACCCACCCAACATTTCATATGGATATGTAGAACTGAACTTTGGTGTTCTTCCTTGGCTAGCAAGAATATTAAGCACTGAGCAATCTCTATAACACCACTGTTCTATATTCTAACATAATATTTCTAAGTTACATCCTGAAGCTGAAATGATTTAGCACAGAACTGATATTCTTATGCCACACTTATCTTTTTCTCCCTACTTTCTCTCTCCTTTATTACCTTGTTCCCTGTCTCATCTGCTTTCTCTTCTCTCTTCCCTCCTTCCCCAAATTTCCCTTCATTGTTCCCTTCTACTTCCCTTCCCATCTCTTTTTTCACAAATACTATATCCAGAAAAAGGAACATAATATCACCAAAATACTAAAATTTTTCCTAGTATGTCCTCTTTCTTGGAAGAATTCTCAGAGATAGTGGTTTTGACTGACTTGTATAATCTGTCTTGTGCAATGAGGAATTAAAGTAAAGAAATCATCTGACAGTGGTGTACTATCTTGGTCCCTTTGGATTTCTAAAATATGATAGTTTAGAAAAATAGACATTTATTTTTCTATATTTTTGGAGGTTCTAAATCTCACATCAAAGTGTTGGTAGGCTGATTCACATGAAGAGATTGTGCTGTGCTTCCAAGAGGGCCCCATTTTCTTCATTCTCCAAAGGAGTAAAAGGCTGCATCTCCACTTGGCAAAGGGATGAAAACCAAACATAGCTTAAAATCTTTTGCTGCAAGTGATTTACTGTCATTCACAGTGGACTATCTCTCATGACCTAGTCACATAGTAAAAGGTAAATAAAGCTTTCATATTGACTAAGTAGTTTTAATTCTTGCAGTTTGGTGAAAGCACCTTCAATAGCACATAGAACTTTAAAATCATCAAATATTACAAATCTTTATTTCCTCCCTTAATACTCAAACCAATGCAATGAAAACCATTTGAACACATGTACTTTATGGGGTGTGATTAGACAAGCAACATAAAATACAGCATAAGGATTTTGTTCATCTGTTAAGAATTTGTGGCCTTTAATTCATGAAGTAGGATAATTCAACTATTTCCATTTGTTTATCTTTATGGCTAATGGAAATGGAATCCCTTTTATACCACAGAAGCTCACTTGGGAGAATGATGATTTAGAACTAAAGATTTCACAGAGAAAGGAGAACATGTACCAGAAACAAACAAACAAAAAAAAACAATTTGTAATAGTTAATGCACAGATCTATAAGCAAGAATACATGGTATGTTGAAATACATGAATGCCTACAAATTATTCACAAATCATAACACATGAACTACCACAGTTTACTACTTTAGTAAAGAAAACTCATGAAGTAAAATGAAAAGCTGGAAAGCTATTAACACAACTAGCAGGCTGAGCTGGCTTGCCTGGCTATTGTGCTGCTTTCATAAATTTGGAACTAAACGTACACCTGAATTTTTAAATTCAAATTTTTATATTCCATATTTGAATTGTATCTCAGTTCAAGAACATTAAATTGTCACAGAAACTTTAAATACTAGGAATTTTGTTCACTTATTCAAGTGGTCAGCAGCTAGTGAAAACACAGTTCTCATGACATAGCACATTACAAATGATGGTCTTCCATAACTGATTCATTTATAATTTATGGCGCAAATTCAAAGTCAAGTCAGTGATGTTTGCTGTGGCAGTCTGTGGGTTATGACTTGCTAGATTTGTGAATAATTTGTAGGCCTTCATGTATTTCAATATACCATGCACTCTTGCTCATAGATCTGTGCATTAACCACTACAAATAATGGACAGATACATTTTGAAATGTACCATCCTTTGAATTACTTAGGTATGTGAACTGTTCTTAACTAATACTGTTCTTTATTTTCCTTTCATATCTCAACAAATCATTTGAGCTTCACCAATCTGTGTCATTCTTCATCATTGGGGCAGCTTATGAACTATTTTCATTGATTCTACTTATTGAAGAAGAATAAATAAAGTAAATAAAATAAATAAAGTAAAACATGCAAAAATGTACAATAGGTGAGAACAAACAGGACTGTGTAAGTTGTGTAAGTGGTATTGGCATTAGGAACTACATTTCTGTGTCAGTTAAATTATTTTCTTGATTGTGAATCATAAAATATATTCAACTTTGTCTCAAAATCCATGAAACTCATTATTAGAAATAAAACTTTATTCTCTCTCATTCTTCTATTCATAAATTTATTTAGTAAAATTAATTATTCATCATTATTTATATATCATTCATTCATATTCTTTCAATTGACTCTGAAGGAAAAAATGTCATAATAAATATGTTCTTTTTTATTTTATTTTTTTCTGCTCATACAAATATAATAGGAACCCCTGTCCCCTCCTTCCCCCAACCCCTCCCTAGACCTTCCTGTTCCCTCCCTGCTTTGTCCCTTCCTTTCCCCCCTCCCTCCATTTCCCCCAGTGCCCCCTACCCCCATCTCTGAAGAATCCTTTAATGAGTATATCAAACTTTCCTCTGGGTCCTCCTCTCTGATGAGGTGTAAGGACTCAGTGGCAATTCCTAGAACTCTTTCTTGTGTTCCCCTTAAGTATAGCAACATTATTGTGACTGCTAATCCCTTGCTCCTAAGGATCCTAGTGTTTAGTCCATGATAGAATTTGAGGGGTCAATGATATATGTTGGTCATTGCACAGATCATGCAGAGTCCTGTTAAAATTACTTCGGCCCTAACTTGTGTAGAGTATCTTGCATATCATGACTCCTCCCATCCTTGTCCTCTTACCATCTTACCGCCCCCTCTTCTGCAAATTTCCCTGAGTTTCAGGATCGGGAAAGATTAGGCAGGCCTGATTCCAGGTGGTTAATATAGAGTCTCTGATGTTCGAAGTGGGAATGCTTCAAGCTTTTCCCCATTGAGTATAATCCTTGCTGTTGGCTTGTTGTATACAGCTTTTATTATATCGATAAAGGTTCTTTCCATTCCAAACTTTTCTAGGATTTTGATCATAAATGGCTGTTGCAGAAAAGCTTTTTCTGCATCTATCAAGAGTATCATGTGGTCTTGAACTTTGGACTGGTTTATATGGTGAATTACATTTATTGATTTGCATATGTTGAACCAACCTTGTGTGCCTGGGATAAAACCTACTTGATCACTGTAGATGATTTTTTGATATGTTTTGAATCTGAGTTGCTAAGACTTTATTGAGAATCTTTGCATCTGTGTTCATCAGAGAGATTGGCCTACGGTTTTCTTTTTTAAGTGCATCTTTATTAGGTTTTGGGATTAAGACAATATTAGCTTCATAGAAGGAATTTGGTAGTGTTCTTTACTTTGCTATTTGATGGAATAGTTTAAGGAGTATTGGTGTTATTAGCTCCTTACATGAATGTCTGGTAGAACTCTGTGCTGAATCCATGTGGTCCAGGACATTTTTTGGTGGGAAGATTTGAGATTACTTCCTCAATTACCTCATATGTTATAGGACTATTTAAATAATTCACAACTTCCTGATTCAATTTAGGTAAGTTGTGTTTACTTAGGAATTCATCCATCTCTTTTGTATTGTCATATTTCACAGAGTATAAGGTTTTGAAATATGATGTTATAATTCTCTGGATTTCTTGGGTATCAGTAGTGGTAACTCCATTTTCATTTCTAATTTTGTTAATTTGGGCTTTCTGTCTCTTGCTTTTGGTTAATTTAGCTAGGGGTGTATCAATCTTACTGACTTTTTCAAAAAACAAGCTTTTTGACTGGTTGATTTTCTGTATCGTTTTCCTAATTTGGATTTCAGATATTTCTCCCCTTATGTTGGTAATCTCCTCCCTTCTACTGCTTTTGGGATCAGATTGCTCTAGTGTCTCTAAAGCTTTTAGCTGCATTGTTAAGTTATTTATTTCTGATGTTTCCATTTTTTTGATGTAGGCATTAAGAGCTATGAACTTACCTCTTAGGACAGATTTCATTGTGTCCCAGAGATTTTGGTAAGTTGTATTTTCATTATCGTTCACGTTCAAGAAATCTTGAATTTCCTTTGTAATTTCTTCCTGAATCCAATTCTCATTCAGCATCATAGTGTTAAGTTTCCAGGAGTTAGTGTATTTTCTGTTGCTTGTTCTGTTGTGGATATCAAGCTTTAGGCTGTGGAGGTCTTATAAGGTGCAAGCTAGAATTTCAACTTTCCTGTATATGTGGAGATTTGTTTTGTGGCCCAATATGTGATCTATTTTGGAGAAAGTTCCATGTGCTGCTGAGAAAAATGTGTATTCTTTGGTGTGTGGATGAAAAGTCCGATAGAGATCTGTAAGTTCCATTTCAGTAAGGGTTTGATTAAGCTCCGTAGTGTCTCTGTTAAGTTTTTTACCTGTAGATCTATCCCATGTTGAGAGGGGAGTGTTGAAATCCCCAAGAATTATCATTTTGGGATTTATTTCTCGCTTTAGATGTTGTAGGGTTTGCTAAATGAATGTGGCGGGGGGGGCATATTGGGTGCATATATGTTCAGTATTGTGAAGTCTTCCTGGTGTATTGCACCTGTGACTAAAATGTAGTATCCATCTGTGTCTCTTATGATTTATTTTGGTTTGAAGTCCACTTTATCCAATAGCATAATGGCTATCCCTACCTGTTTTCTGCTTCCATTACCTTGTAGAATTTTTGACCAGCCTTTTATTTTTAGGATGTGCCTATCTTTTGTGGTGAGATGGGTTTCCTGCAGGCAGCAGATTGATGGATTGTGATTTTTAATCCAAATTTTAATCTGTGTCTCTTGATTGATAAGTTATTTACATTAACATTTAGTGTTATTATGGAGAAACTATTTTTAATTCTGGACATTTATTATGTTTAGTGGCTTTTGTAATATATTGTTTTGCTTTTAGTGGTGTTATACTTCCTCTGTTCTCCTGGATATGCCTGTTTTTTTCTTCAAGCTTGAATATCATTTCTAGAGTTTTTTGAAGGCCTGGTTTGGTGGACGTGTATCCCTTCAAGTTGTCTTTGTGCTAGAGATTTCTTTCTCCGTGGATGATGACGGATAGTTTTGCAGGGTATATCAGTCTGGGTTGACATTTTTGCTCATTCAATATTTGAAGTATGTCTCTCCAAGCTCTTCTTGCTTTTACTGTTTCAACTGAGATAGTAGTTTGTTATTTTATAGATTTACCTTTAAAAGTGACTTTTTTTTTCCCCTTGAAGCTCTCAGCACCATTTCTTTATCTTGAATGTTGAGTGTTTTAACCATTATTTGCCGTGGCGAGTTTCTTTTTTGGTCATACTTCTTTGGGGTGTGGAATGCCTTTTGTATATGGATGGGCCTGTCTTTTTTTAGATGAGGAAAGTTTTCCTTGATGATAGTTTGAAAAATTTCCTCAGGTGTGGTATTTTGAGATTTTTGCTCTGATATTTCATGAATACACATGTTAGGCTTCTCCAGGGTGTCCCATAACATTTGAATATTTCTCTCGATTATCTTTCTGGCTTTAACAAACTCTTCCATTGAGCTGGTTAATACTCCCACTTTGTCTTCATGATCTGAAATTTCTGTTTTCTGCTTAGTTAGTTCTGCTGATAAGACTCTCTGTTGAGTTCTGGGTTGAAGATAACTTATCTTTTAGTTCAGTTTTAAACTCTGCTTGAGTCTGTTTTAACAGCTCTATGCTTGTTTTTGTTTCTTGAGCTGTTTTTTCAACTCCTCCAAGTGTCTGTTGTGTTCCTCTTCAAAGCGCTTGATGTGGTTATTTAATTCCTCCTGCGTTTCCTCTTTCATAGTATTGAACATGGTAATGATCATGTTTTGAAAGTCCTTATCCTGGGTCAGGCTTTCTTGGCTATTTTCAGAGCGGTTTGTTCTGGTTGGAGTCTATCATTATGGGACTAATTCCTTCAATGGGAGATTTGTTTATTTGGGTGTCAGTTTCTCATGGATTTGCACTTTGACTTGGGCATTGTCTTTTATAACTTTTAAGACCTTTCAATTTCTGTGCGTTTTTCACTGAAGTGAATTATTTGGCCTGGGGTTTTGGGGTTGGGCAGGGGTGGAGCTTATCTAGGTGGCAGTGAGTCCTGGCTGGACTGCGTGTGACCAGGGCAACAGGTGGGGAAAGGGAGGATGTGGCAGCTGAGGGGCACTATTTAACCTGGGGAGCTGGGGCGTGGCCCAGGGGGGTCCTCCCCCGCCAGGCAGCTCTGGCTCAGGCTGGGTGGTGGGAGGAGCTGGGTCCCTTGGGCTGCCTGGGGTTCTGGGGAGGCGGAGCTTACCTAGGTTGCAGTGAGTCCTGGCTGAACTGAGTGCTTCCTGGGTGGCATGTGGAGAAAGGGAACAAATATGTTCTTAAATAAAACACAAATAAGTGAAGCAATCAGGAAAATGGACATCTAGGCAGAAAATAATATGAAATTATGTGAGCCATGACTTCTTTTTTATTGTATGATATGTGTGTTGCAGAGTAGGCCTCATTAGGATCGGTGTCCTCATGTCTTTGTGGGTGAACGTAGGTGTTGAACACTGTTGTAATACTTTTTCATGGACATCTGTAAATGCCCTCATTGAAGCAATTTTTTCAAATGCACAAATTCTCAGGATTTTATCATTCAGTAGGACAAAAAGACTGTTGATAAATCAAGGTGGATTTCAAGGGAATTATCCACATAACTATTCTATAAATCAAAAGGAGAAAAAAATAGCTGTCCACACAGATGGAGGTTTCAGTAGCAAAATGCAAATAAATGCTTCTTTGTGTAGGTGCATAGGAAAATTCACTATGGGTAAAATAGTCCCTGCCCCTTTTATTAATGTATATTTGGGGGGATAAAAAATTGTTGGGTAATATGACTGAAATATTATCTCCCATCAAATTTCATTTTGTATCATCCAATATTTACATTAGCCCTTGCTTGAATGTAAAAGTTCCTCCAAATAAAAAGGTCAGACATAGGTAAAGTGGTTTACTAAACCAAGAGAGAATTGCAAGCAATTCTAAGAAGTAATAAAAACAAGAGTAAAGATTTATTGAAGAAAGTGCTCGGTTGATGAATGATTACATTTATTTGTAATCTGAAGACTGGACCCAAATGAATTTCATTAGCTCTGTTTTTAAGGAGCCTATTAATTTTATAAATTTATCATTTGTCTGGATGTTCATTGTGAAAGGATTTTATTATAGTCCTAAAATGAGACTTGTCTTGAAATAAATGTGAATTATTTATTGTCATAGTTAAGCACAGGTGTCAACTTGACTGTTGAGGGTTTGAGCTCTGGGTACAGTTGTAGAGAGTTGATGGTTGAATTAAGCCCAGAGCAAACCTGAAGGAGATTGTCTGCCTGATGGGGAAGACCCAGCCCTTGGTGGATGGGATTAGGCCCTGGATAAATCACAGAGAGCGGGTTGAGAGAGGTGGCATCCTTCTGTATACTTGGCCAGACATCCTGGTCTGGCAAGTAAGGATTGTCCATCTCTCAGCCATTATGGTAGCCAGTTCCCTTGGCCCTGGTGTTAGTGTGTGCTCTCCTGTCAAGCTGGACTAAGAACTGTAACCAGTAATCATAAGGAAATAAACCCCTTGTTCCTTTAAGCTGTTCGATGGTAATTTATCAGCAACCATTAAGGCTGACTACAACATTTATACTCTATACTACTTAGCTTTCTCTATAACTATGGATATCTCATTTTTACAGAGAAGGTTTAAAGATCATAATAATAGTAAAATCATATTGACATGAAACATTCTCTGCATTAGAAGCATATTTTGATCAACATGGGAGGCATCTATTTTCCTTCTCAAATGTTAAGCATCTCATGTGCCCAGTATCTTAACAAGAGTTAATATATAACTCTTGTCTTTCCTGTGTTCTAAGCATTGTACTATATTGCAGTCCGCCTGCATGGTTGCTGATAAATGACCAGAACACAGCTTAAGGGAACAAGGAGTTTACTTTCTTACGACAGTCCGGTTACAGTTCATAGTCCAGCTTGACGGGAGAGCACACCAACACCAGGGCCGAGGGAACTGGCCACCATAACGGCTGAGAGAAGGACAATCCTTACTTGCCAGACCAGCATGTCTGGCCAAGTGAACAGAAGGATGCCCACTCTCTCAACCAGCTCTCTGTGATTTATCCAGGGCCTAATCCCACCCACTATGGGCTCGGTCTTCCCCATCAGCTAGACAATGTCCTTCAGGTTTGCTCTGGGCTTAAGTCAACCATCAACTCTCTACAGCTATGTCCAGAGCTCAAACCCTTAAGAGTCAAGTTGACACCTGTGCTTAACTATGACATACTATTTGTATGAGTACTTACTAATTTTCATAGATCAAGAAGTACCTTTCATCATAGTCATCATTTCGTAGATGGGAAAATAAGAAACTGTGATTCTAGAGATTTCACTTATTATTTTATTCCTCATTTGTCTTCATTGATGTACATTTGTATTGTTTAGAGTTCTTATCAAAGTTGCTTTTCTTTCCTTGGATTACATCTCAAATATCATCTTCCCTTTGTCAAATAATTTACATGTACTAGAAAAACACATATCCATTTAAATGGAAATAAAACAGACCATTTTTTAGTATCTCAAGTGTATTTTGTCACATACACGACTTCTCATTAACTATCACACACAATTGTTAAAATAGGAAACTAATTCCTACAGCTGAGCTTAAAAATACAAACCACAAAGTGATTATTTAGTGTGTAAATGATATTAATGTTGATTTTAAGGTATTTTTTAAAAAATGAGGCATTTCTAATATTGTTTAAAGATACCACACCAAGAAGTGTAAGTCAACATTGTATTAGTGACTGAAGAATAGTACTTTTTAAATTTTTTTCTAGTAATACAAGCATATTGATTACTTATTCCTACTTCTCTCCATCTCCTCCTCCATTCCTCTTTCCCTCCCTTCCTTTATCAATCCATCTTGCCCTCCTGCCTGTCCTTCTGTGGATCCCAGGGTTCCCTTTGGCTTGTCTACTCTTGTGGGGGTTCAAGCCTCTTGTGGCATAGTAAGTTGCCTCTCTTCATGCCACCCAAGTGATAGGGGCATTTCCCTTCATTCATCCAGTTTTATTCTCCAAGGTTTCCACTCTATGCTCTTCTTTTAATTAATTTTTTTTACTTTTACAAGCATATTGAGTATTCATCCCAATTTCCTTCCTTCCCCTCTCCCTTCCATTCACCATTCATTCCCTCCCACTCCTTCCCACCCTTTGACCTGTGTAATTTTATGGACCCCAGGATACACTCTGGCTTCTCTACTCCTGTGTCTCAGGCCTCCATGGTGTATCAAGTTACCTCTCTTCAGACCAACACACTGATTTGTTCATTTCCCTTCACTCATGCAGTTTTAGATCCAAAGGTTTCTACTGTTAAATGAACATTCTATGGGAATAATAACAGCTACCTACAGAACAGTTTGGTGTACTATCTTCCTACCTATAGGTGTTGTCATAGTTAAGCACAGGTGTCAACTTGACTCTTAAGGGTTTGAGCTCTGGACATAGCTGTAGAGAGTTGATGGTTGACTTAAGCCCAGAGCAAACCTGAAGGACATTGTCTAGCTGATGGGGAAGACCGAGCCCATAGTGGGTGGGATTAGGCCCTGGATAAATCACAGAGAGCTGGTTGAGAGAGTGGGCATCCTTCTGTTCACTTGGCCAGACATGCTGGTCTGGCAAGTAAGGATTGTCCATCTCTCAGCCGTTATGGTGGCCAGTTCCTTCGGCCCTGGTGTTGGTGTGTGCTCTCCTGTCAAGCTGGACTATGAACTGTAACCGGACTATCGTAAGAAAGTAAACTCCTTGTTCCCTTAAGCTGCGTTCTGGTCATTTATCAGCAACCATGCAGGCGGACTGCAACAGAATTTGGTACCCAGGAAGTGGGGTGTTGCTGATAAATCTGGCTATGTGGATTTTGTATCTTTGAACGGTTTCGCTGGACAAAGTTGAAAATGCTTGAGAATTTTCACTTTGTGGATTTACAAATACTGTTCTTCAGAGTTTAGTGGGCCAATTGCTGAGAGACATTGTTTGGGCCCAGTTTCTGAGGAGGGGGACAAGGACTTTGGTAAAGTTGAATTGAGAGACGATGGACTGGTTTGCTTGATTGAGGAGAGTTGTGTTGGCAGCCTTGAAGGTTTGGATGTGCAAAGGGCAGGCAGCAGAATATCTGCTGCTGTTGGACAAATGAGTATCAGTGAAGGAAAACCTAATGACTTGCACTGAGACGGTGGAGGACATGGAAACCACCGTATGGCAAGTTCATGGTTTGGAAGCTCAGATTCCTTCAGGGGCAGAAAGCCCAAGTTAAGCTGTTTCTTGCCCTTTGCAAGTTTGGTTGCCTAGAAGGAGGCTTTTCCAGCGTCAGCACGTTGAAGTTGGTGCAGCGGTGGCTCAGTGGACTAATGTGCGTTTCAACCTCGCTTCGGAATCTGGCAGCGTCCTCAGGTGATACTGGTTTTCATGTACTACTGAGGGGTTCATGGAAAGCAGCAAAAGCTTGGCACCGAGTGGCAGGCGTAGAGTTCCTGCAAGAGATGGTGAAGCTTAAAGCGGCAGAGGAGAACCCAGAGTTGTGTGTGAGATGCCAGAACTGTGGGACTCTGCTGAGGACAACTGCGAGTGGAGATTCAGCCTGGTTCAGAGGAACTCCGCTTTACAACATTAAGCTGCAACGGGGACTGGGAATGCCTCGAATCTTTGAGCCGCCTTGACTACGTGATGAGCAGCAGAAGATGGACACTGAAGTATAGGATGCGGTGATTTGCTGGACTTTGATCTTTTTAATGTTTTCTTATTGTTTTAAGATCTTTCTTGTTTAATGTTTTATCTGTTTTAAACTTTTAAAATATTGGAAATGAAGTTTTAATGAGAGAACATTTTAAATTTGTCCATGGAACGTATTTATATTTTAACATCTGTGGGGACAAGGAAAGGTTACAGTTTAAAAGTGCTATTGTTTTTGTGTCAAGTTGACAAGGGGTGGAATGTCATAGTTAAGCACAGGTGTCAACTTGACTCTTAAGGGTTTGAGCTCTGGACATAGCTGTAGAGAGTTGATGGTTGACTTAAGCCCAGAGCAAACCTGAAGGACATTGTCTAGCTGATGGGGAAGACCGAGCCCATAGTGGGTGGGATTAGGCCCTGGATAAATCACAGAGAGCTGGTTGAGAGAGTGGGCATCCTTCTGTTCACTTGGCCAGACATGCTGGTCTGGCAAGTAAGGATTGTCCTTCTCTCAGCCGTTATGGTGGCCAGTTCCCTCGGCCCTGGTGTTGGTGTGCTCTCCCGTCAAGCTGGACTATGAACTGTAACCGGACTGTCGTAAGAAAGTAAACTCCTTGTTCCCTTAAGCTGTGTTCTGGTCATTTATCAGCAACCATGCAGGCGGACTGCAACAGGTGTATTGGCTGTCTTCCTTGTTGGTCTTTTTCCTTCCTTCTTTTTAGGTTCTTGTTCTAATTTCCAGTAACAGGGATAGGTACTATTCTGATAAGAGGGTGTTGAATCTAAGCAGAAATCTTTCGGTTGTCTTCTTGATACTCATGCCATTATTACACTGGCAGTCATCTGTTGCCATGGTGATTTATATTGCAAATTACAGATCTCATGCCATTGATGATGCTTGTGATTATTTCTCTCCTTCAGCAGCTTCTACAGTATTCCTTGGCACTGTGTAAGTTGTCCAGCAAATAGAAAGTTCACAGACCAGTTCCAGTTGATATGTTTGTTTTGTTCTGTGTTCCATTTGTATTGCATCTTCAGTAAGAGGGTCTTACTGAAAGTTTTTGGAGGGCAACCAAGAACAATAACAAAAGCCTATAATATTTGGGGGCCTTCAAAACCTCTCTGACCAACATTTTATCAGGAAGAATCACATTCCTGTTATTTCTAGTATAATTTTGTCTCTGGGTTCTAAGTGGATTGGTTCAAGCCTTTTTTTTTTTCCTCTGCTTTCCTCACTCTATGTTCCTCTACATAGAAGTATTCTTGTTCCTTTCTTTCAAAGACTTTGTTTATACATATTTCTAACATAGGGTATTCCTGGTCTTGTCTATCTTGAGTTCCTCAATAATCTATGGAGGCATGTTGGTATGTCAGTCATTATGCAAGTCTGGTAAGGACAAGGACAAGTCTCACTGCAATGAATTCTTGGGTGCAGTAGTCCTGCCTTGAATGAAATTATTGTCCAACAGTGAAACTTTCAATCTTTAGGTTCTTACAATCTCACTGCCCCCTCTTCATCAAGGTTCCCTAGGCCTTGGGATGGAGAGATATTAGGTTGATCTGATTCTTGTGAGCCTTGCCATGTAATTGGTACTCTGCTTTATGCATGGCCATTGTTGTCCACTTCATTGCTGTTCCACTATCCTAGGTTGCGTCTTTCCAGGGTTTTGAGATTCTCTATTTCTAGGTTGAGCATTAAGTGTTCTTCAGATTTGTTGGTATAATTTAAAACCTTACACCCAGAGGTTCAACTCCTCTCCTTAGCACATGTTCCTAATTAACATTTTAACTACCATTATTCCTATCCTCACTGCAATAGCATTCATTACATTAGTTGAAAGAAAAATCTTAGGTTACATACAATTACACAAAGGCCCAAACATAGTGGGACCTTATGGAGCACTACAACCATTTGCAGATTTAATAAAACTATTCATCAAAGGGTATAAAAGCAGCTATTTACAGAGCAGTTTGGTATACTGTCTTCCTATCTATATGTTCATTGACTACTCCTGTTGATCTGTTGCCCTCCCTTTTTTAGGTTCTTGTTCTAGTTAACACTAACAGGAATGTGGTCTATTCTTACAAGTGGGTCTTGAGTTCAATCAGAAATCTGCTGGTTGTCTCCTTGATTCTCATGCCATTTACACTGGTGGTTACTTGTTGACTTGGTGATTTTTATTGCAACATAAGATCTCATGAGTTGATGAGGCCTGTGATTATTTGTCTCCCTTAGTAGCTTCTACAGTTTTACTTGGTATTATGTAAGCTATACAGCAAAAAGGAAGTTCTAAGACTAGTTCCAGTTGATGTATTTTGCCCATGCTCTGTGATCCATATATGTTGTATCTTCAGTAATAGGGTCTTACTGACAGTTTTTTTAGAGAGAAACTAAGAGCAATGGCAAAAGCTTACAATATTTGGTGGTCTTTGAGACCTTTCTGACCAACATTTTATCAGGAAGTGTCACATTACTATTACTTCTTGTTGCAGTCCACCTGCACGGTTGCTTATAATTGACCATCACACAGCTTAAGGGAACAAGGAGTTTACGTTTTTACGACAGTCTGGTTACAGTTCTCAGTCCAGCTTGGTGGTAGAGCATGCACCAACACCAGGGCCAAGGGAACTGGCCACACCATCACTGCATAACGGCTGAGAGGTGGACAATCCTTACTTGCCAAACCAGCATGTCTGGCCAAGTGAACAGAAGGATGCCAACTCTCTCAACCAGCTCTCTGTGATTTATCCAGGGCCTAATCCCACACCATGGGCATGGTCTTCCCCATCAGCTAGACAATCTCCTTCAGGTTTGCTCTGGGCTTAACTCAACCCTCAACTCTCTACAACTGTATCCAGAGCTCAAGCCCTCAACAGTCAAGTTGACACCTGTGCTTAACTATGACACTTCTAATATACTTTTAATTGCCATTGGGTTCTAAGTGGATCAGCTCAGTGAATTACCCCTGTTTTCCTCACTGTTTTTCCTCTGACTAGGGACTGCCCCCATTCTTGTATTTTTCTGTAAAAGACATGATTTCTTTTTTCACAAATTACTAGCATAGGAGGTTATTATGGGGTTTCTTCCCACAATCTTAAGGTTTTCCTGTAAGTCCCTCTGTCACTTCTATCTCCCATCCCATCATTCTCCCCCCGGTATTTTTTTTTCAATTCTTCCCTTACTTGCCATGGTATACTAAATCCCCCCTTTAAAAGATTGAACCCTAACCATTCCTTCTCACCTTCCCACATATTGATCCCTATAAAATTTTCTGGCTCTTGTGGTAATATAATTCTATTTTGAATTTTTAGTACATCAATTATGTCAGTTTTCAACAAAAAAATTTGAGTCTTTAGTTTAGAATTAGAGAATTAGCAAGAAATACACCAAAGGGTTTCACTTCATTCCTTGTAAGATTAAAAATAATTTAATAAAACATTTATTGGTAAGTAGAATATTATGTGTCATTGTACAGTACTTCCACATTCTAAACACAATTTTCCCTTTGTGCATCACTCATGATGTATTGTACATATTCTATTAAAATATCACTGACATATCCTGTCACTGGTTATTGGTACATTAATAGAACACAAAATAAGACCTGACTATTGAAAAATAATTTTAAACTTTTTTAGTGGCTTATAATTATTTGTTACCATTTAAGCTCTGGGGACATGATTGGGTTCCAAGGAAGAATAATATGAGATGATACTCAAGTAAGAGATGGAGGTTCAGCTAGTTGTGGGAGGTGGCTCACTGGGTTGTGCCATGGAAGGATACATCTTGGCTCTACCCTATTTGCGTTTGCTTCCTGACTTCCACAAAGTGGGCAGTTTTTGCTCCTTTGCCATGTCATTCTGTCAGTCTTCAGGATCCTTTGTCATTGCCACAATGACATGAGATCTGTTCTTTCACCATATCTTCTCTGAGGCTCTGCATTATCAATGCATGCCCCCAAACAACAACACTATACTATCAAACTTCTGAAATTGTGAATCCAAAGATATTTTCCTTACTTTTGAGTTGTTCTTTCAGGTATTTGCAACAACAACAAAAGTGTCAGAAAACTGATGCAGTGTGTTAGTGAGTTAAGTGCCCTAGTGATTGCAAAATTAAGTTTCAAGCATGCATACATGCTCTCTGGCAATACCACATATGCTCATTCTCTAAGTCCTTGCGGCTTTAGGGACAAGAATGTTCACACGTATGAACTGTTGAATGAATACAATTAGAGACAATATTAGTAATCAAATCATGATAGTTTTAGAGAAATATTTCATGTTTCTATTATGTTGATGCTTCTACATTTTATATTCACACATAACTGTATGTATACATTAACTTAAAGTACAAGCAAAATCATTTAGGGGAACAAAATTGACTAACATGAGGTGAAGGGACAAGAAAATAGAGGTGGTGGAATTGTTTTGGGATTACACACACTCATAATAAAAATTAAATAAAAATGAAAAAGAGTTCAAAAAAGGTATGAAGCATGATGTTATTATGATATTGGAATCAAGTTTGACATACTTAATACCTCTGATGGTGTAAATGTATTGAAATAATTTTAAGTTCATCAGGTAAAGTGAATTATTCAGACCGTAATAAGCTATTTGCTTATGTCTGCCACAGTGTTCATATTTTTTGTGCACTTAAAATTTATAAGATGATTTAATATTAATTCATATATTTAAGTTTCATAGTAATAAGGAAAACAGAGTCTCAAACTCTGTTTTCAAAAAATTATCCTAAAAGTGGCTTAAGACTAGGTATGTGCATAATATTTATAATAGTCACATGATATATAACAAATATTGCAAGATTCTCAGAGGTAGTTTGAGAATATTCATCAGCACATAAAAATTCAAGAAAACATTAACTTTTTGAAATGTTGAAAGACATTTTAACTGATTTTCTCCAACACCAATCCCATACACATTATTCTTTTTATTGATGTAAATGTGTTCTATATTATAATAATCCTTGAGAATTATTGCCTTCTTTGAAATTTTTACAGTGTCTGTTTCTTAAACCTTGCCAGTAAATCTGCACAAATATCAACAAAGGCCATACATATTGCTACCTCAAGGCTTGTGCTTTTTACTTTCTTATGTATGTGACCAAAAATGAAAGCTAGGAGTGTGTGTTTGAGAAACTTTGAGCTTCACTTTATTTCCACATATAGAATGTGTAATATTAAAGATAGTGCTTAAAAGACTGTTCCTCCTCTGTGCTTAGAAGTTGTTTGGAAATACGTCTGCAGACATCCAGGGTCACACCAAAGGAGCAATTAAGCAAGAAGGGATTCAGCAGCTAAAGGAGGTGGAGCTCTGACTGTGCTGTGATTCACAACTATCTTGCTTTCCCTTATGCATAATTAGTTGACAGGTATGTATCTGATCAAAAGAAGTCGGAAAATGTCTTTACTCAGTGTTTTTGCTCCTCTTGAGAGAGAACATTTAGAAACCATTGGGGCCTGGGAATTCTCTAAAAGGGAAGGGAAAAAGATTTCCCTAAGGAGAATGAATGCAGTTGGTGGTAACATTCCCAGTACACTATCCTTAGAAAGAAACTTGCATGAGCAACCACATAGGAAGAAAATAAAACAAGGCAGGTTATGTTACATACTGGAATGCCTGGGTTCCATTACTTTAGAGTAAGGGAAGTATTTAAAAACAGACAACTTCATAGGCTTAGTGGCTATATAAAAGATTTTCTTTCCTCTCTATTGCCATGGAAATTTGATGTCTAAAATTTCCCTTAAGGCAAAATAGTTGGAGAAAAATTTGCAAATCAGGTGAGGTCAAATCTCACCTTCTTCTGTATGTAGTTTTTTTGTAGGATAGGAGGAGAGAAAAAGTAGGAAGGAAAATGAAGAGGGGAGAAAAGTGTTGAGAAGGATGACAGGGAAGAAAGAAGAAGAGGAAGAGATGAGATGGGAGGAAACGGAGAAAAAAATTTTTGTGTGACTAAGAATATCTAATTCATGTCAATACATTAATTTTTAGAAAATAATCCAAAATACCATATTAAGATAGAAAGTATCATTTTGTATGGAATATAATAATGAATTGCATTAGATCAAACAAGATCACATTTTTCCCTAAAATATGTCTGTTTTCAAAATACAGTACAGCCTGTGTTTTCAAAGTACAGAGTTATGTTAAAATAAGAAAGGAAATTATTGACTACAGTTGTAAATTTGAATAATCAGTATTGTGAATAAGATACTATGCTAAGGAAAACACAAATTTGTAAGCAAAGGGAAATACATTTATTTACTTATTTATTCAATTCAGAGGATTTTTTCCTAGTCCTTGTTAATATAAATAATTTTTTCTTTCTTTTTTATTTTTCCTAGTTTTACAAAGATGATGAGTAATCCCTGTTAATAATCCCTGTCCACTCCTTCCTCCCTTCCTTCCCTCTTTCCCATTCTCCCTTCTTCACTTCCCTCCTTTTTCTCCTCCCTTCATCACTCCATCACATTCCTTTCCACCCTCCTATCCCTCTGCTTTTATGATTCCAGGGGTTGTTTCTAGATCATTTACTCTGCCTCTGGTCTTTCCTTTGGCAGACCCATCCATAAGGGCCTCCCCTTCACCAGTCTATCCTTAGGCTCTATGGTTCCTATTTCCTGAGATCCTTGCTGGTCTATGGGGACATGTTTGATTTGTCAGCCATTATGTAAGTTGGGTGAGAACTAGTTTCATTGTAGTGAGTTTCTGGATGCAACAGCCCTGCCTTGAGTCAAATTTCTTATCCAGAAGTGGACTTTCTCATCTACAGGATCTTACATTCTTACCACCCCTCTTCTGCAGGTTCCCTGAGCCTTCAGATGGGGACAGCTTTGGCTAGCCTGATTCAAAGTTAACATTGCAAGGTCACCACTCTGCATTTCGACTGGCTATTGTCTATTTCACTGCGTTTCCCTGGCACTTGGTTGCATCCTGTTGGGTGTTGAGATCCTCTCCTATCCAAAGATAAAAAAGGTGTTGAAACAGTCATTTATATATGAGAAAACATAAATAGGACACAGAAGAGAGTGGGATTGGCTAACTAACCCTTAGCACATATACACCCTACCCCTGCTTTCATGGCAAAGAACACATACACAACACTGTAAACCAGTCTAAACAATGGTGGACAGGGAAGAAACTAACAATGAACAGGAACAAATTTCTCAATACTTAGGTTTTTGTTTTTTTTTTTTTTTAACAGAGACCTTACTTGTTTATTTAACTGTGTTCCTTTGTCTCCCCTCTCTTGGGGTCTTTTTTTCCCTACCCCCAAGTTATGTTCCTTCATGGTTATAATACATACTATAAATTTCCCCTTGAGTATATTATTATAGGGCTTAGTACTAGGTTCCTATTATAAGTGAAAACATTTGTGTGTCTGAGTTACTTCACTCGATATAACTTCTTACTTCATCATTTACCAGTAAATTGCATTAATTTGTATTTCTTGATAGATGAATGGAATGCCATCGTGTATATCTATCATGCTTTCATTATTCATTCTTCCACTGTTGGGCATTTAAGCTGATTCAATGACTTTGCTTTTGTGAACAGAGCTGCTCTAATATGGATGTACATGTGTCCCTACAGTATGATGTGGGGCTCTTTGGGAATATTCCCAGGAGTGGTATAGCTGGGTCATATGGCATTTAAATTTTTATTTTTTTAGGAATTGCCATATTAATCTTCAGAGCAGTTATGTAAATCTGTATCACCACCAGCAATGTATGAGGATTCCCTTTTCCCTGCATCCTCTCCAGCATTTGTTGTGTGTGTTTTTTGATTTTAGCCATTCTCACCAGGATAAGATGACATCTCAGGGTGATTTTAATTTGCAATTTCCTAATGTCTAGGAAGATGGAGCATTTTAAGGTATTTATTAAACATTTTAATTTCATACTGGGAAAGGTTTCCTTTAAGTTCCAAGGTCCACTTTCTAATTGGTCTATTTGCCTCCTTGGAGTTTAATTTATTGTGTTCTTTGTGCACTCTGGAAATTAGTCCTCTAGCAGATGTGTGGTTAGTGAAGATTTTCATCCATTCTGTGGGATGTCTTTTTGATCCATTAACAATATCTTTTGCCAAATAGAAGCTCTTTAATGTAATGAAATCCCACTTGAATGTTGATTCTGCTACCTATGTAATTGGGGTTCCTGTTAGAAAACATTGGCCTAAGACAACCAGTTCAAGAGAATTCCCTACTCTTTCTTTTAAGGTTTTTGTAGTCTCTGGTATAATATTAAGGTCCTTGATCCATTTGGAATTGATTTTTGTACATAGTGACAAGAAAGGGCCCAGTTTCAATCTTCTTCATGTAGATACACAAGTTTGCCAGCATGATTTGTTGAAGGTGCTGTCCTTTTTCCAGTGGCTTTTCTAGGCAAGTATGACAAAAGTCAGTTGACTATAGGTATATGAACTTACATCTGGGTTTCAATTCTTATCCATTCTTTGTGTCTATTTTGAGCCAGTACCATGCTGAACTTTATTACTAAGATTTGTAGTATAGATTACGGTCTGGTTTGGAGTTACCTCCAGCATAATATTTATTATTCAGCATTGTTTTTCCTATCCTGTGTCTTTTGTGCTTCCATATGAATTTTGAGATTGTTTTATCAATGTCTGTGAAGAATTGCCTTGGAATTTTTTTTTTGGAATTGCTTTGAGTCTGCATATTGCTTTTGGTAGGATGGTCATTTTCATGATATTAATTCTATCAATCCAGGAGCATGGAAGGTTTTTCCAACTTCTAGTGTCTTCTAAAATTTCTTTCTTTAGTGTTTTAAAATTTTCACAGTAAGGTATCTCATATCTTTTGTTAGACTCATACCAAGGTGACAGTAAATGGAATTGTTTCTCTTAGGACTTTCTCACTGTTTTCATCCTTAATGTATAAGAAAACCACTGATTTTTGAACATTAATTTTTCAGCCTGCCACTCTACTGAACATATTTAATTGTGCAAAAAAAAAATTCTTTTCTGTGGGGGTCGGCTCCTGGCCACCTGCAAGGAGAGAGGTGAGTGTGCTGCCTGCCCCTCTGCCTCCCAGGTCCCTGGGAGACAATCAGGCACAGCAGGGAGTTAAGTCAAAGCATGAAGTCGTTTATTGTATGCAGTGGTTTATATAAGGCAAAAACCGTGATGTGTGAAATGGGCAGCCAATCACATTAAAGGTCAGTGCAGCACGCAGACTTCACGGGGTAGGGTCAGCATTAGGGAACTCTTACGAACCAATCAGGGTTCCCTGTGATGCAAACAGGGTTATGCCCGCACACTAGCTCCCAGCGCCATCTTAGGCCCCATGTGCTCGGCTACACCTTATTCCTCCCAGTGCCATCTTGCCTGGGCAGGCCCAACACTTTTCCTATTTATGTTACTTTTATCTCCCTCTCTCATCTTATCTTCACTTATCTACTGCTTTTGGAATTGGATTGTGCTTGTCTTACTAAAGCTTTAAGCTGCATTGTTAATTTTTTTACTTATGATGTGTCTAATATTTTGGTATAGGCATTGAGTGCTATAAACTTTCCTCTTAGGACAGCCTTAATTATGTTCCAGAGATTTTGATATATTGAGTTTCATAATCATTCACTTCTAAGAAGTTTTTGAACTTCTATTTTGACTTTTGTCTCAAACCATTCCTTATCTATGACATTTAATTTCCAATAATTTGTGTATTTTTTGTCTTTTGCCTTGCTGTGGATGTCTACTGTATTCCATGGTGGTTGGATAAAGTATACAATACAATTTCAACTTTCTGGTATGTGTAGATACTTCCTTTGTGGTATAATATATGGTCTTCTTGATAGAGTCTTCTTTTGACTAATATGTAATATCTATCTGTATCTCTTATTATTTCTTTTGTTTTGAAGTCTATTTTGTCAAATATTACAATTGCTACTCCTGTTTGTTACCTTTAGAGTTCTATTAATTTTCAGTATGTTGACCAGCCTTTTGCTCATTTGCCTATCTTTCATATGGCATGTGTTTCTGGAAGGCAGTAGAATGATGAGTTGTGATGAGTTGTGTCTCTTGATTAGAGAGTAAGTTCATTAATATTTAAGGTTATAATTGAGAAATATTTGTTAGTTGCTCTCATTTTCTGACTTTTGTTGTTTTCATATCTATGTGTTTTTGCTTAGTAGTTGTGTTGGCATTATTTTTCTCTTCTTTCTTCTTGAGTGTGTTTTTACTTTTCTTCTCATTTGCCCTTTATTTTAATATCATCTGTAGACCTAGTTTGATAGGTCTTTAATATCACCATAGTGGAACGTTTTTCTTTTATCTTTAATCATGACTGATGGCTTTTATGGGTATAGCAGTCTGGATTGGTGTTTGTACTTATTCCTAACTTGGAGTACATCTCTCCAAGCTCTTCTGGCTTTTCTGTTTCCAGTGAAAAGTCAGCTGTTTTTCTAATAGATTTACCTTTCTTTAAATGTGTCTTTAAATGGTAAGCTTTTCTCGCTTACCAGTCTCTTTATCTTGTATTTTCAGTGTTTTGACTGTTATCTGCTGTGATGAGTTTCTATTTTGGTCATAGCTGACAGATATGCAGTAAGATTCTTGTATTTGCATACTACTCTCTTTCCTTGGATATACAGGTTAGTCTTCTTTAAGATGTCCCAAAGCTCTTCAATATTCCTTTCATGAACTCATTCCTCATCCTTTTATGAACATTCCTCTCAACAGCTTCTTCAGCCTTTTTTTATTTAAACAGTTTTTTTCTTCCATCTTGTCTTTTAGTTAAGATATTCTATTTTCTGTTTCATTAATTCTGTTGGAGAGACTCTTATGACTCTCTTTTGAATAGTACTTTGTTTTTAATTTCAAATTTAATTTCTGCATGAGATTTTTTTCAAGTATTTTATGCTTAGTTTTGCTTCTTAAACTGCTTTTTTCATCCCATCCTGGTACCTAGTATTATCCTGCTCATACTTGCTTACATGGTTGTTCAACTCCACTCAGAATTCCTCTTTGTATTGCTTTGATCATATTTATTATCAAGCTTTGATAATTATTATCTATGTTGGTGTTTTGGCTAATATCAAAGAAGCTATTCTGGTTGAAATCTTTCATTATGGGGTCTTTGCTTTTCCAGTTTTTTAAGAGAGTTTTTGTCTTGATTTTGCTTTGTTTTGTGGATTTTGGTATGACTTGGGCATTTTGCAGTTGTGTGGGCCCAGGTAGGAGGTTGACCCATGTTGATATCAGGGTTTCAGGGGTGGGTAGTGGTTGGCAGGAATCCAGAACTTACTCTGCCTTTTGAAAGGAACATGCTGAGCTGAGATGTTGATTCAAACCAGTTGCAGGGTACACATGTTGACTTATCTATCTGCCTTTTAATACATGCATGGGCAAGTAGGAGATCTGATCTGTACTAGTAGCTAGGTGTGGGTAGGAGGAGTAGTAAATTAAATTTTAGTTTGCTAAACATTATTGTAATGTGAAAGTGTATAAAAGAATATGAATAAAGTATCCAACACAATGCTGTCTAATGGTCTGATAACTTTTGTTTTATTCATCTTGAATTTCTTTTGCAAAAAGAAAAAAATCCTTCTCTCCTGAATGCAAAATTATTTTTTTCTATTTTTTTCCATTAACACATACAAACAATTTCTCTATTTTAGCCTTTAGAACTTCCCGCCATATTCTTTCCAGAACTACATAGCTCTCTGATACTGGAATGCACCATGATGTGCTCAACTACCTGTTTTCTGTGAACATGTAAGGTTTCTAATATTTCACTGACACAATAGGGCTTTAGAGTCAGTTGTATGCTTGTTTTCACGTTGGAGGAAATTAAATTAAAAATACTACCTTCAAATTAAAGCCTGAGGTAGTATTATAATCTATGGATAAGTAATTTAAAAAATATCAGATTATCCCTGGAAGAATAGTACCACATTGTAAGCTCTCAGAAATGGGTGAAATTTTCTGAATCCCTTTTCCCCATAGTTTTTCCAAAGTTTAACTTTATCAACGTGATAAGTGAGAAGATAGTTTAAGATTACTATCTATTTTGTCATAAAAAATTAGTATTACCTCATATCATAGTGTCTTTGTTAACTGATCATTTCCTTCATTCACTTATTAAATGCATTCTCTCATATTTCAGCCAATTTAGGTAATGGTAATATCAACTGTCTATCTGTGATACATAATCAAATATTTTCTTTCAGTACATATTTGCTTTTGGTTGTGCTTATGATGCGATTTGTTTGGCATATACTTTTCTATATTGTCAAATTCATCAAAATTTTATTTTATTGCTTCTTGATTTAAAGTTACTGATTTTTTTCATCTACAACAAAAAGATATATGTTAATTAATTCTGTTGGAGAGACTCTTATGACTCTTTTTTGAATAGTACTTTGTTTCCTTATATTATTTTAACACATGTTCTTTGATCTGTTTTTGATCTTTCATTTGACTATTGATTTTAACATGTCTCATCATAAATTATTGATATTATAGTTTCTTTCTCTGTTTATCTCTTGAATCACTGGTACTCCAATGATTCTCCATACAATCTTACTCTGCATAGATTTTTTTTCACCTAACACTACTATGAGTAACATAAAAGAAGTTTTACAATATGCAGTAACAGGATTTCTCTTTGAATCTTAGCCATGCTTTCTTATTAGTATTTAACTAATACTGCTAGAAGATACTAATAGAATCTTAATGGTCCAGATTTATCTTTTACTTATGTAAAGTAATGTACTAAGTTATGATTACTCAGTTCAAATGGACAGCTCAGGTAGGCTGAATGTAGCCTAGACTTCTGTTCTTCCCAAATACTCACTTGATGATCTGGGCATGAAAGGGCACTGTGTGTCCCCATGGAGGACCAAGGGTGACTTTGGGAATCCTCTTGGATTACTTCTACGCCCTTCTTGCTTTGCTCTGAGATTTCCCAGGCTCTGTCAACCAGGACTGGAAGTTCAAGATGCTGTCTTTTCCACTTGACATTTTTTTACGTGGGCCCTGGGGTCGGAACTCGGGACCTTCTGCCTTTGAGGCAGAGACTTAACCTCTGAGCTCTCTCTCCATTCTTGTTTTCTTTTAAACAGGAGATTACATGCAGATTAAAAGTACATATGATTTAATTATAGACTGTTATAAATTTGTTGATTTTTTTATTCATCTTGACCTGTCTAAAAACTATTTCTGTTCCTTTAAGTCTTATAACAGAAAGGAACTTTTAAGTGACAGTTCATTTATTTTCTGTGAAAGCTATTGAATTAGAGGACATTTGTAAAGGTCTTGAGAGTTACAAATTTATGTACTTGGACATCTGGTTCATTTGATAACACATAATTTGAGTGTAAAAATTTTGTTAGTCACACTATTGTTTTAAAATTATGCTTATTTTGCTGCAAGTCACAATGAATGAATGCTTTCCTACTAACAGGAAGATAAGCATGTTGGAATAGGTGTTAATAATACCCTATTTGCTGGACAATGTTTAAATGCACCCAAAATTATTTTAACAGTAATTCCAGAGTTCTACTCTCAGAATTTCTAGTATAAAACAGGCAGACTCTTAACCTTATCTCAAATTTTTTCATTAAAGTCCATATTATCATAGAATTTACAATGTGAGTTATTGTGCAATAAAATTTGAAAAGTGCTATATCCAGAATATAAAGTATTATGACCACATGACAACATGACAGATGAAGAGTGACTTACTTAATAAGAAGAAAATGAAAAATTTATCTTGTTAGAACTACCAAGTATCCACTGGTTGTACTGAGTTGGGTATTTATAGTGACTGATCATCACTACTATTTTTCTCTGCTCTAGCACACTTTTTGTGGTAATAGTGAACCAAATCTCTCTGTTGACTGTATAATTGTGTCAATGAAGAAATAAGAAGGAATGTAGAAAAAAATAAAAATAATTCCAGTCAATGAGACAACAGTAAAACTCAGCTTTCTTCACAAAAGAATGAAAAATAGCTGGAAAAAAATCTTTTTAAAATTTGCTACTATACACTGTGAATTTTATAAAAATTAGTCTTAAATTTGAGAAATCAGTGACACCAAATTATTAGGGAACACTGAAGAAATATGACATTGTATGCTGGTAGCATTTGTGCATGCCTTAAGTCACAGCTATTTAGTTGTGAAAGAAAAGGGCAGATTTCCTGAGCCCAGTTCAACACCATCCTTTACCATGTAGCAAGATACAATCTCAAAAGTGAATTCTTAGTAATAAACAGATTTTAAGAGGAATATATGCATACTTACATATACATATGTTGTAAAGTTATTGATTTTTTATATTTATAGATATGTGCTTATGTTTGTAATTTATATGTCCTATATATGTATATGTGTGTATATTTGTGATTTATATGCATGTAGAGTCATTGAAAAATAGCTAGGCATTAATAAAAAACTGGAATATACAATAAATGATGCCAATGAAAATGCTAAATAGATTTAAAGGTATGGCACAAAATAGCAAAAGGAGACTACAGAGATTTGGGATTGTTTTATAAAGCAAAGTGTTGTAATTTTTCAAACATATAGTAGAAATAGGGCAGAGTTGTTGACTCAGTGAGTAAGAATATTTGCTGTGCATTAAGGCCTTCTCTTGAATCTCCAACAACCATGTAAAAGTTGACCATTGCTTTTATATCTGTAGCCACAGTACTGGAAATTATAGATATGCAGATACCAGGAGCTTATTGGCCAGCTGGTCTAGCTGAAATGGTGAGCATCAGGTTCATTAAGACACTCCTTCTGAAGGAAATAAGACAGGAAAATAGAGAAAGACATCATCTGCTCTCTGCATGGGAACATGGAGCATACATCCATACTCATGTGCATACACACACATACACACATCATGCAATATATACATGTATATAGACTAATATGAGTCTATATGACACTGAAACTATGTACATATATATCATATATACTTATTAATTTTTACTAAACATGAATATAAAATATATATACATACATATATGTATACTTAACTAAATATAATTAAACATTAGTTGTGCATGTGTTAGCTCATAGTAGGAAGTGAAGAAAGGGATCCATGGTAAACCCTGAAATCTAAATACATATGAAGCAATGGAAAGAAAGGAAAGACTGGCATGCACATTAAAGGATTCTCCGGGGATTGGGGAGGAAGGCACTGGAGGATGGGGACGGAGGGGTGAGAGGGGAGGGGGAGCAGGGGGGTTGGGGGGAAGAGGAGGGAGGGAGGGAACCGGTGTACCTATTAAGTTTGTATGAGCGGAAATAATAATAAAAAATGTTAAAAAAATGCTACAGTTAAGGAAATGTGAAGACTGAAATGACCAGATCAAGAATACTAAGGATAAGAAGCAAAAAGCTCACTTTGGGTTTGACACTACCAAGCAGACCTGAGGTAATCTGGCTCTGAGAAGCTAGTCAGTGTTTGTAGGTCAGTTGGTAGTTTTCATGAGTCCCTAGTAATTCCATGAATGTATGCTAGACATTATTGCTCTTTTCTCATGTTTTCACTTCTAATGTAGCTAGCTATAATACAATTATCAATAAGTATAGTTATTAAAAATAAACTTGTACATTAAAGTCCACCCTAGACTACTCCATATTAAGGAGCTAATTATGAGTTAACACAGAAGTTCACTACATATTGATGACTTTCACAAAGTTAACTCTCTTCCATGGTAAAACTTCAGGTTGGTCATGTGAATGTGAGAACAATGAGAACTTAGTGTGATTAGCAGCACTGGAGACTTTTAAGGTCAGAGATAGAAGCACCAGTCTGAGACTAACAGCTCAGGAAAACAAGTAACAATGCTTATGTCAGAGATGGACAGAGGAGGATTTGACCCGCTTCAACTAGGTAAGTAGCTTTGGAATGTGAGTGATCATCTCACTAGTTGAGGCATGAGAACATACATAGAGTACGTGGACTCTCAAATGGATCAGCACAACCAATCTTATCTCAATGGAGAGAACTTCAGCCTTTGTCCAATTTTGGCCTTCGTTACATAAAACTCCTTAGTTAAAGGAGTTTGGTTAGATTTTTACTTCTCTTGGAAAACCTTATAGTGTTTTTGTTTGTTTGTTTGTTTTGGGGTTTTTTTTTGTTTGTTTTTTTTTTTTTTTACATTCCCTTAATTTCTCCCTTTACCTCCACCTCTGACTTTTCTCATAATAAAGCCTCCTTTTACTTTGCCACCTCTCACAAGAGTGGCCTCTTTTTCACTATCATGAGATACTGAACTTGAAGTCACTGTCGCAAGTTGATTTTTAGTGACCCTGAGTGGCCAGTGTCCAAGACATGTACAAATGGGTCCCAAAATGTCCTGAAAAATTTGCAGGATAGTGTCAAATAGAAAAGCATTAAAAATTTTGTTTTAAGCCCTAAAATATTTGAGTAGGCTTTAGAATAGATGAAGGGTTAGAAATAACCAAAAGCATAGACTTGATGCTGGGAAGCACTGCAGGTGTCCCCAAAACTACAGTGATCCACAGAGACACACAGCCTTATCAAACACAGTTCTCTCCATAGGAAAACATCTTATCAGTGACCTTAGACAAAAACGTCATTGTACTCTCTGCTCCACAGTGTCCCACCACAGTTGTTTCAGGATTGGGACTGCCTGCTTTCTTGAGATGAAACTAGTTTACTATTTTAGTAGAAATTTTTTCATTCATATTCATCCAAATTCATATCCCTCATACTTTTTAAGGGATAATCTAAAATGTATGTTCTGCATTTGTGATTTTTACTGGTGCAAAAACTTTTTTATTTGCTTTGTGTGTGTGTGTGTGTATTGAGAAAAATAGTGTATGACACTTTTTCTTAATTGAAATATTCCCTCCTGGTAAGTGATGAGAAGCTCATAAAATTCATAAAGACTATGAAATAAAGCATATGGAACTCATTAAATTTACCACGATCAGGAAGGTCAGAAGACTACAAGATTACCAAGGATTTTTTTCAAGGTTATATAAGACAAAAGCAATTGGGTGGAGGTTTCTTCCTGTAGAACTGCTTTCAAGATTGTCAATAGCTCCCAGAATAAGATGTTATGAATTATCACCCATGCTACAATGGGCTGTTCAGTCAAACCTTTGAGTCACTTATTTCCTTGTAAATAATCCTTCAAATGGGCTTCTCTAGCCTCAGTAAACTTACTGGTTACCAAGCTAAGCTATGATATGATCTTTCCTCTGGTCTCCTCAGTGGTCTGTCTTGGACAAACAGATGCTTGTTCATATCTCCCTAAGAAAAGTCCCTGAACAAATGAGATATTTGCCTATTTGTTATTACCTGCTTCTTATGATATATTTTTTTTTTAAAAAATCACAACTTTAGAATTGCACTTACCCTAACACTTTGCCTCAGAAATAACAATGTATTTTGATCACCTGACTGACATCTTTTCATTGGAGTTTCATGTTAAGAACTTTATTTTGTCCCTCTTTCGCCCCACCCCCCGCTCCGCCGGTCCGGACGCGTAGGCGAGATCCAGCCGGGCCTCAACGCGCGCTCTAGGACCCCAGGTCAGCCCACGGGGATCCGGCTCCGACTCCCGCCATCCAGCCGGAGCCGCGCGGGGGCCCAGGGAACGAGGAGCACCTCCCCCTGCGCCCATCCTCCCTTTTCGCCCCACCCCGCTCCGCCAGTCGGGACACGCACGCGGTCCACCTGGGCCTCACCCCGCTCCCTAGGTAAGTCCCCGTTCAGGCCCCGCCCACCAGTACCCCAGGCCAAATAATTCAGTTTAGTGAAATTGAGAGATCTTAAGAGTTAAAATGACAATGCCAAAGTCAAAGTGCAAATCCATAAGAAGCAACACTCAAGTAAACAAATCTCCCACTGAAGAAATTAATCCCATAATGTTAGACTCCAAAAAGAACAAACCCGCGGAAAAAGGCCAAGAAAGCCTGACCCAGGATAACGACTTTCAAAATATGATCATTACCATGTTCAATACTATGAAAGAGGAAATCCGGGAGGAATTACATAATCGAATCAATCGCTTTGAAGAGGAACACAACAGACATCTGGAGGAGTTGAGAAAAACAGTGCAAGAAACAAAAAGCGGCATAGAACAGTTAAAACAAACTCAAGCAGAGTTTAAAACTGAGCTAAAAGACAAGTTATCTTCAACCCAGAACGCCACAGAGAGTCTTATCAACAGAACTAATGAAGCAGAAAACAGAATTTCAGACCTTGAAGATAAAGTGGGAGTACTAGCCAGCTCAATGGAAGAGGTTGTTAAAGCCAAAAAGATACTTGAGAGAAATATCCAAGAGATATGGGACACCCTGAAGAAGCCTAACATGCGTATTCATGGAATACCGGAGCAAGAATCTCAAAATACCACCCCTGAGGAAATTTTTCAAACGATCATCAAGGAAAACTTTCCTCATCTAAAGAAAGAGAGGCCCATTCATATACAAGAGGCATTCCGCACCCCAAACAGATACGACCAAACTAGAAGCACACCGCGGCAAATAATAGTTAAAACACTCCACATTCAAGATAAAGAACTGGTGCTGAGAGCTTCAAGGGAGAAAAAACAAGTCACTTTTAAAGGCAAACCTATTAAAATAACAAATGACTTCTCAGTCGAAACAGTAAAAGCAAGAAGAGCTTGGAGAGACATACTTCAAGTATTGAATGAGCAAAAATGTCAACCCAGGCTGATTTACCCTGCAAAACTATCAGTCATGATCGAGGGAGAAAGAAAAATTTTCCAGCACAAAGACAACTTTAAGGGATACATGGCCACCAAACCAGGCCTTCAAAAACTGCTAGAAATGATACTCAAGCGTGAAGAAAAAAACAGGCATATCCAGGAGAACAGAAGGCAAATATAACACCATTAAAAGCGAAGCAATATACTTATAAAAGCTACTAAACATAATAAATGTCTGGAATTAACAATAGTTTCTCCATTATAACACTAAATGTTAATGGACTTAATTCACCGATCAAGAGACACAGATTACAAACTTGGATTAAAAATCACAATCCATCAATCTGCTGCCTGCAGGAAACCCATCTCACCACAAAAGATAGGCACGCTCTAAAAATAAAAGGCTGGTCAACAATTCTACAAGCAAATGGAAGCAGAAAACAGGCAGGGGTAGCCATTATGCTATCAGACAAAGTGGATTTCAAACCAAAAAAAATTATAAGAGACACGGATGGATACTACATTTTAGTCAGAGGTACAATTCACCAGGAAGACTTCACAATACTGAACATATATGCACCCAATACGGGCCCCTCCCCATTCATTAAGAAAACCCTACAGCGTCTAAAGCAAGAAATCAACCCCCAAACGATAATTCTTGGGGACTTCAACACCGCCCTCTCTACATGGGATAGATCAACAGGTCAAAAGCTTAACAGAGACACTTTGGAACTTAATCAAACCCTGAAAGAAATGGACCTCACAGATCTCTATCGAACTTTTCACCCACGCACCAAAGAATACACATTTTTCTCAGCAGCACACGGAACTTTCTCCAAAATAGATCACATATTGGGCCACAAAATGAATCTACACATGTACAAGAAAGTTGAAATTCTAACCTGTGCCCTATCAGACCACCACGGCCTAAAGCTGGACATCCACAACACATCAAACAAGAGAAAATACACTAACTCCTGGAAACTTAACACTATGATGCTGAATGAGAACTGGATTCAGGAAGAAATTAAAAAGGAAATTCAAGATTTCCTGAAAGTGAATGATAACGAAAATACAACTTACCAAAATCTCTGGGACACAATGAAAGCTGTTCTAAGAGGTAAGTTCATAGCTCTTAATGCCCACATCAAAAAAATGGAAACATCAGAAATAAACAACTTAACAATGCAGCTTAAAGCTTTAGAGAAACTAGAGCAATCTGATCCCAAAAGCAGTAGAAGAGAAGAGATTAGCAAAATAAGGGGAGAAATATCTGAAATCGAGACTAAGAAAACGATAGAAAAAATCAACAAATCGAAAAGCTGGTTCTTTGAAAAAATCAACAAGATTGATACACCCCTAGCTAAACTAACCAAAAGCAAGAGAGAGAAAACCCAAATTAACAAAATTAGAAATGAACATGGAGTTATCACTACGGATACCCAAGAAATCCAGAGAATTATAACATCATATTTCAAAAACTTATACTCTGTGAAGTTTGACAACACAAAAGAGATGGATGAATTTCTAAGTAAACACAACTTACCTAAATTGAATCAGGAAGTTGTGAATTACTTAAATAGTCCTATAACATATAAGGAAATTGAGGAAGTAATCTCGAATCTTCCCACCAAAAAATGTCCTGGACCAGATGGATTCAGCACAGAGTTCTACAAGACATTTAAGGAGTTAATAACACCAATACTCCTTAAACTGTTCCACCAAATAGCAAAGGAAGGAACACTACCAAATTCCTTCTATGAAGCTAATATCGTTTTAATCCCAAAACCTAATAAAGATTCACTTAAAAAAGAAAACTATAGGCCGATCTCCCTGATGAACACAGATGCAAAGATTCTCAACAAAGTCTTAGCAAATCGGATTCAAAAACATATTAAAAAGATCATTCATGGGGACCAAGTAGGCTTCATCCCCGGCACACAAGGTTGGTTCAACATACGCAAATCAATAAATGTAATTCATCATGTAAACCAGTCCAAAGTCCAAGACCACATGATACTCTCGATAGATGCAGAAAAAGCTTTTGACAAGATCCAACAGCCTTTTATGATCAAAACGCTAGAGACAGTAGGAATGGAAGGAACTTTTATCAATATAATAAAAGCTGTATACAACAAGCCCACAGCAAGGATTATGCTCAATGGGGAACAATTGGAAGCATTCCCACTTCGATCAGGAACAAGACAAGGCTGTCCACTCTCACCACTTCTATTCAATATTGTACTTGAAGTCTTAGCCGAAGCCATAAGACAAGAAAGGGACATAAGAGGGATTCAAATTGGCAAGGAAGAAGTCAAGCTATCTCTATTTGCAGATGACATGATCTTATACCTGAGTGATCCCAAAAACTCCACCAGGAAGCTCCTGGAACTAATTGAGAAGTTCAGCAGGGTGGCAGGATACAAAATAAATGTGCAAAAATCAGAGGCCTTCCTATATGCCCAGAATGAAAGAAGTGAAAAAGCCTTGAGAGAAACCATGCCATTTACTATAACCCCTAAAAAAATGAAATACCTTGGTATAAACCTAACTAAGGAGGTAAAAGACCTTTACAATGAAAACTTTAAAACCCTAAAGAAAGAAATTGCAGAAGACACCAGAAGGTGGAAAGACCTCCCTTGTTCCTGGATTGGCAGAATCAACATTGTAAAAATGACCATCCTACCAAAGGCAATATACAGATTCAATGCTATACCAATCAAAATCCCAAAGCAATTCTTCAAAGAAGTTGACCAAACAATCTCAAAGTTCATATGGAGGCACAAAAGACCCAGGATAGCAAAAACAATCCTGAGTAACAAAAACACAGCTGGAGGTATTACCATACCAAACCTAAGTCTATACTACAAATCCATAGTTATAAAGACAGCCTGGTACTGGCTCCAAAATAGACACACAGATCAATGGATAAGGATTGAAGACCCAGATATAAGCCCACAAAGTTACAGCCACTTGGTCTTTGACAAAGGGGCCCAAAGAATCCAATGGAAAAAGAACAGCATCTTCAACAAATGGTGTTGGCAAAACTGGATCTCCACATGCAGAAGATTAAAGCTGGACCCGTACTTGTCACCATGTACAAGACTTAATTCCAAATGGATCAAGGACCTTGATATCAGGCCAGAGACTTTAAAAGCCATAGTTGAAAGGATAGGGAACTCCCTCGAGCTGATTGGGCTAGGCCAACACTTCCTAAACAGACATCCAATGGCACAGTCACTGCTACCAACTCTCAACAGTTGGGATCTTGTGAAATTAAAGAGCTTCTGTTCAGATAAAGAGATTGTCGCACGAGCTCAAAGGCAACCCACAGAATGGGAGAAAATCTTCACTAACCACATATCTGACAGAGCTCTACTGTCCAGAGTGCACAAAGAACTTAGAAAATTAAACTCCAAGGAAAACACTGGCCCAATTAAAAAATGGGCCCTGGAACTTCAAAGAAACTTTACCAGGGATGAAATTAAAATGTCTAACAATTATCTTAAAAAATGCTCCACTTCCTTCGCCATCAGGGAAATGCAAATCAAAACTTCCCTGAGATATCATCTCACCCCGGTCAGGATGGCAAAAATCCACAGTACAAACAACGACAAATGCTGGAGAGGATGTGGGGAGAGGGGAACTCTCCTACATTGTTGGTGGGAATGCAGGCTCATACAGCCACTCTGGCGAGCCGTCTGGAGATTCTTAAAGAAATTAAAGATTGAAATGCCGTATGACCCTGCTATCCCACTTTTGGGAATAACCCCCCAAGCAGCAGAGGTTCGCCTCGATAGCACAAGCTCGACCATGTTCATAGCAGCACTGTTTACAATAGCAAAGTCATGGAATCAACCTAAATGTTCAACAGTTGACGAGTGGATAAGGAAACCGTGGTACATCTATACAATGGAGTACTACTCAGCCATCAAAAATGATGAATTACTGGAATTTGCTGGGAAATGGATGTCATTAGAAAGAATTATATTAAGTGAAGTATCCCAAACACAGAAAATTAAGCGCCGTATGTACTCCCTAATAGGTGGCTCCTAGTACCAAACTCACCCAGCCCACATTGGGACACTCAAAAGTAAACCTATGTAACACAGTAATTGCAAGGATTATGAACAAGAGAGATGGGTTAGGAGGGCCACACCGAACAAGGAGAGAGGAGACCATGTTACAGCAGAGAAAATAGGCCTCCATCAAGGTCTGCAAGTAAGTAATGAGAAACCTGGTTAAGTTCACAGACGTTCTTTCCTGATCTCACCAGAAGGGGAGGGCATATAGTCTAGCAGATAAAAAGTAATCATTTTGCAAATGGGTGATGGACCCCTCCCTCACTGAGGTTTCCTACTTTTATTACATCTACCCTTGAATGTGCTATTATAACAAGACTCCAGTTTAACAGCTTTTTGTCTCTGGCCAGGGGGTGACATACAGTGCCCAGCAGAATGGAGTGAAGGGAATTGCAGGAGCAGAAAAACTGCAAAAGAAAATCAACAAACCACAATCCAGAACTTCAGAGACTCTATATCAATCACATAGAACTAGGACAGCCTAATCTCTCCCCATCCTGGAGCTCAGGGACATTTGCGGAAGAGGGGGCGGTAAGATTGTAAGAGCAAAAGGATGGGAGGAGCAACGATTTGCAAGATTCTCAACAATAGTTGGGGCCAAAGCAATCATAATGGAACTTTGCATGCCCTGCGCAATGTCCAGCGCACTGTTGCCCTCATAAAGTCTAGCATCTGTTAAGGGCACCGAGACCCCTGGAGGCAAGGGATTGACAGCCATAGTAGTAATCTTATGATTAAGGGGAACAAGAGAAAGGGCTTATGGAAATGCCACTGGGTCCTTATATGTCATCGGAGAGGAGGACCCAATGGAGAGTTAGGCGTACACAATAAAGGACTCTCTGGGAATTGGGGGGGAGACACTGGGGGAAGGGGAGGGGGGAGGGAGGGAACTGGTAAAAAATTTTAAAATGTATAATTAAATTTTTAATAAAAAAAAAAAAATAAAAAAAAAAAAAAAAAAAAAAAAAAAAAAGAACTTTATTTTATTTTATTTTATTTTTCTTTATTTCCGGTCATGCAAACTTAATAGGTACACAGGTCCCCTCCCTTCCTCCACCCTCCGACCCCTCTGCTCCCCCCTTCATTCCCCCTTCGCTCCCCACCCCCACTGCTCCCCCATCCCCGGAGCATCCTTTAATGTGCATGCCAAACTCTCCTCTGGGTCCTCCCCTCTGATGAGGTGCAAGGACACAGCGGCATTTCCCAGAACCCTTTCCGTGTTCCCCTTAAGCCTAGGAACACTACTGTGGTTGTCAATCCCTTCCCTCCAACAATCCTAGTGCCTTTGGTCCATGCTAGACTTTGTGGGGTCAATAATGTGTTGGACATTGCGCAGGTTATGCAAAGTCCTATTATGATTGCTTCGGCCCTAACTTGTGTGGAGTATCTTGCATATCATTACTCTTCCCATCCTTGTGCTCTTACAATCTTACTGTCCCCTCTTCTGCAAATTTCCCTGATCCTCAGGATGGGGACAGATTAGGTTGGCCCAGTTCCAGGTGGTTGATGTTCCAGAGTCTCTGACATTCTGAATTACGGTTTGTTTTTTTTGTTTTTTTGTTTTTTGTTTTTTTTTTTTTTTTCAGTTTTGCTGCTCCTGCAATGCCCTTGGCTCCATCCTGATGGGTATTAGATGTCACCCCCTAGCCAGAGATAAAAAACTGTTAAATTAGAGTCTTGTTAAAAGAGTATATTCAAAGGTAGATGGAATAAAAGTAGGAGACCGCGGTGAGAGAGGGGTCAATCACCCATTTGCAAAAGGGTTACTTTCTATCCGTCAGACTATATGCCCTCCCCTTCTGGTGAGATCATACCCCATCAGTTGTAAATGATCAGAAAGGAAACTCTTGTGAACTTAACCAGATGTCTCATTACTTGCTTATAGTCCTTGATGGTGGCCTATTTTCTCTGCTGCAAAATGGTCCCCTCTCTCCTTGTTTCTGGTGGGGCCCTCCTTCCCCATCTCTCTTGTTCATAATCCTTGCAATTACTGTAGGTATTACAGAGATTTATCTTTGAGTGTGCCTCTAAGTGTGTTTGGTACCAGAATCCACCTATTAGGAAGTACATATGGCATTTAATTTTCTGTGTCTGGGATACTTCACTCAACATAATTGTTTTTAATTCCATCCATTTCCCAGCAAATTTCATTAATTCATCATTTTTGATGGCTAAGTAGTATTCCACTGTATAAATGTACCACATTTTCCTTATCCACTCATCAAATGTTGGATTTTTGGGTTGAATCCATGACTTTGCTATTGTAAACAGTACTGCTATGAACATGGTCGTGCTTGTGCTATGGAGGTGAATTTTTGCTGTGTGGGGGGGTTATTTTCAAAAGTGGAATAGCAGGGTAATATGGCATTTCAATCTTTAAATTTCTTTAAGAATCACCAGACGACTCGCCAGAGTGGTTGTATGAGCCTGTATTCCCACCAGCAATGTAGGAGAGTTCCCCTCTCTCCACATCCTCTCCAGCATTTGTCATTGTTGTATTGTGGATTTTTGCCATCCTGACCAGGATGAGATTTCCATTTGTTTCCTTGGTGTTTAATTTTCTAAGTTCTTTGTGCACTCTGAATTATAAAGCTCTATCAGATATGTGGTTAGTAAAGATTTTCTCCTTTTTATGGAATGTCTTTGTGCTCGAGTTACAATCTCTTTACCTGAACAGAAGCTCTTTAATTTCACAAGATCCTATCTGTTGAGTGTTGGTTGTAGTGACTGTGCTATTGGACGTCCATTTAGGAACTTTTGGCCTAGCCCAATCAGCTCGAGGGAGTTCCCTACCCTTTCAAATATGGTTTTTATAGACTCTGGCCATATATTGTGGTCTTTGATCCATTTGGAATTAATTTTTGCACATGGCAACAAGTACAGGTCCAGTTTTAATCTTCTGCATGTGGATATCCAGTTTTGCCAGCACCATTTGTTGAAGATGCTGTTCTTTTTCCATTGGATTCTTTGGGCCCCTTTGTCAAAGATCAAATGGCTGTAGTTGTGTGGGCTTATATCTGGGTCTTCAACCCTTATCCATTGATCTGTGTGTCTATTTTGGAGCCAATACCAGGTGGTTTTTACAACTATGGATTTGTAGTATAGACTGTTTGGTATGGTTATAACTCCAGCAGTGTTTTTGTTACTCAGGATTGTTTTTGCTCTCCTGGGTCTTTTGTGTCTCCATGTTAATTTTGAGATTATTTGGTCAACTTCTTTAAAGAATTACTTTGGGATTTTAATTGGTATAGCGTTGAATCTGTATATTGCCTTCGGTAGTATAGTCGGTCATTTTTGCTATATTGATTCTGTCAATCCAGGAACATGAGAGATCTTTCCACCTTTTGGTGTCTTCTGCAATTTCTTTCTTTAGGGTTTTAAAGTTTTCATTATAAAGGTCTCTTGTTTCCTTGGTTAGATTTATACCAAGGTATTTCATTTTTTTAGGGGCTATAGTAAGTGGGATTGTTTCTCTCAGGGCTTTTTCACTTCTTTCATTCTAGGCATATAGGAAGGCCACTGATTTTTGTTCATTTATTTTGTATCCTGCCACCTGCTCAACTTCTGTATTAGTTCCAGGAGCTTCCTGGTGGAGTTTTTAGGATCACTCAGATATAAGATCATGTAATCTGCAAGTAGAGATAATTTGGACTTCTTCCTTGCCAATTTGAATCCCTTTTATGTCCCTTTCTTGTCTTATGGCTTCACCTAAGACTTCAAGTACAATATTGAATAGAAGTGGTGAGAGTGGAAAGCCTTGTCTAGTTCCTGATTGAAGCGAGAATGCTTGAAGTTTTACCCCATTGAGTATAATCCTTGCTGTTTGCTTGTTGTATATAGCTTTCATTATATCGATAAAGGTTCCTTCCATTCCAACTGTCTCTACAGTTTTGATTATAAAGGGCTGTTGGATCTTGTCAAAAGCTTTTTCTGCATCTATTGAGAGTATCATGTGGTCTTGGATTTTTGGACTGGTTTACATGGTGAATTACATTTATTGATTTGCATATGTTGAACCAACCTTGTGTGCCGGGGATAAAGCCTACTTGATCTCGTGAATGATCTTTTTGATATGTTTTTGAATCCGATTTGCTAAGACTTTGTTGAGAATCTTTGCATCTGTGTTCATCAGAGAGATTGGCCTACAGTTTTCTTTTTTAAGTGCATCTTTATTAGGTTTTGGGATTAAAATGATATTAGCTCCATAGAAGGAATTTGGTAGTGTTCCTTCCTTTGCTATTTGATGGAACAGTTTAAGGAGTATTGGTGTTATTGACTCCTTAAATGTCTGGTAGAACTCTGTGCTGATCATCTGGTCCAGGACGTTTTCTGGTGGTAAGATTCAAGATTACTTCATCAATTTCCTCATATGTTATAGGACTATTTAAATAATTCACAACTTTCTAATTCATTTTTGTAAGTTGTATTTACTTAGAAATTCATCCATCTCTTTTGTGTTGTCAAATTTCGCAGAGTATAAGTTTTCAAAATATGACATTATAATTCTCTGGATTTCTTGGGTATCAGTAGTGATAACTCCATTTTCATTTCTAATTTTGTTAATTTGGGTTTTCTCTCTCTTGCTTTTGGTTAATTTAGCTAGGGGTGTATTAATCTTATTGATTTTTTTCAAAAAACCAGCTTTTTGACTGGTTGATTTTCTGTATCATTTTCCTAATCTTGATTTTGGATATTTCTCCCCTTATGTTGCTAATCTCCTCCCTTCTACTGCTTTTGGGATCAGATTGCTCTAGTGTCTCTAAAGTTTTTAGCTGCATTGTTAAGTATTTATTTCTGGTGTTTCCATTTTTTTTGATGTAGGCATTAAGAGCTATGAACTTACCTCTTAGGACAGTTTCATTGTGTCCTAGAGATTTTGGCAAGTTGTATTGTCATTATCGTTCACTTTCGGGAAATCTTGAATTTCCTTTTTAATTTCTTCCTGAATCCAATTCTCCTTCAAGATCATAGTGTTAAGTTTCCAGGAGTCATTGTATTTTCTGTTGCTTGTTGTGTTGTGGATGTCAAGCTTTAGGCTGTGATGGTCTGATAAGGTACATGCTAGAATTTCAACTTTCCTGTATGTGTGGAGATTCGTTTTGTGGCCCAATATGTGATCTATTTTGAAGAAAGTTCTGTGTGCTGCTGAGAAAAAAAATGTGTTGTAGGGTTTGCTTAATGAATGGGGGGGGGTGTATTGGGTGCATATATGTTCAGTATTGTGAAGTCTTCCTGGTGAATTGTGCCTGTGACTAAAATGTAGTATCCATCTGTGTCTCTTATGATTTTTTTTTTTTGGTTTGGAGACCTCATGTTTTCCCAGTAAACACTACCCGTGAGCCATCTCCAAATTTAAAGAGTAGCATTGCTTTCTGCCTGAAAAAATTGTATCCATTCTAGAAGATGGACTGAAATCTCCTCAAGAACATATGATTCTATTGTCCCAATAATACTTTGGAATGTTGCTTACTGTTGCAAATTTTTGGTTTAAACAACTTAAAAAAAATCTTAGAATATTGCAGAGATCTTTACATAAATAAAAAGTTCTTAGTTTTTCTTTATTATAATTTGCAGTATACCTATCAATCCAGTTAATCCCCTATATAGTGTTTCTAACAGCTCTCCAATGGCTAGTGAATGAACTGGTTGATGACATGGCAGGTGAAGTTCTTCAGAATCAGGCCACTGGCTAAATTCATAGCTTTTTCTCATCACCTCCCTACTCTTTCATCTTTAATTTTAACAGAATTTAACAGATATCAATGTGTGGCACTTGCTGCCTATGTTAAAGATGCCTGCCTGCCATTCTTAATGTTCTTATTTGTTTCCCTAACCTGGTGATGATTCTTTACTGTATATTTTCTCTAGCATCCCCTTTGTATATAAAAAGTTCTATATACGTACAGAACAAAGTTTTGAGAAGTACCTCTATTATCAAGGTATCTTCCTAATCACGGGTCTTGCTTACAACAAGGACAGCTCAAGTCTTTTAGAATGTGTTTCTCTCCTGTGGGCAGACACTCCCCTACTCCTTCCCACTCCCTGCCGCCATTGAAGCATTGGCATCCTCTGCTCTGCTGAGGCTACTATGACAGTCTATCTGATTTAAATGTCTTAGTCTCGTCTTTCTAATTTTCCTCCTTGGCGAGAAACTCACGATTACAAAATGTAGCCTTAATCTCTTACTCAGAAGAGTGCTAAAGGCTTCTGTGCAAATGAGAGTTGTTTCTGAAACTAATGTTCTAATACTTTTCTTGAGATAGTTACTGGACTTTTCAATAAAGTTTATATATATATATATATGTATATATAATATATGTGTGTGTGTGTGTGTGTGTGTGTGTGTGTGTGTGTGTGTGTGTGTATTGCTAACTTCATTAAATAAATGGAAACACAATTTGTCATTACTTCCTTTGTCATTGCAAGGGGATTTTTTAAAACTGTAATTCATTCCAGTCTTTCCTAAGGAAATAGTGATTTAGACTGATGCCTTATAAATAACATGCTGACCCTGTAGAGTATTCAGAGGGTGATGAGGGTGTGCTTGAGTCAGGAGAACAAAGACAAAAGGAAAGGCCATGCGGGCATGGCTCTAGATACCTCTCATAAATTTCAAGCAGGGAAAACCCCTAAAGTATACTTTATGTATTGGAGATAGTCCAAACATTTTAGTTGAATAAATGTTTCTAAGACTTAAGACATGTGAAAAACTGAAACTACTGATCCATAGCTATACTAGACAGTGACAAAGGGTAATTTGCCATGTCATTTAAACCTGCTTACCTTGCCTCTATGTGACCTTAATAAATTTCCATGAACTTAAATCTTTTTTGAGCTACGGTACTGACTTTGCCAAGAAGGCAAACAGAGCATTAGATGCCTGGCAAAGTTGCTTTGTTCTCTGTAATGATGACAAACTTCCTAAAAGTCTCTGATGGACCAAATCTGCATAAGTAGGAGGATTAATGTATGCAAACATCTCTTCACATAGAAAATTGGGTGATTTAATAATTCTATATTCTCTGGCACCTAGAGCTCTCAGTGCTTCCTGCCTAGAAGACAATCGTCAGCACTGAATGCCTTGGAAAACACCAATATAAAAAGATTACTGAGTTGGTGCAGGCAAAATGAATTACGATAAGCACTTACAGGGCAATATGGGGGCAAAAGAAGAATTATTAGTATTGTAAATTTCAGGCCAGCTGCAGTATCATGTACAGTAGTGTTTTATACCAATTTTTGTTGTTAGCCTCCAAAGTATATACTTCCAGGTGGTTGCCCACGGGAGCAAAGTACCACAGAGAGACAAAACCCTTTAAGTTCTTCTTATTTGAAATAAAAGATGAAAATAGATGCATCTTGTTAATTTGAAAATCAAATAAGAATATGTTGCAGCTTTAAAAAATACATCTCCTATGGATATTAATCTGCATCAAAAAATCAGAGAGTGCTTAATCTCTCAGAAAGAATTCCGAACATTCAAAGATATGTTTGAATTTTATTTTAATCTTTTTATTTCACTGATTATTCCCTTCTTTTTAAAGGCCCTTCAAAGGGCCCTCTTGGGGACTTAAAGGAATAATCCCTTTCATGGTGGCTGCACATGAAACATAGACAGCTGGAGATGGTCTGCATTTTATGACTGTGAGGAAAAACAGCAAAAGGCTATACCTGCTTCTGAGTGGATGGCAATGTGACAACAATGAGCATTATTTGACTGCATTAGCACAGAAACAGTGTTCCATATCATCTCTCAGTACTGAGACTATATGCACAAGAAACTACTGAATGAATACATTGGGTGCCTATGAAAAGGATACTTTGATCCAATGAGACCTATATATATATATATGCCTACTAACTTCATTAGTGTATATTATAACTCAACTTTCTGCCAGAAAGTTCCAGACCATCTTCCATACTTTAAATTAAATATAGTCCATTACAAAAGAATATTATATTAGTCCAAGAAATCGATTTGTAAGCAAATGCTTTTTATGCAAGAAAATATGTACCCAATTATTTGAACATCAGTCTTTGTGAACAATATAAGTTATTGATAATTAATTTCCTTTCTATTCACAAAGTCTGCTAAAGCACCAATTTTCAAGTCATAATGACAGGTGGCAAAATATTCCTGAGTCTAGGGGCTGGAGAGGCAGCTCAGGGCTTAAGCCTCTGCCTTGTAGGAGGAAGGTCCTGAGTTCAGATCCTAGACCCCACGTATAGACTCTGGGCAGAAGCCGGGGTGGTCTGCATTTCTGGTCCTGGTAGGGCGCAGGCTGTGAATACCAGGGCAGAGTAAACAAGGAGGAGGTGGAGGGGGTCCATGGTGGTTCCCGAATTCACCCGTAGTTCTACACACACACACACACACACACACACACACACACACAAACACGCATAATTGAATAAATAAACAAATAAATAAATAAATAAATAAATAAATAAATTAAATAAATAAATATATAAATAGAAAGCAAGACCTAAAAAAATATATTCCAGAGTCTAGCCTTTCTTCATTATGTCTCAGATTCTGATGTAGGTCTGCAAGGTGAATAATGGTCAACCATGATGATGAACTATAACAAAACACAAAAATAGAGTCATCCATTGCTCTATCCATCTATTCATGCATTTGGCATTCTGTTATGAATGTTATGAATGTGCTGTTGGTCCTTCTCTGAGACAGAAGGGCAATACTTTCTACTTTTAAGGGACTGCAAAGAAAATAATATAGGTAAGAGAACTATAATAAGAGGTTAAACAGAGGTCACCAGTTAATCTGATGAGATGCTTTTTTGTAGTTTTGTTGCCAAATATCTCCAGCTACATTTGAGGGGAAAATATGTTCCTTCATGACAATCTGTTGAACTTGAAGCTTACCCTATAACTCATGACTCCTAGGTCAAAATTTTTTTTGTACTTTCTTGCAACTTCCATGTAACTGAAGCTCTCCTCCAAAGAAAATGTTTTCTTCCCCCTTCATACTTGAGATTTTTTTTTCTGGTTTATCTATAAAATCCCTCATCACAATGTCATGGAATTTTGTGAACTCTCAACACCAAACTTAATTTCCATTTGTATGTCAGAACTGGCTCTGGATTTTGATATCACAATCTTCATTTAAAGTGATACAAAGTTATTGCTGCATCTTGCCTGTTTTCTTCACACTTTTGATTTGCTGCTCTGTGCTCCTTACAGTTTAAAAGTGTGCCAGACTTCCACGAAACAAAAGTCCTCCTCTAAATTGATAACATGCATGTATCACAAGATTTACTGATTTTTCAAGAATGTAATTATTTCATCTCATTGTTCTATTTTTAAAACCATAATCATGACTGAAATTTCCTGTGGTAAATGCTATGTTCCTACATTGTTTTCAAAAAGACAACTCATCGGACAAAAGGGGAGTTTGTAAACAAATCTCTTTGAAAGCATTTAGAAGTATTTTTAAATATTTTATTTATGCACTGAAAGAATTAAAAGAAAATTAGCACATTTTAAAAAATACTTTTCTTCTCTTAGTTTTTCCTACATTTGTTATAAAAAAAGTAAATTGCGGCTTCCTTACAGACCTATGCTCTATAGACTACTGCTAAAGTTTGAATACAAAATGTTCCCCAGGCTTATGTGTTTGAGTAAGTAGTCTCCAGCTAGTTGAGCTGCTTGCAACGGTTATGGAAATCTTAGGAGATAGAGTTTTTCTGAAGAAAGAAGAGGTTTGATTACCCTGCAACACTTGCAGTTCTTCATTTTTCCTGCTCACTCTGATTTGTGAATATGACTGAAAAGTTACAGACAGGTTCCTGCTTCTGTCTTTATATCTTCTGTGCTTGCCACCAAATATTCCTAGCCAAGATGGACTCTAGTCCCTTAGGAACTGTAATCTAAGAGAACAAACCCTTTTTAATTAGTATTCCTTGGGTCAGAGTGTTTATTACAGCAAGAAAATTATGACTAGAACTACCAACACTTACACATAGTAGTATCCAATAGTTATGATCCAATCTGCTCATTTTTTAAACTATGTTATTGAGAAGCTGTTATGAGTCTGTCATTTTGTAGGAACTAAAAATAGAGTTGTGAATAAGATATATATGATCCCTGGCTTCACATAACTCGTGATTTTATGGGAAAGACATAGTTTTTATGGGAAAGAAAGTTAAGATGTATTTTCTTAATTTAATAATTAATATCAGTCATAAAAATTAAGTAAAATTAGAGAGTCAACTGCACATATACTGAAGCAAAATTAGTCTGGGAGTTCAAACAACTTATTAGAGAAACTGATGTTGAAAAAAATTTAAGTTACGGAATGTAAGGTGAATAACTGGAGGGTGGCAGATATAAAAGGATATACAAAGATCATGACCACACAGCATGATCTATCTTTATTAGTGCACAAGCAGCCAAAGTTGCTAGGCAGAAGTGAACAGGATAGAAAAATTAAGATTAAAAAGTACTGTATGTTTGAATGGAGTTATGACTACCAGAACAAAAAAAAAATTGGAAGGATTTTCATGGTCTTCAATACTCATGTCATAATTTAACTTTAAGAAATGCAACTTTTATAATTTTGTGAATGAATTGGAAAAAAGTAAAGGGTCAATGTGCAAGACCTCATGATCTCCCAATCCTTTTTTCTTTAAAACAGAAAAGATATAGTTTATAAATGTTTCTGTGACAAAATCAAATACATTTAAATGAGTTAACATATGGCTATTTTATAGACATCAGAAGTCACATAATTTTCAAAATTAGTATCAAAACAGGACACTTAAATCTATCTACATGTACAGAGGTATAAATATTTGCTCATTGTAAAATTAAACACAATGATCCTAAATGAAATGTTTGTATGCACATTTTAAGTACATATTTAAAAACCTCAAAGCAATTTCTTTTGCTTAATTCCACTTAAATTACATATAAACCACCAGAATCATTGCCCATCAAATTTTCAATTTATTTGACAGTAATACTTGCTGAAACAGTTTTAAAATTTTTCATACAATATAATTTCCCCTAGTCATAATCTTATTTCTCTGGTCAAGTTTGCAGGTATTGTCTAATTTTTGGTGTTTATCCTAGAAAGGTTGCAAACTAAAAAAAAAATCACAAATTTGTAAATGAGGTAAAATTTCACACATTTTCATAACTGATAATACTGAGTCAACTTCAACAATGTAGTCCATGTTTTCAACGTCCATTAAGAAGAAATTTCAATCAAAATGTTGATATCAGAATATGCTGGGATGTGTTAAACGGCTATTACTATGTGCAGTAATTATCCAAGCCAAAAAAACAACAAGGAAAAATTTGTAGATTTGGGGGATTACTTTAGAGAACATTTGTCTTCAATCAAACTACAATGTAGCTTTGAGTTTATAAGGGAATTTTTAATATTAGAGGATGAAATTCATCATAGTAATTTGAAAAAGTATGAGAACATATGAACAAAACATAACAATAGTAAAGTATAGTAATCTAGGGTTTACTTCAAAATCATGTGGATAAATATTAAAAGTTATAAGTGCATGGTTAATTTTACAACACAAATATCAAACACAAAACACCACATGTTAACATTCATCTCCCATGCCTGATCTGGACTTAAATAATAAGTTATTTTGTATTTCATTGAAAGACTTTCCAAATCTTCATCAGTGCTTATATTATGTACTATATTTACCAAAATTGTTTTATGAAATCTAAAAACTGATATTATAGGTAGCTGTTTTCTTGGATTTTATCCTAAAAGTTGATAGCTTGAACTGAGCTTCAAATATTCAGGACAGGAAAGTTAGACAGATTTCCCAAGAATATGGTTTAACACAGGATAATTTTGTTTACATCTATGGAAATAGTACCTTCACCTCACAGATATTTAAAAAAATAATATAAGGAAATGTAGATCAAACTATTTTTCAATATAACTAATATATCATGTCAAATTTTCAAACATATTTTGAAAGCATTCACAAAAACATTTCATTTCTAATTTTTAATGTGATGGAAGAAGACAATAAGAAAACTAACAGAAATTTTTAAAAATCTATTTCAACTTCCAAAATGAGAAATCTTCAAAATTATGAAATTATTAATGTTGCTTAAAAAAGTCTTACTCATACTCTCAAATTTGCTTTTACTATTACATAAAAGTCAAAAGACTGCAGTTGAATTATGTAAAGATTTTTACAGAATGCTATCTCTTTGGGTAGACATGGCTTATACTAGTCTTCAACTGAGAAATCATATGATAATTCTATTCACAATTTATCACTAATAATTCATTCAGTATTTTAGTTGACATAAAGACCAGCAATGGGAATAATCTTTTGATTTCTCACTTTGTATTTCTGCCTGCTAAATTGCACTCAGCCAAGATTTTGATAGGTGTTCTACTCTTAATTGTACATTCCCCATGTGTGTTACTGAGTAACCAAAGATAGGTATATGTAATGTGAAGCTTCTTGTTCTTTTTTTCCTCAAGAGAAGCTCGATAATTTTTTTATAGCGATGGGCTGGTTAGTACAATATAAAGAATATAGAGAGAAAGTATGAAATGACACTTTACAAACACACCAGTACTTAATGACATTAGGGTAATAACTAAGATTATTAATATTTGTGTTATTTGCTTTTCTTTAAATTATAAATCTAAGACATTAACTTGAACTTGAGGTACATACACAATACACATACAACTTAAGGAAAACACTTTTTGTAAGTAATATTACATTTCAAGAAATTGAAATCAATATCTGTTCTGCTTTGTATTTTGACTAAGTGGAACAAAAAGAGAACATTCAAATAAAGCTCTAAAATTCAAAATGATTTCTCCCTTTGTACTTATCACAGGTTATACAAATGTCCTGAAGAGTCATCATGTAAAATATCAATCACAGCTTAACGTACTTTAGAAGGAACTAATAATAAAACAAATTGGATGGAGAGACTTCATATTTGTTTTCATATAAGTGGACTAAATTTTTCTTCTTATAGAACATGTTTAAATCAGTTTATTATAAATATGTCTAAACCATTAATTTTTGCAGCTTTCAGGTGAAGTCCAGCACTTCTGTTTATACAGTCTGTGAGAAGACGTCAGTAGAGATCATCTAATCTTCAATTGTGACAGGATCCATTCTATCCCTTGGCATAATCCTTTGCCTGTAAGAGGACAACATGCTTGGATATGCCACTGGTGATCTTTACTAGAAGTTAGCTTTCAAAACTGGGAGATTTCTGCCAAAGTCATGCATTCTTTGATACCTTCTTTATTATCAAAAATCAGCAATCCAACTTTCCTCAGGTCCTCATGTGCTAACATTTTGTAGCATTCTTTTCTAGTTACAGAAGTTATTTCTCTTTCAGTACCATCCACCACAACTATTACGAACTCTGTGTTGCTATAGTAAGTATTCCAGGAAGAACAAAGAGACCTTTGGCCACCAATATCCCACATTAGGAAACATTTATTATTAACCATTATCTCTTCTGCATTACTTCCTAGTGTAGGGGATGTATGTACAACTTCATTCATTGAAAATTGGTTAGAGGATGGCAGTTTCCCCTGCATTATCCAAACCAACAATGATAACTTTGTGTTTCTGTTGATTGAACAGCATCCATATCCTGGTGAAGAGAATTCTCATTCTTAGGCAGTGGACCCCTCCAGTCGCCTGGGCGGCTCGACCTCCCCTGGCTGAGACTCACAGGAAGAAAGATGTACTGGAGGCTTTGACCTCTGCCTCTGCTCCCAGGCTGACCCCGCCCCCCTCCCCCCAAGGGAACCAGAGGTCTGCCAAACCCTCGCTGTCCTGTTGCCAGCAGGCGAGGCCCGGCTGCTTCCGCTGTAGCATTTGCCATGCTCTCCTAATCTATCAATTCTTATAATGAGTTGCTGAAAGGAAACAGAAACAACACGTGTCCACTTAACCTATTCAATACACAACTAGTATTATTTCACAATAGCCAAAAAGTTAAAATGACTCATATGTTCATTTAATTATAAATGTAGAAACACAGTGTAGTGATCAATGTTTCTGTATTCACACAACTTAATACTTTTCAATAATGAAGGGAATGAAATACATGTCAAAGTATGCCCAAAGAATTTTGTTAATGTTAAATGAATAGGAGCAATGCACTCAGATTGCATATTGTAGAATTTGTTTTGTGTAGAATTTGCTAAACTATGTAGAATCAGCATGTAATCAAGCTGATTTCAGGAGTGATGAAAGCCTAGAAATAGATTATGGTGATGCATGTACAACTTGGCACCTCATTGAAAGCCATAGATTATGTAATTAGCATGGAGAAATTTTATATGTCATACTTCAAAGTAGCTACAGAAACAAAATTGTCACTGATATGGCCGAAAGGAAATACGCTGGTCTACAACTTGTGATTGATTGACTGTAAATATTGTGTGAGAGACTGCTATGTTGTTCTTCCAGCAACAATAATAAAAGTGTTGGTTATGGGGCTGGAGAGGTGGCTCAGGGGTTAAGCCTCTGCCTTGCAGGCGGAAGGTCCTGAGTTCGGATCCCAAATCCCACGTATAGACGCCAGGCGGAAGCGGAGGTGGCCTGCGCTTCTGGTCCTGGTAGGGCGGAGCCTGTGAATCCCGGGGCAGAAGGAGGAGGAGGCGTCCATGGTAGTTCGCGAATTCGTCCGTGGTTCTACACACACACAGACACACAGACATACACACACACACAGACGCGCGCGCGCACATACACACGCATATGCACAGTTGAATAAATAATAATAAAAAAAATTTAAAAAAAGTGTTGGTTATGAACTGGGTTGTTTATCGTGCATAGTTCATCAATTGTAAGTTTAATGTGTATAGTTCAATCAGTTATAAGCTCATGTCATGATTTTCACCTTTATAGCATTTACTTTTATCAGAAAGTAGTAATTAAATTAAAATTAGGCAAATCACCAAATCTTGTAATTAAATGTAGCATATCTTACTGCCACATTTTTCTTTTAGCTTCTAAAACACAAAACATTATCTTCAAAGACACAGGCTATGCAAGCTGCCTCTTCTGATTCTACATACACTAGTGATTTCCCATTCTGTGGTACTTAAATGCCTCCTAAGAAAAGATAGCATTGTGTAACACTGGCATCAAAGTAGCATGTCTTTATGGCTTAAGAGGGTTACACATGTGCATACATAAATCTCCTGAGATTGAAAATAGAAGTTAAGACAAAGAAAAAACACACATATTACAGAGTTCTTCAAATGAAAATGTATTTTGATAAAAACCTACTGCATGCCTTTCTATATTCATCCACATATTGTGATTTTGTACCTAGGCAACCTGCACATTTAAATTTCCAGTCTGACTGCTAAACGGCATATGAAGGTACATAGGCAATTTTACAACTCAGTTTGCATCATTTTTACTGCTTGGATAGTTTCTTCTTAATTTACTTCAATCTCTCTTACAGAGCAATTCACAATTTCTTACTCCTTTTTGAATAAAATATAATTCAGACATACAAGAAAAAAAGTCCCAAATATGAGACACAGTATATTATGTCTATGTTGAAGAAGAGTCATTTATTCTGAACACTGAAGTTCTAGTGTTTCTTTTGCATAAAGTTAAAATTAAATTTTCTATAGGATTCTCCCAATCTCAAGTAGAGAACACAGTACATATATTTTATTTTGCTAATTTCCCCTATAATACCAACAGCAATAAAATGCTTATTCTATACTTATTATATGTTAGATAAGTTTAAATGCATTTCTTTAAAACATATACACATTCATCTGTGTAATTGTGTGAAAGAGAGACTCTTGTTTTCCATATTTTTTATCTATAGGTACAAAATAAATGTATTTTTTATTTTAACCTTAATTTTAATTTTTCCCAGTTATATACACTCAATGGGCAGGTACTTTTGCCACCCTCATCCCCTCTCCCTTCCTTTACTCTCATACCCCTTACCTCCCTCCTCCCTACTCTCCTGCCCATTGGCATATATGGTCCCCAGGATTCCCTCTGGAACATCTGCTATAGTAGGGGTTCAGGCCTCTGTGGCAGAGCAAGAGGTCGTTCCTTGAGCAGACCACTGATATGGGTACTCCCCTACTTCTGTCTGACCCCTCACCTCTAAGGATCCTATTGCTGTAAATTGTATCTCTTGAGATCCACATTAATTTATGGGGCATGTTGATATGTCAGCCATTGTGCCGGTCTGATAACATCAAGTCTCATTGCAGTGAGTTCCTGGCTATTGTAGCCCTTTATTGAATGGAGTATCTTGTCTATCAACGGATCTGTTCATCTTTTGACTCTTAAAGTCTTACCATCTTCTCTTCTGCAAAGTTCCCTGAGCCTTCTAATAGGGAGAGATTTGGCTGGCCTTGCTCCAGGTGAACATTGAAGAGTCACTGGTGTTCTGCATTCTGGTTGTTGTTGTCTCTTCTGATGTTCTTGCACTGCAGAAGGCCACATCCTGTCTACATGTTGACATCATCTCCTATCCAGGAATATAAAAATTGTTGAAAAGAGGCCATTATAAAAGTGAAGTCTTGAAAGAGAGGGAAGATCAGGAATAGGGGCCAGTAGTAAGTGAGTTCAACCTCCAGGCAATCATTAGGCTATCTACTAACCACCAACTCTCCCATCATGATGGAGGACAGCACTTAAAACCAGTTCAAAAACCAGGAAACAGGAATTAAACTGAGAATAGATAGGATCACATATCTCACTACGTATAAGCCTTTCTTAAAGATGGCATTATTCCTCTATTGAACTGTATTCCTTTGTCTCTATTCTCTTGGGATCACTTTCCCTTACCCTTCTGGTTATAATAGCTTGTAGTTATACTGGGTAATATAAAGATTTTTCCCTTGAATATGTCATTATGAGGGCTTAGAACTAGGTTGAACTTATAAGGGATAACATGCAATGTTTTTCTCTGTTTAGGATACTTCAGTCAATATGATTTCCAACTTCATCCATTTAACAACAAATTTCATTAATTCATTTTTTTCATTCATGACTAAGTTTTATTCCATCATACACATATACCACATTTTCATTATCCATTTGTTACCTGTTGGACATCTAGGTTGATTCCATGACTTTGCTATTGTGAATAGTGCTGTAATAAACATGGACGTACATATGTCACTATAGTAAGATGATGCATTGAAAGGAATATTCCCAGCAGTAGTATAGCAGGGTTATATAGCATTTTAATTTTTAAATTTTTTAGAAATCACCATACTGATTTCCAGAGTGATTGTACAAGTCTGCATTCCCATCAACAATGTATGAGGGTTCCCTTCTCCCTACATCTCCAGCATGTGTTGTTATATGTATTTTGGATACATATATCATATCACCATCCTGACTAGGGTGATATGATATGTCATGGTAGTTTTGATTTACATTTCCATGATATCTAGGAACATTTTTAAGGTATTCGTTAGACATTTAAATTTCATCTTGAGAAAAATTTATTTTAAATTCCATGGCTTATTTTCTAATTGGACTTTATCTCCTTGGTGTTTAATTTTTTGAATTCTTTGTGCACTCTGTATATTAATCTTTTACTGGATATGCGGTTAGTGAAGATTTTCTCCCATTCTGTAGGTTGGTTTTTGCTAAGTTTATAATATATTTAGCTGAACCAAGGCTCTTTAATTTTATGAGATCTTATTTGTTGAGAGTTAGTTCTAGTTCCTGAACTATTGGGGTGCTGTTTAAAAAGTTTTGGCCTGGGCCAATCAGTTCAAAAGGATTCCCTACACTCTAGAGTTTTATACTTACTCTCTGGACTTATTTGGAGTTGATTTTCTTGCATGATGACAAATAAGGGTTCAGTTTCAATCTTCTGTATGTAGATGTTCAATTTTGCCAGCACCATTCTTTTTCACAGTTTTCTGAGCTCCTATGTCAAAAATTAGATGACTGTAAATGTATGGGCTTATGTCTGGGTCTTCAACCCTTATCCATTGTCACAGATGTCAACTTGACTGTTGAAGATCTGAGCCCTGGGCACATTTGTGGAGAATTAATGGTTGGGTTAAGCCCAGAGCAAACCTTCAGGAGATTGTCTAGCTGATGGGGAAAGCCCACCCTATGGTGGGTGGGACTAGGTCCTGAACAGATGAATAAAATACTGAGAGCTGGTTGAGGAAGAAGGCATCCTTGTGTATATTTGGCCAGACATGTTGGTTTGGCAAGTAAGGATCATCCTTGTCTCAGCCATTACGTAGAAATTGTGTGGCCAGTTCCCTCAGCCGTGGTGCTGGTGCATGCTGTCCCATCAAGCTGGACTAAGAACTGTAACTAGTAATTGTAAGAGAAAATAAATCCCTTGTTCCCTTAAGCTGTTTGATGGTCATTTATCGGCAACCATGTAAGCTGACTGAAACACCCACTGATCTATGTGTGTATATCTGAGCCAATGCCTTGCTGTCTTCATTGCTAAGCATTGATAGTATAGATTAAGGTCTGGAATGGTGATTCCTCCAGCATTGTTTTTATTATTCATGATTACTTTAGCTCTCTTGGGCCTGTTGTACTTCCATTTGACTTTTGAGATTGCTTTGTAAACTTCTGTGATGAATTGCCTTGGAATTTTAATTGGTATGCATTGAATCTGTATATTGCTTTTGATAGAATGGTCATTACTATGATGTTAATTCTACCATTTCAGGAGCGTAGGACAGCTTTCCATCTTCTGATCTCTTCTCGAATATCTTTCTTTAGAGTTTTAAAGTTTTCATTGTACAGGTCTCTCACTTTCTTGGTTGGATTTATACAAAAGTATTTCATTTTTTAAGGGTTATTGTAAATGAAATTGTTTCTTTTAGGACTTTCTCACTTTTTTGTCCTTAGTGCATAAAAAAGCCACTGATTTTTTAACTTTAGCTTTCTATCTTGCTACTCTGCTGGACTTATGTATGTTTCAGGAGTTTCCAGGTGGATTTTTGGGTATAAGATCATGTCATCCACAAATAGGGATAACTTGACTTCTTTTCTTATTTATATCCCTTTTATTTCCTTCTCTATAACTCTAGCTAAGACTTTCAATATAATATTGAATAGAAGTGGTGAGGGTGGACAGCTTTGCCTAGCTCCTAATCTAAGAATGAATGCTTCAAGTTTTTCACAAATTAGAATAATCCTTACTGTAGGCTTATTGTATAACTTTTATTATTTTGATATAAGTTCGTTCCATTCCAATTGTCTCCAGGGCTTTGATGAAAAAGAGATATTTGTTTTTGTCAAAAGTTTTTGTGTGTCTATGGAGAGAATGATGTGTTTTGTTCCTTGGATTTGTATATATGATACGGTACATTTATTGATTTGCATATGTTGAACCAACCTTGTATGCCTAGAATAAATTTTAATTAATCACAATAATTTATCATTTTGATATGTTTTTGAATCTAGTTTGCTCAAATTTTGTTGAGAATCTTTGCATCTGTGTTCATCAATTAGATGAATTGGCCTTTAGTTTCTTATTGTATTTTTACCTCTTTTGGGGATCAGTGTAATAGAAAGAATTTGGGAGTGGTCCTTAATTTAATATTTCATGGACTAATTTAAGAAGTAGTGTTGTTACTTGCTATCAAAATTTCTGGTAGAATTCTGCACTAAATCCATCTGATTCTGGGCTTTTTTTGAGGGGAGATTTGTAATTACTTCTTTAATTTCGTCATTTGTTACAGGTCTGTTTAAATAAGTTAATTCACCCTAATTTAGTTTTGGTAAGTTGTGTATGCTTAGAAATTCATTCATTTCTTTCTGTATATCAAATTTCGTGGTGTGTAAGTTTTTCAAGTATGACATTATGATCTTTTGAATGTCCTCGGTGTCAGTTGATCTTTAATTTTGTTTATTTGGGTTCTGTCATTTGGCTTTGGTTAATTTGGTGAAGGTTTATCAGAAGAACAAGCTCTTTGTTTGGTTAATTCTTGTATCATTTTCCTTATATCAAATTTGGATACTTAACTATGAGTTTACTAATTTCTGCTCATATACTGCTTTTGATATTGAATTGTTTCTGTCTCACTAAAGCTTTAAGGTGAATTGTTATTTACTTATAATGGTTCCTTTTTTTTTTTGGATATAGGCATCAAGTGCTATAAACTTACCTCTTAGGACTGCCTTCATCTTGTCCCACAGATTTTTATATTTTGTGTTTTCATTATCATTCACTGCTAGGAATTTTTTAATTTCCCTTCTGACTTCTGCTTGAACCCATTCCTAGTTCAGTGTCATGGGATTTAATTTTCAAGAATTTGCATATTTTCTGTCTTTTGCTTTGTCGTGGATGTCTATCTTTATTTCACAGTAGTCATATAAAGTACAGGATGCAATTTTAACTTTCTGGTATATGTGGAGACTTCCTTTGTAGCCTAATATGTGGTTTATTTTAGACAAAGTTTCCATAAGCTGCTGAAAAGAATGTGTATTTCTTGGTGTTGGAATGGAATGCTTGGTAGAGTTTCGTTAGGTCCATTTGGGCTATGGTCCTATTAAGCTTCAGTATTAAAGTTCAGGTTTTGGTTTATTGACTTATGCAATGGTGAGAGTGGAATGTTCAAGTCCTCTACCAACATCTTTTGTTGATTAGTTGTTTTACATGTTGTAATGTTTGTTTAATGAATGTGAATGAGCCTATATTAGGTATGCATATGTTCAGCATTGTGGATTCTTCCTCAAGAATAGTTCCTTTGACTAATAAGTAAGGTTCTTCTGTGTCTCTTGTGATATCTTTTGATTTGAAGTCTATTTCTTCAGATATCAGATTTGTAACTCATGCTTGTTTGCTTTTTCCATTATTATGAAATACATTTGACCAGCCCATCTTTCCTGGTGAGATGTGTTTCCTGAAGACTGCAGATTGATGGATTGTGACTTTTATTCCATGCTTGTAGCCTATGTCTTTTGATTGGAGAGTTAATTCCATTGAAATTTAGGGTTATAATTGAGAAATGTTCGTTGATTTCTGTCATTTTCTGTTTTTTCATTTGTGTATGTGTTACAAATATCATCTTTTTATTTTGTACTTTAAATCATGAATTTATTTATACTATGAAAGTTTTGGTTCTATGAAGTACAACTTTTCTACCTTTTTTGAACTTTCAATTAAATTGCAATATTTTTGTACCAGTACTTACAACAATACCACATTATAGATGACTTTGTTTTTGGGTTTGCAGTAAGTTGTGAAATTGAATGTGTAAATTTATGTAATTTATTTTTGTCCTTATGATTTTTTTTATTTTTTATTTTTACAAGTATCTTGAGTACTAATCCCTATTTTTCTCCATCCCCTTCCCTCCAATTCCCTTCCTTTCCCCTCATCAATCCATTTCCACTCCTTTCCACCCTCCTACCAGCTATTTCTATGAACCCCAGAGTTCCCTCTGGCTTTTCTATTCTTGTGGGGGTTTAGGTCTCTGTGGCATACCAAGTTGCCCCACCTTGAACCATCCCACTGAGAGTAGAATTTCCCTTCACTTTTCCAGATCATCTCTAAGATTTCCTTTGTGTGTTCTAATCTTTCTTTAGTTTCTTATAGTCTATGGGGGCATGTTGGTATTTCAGTCATTATGCAGGTCTGCTAAGGATAATTCTCACTGCTCTGAATTCCTATATGCAGCATCCTTTCCTTAAATGGAATGTCTTGTCTAATTGCTTTGTCATTTTTATATATATAGTTTTTTGCTAGGATGTTGTATTGGTATTATTTTTCCCCTCTGTCCTCTCAGATATATTTGTTCTTCTCTTCAAGCTTCATTATGTTTTCAAAGCACCTTTTATAAACCTGATTGGATGGTAATGTAAGCCTTCAGGTTGTCCTTATGGCAAAAAGATTTTCCTTTCATCTTCTATCATGCCTGATAGTTTTCATGGGTATATCATTCTGGGTTGGCATTTGTGCTCATTTATGACTTGAAGTAAATCTTTCCAAGCACTTCTGGCTTTTACTGTATCCATGGAAAAGTCAGCTGTTCTTCTAATAGGTTTGTTTAAATGTGATTCAGTTTTTTCCCTTGATGCTCTCAATATATTCCCTTTGTTATGTACTTGTGGTGCTTTGTTTATAATTTCCCATGGTGATTTTCTAATTTGGTCATATCTGATTGGTGTGTGATATGCCTCTTGTACTTGGATGGGAATCTCTTTTCTTAGATGTGGAAAATTTTCTTTAATCATAGTATGAACACATCTTTCTTTGTGATCTTATAAGTTTCTTGTTCTGGTATTCTGTGAATGTGCAGGTTTGCCTTCTTCAAGTGTCCCATAAGTCTTACATATTTCTCTCAAGTCATTTTTTGGCTTTTTCAACCTCTTTGATTGAATCAATTTATTCTGCCATTTTCTCTTATAGTTCTGATATTCTATTTTCTACTTTATTAGTTCTATTGGTAAGACTCTTTGTTGAGTTTTCGATTATAATTAGCTCACTTTTATTTCAAGTTTAATCTCTGCATGAAATTTATTTAGACTACTTTATGCCTAGTTTTGTTTCTTCAACAGCCTTTTTCATTTCATCTAGGTCCCTGTTGTGCTCCTTTTCATATTGGGTGATGCAGTTATTTAACTCCTCTTGGACCTGTTCTTTCATTTTTTTTTGGTCACAGTGAAGATCAGGTTTTGAAAATCCTTCTCTTGGCTGTTAAATTATTGGCTAATATGCAAGGAGTTATTCTACTAGGGATCCACCATTATGGATTTGACATTCTTTGTAGATTTGTCTTGGCTTTTGTTCTTTCTGTAGATTTCCTGTGTGACATGAACATTTTGTGTTTGATGTCTAGAAACTTTTTAGGTGTGTGTTTTTGACTGTTATGAGTCAGACAGAATTACTTCATTTGGATGGTTATTGATAGAGCTTACCTAGTTGTTAAAGGTGTCAGTCTAGGGTTCCTTGTTGTTATATTATGGATATGGTTATTATATTACTAAAAAGGGGGTGTAAGCCCTGCTCTGGTTCCAGAGGTGACAGAGTTTAGTTCTAGATTTGATTGAAAAGTTTAAGATTGGATGTCAAGATTTGTTACATGTGATTTAAGTAACAAATCACTTTTATATTGTGATTATAGGATGTGTTTAGTAGCCAAGGGTTAGAGCTAAGTGTGATGTGGTTAGAGCTAAGTGTGATTTAATACCCTGTATGCTGTATAGGATCCTGAAACAGTGGTGAATATCAATTGAGATTAAAAAGAAAGTGAAAAGGGTTGCCTCTTAAGGTTGGATGCAAAGATTCCCTACTGTTGAACGGAAAGATTTTGGAGATCTTAAATTGTAAGGTGTTGGTCTACTGGTCCTTGGTTTGTGGTTTTTGTTGACTCTGCTAAATTCTTGGAGGGTTTGTTAGGGAAAAGGATTGGTTGAGGCTAATGGCACAAGGCCTAGAGGAAATGGCCTCAGGATCTTGTGAGGTCAGAGTCCCTTTCCCAATATCCTTGTGAGGTAGAGGAAATCCCTGTTTTGCATATTTTATGTAAAACAAACTGAGGCACAGAATAGTCAAGCAAATGGTCAGTTCATATAATAAACAGCAAAGTGAAGTTACAACTTTGGACTTTATGCCTTCATGATTCACACATTTTACTCATACACAATACCTGTTCTTTAACTTTATACTTTTCCTGTACTTCTAAGAATTTCCACTCTAACTGGTACAAGCTTGGTATTTGAAATATCAATTCTAATATCTTGTTGCATGTGGTTTCAAACATTTACAGAGTATTGAATTCTTTGTTTTCTGTGTGTCTTGGCAAAGTGAAAATGCAAGAGCTAAGGGAAGAATCAATCAGGAATGCTTTGTGCCATTATTTATCATGGTACTTCATTGACCAATTAGGAAACATCATTTTTTCAATCTTTTTTGTTTCTAGAATTTCAGGTGCTGTATAAATGTAGTTATAAAAATCTGAAGCACATTCTACAGATGACAAAACATTTGGTCTTGGTGGAAAACTATACATGAACTGCAAATATTAAGGGACAAAAGAAATATCATAGTAGCAGATTAAAAATCATGAAGTAGAGTGATAATTTGAAGCAAAGTAGACACAAAATGATTAAGAGTCTGGGAAATGGAGGCAAAGGATGATTAAGAGTTGTATTAGTTAAGAAGTTTTAGAACAACTATGCTGGGACTGTTTCTGAAGCTCTTAGAAAGCTGTCTCTCACTATCTTGGAGGAATACTCCCTCTTGATAGGGAGGAATTGACTTCAGTCCTCCACAGAGGTAATGTTTGTAACTTCCCCCAATCCTTTTGTTATGGAAATGATATGGAGATGAGCTCTCCATTTGAGATAGATTAAGTCCATCAAAAGAAAAAGCATGACCAGGAGGTGGATACCAGATCACCTGGGTTAGGCCCCAATATGAACTAACCAATGAGGAAAAGCCTTTTTTTCTGGGCTTGCCTAAGTGTATAAATATATCTGATCCTTGCAGCCATTTTTGGTGCCTGCCCCTCATGGCACTCCATGAGTTCTTTCCAACATCTTGACCCTCATTTGTTTAGGGATCCCTTGCCCCTAATTGTATACCACATCTGGAGTTCATGAGTTCCGTTCTTTCTATTCTTGAATAAACTCTGCTTTAATCCTCTATGGTGTTCTGTTTTCAATCTTCAACACAGAACACAAGAACCGGGATACATACAGACCCTAGGAGAGTGTCCTAGGACAGAATCAGTTGAGATGATGAAATAAAATTTAAAGAAATATTTAGTGGGGAGTTCTGATTGGGAATTTTATTGTTAGTAGGGAAGACTGAAGAATCAGTTAAGGTTTTCAGAGAATTGGATTGTTCCTCTGTCTAGAGGATCTACAACAAAAGACAGATTAGTTGAGGATACCTTTTGAGAAGCAATTAAATCGTTATATGTATGAAGACATACAACAAAAGAGACTTTTTAATTAAAAGAAGGATGAATAAATTTTGCAAAGTTTTAAAGAAACTATTGAATTTCTATTTCTGTATAGAGATAATAGTGTATTTTCAGCTCTTCTTAAAACTCATTCTAATTACTCTTGAAATTATGAATTCGTTTTAACAATAGAATTATAATGTTAGGTTTCTGCATACTGTCATCATTACGCCAATTTGCACCAGATAACAAACCAGAAATAAATCTGGCTACCTCCATAAACTCTATTTTACTAGAGAGAATTTGACAAAAATTAGGATTTCCTAAAATAAATATGTAAGTACTTTATGGATTTCAGAAACTTTTATTTTCTTGCATGATTATTTAAAAATAGAAATTGAGCCATTCTTATGCCTACAGTCCCCTCTATTTTGCCCATGTGAAAGTAGATTAAGACTTAGATTTGCCTTCAGAGCCTCCCCATACTCTGTTTTTCTGTATCTCACCAGGAGGGGCCAGGAAACTCTACACTTTCTGTTGAGATATTGCAAGATTTCAATATCCAGTGTTCAATAAATAATGAACACATATGTGTTTCAAGTACCTCAAAGAATTTATACCTTCATTTAATAATTTTGCCATAGATTAATATTGGCTTAAACTCTAAACTATTAAAATACCATGATCACATCATTGTTTTTTGCATTAAATTATTCAAAAATTATATTTTATAGAATAATTATTTTTCTTTCAAATAACATGTGGTAATGTATTAGTTTTCATAACCAGATAAGTTGTGAATCTCAAACTATCACACATGTTAAACAAATATTAATAAATATTAAGTTTGTAGAAAGTGTTCTTATTACTCTAAAATAGCTCTTCATGGAGTAACTCAATCTTCCTAGGATCCCTTTTGGGGCTTGTATCAGTCATCTGGTACTGGTCTTCAAAGGACAAAAAAAACACAAATATTCCAATAAGGCTCATATATTTGGTACTGCCAACATTTATATAGGTACTAGGATAATATAAAAATTCATATTTCATTAAAAACATACATTTGAATTTCATTAATTCACTTTGCTCCCAGAAGGTGTTGCAAGCAGGTAACTCCTTCATCTACATTTTCAGTTTAATCTAGCTACTTTCAAATGAATTTGGATTTTATAAGATGGAGCCTTCCATGGTTAGGGTATTGCTCAGATCACTTTCTCTATTGTACTAGTGGCATGCACATTTCCTTTTAGTGGTTCTCATCTCTTTAACTATTACAGCTTCTTTCTCAGCATCACTTTCTATATAACTTTATGCCTTCTTTCTCTAACAAATCACATATTCCTTATATAGCTTTTTGGTTTATTGTTCTCTTTCAATTTAGACGTGGACATAGAGCTATAAAAAGTTACCATGACACCTGTCATCCTTATCTTGGATGTTTTTGTGTCTTGATATTTCTTCTACCAAACAAAATTGAACTGCATTTTCAAATGCAGCCTCTTTCAGGTTCTCAGGACATGGCAGAATGCAGTCAATTTATTGCCAAATATAACACAAATAGCTTCAAGCCCACTGTCTATGTTACTTTTAATTTTCTGTTTTTCCAAACTTCCAAGATGGGTTAATAATCTCTGCTTATAGTGTTATAAACTCTAACACATTTCTCATGTAAACCAGTTGCAGACACTTGAAAACCTTATCACAGCAATGACTTTACTTCTTGTTGCTAACTTTCTATATTAATTACTTTCTTTGCTACCGTAGTAAAATATAAAAGGAAGTTTAAAAATTAAACTACATTATGAAAGATTGGTAAATTCATTCTCACAGGAGCAGGATGCTAGGATCTGATAATGTAGAGTCAGGAAGCAAAAAGCAAGGAATGCTAACACTGTTGCTCAGCTAGTTTTCTCCTTTGTATTCAGTCTAAGACCCGGTTCATGGACTCACAGGGATCACATTTACAAAGGATCTTCCCATCTCAGTGAACCCTACCCAAAGTTCACAGAAATGCATAGAAGTTCACACCTTAGGTGACTCTAGATCTTTTCAAGTTGATAAAAATGTTAACAACAATTATCTTGGACCTAACTGGAACATTTGACATATGTTAATTTCTGCCTCTGTTAGCTCCCAAATTCACTGTTGCAATAGATGCCTGACCCCAACAACTTAAGAAAAGAAACTGGTTTTATTCAGTTCAAAATTACAGGTTAAAATTCAACGTGGCAAATAGAGTTAAACCAGCATGAGCTGAAGGAATTGGCCACACAATTTCAAAGTCAAAAGATAAGGGAATGAACAAATGCATGCTAATGAGACTGAAAGTATACTTAGCATATATGTCAAATTAAGATAAATCTCCATGAACTTGCCCAGATACTGGTTTAAGTAGATAGGTATGCACCACCAACAGGTAACTGATGAGACTAAACATACCTCTATTTTATAAAAAGAAGAAGGAAGGAAGGAAGGAAGGAAGGAAGGAAGGAAGAAAAACAGAAGGGGATGGGAGGAACATAAGCTGTGTCCTTTTTTTGGATCTGTAAGGATCACATATATGAACCTCTGAAAGTGATGTTTCTGTCCCTGTAATTATCCTACTAACCTCTCCAAATATAATGTGGTTGTGAGTTTCTGAAAGGTAAACTACAGAGTTCAAAACGCAGGTATTGAACTGGACCTCAAAATAGAATATCACACTTTTAATTTATTTATATAAATTTTATTGTAGGTATATAACGTTAACTTCAGTTACAAAGTTGAATCACCTGTGACAGTTGCCTCTGATTATGCCTGTAGGACGTTGTCTTAAATTGAAGAAGGAAGACATGTCCATTATGGTACAATTCCCTACGCAGGGGATAAAAAAATGTATGAGAACGAGAATAGCTGAGCGTAAGTAAGCATGCACATACTGATTTTCTGATCTCTCTCCCGCTGTGGATATGATATGATCAATGGTTTCATGATCCTGCAGTTGTAACTTCCCTGTAATGATCAACTCTCACCTGGAAATATGATCCCATTAAACATTTCCCCTTAAGTTGTTTGGTTTGGTGTGGGAGCCTTAGTCTAGGTGACCTCAATAATCTGACAAGCTTAGGCAAAGATGCAAAGATGTTTTGATGGAGGAAGTCAGGATGGGGTGGCTCAGGATGTTTTGATGGAGGAAGTCTGTCTACCTTTATAAGATGGCTGCAGACTTGCAATAAATGAGTTCCTGCTTGGATTTGCGCTAAATGAGTTCCTGCTTGACTAGACTCACTGTCTGGGAAGGAGGGCTGGGAAGGAGGGGGGAAATGAGGCTGGGAAGGGGTGGGGAACAGCCACTCACCTTTCCCGGATCCACCTTGTGAAGGACCTGCGGAACCAGCCTGCAAGATGAAGCTGTGATCTCCGGGGACCCCCACAGCTTGGGTATTATGTTTTCCCCACATGTAATGAAACTAGGAGAATGATTATTCATTACACATAATAGACTCATTATCATTTAAAGATATCATGTCTTTTGACAGTATGCTTGGGATCATGGCATCTTTAGGAGGTAGATACTTGCTGGAGAAAGCACACAACAGGGGATGGACCTTGAGGTTCGAAAGCCTGCTTTACTCACATTTTACGTTTTGCTTCTCCTGCTTCTGTGATGACTGCTGTGACTTGAGCCAGCTCTAGTTTTTCTGGCCTGCCATACCTTTTCTGCCATAATTGACTATATCTCCCCTCTGGAACATAAGCCAAATAAATCTCTCCTTTATCCCTTAAGATGTGTTTGAATGTTGTGTCACAGCAACAGAAAGAAGGCTAATTGCAATATTATCACATATATGTGCGTGGACCTCAGCAATTCCTAGAGTCAGTCTCATTCCTTTCTTTCCCTCTGTGATGAAAGTTAATATTGAAAACTGTATTTAAAGGTTACATCATATCAAAAACATGAACTTTGTTTTAGTTTCCAAAACTGTATAATATTAAACCTTACCTGAATGGCTTTCATACAAGGTTACCTAAGGACAGTGCAAATAAGCTATAGTCACTTTTAAGTTTTTGAAGCAGCTCAACTTAGACAAGTTAATGGTATTAAAAGATCCAGAAATCAGGATTTCTGGTGAGGATTGATTTTGAAACAAGATAATAATCATCATTGGAGTTAGATATAAGGTAAGATGGAGGAAAGTCCTAGAGGAAAACAAAAGCAGATACATACATGATGAACAGCTTTAGCATTTGAAACTGGAAGGAAAATTAGCTGTCACTTACTTTAAATTGCTTCCCACTCTGCATGTGAAACAATTAAGGTCAATGGAGGGCAAAAGGCATATTTCACAACACCCAGCTAGGTGGAAAGGAAAACGGTAATTGACCTTATTCATTGATTTGTTAATGTCTTCATTTGTGTGTCTTGCAGGGATTTGAAGGACAGGTTTTGTACATGCTGCACATACATGTTACTATAATGTATCTAGTTCTCTGTTCTCATTTTAGTAATAATATTTAAACATTTTCTGACAATCTCCATGACAGAACTTATTTTTCATTAATAACTCATGTTCATTTTTTGAATATATTGAGTATAAATGCTTTCTGAATGGTTCATGATTATTATATAATTGACATACTTCTTCACACAGAACTCTTAAATATCTGGAAATAGAGACATTCTTGCATGTATTCATTATTTTATAACTGCCCCTCACTCCCTCCTCTTTATTTCCAGTCAATCCGACAGATTTCATACTTTGATCTAACTTAAACTACAATAAAACTTACAACTTTCATTACCCTCCTTAAAACTGAGATTTTAGTTTCCTTTTTCGAAATTCCATTTTATTTCACAGTATCTTTGGACCCTACACAGTCCTTACACCAAAAAAAATTTTTTTTAGCATGGAATGGAAACATAGGCCATGATCTCATGCAGTTTTTTCCTCTACTTGTTTCCCCTTCAATTTCTCCCATGAATTGACTGTCCCCTGACTACATTTTAAATGTTCTGATGATAGGCTACATATTACCTCCTGAAAATACTTGTTTCATGCTCAAATAGCTCTTGTTTTACTTCTTATTTTATAATGAAATTCAAATCTTTGTTATCCTGACAAAATTGGTCTTAGCCCCTATCCTTGGAGCCATGTAGCTACAGTCACATGACAATGCTTCACACATTTGTACACAACTGTCTCATTCTCAGTAAATCAGTTCTCGTCCACATAAAACATTCCCTCCCTGTAATTATTCTTACATACTAAGATGTAGAGTCTCTCTTAATGCTCTTGATTCCCCAATTTCTGTTCTTTACATAACAAAAAGAACTGCCATAACTCATTTCAAGTACAGATTAATGAATGAGGCATATTTGTATAGCTGTACCTGGCACTTTCTAATAGATGTACGACCACGTATTAGAGTCAAAAGCTCTTTGGATTTTTGATTAGATGAACCCCTTTTCCTGGTGATGAACCTTGCTGATTGACTAACTTCCAGGTAAAAGTAAAACTGATCTGCTTAAAGTTCTGTCCACAGGAATATATGTGTGTATGCCACACACTTCTATCTTCTTTATGTCTGTCTTCTGGGATCAGCATCACCCTCCAAAGTGTCTCCATAGAGTTTTAGAGACCATTAGCATATGATGTGTATCACATGAGAGTCAAGTTTATGAAACAATTATATTACAGCAATGATTTAAATCTACATTATCACGTATGTGGGATTACTGTGAGATACTGACAAATGATTAAGAGAAATGAAATTATACTGGGCATTCCCCACAAATTAATGTTCACATTGAACTCATTTCAATAAAAATAACAGCAGGTGTTTTTTAATTGATCAATTTTTAGACTGTTGTAAAAATTTTCTTTCACATGCAAAAAATATAACTGTGCATTGCATACATTTTCTTAAAGTTCAGAGTATCAGGTTATTGATTAAATGGTATAATGCTTGTAAATCAATATTTAGAAGCAGTAACTTATATTTACTGAAATAAATCAGACATAAAGATCTGTATTATTATAGATATTTGACAAATAAAATGCCATAATTGCTAAAATTATGTATAAATTATAATTTACATATTTAGCATATCAGTTTAATGGCAGAAGCCTTGATTTATTCTTTAAAATTATATATAGGAAAATAAAGTCAAAAAACCAAATTACATAAAATTATTAAATGATTCAAATGGCTCATAAAGTAATAAAACTTTTATCAAAGGATTTAAGAAAATTAAAGCATATACATAGGTAACTAATTCTTGAAGGAATTACACATGGATGATAAACTTCAATTTATCAATGTTTCATCATTAGTAGGCAAGATGATTGCTTTTTCATAACATATATTTGTCCATTTAAACTAGAATTTGCTAATCCTTATATTTTTCCAAAGGAATAATACATCTACTTTGGCATTGAATAATTTGCAAACAAATTTTTAGAAATTTCTATGGTACAACCATAGAAATAATAATGCTATTAAAAAACAAGGTAAACACATTATTATGATATAAAAGGATGTTCAGAATATAAACAGAAGGAAACAAACTATTAATGTTCACATTGAACTCATTTCAATAAAAATAACAGCAGGTGTTTTTTAATTGATCAATTTTTAGACTGTTGTAAAAATTTTCTTTCACATGCAAAAAATATCTGTGCATTGCATACATTTTCTTGAAGTTCAGAAGTATCAGGTTATTGATTAAATGGTATAATTGTTTGTAATCTAACTTTTTAGATGAATTGAGGTACTAGCTATCTTTCTAGTATAGTTTGTACCTCAATTCATCTAAAAAGTTAGATTACAAACAAAATATATTGATCATGAAATATGTTTATCTCCTTTGAAAAATTAGTCCCTAGCTTTATCTCCTGATTCATTATTTTCAGTTATTCAAAACACTGTAATTATTTATAAGGTGTGATAACCTTCAGGAATTTTTTTTTCACTTAGACAGCTATTATCTTTTTAGAAACATTAAATAATTTGGAAGATATAAAATCTTTAAGGATATTATTGTTGGGTTTAATATAACATTTATAAAAAAAAATCAAAAGAAACATCATTAAAGGTATGCCTGAAATATTTTCAATGTTATTGGGGGATATTTTGGGAAGTTGTGGCAACTTTAGGAGGTGCAGCCTTACTGGAGGAAAGCATGTCACAAGGGATAAGCCTTGAAGTTAGTTAACCCCACTCTGCTTATTCTAGTAGCTAGCAGCTAACTCTCTCTGCTTCCATTATGTCAGCAGTTACCTAAGTCTCCAACTTTTGCCAGCCAGCCATGCCTTTTCCACCATATTGGACCATATTTCCTCTCTGTAATTTATAAGTCAAATAAATCTCCCTTTCTCCCTTAAGTTGTGATTGAAAGTTGTCTCACAGCAGCAGAATGAATAACTTCTTCAGTATTTTCACACATTTATTATTAACCACATGGAAAATCATATACCATAGTTTTCTATAATTCCTTCATAAATAATCAAATTTTAATAGTATTTATTATGTTGTAGGTAATATGATGTAGGTAATACTTTATATACATTATAGAATATCAACCTCGAATTTTTGATATAAATGTATATATAAATATATATGCATAAAATAAATATTATATATACTTACCTCATTTTTGGTATGCAAAGCTTCTGTTTTACTTCCTCAAGATGAATCTTGTAAGTATATAAAGGTAGCATTAAAAGTAAAAGTAAAGTATGTTATAAATAAAACTCAGGGTCTCCATGAGACAGCATGCATTGTCACTGTAATTCTGTGTAAGTGAATTCATAAACTTTTAGTATGCCATCATACAAGTTAAGTCACATTATCAAGAGTTCCAAGGGAACATATTTAATAAACAAAGCAAAGGAAAACAGTCACAGCTGAGAACCAATGATTGCCTAGAATTTTTGTCTTGAAAAAGATGGTGAGGTTCTTGGCTTCATTATTTATTAAAAGAAATTGAAACTGACCATCCAATCTACCTGAGTACCAACCCAACATGGTGAGAAGCACTAGACTACAAATCAATAGTGTTGTTTGTGAGACTTAGGCAAATATTTGGTGATGTAACTATTTAAGTTCTGAAATGAATAAGATAATTATAATTTTAAATAACAATGTTATATAGACTTCTAATCACATCTTGACACAGAAGGAAAAATATATATACTTTAAATTCATAAATACAGATTTGTATGCAGATTAAACTCATTAGATAAAAAATGATGGTCTTTGGTAGAATATAATTTGCCATTTTGATGAAAGTTATAGGATAATATTTAAGAACATGAAGCTTCACATATAAAAAGATCTGGTCTGAATTGCAATAGAATCATTTTTTCTGATAAGTCTAATAGTAGCCAAAGTCTGTAAGCAAGCTAAGAGCAATGAACATGTCTATATTTTGTTCTTACCATCAAGGAAATCACAGTGTCCATAAAAAGGCATTCAACCATTCAACAACTTGCAATTGTGGCCACAATAGCAAAAAATTGTTGGAAATATGAATCTAATTCCATAAACCAAAGCAGTACCAAGAATACCTAAGATTGAAAAGTTTGCTTTAAAGACTAAGATTAGATTACACACACACACAATCTGATGTACAGTCAAGAGTGAAGAGATAAGTAGAAATTATCAGCACCATTACTGTGCAAATTGGAGAAATGATTGGTTAGTTGAAAATTTTTAAACAAATATAAGAAAAGGACTCTGAAAATTTATGAAGGTTATGTTCTATACTCTTATGCTATGCAAAAGAATGGTCTCTCAAGTATTATGTTTCTTCTAACATTTTCAACATTGGACGCACTGTTGAATTTTAAGCATGTATACATTTGCAATTAAATATCATTACTGATTTTAAGGATCTGTGTTTACTTTTCCAGTCCAATTTAGTCTCCTATATTTACTTTGCATAGCAAAGGTTGCTTGCATCCATGTGCTATGTGCTTCCCTTCTTGTCAGCTGACACCTTGGCTGGGAAATTCTTGAAATTCTTTTTTCTTTAAGGAAACAAAAACAAGACATCTAACTACATATAACAATCCCATTATTTTCTTCCTAGAATCAGCATGTAGACACTGGAAAATAAGCCTCTCTGTATTTAAGATCAACCATATGTAATGACACAAACAATTTCTCTCTCTCATTTCAAAGATTCACAATAAAAGTTTCATGTCAATACATTCTATCAAAATAACATGCTAAGTTAAATTATATAGGTATTGAGACAGGAACAAGTTCAACTGCACCTTTGTATGTGTGACATGAAAACCACCTTGAATAGAGAGCATCACTGCCAGTGTCCTGTATTCACTGCAAAAAGGTATAAACAGCTAAACATGATTTGGCATTCACAAATTTGTAAATGCTCTATATATTTTAGAATTGCAGGGCTGGGCCTCACACAGAAGAGGAAACTCAGAAGAAAATGTGCAACTTGTGATTTTTGTGATTTCTGATGAGGATGCTACTTGGCATACAAGAAGGAGGAAGGGGGCTGGAGAGGTGGCTCAGGGGTTAAGCTGCTGCCTTGCAGGCCGAAGGTCCTGAGTTCAGATCCTAGACCCCACGTATAGACCCCGGGTGGAAGCGGGGGCAGCCTGCGTTTCTGGTCCTGGTAGGGCTGTTTCTGGTCCTGGTAGAGCGGAGCCTGTGAATCCTGGGGCAGTGTAAACAAGGAGGAGGTGGAGGTGATCCATGGTGGTTCCCAAATTCGTCCGTGGTTCTACACACACACACATGCACACATGCACAATTGAATAAATAATAATAAAAAAATTTTAAAAATCTCAGTTATATACCTTACCATGTATATTTTGAGGTATTATCAATCATTAAAAAAGTTAAACATGACAAATTTATTTTTTTTCTCCCACATTTTATTTTTATCCCAATCATACAAGCTCATTGGGTACCCCATCCTCTCCCTCCCTTTTCCCCTCCCCAGCCCCTTGCACTCCCCCCCCAACCTGCCTTTCCCCTTTCTTTCCTCCTCCTTCTTCCCTTCCCTTTTCCCAGGGCCTCCCCCTTCCTCTCTCTCATCCCCTGGAGCATCCTTTTGTGTGAATGCCAAACTTCCCTCTGAGTCCTTCACCCTAGTGAAGGGTAAGGAATTAGTGTCATAGCCCAGAGCTCTTTCTTAGGCTCCCCATTAGCATGGGAACTCTATTGTGTCTGTTAATCCCTTGCCTCTAAGGATCTTACTGCCTGAAGCCTTCTCCCCTGTGATCCATACTAGTCTTTGGGGGAGTCGTTGACATGAACATGGGAATTTTACTTAAAAAATTGTTTCCTTGATAAAACTTCTAATAATATTATAAGAATCTACTAAATAAATGAATAAAACTTGTTATGATCTATTCAAAATTTATTTAGCATATGTATATTCTAATAAAATAATGCTGAAAATTAACTTTTAAGTTCATTTCACAAAACTATCTTAGGATAATTATGAATGATATAAATTATTAACCTCATGAATAGTTTTCATTTTTGGATATTAAGTTTGCTGTCATTTAGTTAGAATGTTTGTAATTTAGAGAGAAGAATATGGGCTCATGAGATAGTCTAACATGTTAAGGTGTCTGTTTATACACTTGGAAACCTAAATTTGATTCCCGGAATCTCATATGGCGGTTGGAGACAACAGACACACATACTCGCACCCACACCCACACTGGCACACACACATATACATTCCCCCAGACAACACACACACACACACATACACACACACACATATGCACACACACACATTAACACACACACACACACACTTTTCAGGTATGTCTCCTCTTTATTTCTCAAATAAGTGAAAAATACTTTTAAAAAATGAGTGTTATTCATAGTGATGCAATCATTGTTTCAACTCATAATAAGGAACAGCATCAGAAAAAATAAAATAAAAGTGCTTTTAAATGAAAAGAAAAAACTAGCGAATTACAGAGTATTAAAGGGGAGCCTGTTGGCACATCCTCTGGGGAATAGATCTTCATATGTGCTTAAAATAGAACCCTTGTTTTGGGAGAGAGAGAGAGACAATGAAAGAGGGGATATGGAAGTTATTTTACAATCACAAATGTGATGCCATTTAATAGCACAAAAGAATTCAAGAGTTTTTTTTCTTTTTCAGTTCACCTTGCTTTGCTTTTCAAGAGACTTGATGAAACTAGTGGAGCATGTTGTGAAAGACATAAAATGATGGCTAAAACTTGGTACCCTACTTTTTACACAATAAGCATTTCAGTATATTGAATCTACAAACTGTTTTCCATTAAAATAGAAATGCAACTTTTTATAATTCATAATTATTTTCATTCTTTCTATTATGCTGTCTTTTGATTTTTCTTATTTAGTTTGCAATCCATGCTATCTCTAGAATTCTGATCAGAAAATGCAATTGGTATTTTCTCCCTCTCTCTCTCTCTTTCATTAAATATACAAAAAGATACTGTGAGTCTCTGGAGATTGATCAGTGATTAAAGCCCTTGACCATCAAGCAAAGGAAGACAAGTTTGCATTTTCATATCCCATGTAAAGATGCAATGTAACTGTGACCATGGTTTATAATTACAGCCTTGAAAATCTCCAAAGCAAGCTGGCTAGTCAGTCTAGCCCACATATTTGATGACTTAGTCTCATAGCAATAAATACACAGAGTTTGCAAAAAATAAAAACACAAAAAAGATATTGTGGGAGGTGGCAATGTGGCTCAATGGGTAAGAGTGTCTGATATCTCTGGAACCCACATGAAGGTGAATGAAGAGAACCCCCACCAAAATGTTGCTCTCTGATTTTTACATGGGTGGTGTGTTGTACACATATCTGCACTCACACCACACACAAGAATAAGTGTAAATAAATACATACAATGATGTGGTTTTAAGTAAAGATGCTCTTTATTTGGATCTGCTTCTTCCATTCATTTTTCATTTTTTCCTTTAACTCTATCCTTTGCTTTCTTTCACTCTTCGTATTAGACTATTTTTTGTTGCCATCACTTTTTCCATGAAGAACAAGTATGTCTTTATCTTCTAGGGAAATTAACAAGAAATAATCTTAAAGAAACCTTGTTCAGTTTTACTTGTTTGTTCACACTAAATATTTAATTTAAATCAGAAGAGCCAAGATTTTAGACAAAAACAGATACTAAGTAAAAAATCCAATTTTTTTCTAAGACTAAAGAAATACAATGTCTTTATCCATAATCTTTTGAAGTAGTTCATTCTACTGATTTCTTGGTTAGTATCTATGATGGAAATCTGATTATGTATGAGTGCATTATTTGAGCCCTACCTTACAATAGAATACAATTATTTTCCACTTTGAGAATTTGTCAGTTATGGTCCCTAGGTTTTCTTTTCCTTCATCCCCACGACTCAGACTACATCCCTAATCGCACACCTATGCTTAGGAAAGCCCGAGTTTACATGATCCTTAGTCATTACCTCTTCGTGGCAGGGGCAGGGGCAAGAGCTGACCACATACTTTCTGGCCTGGACAAGAAACCAAAGATTTTATCCTGTAAGGGATCAACACAGTATATGCCCCTTTTCTTTCACTCTATCTTCAGCTACAGCCTTTTCTTTTCTTTTTTCTGAGAATCGGGCAGGCAGTTCATTTTTCCATCACACTGCTTTTGTTTTTCCTTCAGGTTGTAGCATAGTGGAAAGCAGTCCTGAAAACATTGCAGTTTGAAAAATAAGATATTATGTAAGTATAAAATTGATAGAATTTCTGTTATGTAATATTTATTAATTTAACCTTTGGTTGGATACAAGATCACAGTCACTCATTGGGCATATATGAGTTAAATGACTTGAGACACTGTATTAGTATTATTATTATTTACTACTGTTTTGACTGATTATTGTTAACTCACTTACATACTAAAATATTTTGAACAATTCTATCTAAGAATACAATTTTCAGATGTTTGTACATAATATTGACTTTCCTTTGGTTTTCTGTTTGAAAAAATGTATAGTATCAGTGCAAATATATCAATGTTCTCCCTTGTAGCAGTAAGTATAACAAAAATATCTTTATGATCTTAGGAATATGGAACTCAAGTTCTCTCACAAATATGTTGATTATAAGGAAAGATTTGAACTTGGAATCTATTCACAGAAAACTTGGAAATCTATCTATAATCTATGTGTTTTCTGTCTTGTAGGTATTCTCCTGTTCTCATTTCTCACAAGCTAGCACCAACTTCAAACACTCCCCCTAGAATTTAAAGGTTCGGTAAGAGATTAAGTTTTTCTATTGTTTTGAAAAACACTCTTAAAAAAAGAAATTGAATAAAGAGGAACAACATAAAACTATGAAAATAACCGAAAAACATGTCAGAGAGATTAGAAAGTGTTTAGAGCTGGAAAGTTCTGGCCTGGCAATAGAGCCTGTCTGGCAGCGTCTCCTACAAACACTGCACTTCCCTTTTGAGAAAAGCCACCAGAGCTAGTTTAGGATTTTCATCTTTTGATTGAAGTGATCACTGATTTGCACCAAAGGTTATTCTACACAGCCTATTTTATAGAGTATTATGGTGCTTTTGCTTTAATTTCATAGGGCTTTAATGCCATACTTTATGGCTCTATATTCTTCAGCTAACAGATTACTTCATTCATATATTTCATTTCATATTTAAGTGTGTACTGAGATTTGGAAAGCTTATGGTTTTAGAGACAATTTTTACATTACATAAAATTATTCAATCTTATCATAATGATTGTAATTTTCAATAAGCAGCTACTAATAGGGAGCTCCATAGTCCCATGTATCTTAAATTTCATAGTTCCCTCTAGCAACTACTGCATTCAGTCACAACACAATCATTAACAACTGAATTTCTTTACAAATTGCCTTTCAAATAACGCCAGCATAACACATTCTTTTAGAAATAGTTCACATTGTTCATACATAGTGATTAGGGAAGAAGCAAACAGACTATGGAGAGGGCAAAAGCTCCAGGCACAGGGACTTTTACCTTTACTTAATGAACTCAAAGACATAAGCTTTGGAAACAAGCATAAAAGTCCAGTGAAAAAGAGTATTGTGACGATGTTAGCTGCATGACCCTATAGGAGTCATGAGAAGAGGCAAATGAGAGTAGCGCCCAGCTTGTGAAGAGCTGCCATTGTCCTCACTGTCCTACATGCCCTCTGGTCCATTCTCCCTGAAAAGCCAAAAAGAAGAAAACAACATTTATGGAACCTTTTTTGGAAACCAAGTTGTATATGTATACATTTATTAGTATTTTTATAACATTTTATCTTAGTGATTGGTTTCATATTTTTCTTGCTTTTCTTTTCTTTCCAGACACTGGCATCCCAGATTCAAACATTGAAGTCAGAACACAATTGAATGGCATAAGTAAAAATTATTGAAAAGCAGTAAAAGGAGCATCTGATTGGTTGGTAGACTCAATGGGAGTAAGATGTCGTCTCTGGTTATTTGGAAAGTCAAGGGGGAGGCAAGAAAATTCCGAGTCTCCACAAGTTCTGCACTTGGGTTGTCCCTTTTATGAACTTTTTGGAGATCAAAAATTGGGAAATTTGAATTGATTTTGTTGGGATATGGGTTCCCCCAATACTGAGGCACAAGCCTCTTTTCCCAAAATGAAAGATCAAATCACCTTTGTGAGGTAAAAGAGAGGAAGTTTACAAATGTTGACTAATGTGGGAATCATTTTTTCAATGTGCGTTAGCACCTTTCTTAGGATGCAGTGGGTGCATATATTCATTGACACACAGAAATAGAATAGGCAGGGGAAATCTACAAAATTTTCACACAATATTCAGTGTCAGACATTTGGATCCTGGCTTTAACAGCTACTAACTTTGCCGTCCCTCCTCAGCAGCTCCTGACAGTCCATCAATTATCTCTTATCTTGCAGCTGCAATCCTAATTTCAAGTAGACATGGGGAGGAGCTAGATGGTTCTACCTTTTGTGGGCTTAGGGATCTTTCCCAAAATTAGACTTTTTAATTTTATGATTATAATTTTTAGTTCCCTCAACGATATCCTCTCTGATATTTGATTGGTGGTTCCTGGTAGGGCCAGGTTTGAAAGTCCCACTGGCAGGCTTTGTGGTGGATCTCTGGCGGGATGCCTACTTGATGAGTGCAGTATTGGCTTCAGGTCAGCTCTCCAAGTGCATGTGTTGTTTGTCTTTCAATAGGCATGTGGACTTGCTTAATTTGCTCTCATTTCCTTCTGTTTTTGCTGCCTATGGGAGTTTACTCCTGTCAAAAGTGTGACTGAAGTACTAGCATAAATTATATATACTTAAGAAATATATGTTTAAGAAACCTCCAGCAAGATTACAGATGAGAAAGGAAAGAAGAGCTGCAACAGAGAGAGGAAAGAAAAAAAAGTTTAAGGTTTTTCTTCTTAAACTTATAACTACATGACATTGATCCAATATAGTGTTATAAGCTAAATGCACTAAAGCAGGCTTCTAAGACTTCCATCTTGGAGAATTAAAACCTACCTTTTAATCAGTTGTTTATTTCTTTTTCTCATCCACATTGCATACCATTCTATTTTCTGCTATTTCTTATTTTAGATTACACAGTGTTTGTGATATGTGTTTTTATCTGGAGATCCTCCAAGTCTATGTTCAAGGAAAAGGCAGAATTTTCTCTTGAAAAAAAGTCTAAATATCATTCCTAGATGTGATGCGCATTTTCTTTATGTACTCAAATATACATTAGCATTTTTAGTCTTAGTTTCTTTCCTTTTTGATGTGATGAAATACACTGACAAAAGTAATTTAATAGAGAACTGACTCATTTTGGCTCACAGTTCAAGGGCAAAATTTATCATGGTGGGCAAGTAATGACAGCAAGAGTTTGATAGACTAGTCCTATTAAATCTGCCAGGAAGAAGCAGAAAGACAAAAGCTTTCTACTTTTACACTCCATTTCTCCAAAATCTGTGAATGGAACAATGTCACTCACTCTAGGGTAGATCCTCCTACATCATTTAACCAAATAGGCATATTCCCTCCAAAGCATGGCCAGTTCAAGAATCTCTTATCTCTGTGCCAGTAAACTTTTATTCCAGGTGACTTCAGATCCTCTGAAGTTAACTATTAACACTAACCATTAGAGATAGTTTCCATACATTTTGGAGTCTGTGCAAAATATACAAGGAATATGCACATGAAGATAACACTTTAAGATCTTCATTTCAAAATTTTGGAATAGCTACTCAAAGGGGGAATGTTGATATATTTTGCTTTTAATTTCTTTATGAGGGCTGGAGAGGTGGCTCAGGGGTTAAGCCTCTGCCTTGCAGGCAAGGCAGAAGGTCCTGAGTTCGGATCCCAGATCCCACGTATAGACGCCAGGCAGAAGCAGGGGCGGCCTGGACTTCTGGTCCTGGTAGGGCAGAGCCTGTGAATCCCGGTTCAGAAGGAGGTGGAGGCGTCCATGGTGGTTCCCAATTCATCCAGTGCTTCTACACACACACATACACACATGCGCGCACACATACATATACACACACGCACAATTGAATAAATAATAATAAAAAAATTAGAAAAATTCTTTATGAATCGTTATAAGTGCTACATCTAATAGTAGTTGTACATACATCTTTACCTTTACATCACTCTTTGTTTTAAGTATATTCATATGAGGAAATAAGTGAATGGTAACAAGTGTGACAGAATTAGGGATTGCTGTAAATTAGAGCTATCTATTTGGTCACTTTGTGTCACAGAGGCAGAGCAAATTAAGCTATTGTTACAACCTGGTGATATGCAGTCAGTGAGCAATAACTTCCCCTTTCTGTTTGACATTCAGAAAACTCGATAATGACTCTAATCCTCATGGAAGAAAGACAGATACTAAATAAACTGAAAATTAGCAATTCTTAGACCTGGCAAAGAATCATCTTCACAAGGGAAGCTGCTATTCCCCAGATTGGGGACGAAGGCAAGCAGAGGCAGAGAATTTTAAAGTACTGGGAAGGGAACCCCAAGGCAAGATGTCTGTGATAAGAGCACCAAGAATAAGTTCATGAATGAGAGGTACCAAAGTTTAAATCTTGAAGATTAACACAGTTTTGCAAGTTTTTTCTCTAGGAGGTCCAGAAAGTTTTTACTGTGATGAGCTGAGAAAAACTTCATTTTGCATCTAGAAGAGACAAAGGAAAAATAAACATTTAAAAAATTCAGAGTGTTCTGATGTCTTTTACAAGGAATTTTCTTAACAACAATGTCTCTAACAATGCTTAATACATTTTACTAAAGTCAGAGCTGAAGGAAGGAAATCCTTATCTCCAGGTCTCCCTGACTTTCTATCTCATCTGTAGAGAAAGAATTGTGAATCCTGCCAAAGACCAATTAGAAATATCAGTCACTGGAAGATGGAACGTTAATTTTAGAATGAGAATAATGGTTTCCCAATTCATTTAACTTATTATAAATAAACTCTTCTTCATGAGTCTTTCTGCCCCACAACAGGACTTCTATGAGGAACAGGGTACAGTTGATAGAACTACATTCCTTAAATCCAGTAAAATCCAAAGGACAATCCAAAGACAAGTGAGAGAAAAGCCAATACAAAAGAGAAATGTGGACTTTAGCACTGAAGCTATATTAAATAGTAAATGTGAGAAAAATATTAACTTTTAGCACATAAGTGTAAACTCTCACATCAAAGGACTTTTTACCCAGTAAATGATGCAATGCCTTTCAAGGAAAAATTAAAATAACGAAAAAATTCCACTTGCTATCATAAATACCCTAACCAAAGCAGCTTATGGAACAAAAAGTTACTTTGACAAACAATTTCAGGTTACGGTCCAACATTTCAAGGAATTCACAGTGTTAGGTGCTTGAAGCAGCTGGCCATATCATACCCACAATCAAGAAATGGAGAGAGGATAAATGCATGTGAGTTTGTTAGTCCTAGCTCTTTTTCTCTTATTTATACAACCCAGGAAATAGTTTGTCTCACATTAAGATAGTTGCTTCCACATCAATTAAAAAAAAATCAAGATTTACCTTGACAATCACACACAAGCATAGGAAACTAATCTAGAAAATTGTTCTCAGACATGTCCAGAGGCCTACATATTAGTGTTAGGTTATCCATTAACATTATCACATCATCAATAGATATAAAAAACATTCTTGAAAGGCAGGATCGTATGTAACACTGGGAGGTTTTTATTTTTGATTAAAATTAAATGCTATAGTTCAAATAGGAAAAAGAATACAGTGTACAGAACAAATGGGAACTGTCAATGGACAGAATCAAAAGGAAACCTACAAATTAGAGTGAGGGAAGCAGGTGCTGAAAGCGTTGAATAGAAATTGTCAAGGAATCACCGAACTTGAAGGGAGAACAATAGCAACAGCCCAGATTGAAAAACAAGAGGAAAAATGAAAAGAAAGTCCAAAGTACAACCTCTAACAGCATATCCTAGATCTGTCAGATTATAAGGAAAAGCTGGCACATCACACATGTAATGCATGCATTAGAAGAAGGAGAAAGAGAAGAAGAAACCATAAATGTTATACTTAGACATATGATATTTAAATTGAAGAAAAGCAAAATTATAAAACACATGCTTCATGAGACACACAAGATTTGGTACATCTATATTACACCATGAAAATGGAAAGACCTCAAGAGACACCATGCCTCCCTCAGGGACTAAAGAGTGTTAAAACTGGATGTGAGAGAAGAAAAGCGACTTTCCCCAGAAATATATTCACTGGTATATTGTCCTTGCCCCTTCAAAGGCCCAGACACATACCATAAACTATAATACAGGTGGGACAGTCATACATGCACAAAAGGACATGGAAAGAGGAGGGAGACAGGTGGGGAAGGAGAAACCTGGTAATGGAAACAAGTTTACCACCGGAATTGGTAATAAGGGGTAAAAATATCATGAATATGTGTCCAAAGATGTAAAAGGATAATAAAAAAAACTCTTAAAAACAATTTAGATTGGGTGAATAATGAGTGGGAAGCACATTACTTATAGAAGATTAAGTATAATAATTATAGGACACTTAACTTCAGAAATAATAGAAGAAAAAAGAGAAGATATAGAGTAAAATATTAAATTGCCAAATGGGAAATCAACCTATATGCAAAGAAAATAAACACCAAAAATACTTTATTGGATAAATTAAAATTGACATAATTTTTCACAGATTGACTGGACTTTCAAATGATGTTAAAAGGAGGTATTCAAGGAAAAGGAAGATTATATGATTTGACAAATTAAATATGCACAGTAAGCAATAGCATTAGAAATTAAATATGCATTTTAAAAATAGCTTTAAGAAAAAGAATAAATGCAGATAATATACTCTATTTTTATACTAGCCTAGGTAATAATATGTTTAAATTTATAAGAATAATGCTGTATCAGCTTTTTATACTTTATTGTGAAGTAAAGTGACACAAATACAATGAGGAAAGGAAAGAAGTAATAGAGAAAATGTACTTCAGCCGGCACAAATCCAGTGTACTGTCTGAAACCCCAGTGTTTGTAGATTGCCTTCTACTATATTACAAAATGTAATCAGTGCTCTTAAAAGTTATTGCTCTCAGTGTAACCATGTTGATTAACAAAAAGTGTGTGCTTGCCTGGCACTTTAAACATCATTTAGATAATCAGTGTTTAAAGGAGTTGTGCTCTAGGAGTTGCAGAAATCAGAACCATTCTCTTGAAGATGTTTCCATCTTGTGTTCATTCCATCATTATTTATTCCCCTCACACATTTTTTAATGAATTATGGAAACTGTTACAGAGGATTTAAACAGGAATTAGGCTATAAAAAATTAATGAACTCTATAAATTTCAGAAAAACATTGCTGCAAAATATAAAAAAATAGTTTCCCCCTACAGAGATATCTGTGATCATAATTTGTTTGCTTCTGACAATGTTGAATGTGAGTTGGCCTGAAACACCAGGTGTTGAAAGAATGTTTACACTTTCATTTTCTCCAATCTCTAATAAGAAATCCCATCTGTTCTTTAGGAAAAACTCCTGGCTTGAAAAATTTTAATTTCCAAAAATTGCTTTTTTTTTAAATACCTGAATTGTTTCCTTTAATAGCTTCATCCTCTTAACTGGAAAGCATCATGTGTATTTACATAAAATTTTAAGTTCATTATGTGTTTTGCATCATGTTGTTGGCTTGGAGTAGTAGGGATAGTGCTTAGTGCACACATCATCCATTGAAGATTATAACTATTTTACATTTTTGTCTTCATTGAAAACCAGTAGATCCTGATGGGAAGGAAGAAGAAAAATCAAAACACTTCCTTAAGTCTTCTGTTCTAATATGTATCACCAAAAATTGATCTTGTAATCAAAGCCCAAATATCATTTATTTTGACCAGTGACTCTCACGATGTGCACATTATGCCCTTTCTATGGCATCTTTTCTTTATTCATTTTTTTCTTGTGTTTTTGCATGTGTGCATGTATACGTGCATGTGTGCATGCATGTGTGTGTGTGTGTGTGTGTGTGTGTGTGTGTTTACAAGAAAGTAGTTGAATTTTTGTGAATGTAGAGGTCCAAGAGTCACATCAGGAGTCATCCTGGATTGCTCTTCTAGTTTATTGCTTTGCTCTGAGGTTTCCTAGGCTCCATTTTCCAGGGCAGAGATTGCTGACATTGCCATTTCTGCCCAGTATTTTTATGTGGATGCAAACTTATGTCCTCTTGTATGTGAGACAAAACTTTTAGCCATCGACTCATCTTCCTGACCTTTTGACATGTTTTGCAATTCTGCCACCTGGTCTCCTGGCTTTGGAGTGTCCTAGAGTTTTTCCTTCGCACAGATGCTATAGCGCAGATGCTACAGTAATTTCTTAAAACATGTAAGTCAATTTTGTGACTTCTACTCACAATACTCCACATCACTTCTGCTTTCCTAAGTATCCCGAACCTTCTTACATCTCCCAATATATCTTAAGGTCTCTTGGGCTTCTTTCCCTTCCCTTCCTCATGATTTCCATGAACTCATGCTCCTCCTCTCTGACTTTCCTCCCCAGTAGCTGTTGTTGCTCTTTCCCAAATACACTGGATACACTTGTCTCAAGCTCTTCACCATGTGCTCCACATGACAGATTCCTTTACTTTAACTGCACAAATGCATATCCACAGGATGTCTGCCATGAACATTTGGCTGTAAGTAGCCACACATTTACTGCTTTTGCTATTGATTTTCTCTGTTGTATATTACATCTGTCTTCCCAGATGTAAGGGTTACTAGGATGATTACCTTTGATTAGGTTAACTGACCCCCCCAGTAGCTAGACTAATTCCCAGAAGACAACACACACAAAAGTATTCGTTCAATCAAACCATTGCATTTTTGACATCTTCCTACTAAGTCTATGGCAGCACTGCTGTTCCAATATGTTCAGTCTTTGCTACAAGCAGTCTTACAAATGATGAAATACTCTGCTTAATCCAAATTGTGTTCAATATTTCTAATAAATTATAGCTATTTTATTGTCATTCATAATAAAAGATTATAGCAAGTAATATATTTTTTCAAATATGCAATAGAGCAGCAATTCACTGTAAAATAATTTATATTCATGTCCACTGCATTTATTCCAATAAAATACCAGATATCAGCAAACCATTTAAGTAATAGAATTTATCATCAAGTGAGACCAACAAACTAGACCCATGAAATTCTGAATTAAATAAGTCAAATGATGCAGTCAGAAGTACATGGTCAAGTATTTAAGATTTCTGTCAATGTCAATAATGTCTGAGTTTTCTCTGACTCTGAAAGAATGATGGATTTCATCTTGTCCTACACCAGGTAGTGGCAGTAACATTTCTCTGCTGTCATTGGTTGTCAGAGCCTTGTCAGGTTTTGGAGCATGGCGAGACACACAGCTTCTACTTCCTCTGAGTGGATCAGTTTTATGCCCAAATATTGCTGATTACATAATTTTTATTCAAGTACACTTCTGAGAAGCAGGAAGTGGTATAATTGTAAGTTACCAAGATAGAACTCATTATTGACATGAGAGCTGAAAGCATTGAAATAAATAATAGATCTTCCCAGAATCTGTCCTGAGTGAACCACAGTGTCACCAAGTCACTTTACCCTCCCGTCACCTATAAATGACACAGTATTTTACACTCAGAAATATAAATTTTACACTCAGAAATATAAATTTATAAATCTTTGATTTTGTTCCCTGACAAAGAGACCACCATTCCTTCTCTAGGAATTCAGAAATTGCTCTTTTCTGAGTGGTGTCTTGCAAAAGATATTCTGAGTGGCAGGCCACACCCTATTATTCCTGAATCAAGTGAGTAGCATTGTTGGAGTGTAACCTGCAGTTTGTCAAATCTCTGGTTGATTTTCAAGCTAAGCATACTTATATTCTACAAGTTTTCTCCTGATCCAAAAGTTTTCCATTCATTTTCTTGATGTAAATACTGTAAGTCTTTGAAACTAATCCTTTTTATTGCCCAACTGCTACATATAAAGAAACATGACATAAAAGTTGAAATGATTTTCATAACTTCTAACATTATGGCAACTGTACATTGATAGAATAACCCAAAAGTCCTGCCTTTAAACTTTGAATTTTTAATATACAGCATGTACTGAGTATAACCATAGTTATTCCTGTGATAAAAACATAAATGAAAGATCTTCAACTTCACCAGGACTGCTTCCTTTTCTCTGCTCATTCATCACCACTTCTGGTTGTCTCCAGGAGATGTGGAAGTGTGCTCTCAAACTATCCTGACCTCCTCAAACACCAGGCTCTCTACCAATATATCTTGTTGGCACCTTCTGAGTCTGGTGTACCCTGCATGTATGCTTAACTAATTTTTCCTAACAACCTGAGGCTACTGTCTCCAAAGCTTCCTCAATGTGTTACTGAATGAAGAATGAATAAGGACAGAAGTAAAAACGGAAATTCAACAATTCCTAGAACTGAATGATAACAGAAACACAACATATAAAAATGTTTGGAATATAATGAAGACAGTTCTAAAAGGAAAATTCACAAGACTCAGAGCCTACATTAAAAAAAGGGAAACATCACAAGTAAACAACCCAACAATATGGCTTAAGCCTTTAGCGAAACAAGAACAAACCAAACCCAAAAGAAGCAGATATGCAGAGATTAGGATCAGTATCAGAAGAGATAAATAAAATTGACACAAAGAAAACAATGCAAAGAATCAAACAAAAATTGTTTCTTTGAAACACTTAATAAGATTAACAAGCCCTTATCCAAATTAAACAAAGCCAAAAGAGAAAGAACTCAAGTTAATAAAATTGGAGATGAAAATGAAGCTATCACAACACATATCAAGGAAATTCAAATAATCATGAGGTCATACTTTCAAAATGTGTACAATACTGTTTGACAATCACAAAGAAATGGACAAATTTTTAAATACATACAACATACCAAGTTAAACCTTGAAGTACTGAATTATTTAAATAGTCCTATAAAAAGAGATTAAGCTGAAGCAGTAATTATGAATCACTTGACAAAGAAATGCCCAGGACCAGATGGATTCAACACAGAATTCTTCCAGATATTCAAATAATAATAAATACCAATACTTCTTACATTATCCCACAAAATAGAAAAGGAGGGAATTCTTCTAAACTCCCTCTATAAAGTCAAAATCTCACTGATCCCAAATCTAAATAAAGACACACCAACAACAACAACAAAAAAAAAGAAAACTGTAGGCCAGTCTCATTGATGAACACAGATTCAAAGTTTCTCAATAAAAATTCTAGCAAACAAGATTCAAAAACCTATCAAAAACATCATTCATTATGATCAAGATGGGTTCAATATATGTAAATCTATAAACGTAATTCACCATATAAACAAATGCAAAGATAAAACCATATGATTTTTTCAATTGAAGATGCAAAAACTTTTGACAAACTCTAACACCCATTTATGATAAAGACCTTGGAGAAAATAGGGTTGGATGGATCATTTATCAGCATAAAAATATCATTTACAAAAATCCTAAAGCACAAATCACCCTAAGTGGTGAAAAACTAGAAGCATTCCCATTCAGACAGGGAAATACACAAGGCTGCCCACTCACACTTCTATTCAACATTGTACTTGAAATCTTAGCAAGAGCAATAAAACAAGAGAGGAAGATAAAATGGATACAAATTGGAAAAGAAGTCAAATTATTCTTGTTTGCAGATGACATGATCCTATACCTCAAGTATCATGAAGATTCTGTCATGAAAATAAGTGGCAGGATACAAAATTAACATTAAAAAATCAGTGGCTTTCCTACACACCAAGAGTAAACAAAGCAAGAAAACCCTGAAAGAAACAATATCACTTGCAATAGCTCCTTAAAAAAAGTGAAATTCCTTGGAATAAATTTAACCAAGGATGTGAAAGATCTATACAGTGAAAACTTTAAAATCCTTAAAATAGATATTACAGAAGACAGAAGTTGAAAAGATCTCCAATGTTCTTGGATTGGCAGAATTAACATTGTTAAAAAGATCATTCTACCAATTTGCATTTTATCAATGCAATACCCATCAAAACAATACCCATCAAAATTCTGAGAAAATTCTTCACACAAATTGGTAAAACAATCTCAAATTTCATATGGAAACATAAAAGACTCAGGATAGGACAAACAATCCTGCGTAATAAAAACTCTGCTGGAGGTATTATCACACCATACAGTGAGCTATACTACAAAGCCATCATAATAAAAACAGCAAAGCATTAGCTCCAAAAAGGAAATATAGAGCAATGGATTGGAATTGAAGACTTAAATATGAGCACATTTACCTACAATCAACGTATCTTTGACTTAGGTGCAAAAAAATTGACTGGAAAAAAGACAGCATCTTTAACAATTTGTTCTGGCAAAATAGGATATATACATGCAGAAGAATGAAACTGGACCCTAATCTGTCTCCCTGCATGAAAATAAACTCCAAATGAATAAAAAAAAAAACCCTCAATGATAGACCATAGACTGTAGAATTCCTAGAAGAAAAAGTAGGTAATACCCTGAAATTGATTAGCTTCAGTCACGATTTCCTCAGTAGGACCATCAAAGGCATAAAGAATAAGTAAAACACTAAACTAGTTGGACTCTGTGAAATTAAAAAGATGTAGTTCAGGAAAAGGGACTGTTAATTGGTCGAAAACACAATGTACAGAATGGTGAGCATCTTTACTAACCACAAATGTGACAGAAGACTAATATACTTAGTACACAAAGAACTTCAAAAATTAAAAAAATACTGAGGAAGTGAACAACCCCATCAAAAGATTGGTTATAGAACTGAAAGGAAACTTCTCAGAAGATGAAATTCAAATATCTAACAAACATCTTTAAAAAAATATTCTACCTTCCTAGTCATTAGGGAAATGTAAATTGAATCCACCCTGAAAAATCATCTCACTCAGGTCGGAATGGTTAAGATACAAAACACAAACAATACTAACTGCTGGAATGGATGTGGGGAAAAGGGGACCCTCACATATTGCTGGTAGAATTGCAAACTCATACAACACCTTTGGAGACAAATTTGGATGTCTCTTAAAAAGTTAAAAATCAAAATTTTATAAAACCCAGCTATTCCACTCTGGGGAATAGTCCCAAAGAACACTGCATCCAGCACCAGAGACTTGTATACACCCATGTTCACAGCAGCTCTTTTCACGACTGCAAAGGAATGGAACCAATCTAAATATCCAACAGTTGAGGAAACAGTTAATAAAACTGTTGTATTCATATACAATGGAATACTGTTTAGCTGTCAGAAAAGATGAACTAATGAAATTTTCCCATAAATGGATGGAACTAGAAGAAATCATACTGAGTGAAAGACCTTGCATGTTCTTCCTTAAAAATGATCCTAAGATTAAACCCTTAGCTTATTCAAAAAAAATAGAGACTGTTACAACATCCACTAACATGAAGGAACAGAATCCAGAGAAGGTGGAAGAAAATCCCAAAAGATCAAAAGATCATGGATAAACAGATAAAAAAAGTTTTTAATATAAGAAAAGTCTTAAAGGAGAGGGACAAACAGGAATAGTACACAGTAGAGAATGCAGTTAACCTTCAGGTAACCAAAAACCTGCTTACCAGCCTCTAAAAAACACCTCTTTCCTTCTTTCCCCAGTCACGACAGGGAGCACTTCCAGCACTGTAAACCAACCTGAACAATAGTAGACAACTTACAATAGACATGATCAGATGTTTCAATAGTAGCTCCAAACACCTGAGAGTAAACTTTCATCAAAACTCCTCTCATTTTATCTTCAGATAAAAAAAAAATCTCAACACCCAAACATGAGGCAGTATAGTGCACTGGAAGTGGAGTGAAATAGACAAGAGCAACCGACTAGAATACAGAATGCCTGGGACCCTGAAATGTGCCAACCAAATCTCATCCCAACTCAGGGAATCTTGTAGAAGACGGGGCAGTAAGACTGTAAGAGACTAAAGATGGGGAGGTCTACTGCTGGACAAGAAATTCTACTCAAGGCAGGGTTGCAGCATCCAGGAACCCATGGCAATAAAACTTGTTTTTACCAAACCTGCATGATGGCTGTCATATCAATATTCTCCCATAGACAAGTGAGGATCTCAGGAGAAACAATTACATGTTATGACTAGACAAGTGAAAGGGTATGCACTTATCAGTGAGTGATTCCACCCAAAGAAGGACCACTTGGTCTGACACAGAGGTCTGAACCGATGGCAGATAATCCAAAGATATCTCTGGGGCCCACAGAAGCAGAAAGACAGGAGGGTGGGTGGGAGTTGAAGAGATTGGTGAAGGGAGAGAAGGGTGGAAGAAGAAAAGGAGAGAAAGGGGAGGGGACAGGGACAACTGCCCACTATGCTTGCAAAACTAGAAAAATATTGGGGAATATGATTGGGTAATAAAGTATAAAAATAACATAAATCCTTTGTAATTCATGAATGAAATTCCAAGGCAATAAAAAATACTTTCACAGGAAAAAAAAGAATATGGAGTAATCTTTAGCAGAGAATTGAGGGAAAGTGCATTCAGAGGGTAGTATTAGTCAGATAGTCATGCTAGAGTTACTAAGTAAATGTACCAAGGACTCTGTTACTTAGGCTTATGTCTACATTTTCATCCGTCCTATCTATAAGGAATATGTCCTATCTAAATATCTGCTCAGGAAACCTATATATTTATCTATTCATGATGGGATTGTTTTACCCCAATACAAATATTCTTTTACCCCAATACAAATATTTCAGTGCACATGTATTACTGTTGGAGTACTTTATTTAGTTACTTTTTAATTTCTTAGAGCTTCATAAGTAAAGGGAGTGAATGCATATTTTTACACCATCTCAAATCCAATCCCCTCTCCGCTTCCCACTGCAGCCTTTCTTCTTTACCAGTCTCTTCTATTTTCCTATTTTTTTTTTCATGTGTACGCCATTGTGTTTCATCTGGGTTGCCTTAGATGTCATGTCCCTGATCACTAGCTGCAGCATGAATCATATATTAGTAGGTATACCATTGAGGACAGCATCTGCCCTCTGCCCAACAAGCAATAACTCTCCACAGTTGGAGTAGTAGTTTAATTATATATTAACGATGACGGACTTCATAAAATGACCCAAAAAATAGTGGAATTGTGAATGAATTTGGATAGATAAAATTGGAAGAAACTGAAGAGGAAATAATAACAGCTGTATGTTAAAATGTGGGAGATGGTAGTTTGGGGGGTTTTAGATTATTCAAAAACATTAGAAAGTGGAGTTGGAAATGGATAAAATATAATATTGAATATCAGAATGAAAAGAGGAGGTTGGAGTGTGTAGAACTGATGTTTCTACCAATTATAGTAACAGTAATATTGGAAGAGATGAAATGTTCAGTTAATGAAATAGCATTCCCAGAAGATTGACAGGTAACATCAACTACCAAAGGAAAGGAAAGGAAATGCAAAAACTAAAAAGTCAATGGAGCTCAGAATTTTAAGAATGAAAATGTCTGGAACCAGCTTTACAAAATAAGTTCTCATATGATTCATACATCATACATGGAATAATGAAATAAACAGTTGGATAGAAACAAAAGTAATGGGATTTTACAGGGGAAGTTGAAGTTCCAAGATAATTTGACTTCTTAGAATATCAAAGGGACATTGAATACTGGAAAAAAGACTGGGACTTACTATTATGTCTCTGGAAGCCATGGTTTCTGCTTCCAATTTGCATGTGAATAAACTACAGCTGAATGGTGAAAAAAAGAAAGAAAATTTGTATGCAACCTAAATTACATTTTATTTTTTAAAGTGTATTATAATGGTTAATGTTATTATTTTTTAATTTTTTATTATTATTTATTCAATCGTGCATGTGTGCATGCATGCGTGTGTGTATGTATGTATGTGTGTGTGTGTCTGTGTATGTGTAGAACTAAGGGCAAATTAGGGAACCACCATGGACGCCTCTACCTCCTCCTTGTTTACTCTGCCCTGGGATTCACAGGCTCTGCCCACCAGGACCAAAAGTGCAGGCCAACCCCGCTTCCACCCGGCGTCTATACATAGCATCTGGGATCCGAACTCAGGACCATCCGCCTGCAAGGCAGAGGCTTAACCCCTAAGCCATCTCTCCAGCCTGGTTATTATTATTATAAACTTAGAAGAATCTATATAATCACCTAGAATATGGACCTCTGAGCATAATCATTCATGATTATCATGGTTAATTTTTTTAAATTTTTTATTATTATTATTATTTATTCAACTGTGCGCATGTGTGTGTGTGTGTGTGTGTGTGTGTGTGTCTGTGTGTCTGTGTATGTGTAGAACCACGGACGAATTCGCGAACCACCATGGACGCCTCCACCTCCTTCTGCCCTGGGATTCACAGGCTCCGCCCTACCAGGACCAGAAGCGCAGGCCGCCCCCGCTTCCGCCTGGCGTCTATACGTGGGATCTGGGATCGAACTCAGGACCTTCCACCTGCAAGGCGGAGGCTTAACCCCTGAGCCACCTCTCCAGCCCCTATCATGGTTACATTTAAATAAGAAAACCCATTTTCTGTTAGTTGGATATAGGTATGAACATGACAATTGAAGGCTGAGTTCTTGGAATATTTTTGAATCCTGTAGGATGTAACTGATAATGGGAAGTCCCAGCCCATGGCAGATGGGGTTGTAGGATAAAGAATGTTGGTTGGTTCTTTTAATGTGCACTTTTTCCATATTCGTGTTACTTTAATTGTAATGTGTGTGTGTGTGTGTGTGTGTGTGTGTGTGTGTGTGTGTGTGTGTGTGTTTGAGAGAGACAGAGAGACAGACAAACAGAGATGCATTCCCTGATGTCGAAATCTTCCAGGATCCCTCTTTGAATAAGACTCTCTCGGTGAAGCCAAGAGCTCACTAATGTGGCTTGTGTAGCCAGCTAGTATAATTTGAAGATATCATATCTGACTTTAGAGACAGAAATTGAAGGTGTGATATTATGCTCACATGATACTTACTTGAATCTAGATATTCAAACTCTGGTCTTGTTTGCTGTATAGAAAACACTTTAACCATTGAACAGTCTTCCCAGTCATACATACTTGACACTGATTCTTTTGATTGCAAGTGATTATTCAAATCCTTGCCTCAGTTTTCAGTTGGTTTCATTTGTCTTCATTAAGTTTAAAGAGTTTTGTGCATATACTTTTGAATTTCTTTTCCTGTGCTTGTTTTTAGGTAGTCTGTAAATCTTTGGCTTGTTTTTCTATTTCACTTAAGATCTTTTTCTATTACTGGATTTTTTTTGATCTTTTGAAACTGGAATTATAGTAGTAGAATAAAATGGCATGGAAAGCATTTCAGCATAGAGCTGGATAACTTTTTATATGAGTCTTTTGAGTATTTATAAGGGTGGTAAAACAGTGAAACAACAAAATAAATATTCATTAATTTTAAAAGGTGAAGGCAGTACTGACAGTTGATTTAGTTATTCTGTAGTGTGCATAGGTCAAAACATACTTAAACATCTGTATTGGCAAAATTAACAATTTAAAGAATAAATGTTATGACTGTTAAATGTATTTGTGATGCTCACAGAGGCAAATACAAAGATCTCTTTTTATTATTGTCATTGGAGGAGCTTTAAAAAGAATTGGTTACTAAAGCCTAGGCCAGGCTCCATGCCATGCTCTGCTGTGGTCTCTACTTCTCTACAGCCTCCAACCAAATCTTGTATTGGCCTAAGTAATCATCATTTGTGTCTTTCACAGGGTGAATAATAACAGGTAGTTACTCCTAGACCTGTGCTTTTGTGTACACAGCTCAGATATTTTTCCCTGATTCCTTGATTAAAATTAAAAGTGACTATGGTATGTATCTTGTTGAATGTTCAACAAGCATATCAGGCTTAAATACCTGTCCAAACATCTGCTCTTATACCTGCCTGCTGGGCCAGTCACCATTGCCAAAATCTGAAGATATGAATTTAATTCACAGTAAGCAAGAAACTTCAGATATCACCATTCCATCTTTACATTGTTACATATGTTTACAATTCTCTGCGGCTGTTTTATTGTGAAGCTCAGACATCACACATACAGGATGCACTGTTAAATTCAAAGCAGGGCATAGAAGGATTCCCTATCAATACAGCCAATACAGAAAGGAGGCACAAGATCCTATTTTATCTTCTTTTATCTTGAGATAAATGAGAGAAACAATCACATTCACCATAGCTATAAAGACAATAAAATACCTTGGAATAAATTTAATAAGGAAGTAAAAGACCCAGTGTAATGTAAACTACAAAACACTGATGAAAGAAATTAAAGAGGATACTAGAAAGTGGAAAGTTCCTAGACCAGTAGGATCAGTATTGTGAAATGACCATCTTACCCAAATAATACACAAATTCATTGCAATTCCATATCAAAATCCCAATACAATTCTTCATAGAAATGGACAAAACAATCTAGAAATTCATATGGAAAAATAAAAGACCATGATTAACTGAAACACTTTTGATCAAAAAAAAAAAAAAGATTCCTGGAGATATCACCATACCAGATTTTGAACTACACTATAGAGCAATAGTAATAAAAACAAGTTGGTACTGGAACAAAAACAGATACATCTGGGGCTGGAGAGGTGGCTTAGGGATTAAGCCTCTGCCTTGCAGGTGGAAGGTCCTGAGTTCGGATCCTAGACCCCACGTATAGACGCCGGGTGGAAGCGGGGGCGGCCTGTGTTTTTGGTCCTGGTAGGGCGGAGCCTGTGAATCCCGGGGCAGAGTAAACAAGGAGGAGGTGGAGGCGGTCCATGGTGGTTCCCGAATTCGTCCGTGGTTCTACACACACATACACACGCGCGCACACACGCACAATTGAATAAAATAAAATAAATTTAAAAAAAAACAGATACATCTACCAATGGATTAGAACAGAGAATGCAGATATAAGCTTCTACACATATAGCCACTTCATTTTTGACAACATTGCCAAATAAGCATTCTGGGGAAAAGACAGCATCTTCAACAAGTGGTGCTAGGAAATTATAGAAAAATGAAAATTGAATGTTTTCTCTCTCTTTACACAAAATGAACTCCAAATGGATTAGAGACCTGGATATTAAACCCCAAACCCTGAAACTGAAAGAAAGAGTGTTGATTGATAGGCCTAGGTACAGACTTCCTAAACACAATGGCAAATACCCAAGAACTAAGACCAATAATCAATAAATGGGATTTAATGAAATTAAAAACCTTCTTTTCTGCAAAAGAAACAATTTTGCAAAAATAAAACCCACAGAATGGGAGAAAAATCTTAGCTACTATGAATCTGACCAAAGATTACTCTCCAGAGTATATAAAGAGTTCAAAAAACTATACACTAAGTTATCAAACATTCCTATTAAAACATGGGACCTGAAACTAAATGGGGACTTCATTCAAAAAGAAAGTTAAATGTCAAACAAATATCTTAAAAGATGCTCAACTTCCCTGATAATCAAATGCAAATTGCAAATTAAAAATGTGCAAATTTTAAAAAAGCAAATTAAAAATACCCTGAAATACCATCTAACTCCAATCGGAATGATAAAGATAAAAAATAGACCCAAAAGAATGCTGTTGAGGATATGGAGAAAATGGAGTACTTATTCACTGCTAGTGGGAGTATTAGCTAGTACAGCCTCTTTAGAGATCAGTGTGGCAGTTCCTCAGAAAACTAAAAATGGAACTGCCATATGACGCAGCTCCTAGGAACATTCCCAACAGTTTCTACATTTTATTCTAAAGACACTTGTTCATCTATATTCATTGCTATTTATAACAGCAAGAAAATGGAATCATAGAGCATGCCCAAGGGGTAATGAAAATTTACATATTATACACAATGGAATGTTATTCTGCCATCAGAAAGGATGAAATTGTGGAATTTTCTGGTAAATGGATAGAACTGGAAAATTTAATATTAAGCGAAGTAGCTCAGACACAGAAGATAAGCACTGTGTGTTTTCACTTATATGCAGATAAGGATATCAATCCATTTGGTTTAGAATTATTGTTTGAGCCAGAAAATTCAAAAGGTATCAATAAATGAGAAGGTGGAAGAAGTGGATAGGGTGAAGCCTTTTAAAAGAGAGATTTAGGGGGGGGCTGGAGAGGTGGCTCAGGGGTTAAGCCTCCGCCTTGCAGGCGGAAGGTCCTGAGTTCGGATCCTAGATCCCACGTATAGACGCCAGGCAGAAGAGGGGGTGGCCTGCGCTTCTGGTCCTGGTAGGGCGGAGCCTGTGAATCCCGGGGCAGAAGAAGCTGGAGGCATCCATGGTGGTTCGCGAATTCGTTCGTGGTTCTACACATACTCAGACACACACACACACACACACAGACACACACGCGTGCGCGCACATACACACACATATGCACACAGTTGAATAAATAATAATAAAAAATTAAAAAAACAAAAGAGAGAGATTTAGGATACTAGGGCAAGTAGAGTGAATGAGAGAATAATTTGGAAAATTACCTAGAGGGTCATGAAGGGATGGGATATAGGGGGTGTCAAAGTTATGTACAGGTGTCAACTTGATGGTTGAGGGTTTGAGCTCTGGGCACATTTATAGAAAATTAGTAGTTGAGCTCAGAGCGAATCTGCAGGAGATTGTCTAGTTGATGAGGAAGGCCCAGCCTATGGTGGGTGGGACTAGGCCCTGAACAGGTGAATAAAATACAGAGAATTGGTTGAGGAAGTTAGCATCCTTTTGTACACTTGGCCAGACATGCTAGTCTGGTAAGTAAGGATCATCCTTTTCTCAGCCAGTATGTAGAGATGCTGTGGCCACTTCCCTTGGCCTTGGTGTAGGCATGAGCTCTCCTGTCAAGCTGGACTGAAAACTGTAACCACACTGTCATAAGGAAACAAACCCCTTGTTCTCTTAAGCCATTTGATGGTCATTTATCAGCAACCAGGCAGGCAAACTGCAACAGAATTTGGTATTGAAGTGGGGTGTTGCTGATAATTTTATGTGGATTTTGTGACCTTTGAACGGTTTTACTGGACAAAGTTTGAAACGTTTGAATGTGGATTGCAAATAGCATTCTTCAGAATTTAGTGGGCTAATTGAATAATGTTGGTGCTGAGAGGGTTATATGGATTATTTGGGGCCAGTTTGTGAATAAGGGAACAAAGACTTTGGTAAAGCTGAATTTAAAGACAATGGGCTAGTTTGCTTGATAGAGGAGAACTGTGTTGGCAGCCTTGAGGATTTGTATGAGGAAAGGGCAGGCAATCGAACAGCTGCCATTGTTGGAGAAATGAACATCAATGAAGAAAAACCTAGTAACTTGCACTGGGATGGTGGAAGACATGAAAACCACCATTTGGCGAGTTCGTGGTTTGAAAATCCAGATTCCTTCAGGGGTCAAAAGCCCAAGTTAAAACTGTTTCTTGCCCCTTGCAAGTTAGACTGCCTAGAAAAAAGTCTTTTCCTGAGTCAACGCGCTGAAGTTGGTACAGCTATAGCTCAATGGAACAAGCTATGTTTCAACCTCACTTTGAATCTGGCAGCTTCCCTCAGGTGATACTGCTTTTGGTGTACTCTTGAAGGGTTGATGGAAAGCCTCAAAAGCTTGGCATCAAGTGGCAGGCACAGAGTTCCTGCGAGAGAAGGTGAAGCTTATAGCTGCAGAGGTGAACCCAGAGTACTGTTGAAGATGCCAGAACCTGTGGGATGTATGCTAAGGACAGCTGTGAGTAGAGGTTCAGCCTGGTTCAGAAGAACTCTGCTTTTACAACTAAAAGCTAAAAACAGGGACTGGGAATGCTTAGAATCTTTGAGATGCCTTAACTACATCATAAGCAACAGAAGATGGACACTGAAGTAAAGGATGCAGTATTTGATTGCTGGACTTTGATCTTTTAATGTTTTCTTATTGTTTTGAGATCTTTCTGTTTTAATGTTTTATCTGTTTTAAAGTATTTAACTTATTCTGATTTAAGACTCTTAAGATTAAGAAACTTTGAACTTTTAAAATGTTGGAACTGAATTTTTTTAATTCTTTTTTTTATTTATTCAATTGTGCATGTGTGTGTGTATGTGTATGTGTGTGTGTGTGTGTGTGTGTGTGTGTGTGTGTGTGTAGAACCACGGGTGAATTTGGAAGCCACTATGGACCACCTCCACCTCCTCCTTGTTTACTCTGCCCCGGGATTCACAGGCTCCACCCTACTAGGACCAGAAATGCAGGTCGCCCCCTGCTTCCACCCAGCATCTATATGGGCGTTCTAGGATCCTAACTCAGGACCTTCTGCCTGCAAGATAGAGGTTTAACCCCTGAGCCACCTCTCCAGCCCTGGAACTGAAGTTTTAATGAGAGAATATTTTAAATTTGTCCATGAAATGTATTTATATTTTTAAGATAACTTTTAATATCTGTGGGGACAAGGACCAAAGATTACAGTTTAAAAGTGCAATGTTTTTGTGTCAAGTTGATGAGGGGTGGAGTGTCATAGTTAGGCACAGGTATCAATTTGACAGTTGAAGGTTTGAGCTCTGGACACATTTATGGAGAATTAATGGCTGGGTTAAGCCCAGAGCAAACCTGCAGGACATTGTCTAGCTGATGGGAAAGGCCCAGCCCATTGTGGTGGGGCTAGTTCCTAAACAGACGAATAAAATACTTCTGGTTGAGGAAGTTGGCATCCTTCTGTACACTTGGCCAGACATGCTGAACTAGCAAGTAAGGATTGTCCATCTCTCAAGCATTATGTGGTGATGGTGTGGCCAGTTCCCTCAGCCCTGGTGTTGGTGTGTGCTCTCCCAGCAAACTGGACTGAGAACTGTAACCAGACTGTCATAAGGAAATAAACCCCTTGTTCCCTTAAGCTGTTTGATGGTGATTTATCAGCAACCATGCAGGTGAACTGTGACGGGGGCAAAGAGGGACTTATAGAAAAACCCTATGATTGTGGGAGATAGCTTCATAAGAACCTCACATGCTAATAATATGTCAAAAAAGAAAGGAACAAGGATGTACAGCCTCTATGAAGAGGAGCACAAGTGAGGAAAACAGGACAAAACAAAAAGAAAAGCCCAGTGCTCATCCACTTAGTACCCAGAGACAATTAGAGATATACTAGAAGTAACAGGACTTTGACAAAATGTTGGTCAGAGAGGTCTCAAAGGCCCCCAAAATAAAACATGCTTTTGCCATTGCTCTTGGTTGCTCTCCAAAAAATCACCAGTAAAACCCTATTACTGAAAACGCAACACAAATGAATCACAAAATTTGGGCAATATACATAAACTGGAATTGGTCTGAGAACTTCCTCCTTGCTGGATAGCTTATACAGTACCAAGGAATACTGTAGAAGCTACTTATTTTTCTTGGGGAGAAAAATAATCAAAGGCCTCATGAACTCATGAGATGTGCAGTGTAATAGTGGCATAAATTTCAAAGAGACCATCAATAACTTCCTGATTGAATCAAGATCCACTTGTCAGATTGAAATACTCTTATTACTGTTAACTAGAAAAAGAACCAAAAAATAAGGATCAATAGGGAAAACAGCTAATGAACATACAGGTAGAAAAAGTATACCAAACTACTCTGTAAATAGCTATTATTATACCCATAAATTTGAAAAGCACTTAACTCAGCCAGAAATCTTCTATTAAAGAATTATAGAATTTCAACTCTCTGACTGGATGGAGCCTAGACCAATAGAAGAGTAGTGAAGTGAACAACCATGGTCAGCCATAATGCAGATTTCTGGCAATCCAGCAATGCTCACCCAGAATCAGGCCACTCTTAACTTTCCCCAACCTAAGGCTTGGAGCCAAAGAGAGAGTGGTAAAATTATTAGAACCTAAAGATGGAAAGATCACTGTTGTACAAGACATTTACTTTAAGGCAAGGATGCTGCATACAGGAACTCACAGCAGTGAGACTTGTCCTTAATAGACCTGCATAATGATTGACATACCAACATACCCTCATAGACTATGAGGCACCAAAGAGAGATTAGAACAAACAGGGGAAACCTTAAGGACTAGAGCTGGATGAGTGAAGGGAAATGCCCCTATCAGTGGGATGGCTTGAGAAGGTGCAACTGAGTATGCAATAGAGGCCTGAACCCCCACAAGAGTAGTCAAGCCAGAGGAAACCTTGGGGACCATAGAAGCAGCCAGGCAGGAGGGTGAGAGGGAGTGGAATGAATTGATGAGAGGAAGGGAAGAGAATGGGATGGAGGATGATGGAAGGAATCAGGGATAAGTGCTCAATATGGTTGTGAAATTTAAAAAAAAAGTATCCAGAGAAGGAAAAAAAAAAGGAGAAGATGAGCAAGGATAGCTCTGAAGAATTATTCTGGCATGAAGAGAGCAGGGACATGTCTCTCGTACTTCTTTGCTCATAGATGCACAGTTCTAGTTTGCCTCCAAAATCACATGGTGTCTGTTCACAAGATTTTCCCTGTGCATGCCTCTGTGTCAAATTTCTTCTTTTTATATAAGGACAACAGTTTTACTGGATTATTGGAGCAACTTAAGATATTATCTTGACTGATTACTTCAATGACACCACTTCTAAGTGAGATCATATTCTGAGGCAATGAATTAAGATTGCATTAGATCATTTGGAGAAATATAATGTCCAACAGCAGAAGGTTTTTCCAATTAAGTTTCAAAATTTGCATGAGGAACAAAATAAAACTTCTCAAAAAGTTTTCTACTATAATTGTGACATTGTATACATACACTGCATTGACTTTAGAGATAAACTCACACAGTCCCAATCTGGAAGGTAGCTCTGTGGGAAGAGAGCAGCACACAGTTGTGTGAAGAGAACTGAAGGCCTTTGATACTTGATTTACACATGCAAAACAACAACCTCACAATCTGGAACCTGATGTATGCAACATGAGAGCAAATAAATGAATGAAAATTCTGGATTTTTGATAACTGTGAGCTGTGTAGTCACAGAATTCAGTAGCAGCTCTGTGGCAGCAATCTTGTTTTATTATAGTTGCTTATAACATTCTCCTCCAATGAATGGCACACTCATCTTTCAAATTTACTTTGTATTGAGGAATGGATGGATGGGTAGAAAATTATATTAGGCAGCAAAATTTTTAACTGCCTCTAAATTAGAGATGGTATGTTCAAATTCTAGCTCTAACACATAAAAATTGTTTGGTTAACCATAGTTATTATTCTGAGATACTCCATTCTTCTGTGGGATAGCATAATAATAAATCAAGAGGCACAGAATATAAGACACCAGTACTGTGCGATAGCACAGTAGAGAAGTCACATGCATGCAAACCAATACTGTGTCACTGTATATCATGAGTGATATACTATAAACATTTTCTTTTATTTGAGACATGATCTTACATAGCTTAGACTGGCTTCAAAATTGCTATGGAGCTGAAGCTGACCTGAAACTTTTGATCCTCTTTTCTCTATCAATCAGAAGATGGAATTACAAACATGTGGCGTTTCTACACACACACACACACACACACACACACACACACACACACACTAGGGGACGACTCCAGGTCGTCAGGACGGAGAAAGGCAAGTTCACCACCGCTTCTCTGCCTCTCCAGAGACTCAGACTCACGGCAAGGAGTTTGTCAGAGAAATTTCGTTTATTGGGGGGTCATAAAATGGCTTAAATGGACAAAAGACCACAGGGCACGAAACAGCCATCCAATTATGTTAAAGGTCAACACAGCATGCAAGCCTTATAGGTCAGACTCAATGTATCTCTGTAAGGAAAGCAGGTCAACTCCTAAAAGCCAATTAGGGCTCTCTGTAATGTGATCAGGGTTACACCCAGGACACTAGCTCTCAGCGCCATCTTTGGTTCCCATGTGCTCAGCTATGCTCTGGGGTAATTCCTGGGCAGGCCCAACACAAACATGGTATTGTATGTTATTGAGCATAAGCAACTGCCTCAGATATGAAATTAATCAGACAGGTATAAAAGCATATATGTACTAATTTCCCTCTCTCAGATGTATGCATTTCCTTTATGGATATACACATCTTAATAGCTTCTGAAGGACTTTATGTAACTTGAAAGTCATTCATTTAATATTTGAAATATCTCTCTAAACAAATTTGTAACCTTCCAGACCAGTCTGTATCATGTTCAATAATCTGAGATACCATTAATCAAAGTTTCCTAATGGCAACATCCTAATATTTATGAAAATGTACCTTTTTTGTATTAAATAAATGTTGAAAATATTTGTAGAGCTAGCACAGCTAGAAATAAGACAATTATATGGCTTCAGAAAGAATATTAGACAAAAATTAGTAAATGCTGCTTTTAGAACACAAAAGAACCATAAGAAACCCAATCTGGTTTCTTGGATGTTTTCAAGAATCAAAGGCCAGAAACTACAAGTGCTCAGGGCCTCTGAACCTTCAGTGCATTGTCAGCTGTATTCCTGGACATGCATGTAGGCCAAGGAATCCACTCTTGGTCTTGTTATGTTATTATCTCATGTTTATAGAATAGCCCTAGACTTTCCATAACCCACAGGGACATGCTACTCATCTTTCAGGACCCTTGGTTCAAGTGTTATCTTTCTTTCTTACTCGTTAATGCCAATCTTCCTCTGACTATTTATCAGTTTAATTCCACTTCTTCTCCATTTTCCTGATAGCGCCTCATGTTTCAAGAAGAACATGGGGTTTTTCTTATTTTTTTCAGAATTGTCAGAATTTTTCAGAATTGTCTAAAGACAGTAAGAATAGAAGGTTCTGATGGTACAAGAAGTGATTTTCAAGTGAAGTTCATGATTGTTACCAGTGGGAATGTTATATATATTCATTACAACATGAGTCTTTACAGGATTTTGAACAAAGATTCTCACATTTATAGAATAGCCCGACTTTCCATTAGCCACAGGGACATGCTATTCACCTTTCAGGACCCTTGGTTCGTGTGTGGCAAATTGGAAAAAAATCACATACCAACAAGAAATAAAAAATATCTCTTAATAAAAAAGTATTTCTACTACTCTTTTCATATTTTTTGTATTAGAAGTCAAAACAATAAGTTGAAGAAACTTTTCATAAATCAGGGACAACATTTTGTTGCATGTGATTCTGACTTTTTAAACTGTGAACTATAGTGTGTGTGTATAAAACTATAGTCCTTATGATTTGTCAGCAATACAATACATGTGAGTCCCATGTCCAAAAACTGATGCAATAGCTATTCTGACTCAAATCAGAGGAGAGAAACCATAAATCAAACAGCAAATCAGTATTTGAAATTCTGTGATCAATTGTCACTTTTCTCTGGCTGTTAGGCAAATGACCATTTGCAAAGCTGACAAACCTAAGTCCCCAATCCTGTAATTTGAGTCCATTTTCTTTTATTTTACCATCCATGGAAAAGAAAAACACCTGGACACATCAATTTGCATAATGACCTCCCCTGCCCAGAGATTGTTATAGGTCATATCTCTTGTTCTTGCCAGTACATCATAGGAAGAACCTCTTTCATTTTCTCTTTGTGTCTTACAAAGCTGTCTTTTGAATAGAACGCTACCTTAAATTTTTTTTGAATGTTTGACTCGTTTTCCAGTTTTCTTATATGTTCTTTAGCTGGAGAAATGTTTAAAGTAAGAAAGAAACACAAGTAATAAAACCACTACTTCTTTAATGACTAAATCATCTGTTCTAGAATGAGTTGCATGTTTTTGCACTGTTGAGATTTAGGCAGCAAGTCAGATTTTTTTGAAATTTAACCTTTTGCTAGAAGGAAAATTTGAGGATTAATTTTATTCTCATTATACTGTGAGAAATTTTATGCAATAATAATACTGACATTGTATATAAATGTCCAGCATCATGACACTTTTCATGTGAATAAACCTAATGGAACCAGGGAAGGAAACTTACATTAATATTACACAACAGAGAATGAGATCTAACTCATTAGAATCTTTTCTCACTTCTTGAAGTCAGTCAACATTCTTGACATTTAGTTAACTTATATAGAATTATACTTATATAGAATTATATTAGGCAAAATGCACAGTGCTTGTTTAAGAATCTTTATTACAATTTAAAATTTAAACTTGATGAAATAGAAATATAATTCACCTTAAACAAAAGTGCATGAAATTTCCACATTGAAAACACTCTATAAAATATGTAAACTGCCTGTAGATATGATTCTGTTAAAAATAAGCATTTAACTGAAATACTAAAGAGTTTTCTTATTTTTTCAGCTTCATCAGTGTAGCATGAAACAAAATCATGACAAATAATCTACTACCTCTTATACAGAACAATGAATTCAATGAAAAAGTATTCTGAGAAACAATTCCATTTTCAACAGCCTCACAATAAATTAATTAATAAAATATTTAGACATGAACAACCAAAGGAGTTAAAGACTTCTACAATGCAAGCTATAAAACACTGAAGAATTTGCAGATGACAAAAATGTTCCTATTCTAATGGATCAACAGAACACATATTGTTAAAATGTCCACACTGCCAAAATGAAATGCAAATTCAATGAAGTTTCCATCAAAAATTAGTGATATTTAGTATTATCAATATTTAGAAACAAAACTTCTAAAACTCACGTGGAAATGTAAAGCACTCTTAAAAACAATCAATTCTCAGCAAAGAGAACAGTGTCTGAAGGCGTCACAATACCAAGTCAGAATCACGTGTACGAATGGAATAGAATACATAGAATACAAAAACAAGCCTAAGTTGTTACTATCATATGACTCTTTTGCAAGTGCACTAAAAATACATAAAAAGAGAGAGAGAGATCCCCTTTAATATATAGTGTGAATATCAACATGCATAAGAATGAAATTAAATTTCTGCCTCTCACCCTGCAATATAAATAAATAAAACACCTTAATGTAAGACCCAAATCTTTAAAACTACCAAAAAAATAGGAAAACACTTCAAGATTTTCTGAATAGGACTCCCATAGCTGAGAAGAAAGAATAAGAATTCACAAATGACACTAAATCAATTAAAAAATCTCCTATATAAGAAAAGAAAGAAAATCAGTAGAGACAGGCTACACAATGGAAGAAAATTTTGCAAAAATTTGCATTTAATGGAGAATAAATGACAAGCTTATATAAAGACCTGTTTTATTCCACTTAACATGATTTCTACTTCTAGCCATTTGCCTTCTAATGATATAATTACAATCTTTTGGTGATTAGGTAGAAGTTCACTTTTTCATATGTACCACTTTTTTTATTCTATTCACCTCTTGAGTCTTCTAGGTTGATTTGTGTTGTGAACAGTTGCAGTATACATGACAATTAGGACATGTCACAGTAAGCTAACTTGGATTCCTTTCAGCATTTACTCAGAAATAGTGTAGCTGAATCATGTAGTAGTCAAATGTTTCATTTGAGAGTGTGTTGCATACATTAATATATATGTGTGTATGTATGGAAAGTGAATGTTCAGATGGAGGCTACAAGTCAATGTTTCCCTTAACTTCCTCAGTCCTCACCTTATTTTTTTCTTCCTTTTGTGATCTGGTTTCTCACTGAACCTGGAGTTAGCCAACTAAACCATTGATTCTCCTGTCTACACTACCATAAAACATGTTTTCAAACATTAAAAGATTGCTAAGTAGAATATTAGCTATGCCAGCTTCATGAATAATGTTTTACTATGACTATCTTAAAAAATGGTTTGCTATATACAACATCCCAAAATCCTGGAAAATGTATTTTATTGAAATCTAGTTGTATTTTTAACATTTATTCTGACATGCATATGAATTAGAATAACTCAACCAATTTTGGAGAAAACACACAGAAATCTATTGTGATTTCAAGAGGTTTAAAAAGTTCAATGATTATATACTAGAGGTAGTTCTATAAAGATAAACATGTGGATGGATCTGAATGAAGGACCTGAATGTGTGAGCTAAAGGAAATTGAAGATGGCTTTGAGCATGACTGTGAAGCACCATGCTGAAGAAGCCTCAGGAGGGGTATTATCAAGCTTCAGAAGTAAGACATGTGACAAAATTTAGCTGTATATTGAACTGTACTACTCTGCTTGGATGGAAAGTTACAAAACCAGGTAAAATGATATTTTGTGTTTAAGTCATAATGTTAAATTACCTCAAAGACATCAGATAGAAAGGGTCATGAGAATAAAAGAAGCAGAGAATGAGTGGAGAAAAATTCAGATATGGTGAGGATGGGTTTAATAAAGACAAAGAAGGACCTGAAGAATGGTGATGGCATAATTCTAAGAGAGATAGGTGGTCCATGAAGACTTTTAAGTCAGATTATGATTTCTGTCAATTTTCATTTTGTGGCACTCATTCTCTGACTCCATGTGGTGACTGACAAAGCTCCAAATGACCCTCTTTATATAGCATTATCTGAATGTTAAGGTATTTGAGAGTGTTTTCATTGTAATATGATGTTGTGCAAATACTTTAAGAGACAGTAGTCCATTAGTTATGATGTGAATATTGCAGATAATGCAGAACTTTGTAACCAAACTTGTCAGTTTTCATTTTTCAGTACATTGTGCCATGGCTAAGAACTGGATCTTTTATGTTGAATATTGACTGGGAGGGTGAAGTTTTCTATGAATCTCATAAAGTTTTTGAGCATATCACTTAGATGTATTGGTTTCTCTAGGATTCAGTAAGCCAAAGTGGCTGAGACCAGCTGCAAACCATTAAATACTGACCATGATCAGTGTATAGGTGTGTGTGTGTGTGTGTGTGTGTGTGTGTGTGTGTGTGTATCTATTTCTCTTTTGTTTCTTTATTTGTTTTTGTGAATAGTGTAATAATAGTCTCATAGAAAGAGTTTAGTAGTGTTCCTGTCTTGCTATTTTGTGAAATAATTTAAGAAGTAGTGGTGATAGTTGTTCTTTAAATGTCTAGTAGAATTCTGCACTGAATCTATCATTTCCTGGACTTTTTTTGGTAGGAAGATTTGCAATCGGTTTTGTTTCATCATTTGATATAGGCCTATTTAAATAATTCAATTCATTTTGATTCAGTTCTGGTAAGCTGTGTGTACTTAGAAATTCATCCATTTCTTTTTGATTATCAAATTCTAATAGTTTACATTTTAAATGTGACTTGGTTTTCTCTCTGGATGCTCACAGCATGTTCTCTTTGTTTCATATCTGCAGTGTTTTATTATTTGCCATGATGAGTGCCAGACTCCTTGACAAGGGATGCGTAGGGGCTGCACAGACCAGCTGGGCAGGTCCTGGGGCTGAGCAGGATGATGAATGTCAATGGCCCGGACCCCCCCTCACCACCGGGGAGAAACGCACCAGGTGGGAGACTTGTCGAAGCAGGATCTCACTTTATTGTATCAGGCAGGCACTTATATAGAGTTGGGGGAAGAAGTGGGGGTATAGGGATGGAGGTCGAGGTGTAAGGGCCAATAAAGGGTCATCATGAAACCAGTAACTGGGTAGGGGCTACTCCTTATCAGGGTGTCAGAAGCTGAGTCACCCTGATGTGGAATTCGCAGGCCAGAGACAAGTCGCCAAACTTTAGTCAGGCTCAGGAATTTCCACTAGGCCTCAAGTCAAGCTCAGGAATTTCCACCAGGCCTCAGGCCCAGGCTCCATGAGGCCCAACAGATGAGTTTCTATTTTGGTCATGTCTGATTGATATGAGATATGATATGCCTCTTGTACTTCGATGGGAATCTCTTTCCTTAAATGTGGAAAATTTTCATTAATTAGTGTGTTAAAAATCTCTTCCAGAGGGGTAGGCACTAGGAGAGAGGAGGAGGGAGAATGATGAAAGGAGACGGAAAGAGGAGAGACTGCAATGGGTAATGACTTGGGAGGGGAGGAGGGAGGGAGAGGACAGGGTACCTATTGAGGTGGTATGATTAGGAAAAAAAATAAAATGTGAGAGTAAAGAAAAAAAATCTCTTCCAGTGTAGCTTTTGGGTTTCTTGTCATGGGATTTCATGAATTTGCAGGTTTGGCTTCTTTAAGGTATCTCATAGCTCTTTATTATTCCTCTCAAGTAATTGTTTAGCTTGTTCAACTTCTTTAATTGAGTTAATTTGTTCTGCCATCTTGTCTTCTAGTTCTGATATTTTATTTTCTGCTTCATTAATTCTGTCGGTGATACATTCTGTTGAGTTTTGGATTGTAATTATCTTATTTTAATTTTAGTTTTGTTTCTCCAAGAGCTGTTTTCATCTCATCCAGGTGCTTGGTATTTTCTTGTTCACATTTGTCTATGCTGTTACTTAATTCTTCTTGAACTTCTTATTTTATTGTTTTAATAATATTAATAATTAAGCTTTGAAAATCAATATCTCAATGCTTTCTTGGCTAATATCCAAGATGCTATTCTGTTTTCAAACCATCATTATGTGGGGGTCAATATTTTGTACATTTTTTGTTTTCTTTTTACTGTTTCTCATAGATTTACAAGATGACTTAGTCATTCTGTGTCTGGTCTCTAGGATCATTCTTAGGTGTATGTTTTTGACTCTTTTGAGTTAGCCAGATTTACCTCACTTCACATTTGATGTAGTTGTTTGCATGGGTGTAAAGGAGGTCATTCTAGGGTTGCTTGGTTCTGTTTTCAGATAAAGTTATTGTAGCACCCAAGGAGTGTATAAGCCCACCTTTGCTTAAGGGGGTGATGGAGTCTTAGTGTAGTTTTAAATGAGATCTTTAAGATTGGTTATCAAGGTTTGTTAGGTAAGGTTTGGGTTAAGTGTCAGAACGACTATAAGATTTTAAAATGGAGTAGGTTTAGTAGGCAGGGGTTAGTAATGAGGGTGATATGGCAGATTTTGGATCCTTAGAGGTCTTGTGTGTGTGTGAGGGTGAATGTTTAAGACCCAAAGGGGGTGGGTATAGGGTGCTTTTGGTATGTTGTATAAAAATCTTTTTTTTTCCCTACTCATACAAACTTAATGGGTAACCCAGTCCCCTCCCTCCCTCCTCCCTTCTCTGGATCCCCTTACTCCCTCCCAGCTTTTTCCCTTCCTTTCCCCCTCCTCCCTCCCTTTCTCCCAGTGCCCCTCTCCCCTCCCTGGAATATCCTTTAGTGTGAATGTTAAACTTCCCTCTATGCCCCCCTATCTGATGAAGTGAAAGGACTCAGTAGCATTGCCTAGAGCCCTTTCTTGTGTTCCCCTTTAGTATAGGAACACTATTGTGGCTGTTAATCCCTTGCCTCTAAGGATCCTAGTGCCTGTGATCCATGCTAGACTTTGGTGGGGTCAATGATATGTTGGTCATTGCTCAGGTCATGCAAAGTCCTATTATGATTACTTCGGCCCTTGCATATCATTGCTCCTCCCCACCTTTAGGCTCCTACAATCCTACTGCCACCTCTTCTACAAATTTCCCTGAGCTTTAGGATGGGGAGATATTAGGCTGAACTGGTTCCAGGTAATTAATGTAGGTTCTCTGATATTCTGAATTATGGTTTGCTATTCCTGCACTGCCCTTGGCTACATCCTGATGGGTATTGGATGTCACCTCCTAGCCAGAAATAAAAGGCTATTAAAATAGAGTCTTATTATAAGAGTAGATTCAATGGTAGATGAAATAAGAGTAGGAGACCGTGGTGAGGGTGGTCAGTCTCCCATTTGCAGGATGGTTACCATCTATCTGCCAGACTCTATGCCCTTCCTAACTGGAGAGATCAAACCCCCTCAGTTGCAAGTGAACAGGAAGGAAAGTCTGTGAGCTTAACCAGATGTCTCACTACTTACTTTCAATACTTCATGGTGGCTTATTTTCTCTGCTGTAGCATGATCCCCTCTCTTGTTTCTGGTGGGCCATCCTTCCTCTTCCCTCCTGTTTATTAACTTTGCAATTACTGTATGTATTATAGAGCTTGATCTTTGAGTATGTCACTAAATGCATTTGGTACTAGGATCCACCTATTATGGTGCTTAATTTTCTGTGTCTGGGATACTTCGCTCAGTATAATTTTTTCTAATTCCATCCATTAATTTACCTTTTTTGATGGCTAAGTAGTATCCCATTGTATAAATGTACCACATTTTCCTTATCCACTCGTCAACTGTTGGGCACTTGGGTTGATTCCATGACTTTGCTATTGTAAACAGTGCTGCTATGAACATGGTCGTGCTTGTGCCATTGAGGTGAATATTTGCTGTATGGGGATTATTCCCAAAAGTGGAATAACAGGGACACCAAACTCCCATACCACCCACCCAGGATAGTCACGGTCCAGGGAGGACCCACTGCACATCAGGTAAATCTGCTCACCCCAGCTCCTCCCACCAGCCAGTCCAAGCAGCACCCAGCCTGCTCCCGGTGAGGGAGGGACACAAGGCCACACCCCAAGTGTTTTGCAGGTTGACTTGGGCATTGTTATTTTATCTCTTAAGACCTTCTTTCAGTTTCTGTGTGTTTTTGGCTGAACTGAATTAGTTGTTATTACTACTCTTGAACAGTTTACTACTAGTGTTTGCCTTGGAGTTGGGTACACTTGTCTGTTGTTATTGTTGTTTCCTAGATGAGGCTATTAGACTGTTAGTACATCAACTGAGTCAGGTTTAGTGGACAGGGGGTGAATATTAGTATGGTAGTGCACTTTTATGATTTAGTACCTTGGTGACATGTGACAGTCAGTGGTATAGTCCCTGAAGTTGTATATGTTTTGGGAGTGGTTATATGGAAAAGTTACTCTACAGTAACTAAAATTGAAGGGAAAAGAATGGTAAAAAAGGGGGTTTACTTATCTTTGGGCTGGATGTAAAGAATCTCTTCCATGTGATAGGATGATTTTAGAGGACTTCAGATGTATGGCCTTTGTCCCCTAGAGCTTTGCTTGGGTTTTCTTTGGACTCTGTTGAATTCTGAGGAGCAGTGTGTCCTCCCTGGACCTGGGCGCAAAGGGCAGAGCTTCTGGTGACATTGCAGTTCACCTGGGACCTGGGGTGTGGCCTAGTGACCCTCACTAGCCCAGAGCAGACTGGGTGTTGCTCAGGCTGGCTGGTGGGATGAGCAGGGATGATCAGGTAGCCTGGGGCCTGGGAGTGGGCTGTCTGGGGGAATTTACCTGAGGAACAGTATGTCCTCCCTGGACCTCAGGTGTCCCAGGAAGAAAGTGTTATATAGAAATCTTAAACTGTAGTGACTGTTGGTTTGAGGATACAGGAAAAATAAGTGGCATACTTATCTTAGAAAGGAAGATTCTCTTCTCTTGGTTAATAATCTTTTGGAAGTGCTTGAGTGTATGGTGTTGGCCCACTGGCCCTTGGCTTGTTTGTTCTGGTGTAGGGGTTGCATTTCTGGGCATTGTTGACTGGGAAGTCTGGTCTGCCAATCTGTGTGCTAGTTAGCTAATGCTGTGTTGAGTCCTGGGACATTGGGAGCTGGAATGACTGGTCTTTCAAATCCTAGTTCTGGTTACTTGGTAGAGGGTCTTCTCTCATAATCTTGGGAACTGTGCTGGTTTGCTTTTTCTTATTTTTTTAAATCATATTAATTTATTTCTTGTTTTTAAGATGGAAATTTAAAAATTTACAAAAGCAATGGTAGAAAATAATAAATTCTTGCCTAGCCATCCATCTTTTCAACAATTCTTATTATATATCTAAATCTAAGTCAAGAGTAACCCTTTCTTCAACCACTCCTTCATAAATTATTACATTTTTGGCTTTTTGTCTATGTGATAGTCAGTCTTGCATGTCAACTTGACCACACCTGGCATTAACTAAGATAGCTGAGACAACCTAAAGAGATTATCTGGATCAATATATTTACAATACAAATACCAGCCCTAGATCCAAATGGAAACTCCCATTAGTGGACCAGATAAAAGGAACCACAGAGCAGAAGACCAGGAGGAAGAAAGACTCTACAAAGATGTATGAAGTGATTTAGCCTACCAGCCATGCTGCCTCCACCATAAAAGTCTGTTTCTTCTCTCTGTAACTATAAGTTGAATAAATGTCCCTTTATCCCTTAAGCTGTTTGATTTTGAATGCTCTTTCACAGCAATAGTTGAGAGTAACAGTTACAGAAATTGGTACCAAGTAGTGGGATATTGCCGTGAGATTAAGAGCATTTTGTACCACAACATGAAGCTGTTTGAGAATCTGAAAGAAGTTGGTACCCAGCAGTATGGCCAATATTATGAAGTGGCTAGTGTGCTTTTGGAACTGTTTGTTGGAAGAAACATGGAAAACTTTGTGATTTTGTGCTGGGAAAGTCTTTGCATCTTGCTAATGGGCCCTAATGGGCCTTTCTAGTGAAAGCTTTAAAGAGAGCAATGCTGAGAGATGCAGGCAGTGGAAGCCCAGCTTGTGATATTTTAGAGGAGACAAAGACTGCAACTGGACAAGTGACAAATGGAGCAATTTTTTGGTGGACAGTTTAGTGAAGTTCCACTCTTTTCCTGAAAGCTTGCCTGGAGTTAAACTGGAGTGCTTTGTGGTGGAAATTTCAAAGCAATATAGTTTTGATGATAATGTGACATGGCTACTTTTTAGTTGTCTTCAGAGTTATGAAAAGGAACAAAGAATCAGGCAGGATAAATCAGTAACTGTAAGATCTGATGATGAAAAATGCAATGGCAAACTTAAGGTTGAACGAGGAAGAAGCAGAGAACAAAATGGCTGTTAAAAAGATTAGCTTCATCAGTAAATCAAAGCTGCTCTCAATTTAGATAAAAGGAGAGACTCTTCTTTAAGGGCAGTATTCTCAGAAAAGGCTCCCACTCATAATAGCATAAATCCTTTTGGAAGAAATGAGCTAAAGGGTGGAGTTCCAAACTTTGTGGATCTAGTTTTAGAGGAATCAAAGATGCAAGAAGGAGGTGGTCATGGACCCTGCTCAAAGATTTCATAAAATGGCAGAATCCAGGCAGCATGTGGCAGAAAGCCTGCACTTTAGAGGTAACCTGGAAGAGTAAGCCTAAGATAGTGATGTGTTCTATGGGTAGCAGTATTGGAGGTTTAGGACTGAAGCCCTTTGGAATTGAGATAATTTCAATGAGAGGTTTACCTATTAGACTGGGAGCTACAGGATTTGGAATTTATACTGCTGGCTTTCGATTTTGTTATGGACTGACCTTTCTTGGATATGCCTCCATTCCTTCCTTTTGCAATGGAAATATTTATTGTGTGCCATTGTATGTTGGAGGGACCTGACTTGTCTTTTGATTTTATAAGAGACTTTGGACTTTAGACTTTGGGATTGTGTTGAGACTACTGATGTAGATAGTATTGAGACTTTTACAGCTGGACTGAGTATGGTTTGCACTAAGAAGATATTTATGTAGTGTAATGTTAATCTGTAGTTATGTGGTAAAATGTTGTAATCTACATTATGATATTGTGTTATGGGACACTAAAGACTAAGCATTTCTCAAGGCACTTTGTCACTTGGGAAAAATAATATGTGTGAAGTTGTATGTGGATAGTTATATTATATTCTTACTGTTCTTAAGAACAAATCTTGCTGTTCTTACATGGAGATTTAAGAGTGACCTAAGGAAATGTGATCTGGTGTCAAGTTTTCAAGGGGTGGACTTGTGATAGCTATCTTGGGTGTCAACTTGACCACACCTGGCATTAACTAAAATCAGCTGAGACTACATAAAGAGATTATCTGGATCAGTACATTTACAATACAAAGACTAACCCTAGATCCAATTGGAACTTCCCAGTAGTAGAGCAGATAAAAGAAACCACAGAATAGAAGACTGGGAAGAAGAGAGACTCTCCAAAGATGTCTGGAATGACTTAGCTTGCCATCCATGTTGCCTCCACCATGAAAGTCTGTTTCTCCCATCTGGAATTGTAAATTGAATAAATCTCCCTTAAGTTGTGTGACTTCGAATGCTCTCTCTCTCATAGAAATAGTTAAGAGTAACTGTTACAGTCTAGTTATTATAAATACATGAAAAAGTAAAAATACAATAAAAATAAATTTTAAGAAATTGAAAATAATTACATATTTAGTGAATAGATAACTACATAAAATAAATATTACTGCTCCTCAAAGGAAACCTGATATATTCCTGTTTTAGTTTGTATGACACATCATTGAAACAAAATACATGAATCAAGCAACTTACAGGAAAAGGGGGTTTATGGCTCAAAATCCTAAAGTATAGCCATCATGTTAGGTAAATGAAATAGCTAAAAGTTTAGGGAGTAAGTCAGAATGAATTCATAATCAAGAGTAGAAAGCAAAAAATTAAATGAATATTTATTTGCTTACCTGCTCACCTCTGTTCATTTCCCCTTCTTGTTGTATTATGCCATCACATTTGCCTAGGGAGTAATATTCTTCACAGTGAGCTTGGTCTTTGTGCATCAATTAATTAATCAAGGCAATCCATCTAAGGCATGCCCAGAGGCCAACCATAATCAGAGAATCCTTTTCAGGTGAGCCTAGAGACCTTTTCATGATTAATACTAGACTTCACAACTCCCAATATGTATCATTTACTTCTCTTCTTATTGCAGCCAAATTCCTGACAAGAAATGACTTAAAGACAGAAAAATATATTTTGGCTTATAGTCATAGAGGTATATAATCTACCATCATAGGAAAACAAAACAACAGGATAGATAGTTGGTATATCATGTTGCCTCAGAAGCAGTGAAAGAATAACTGGAATATTCTAGAATTTTTATGGGCCACTCCAATGATTTAGTTCCTCCAGCAACAATACATTAAATGTTTTAAAATCTTAAAAATAACATGTGGGTGGGACATTTACCATTTATCATTTAAACTCTGAACCCATATAATGATGGCCTCAACTTAAGTGCAAAATGCAATTTTTCTGATTACCAATGTCCCAGTTATGACTGTTTTTAAACAGTCCTAACACTGTTCAAAAGTTCAAAGTCACTTCTGGGGCTCCAGACATGAGACTGGAATGCATTTTGAGATCAAGGAATTTATTACACACTTTCAGCACTACAAGGCCACCGAATAAATATTCCCATTCCTTTTTAACTACAGGAATGAGGGCATATCAGGAAAAACTCAATCAAAGTAAGTCAGAAACCCTGCAGGGCAAGTACTAAATCTTGCATCTTGGGCATCTCAGCTACAAAAGGCTAAAGTAGCCCCAGTTCTCTAGCTCTGTTACCTGCTGAACAGAGCCTATCCATTATATGGTGATTCCACTTTATAAATGTAGCTTTCTCCAGTAATTGTCCCACAGTGCTAGTCTTTCCTGTATCTTGGGGTTCCCTTCAAAGTTTTGCTTCACTTTTCACACACTAATTCAGTGGGATCCCAGGACTGCTTTACCCCATATTATTGGACCTCAATAATCCTAATAAACCATGGAACAGGACTACATGACCTGCTTAACCATGAAACAAGTAACATGTGAGTCATACTACAGCACCTGACACCATCTCAGATGGATCTTGTCTCCACAACAGACCACAATTTCAGCAGCCTCTGTGTTCTGACATTGGGGAAAGAATTCCTGGTTATTTTCTGTTCCAGGAGCAAGGGATTCCTTTGACAGTTGTTGAGTCACTCTTTTAAAAAATTGCATTGTCACAACATGCAATTTCAAAAAATGTAGGAGTCTTGCATTCAGGATACCTTTTCTATTGCTTTAGAGATATCCAGAAATTCTTTTTTCTTAAAAAGATACAGTCTTTTTTGAATGCATATTGACTACAAATTTAAACTTGAAATTAAAGTTCTTTTTATTGACAACTTCGTTTGCAAATATCTTTCTGCCTAACTTGTTCTTTTTAACTACAGATTTGATAAGAACATTGAATATTAAACCTGTCATAGTCTGAATGCTATCCTGCTTTGAAATTTCTTTCACCAGACACATTAATTTATTCCTTTTTAATTCAACCCACTCACATTATCAGGACATGGGAAGAATACAGTCAGATTATCTATATGAACGTCCTGTAATCTAGTTCCTAATAGAGTTCTTGTTCTTCTCTGAACCAAACCTCCACATGTCTCATCGTTTTTAATCTTGTAGTCTTAAAAACGCACATCAGAATGACCAATTAAGCTTTGATAACAACATATGAAGATTTTCATAGCCCAAAGTTTCAATGTTTTCCATAATTTTTTGCAATTTCCAAAAATCTAAGTTCTGAATACTCATGTTTATCACTACAATAATTCTATTAGGAATTTACCTAGAATGCACCTCTTTTTCCCTGGTAATCCTGGAATTTCAGTTGGATCTGCCAAAACTCTGGTCAGTATTTACTTTCTGCCCAACTCCCAGGGAATTTGACCTGCTTGTAGTTATGCCAGATGAGAGGAGTCTGCATTTCCCTCCCAAAAACAATCTCTCAGCTCTCCTCTTTTTCTCACCAAGGCACAGTAAGAGGCAGCAGATGCAAAACTTTCAAGTTGTGATGTTTAAAGTTTTCAAAAAGTGAAGCCTTTTCCTCAGTATTTTTGTTCAAACTTTCAAAATCTAAACATGTTCTCCCTAATAACCAACACTTTTTGATATTTCTCTGAGGACTCTAACTTTTAACTTCTTCACCCTATAACTGTTTTCTAATCTCTAAAAATTTTCTCCACAGAAACATGTATAGTTCCCAGCTTGTATCTACAGGCACTTTGGTTCCATTGGTTTCTGTTTTAAAATAAATTTAAGTATTCCCTCAACTCTCCCTGAATAATGATTCATTATTTTATGGAGACAGCAAACTCGTACACCTACACTTATAACATTCCTACTTCTTAGTACCGATTTTCTTTTTTTGGTGAAATATCAGACACAAAACAGTTCAGAAGAATAAATGTTTATTTAAATATGAGGAGTTACTATCCATCATGGCTGGGAAGGCATGGGGGCAGGAGTAGGAGTCTGGATGATCCCATTGAATCAACATTCAGGAGCACAGAATATACAGAAGGGAGAGCAGATTTCTAAAACCTCAACCTCAGCCCCCAGTGATGCATTTTGTCCATGAAGGTTTCACATGTCATAGATTATACAACCTTTCAAAACAGCACCGCATCTAGGGACCAAGCATTTAAATACGTGCATATATCACATTCAAACCATACAAAAGGTATTCTTCATCTAACAAAACAGTGTAATTTTGCCTGATGTGGCACCATATATTATTATTATAATCTATAAAACAATAAGTACATTGACTCACATATAACAAAATCATTTGTCCCTGAATTATTTTATTTAGTGGAATAGTTGCAAAATTTCTCAATACTATTCTTTATAATTATATCTTGGCCATACAATAATTGATGTGAATATATCCTATACTACATTTCCAATACACTTTATACACAAGCACTTGAGTAGTTTTAGGTTGTGTCTAAGCATCAATATGTAGTTTCTATGAAAAATAAGTTATATTTAGCTTTGATAGATACAGCTTTTCCAATGTAGTTATGACTTCTCTCACTAGCAAAGACTTCCTGTAGAGTATTTGTTCTAATTCTCTTTAAGACTTGTGTGTTAGAAATTGTTTTTCAGTCTTGAGCAGGACATGTTATCATGATTCTAATGTGCATTTCCTAGACAATTAGGAAGTTATTCTTTTTCGTTAATATTCATTATCTTTCTCTTCCTCTATTTCTTCTTCCCACTTCTTGTTCAGCAATTTGTAGATATTGTCTACTAGTCTGCACCAGTCTTTTACATACTTTTCTTTGCTTTAATGATATCTAACTGTTCAATTCATGTTCATTCAAAGAACTTTTGTCTCTTGAAGTAGGTTATCTTTGTACTTTCTTCTGAATAGCTGGCTAGAAATATTTTTTCATTTGGTAGAGCTCATCTTGATTTTTTAATCACTTACTCTTTACTTTCATATTTAGGAACTGGTAGCTAGTTTATATTCACAAGAAGTCTCTCTTCAGTTTTATTTTTTATTCGAAATTTCTGTTACATGTCTTACTCATATAGATTTCAGGCCATTTAGGTTGAGAATCCATAGTTACTAGAACCTTCAAGAAAACTGATAGATTTTTCAATGTTTCTTGAATTTATAAAAGAAAAGGCAGTTAAAAAATACATTTCTGTTTAGCTATTTCAAAAAGCATTTGTCTATTAGGGATATTACAAAGAAGACAATTCTAGAAAACATTTATTTCTCTTATTGTTATGTCACTGAAACAATGAAACAAATATTTAAAGGTAAAAAAGTGTTAATTCTATAGCATTAAATAAATAAATATATGACTATTATCAATGCATTTCAATAAAGTAGATATCATGTGGTCATGAAAGGCAAGTAAGACAGTCTAGTAGTGTTGATGTGTACAAAGGTAATTCTTGCTTCAGATCCCTAAACTCAAGGAGTCAGTATGGCTTCTTAGTTGGTGCATTGAAATATTGCTGTGAAAACAAACCAAACAAAAAGATTAAAAGACATTCTTGTGATATGAAGATAAAACAATGGAATATGGGAAGTTAAAAGTTTATGAGGAGCATAGGGGAAGGTGGATAAGGAAGTAGATTACCTTTAAACCTAGGATGAATCAGCAAATCTTAAGAAATCTACTACTCTTATCTGAGGGTAAAGAAATATAATTAAAAGTGTTCTGAATGGTGATACCCTGCTTGAGTAGACAGTGATATTCTCAGGAAAACATTGATCATCTAGTGACAATCTCAATGCCTGGAGTGGGATTCCACCATTTGAGTTACTTCTCAAAAAGTTTCCCAAAACTTCATAACTAAATAATAAAATTCTATTGCTGAAGACAAAACACACATTTATTGCAGAATAATCAACCAGGAACTGACTGGAAAACTTCCCCCATGCTAGATAAGTTTCATAATCCCAAAAAAAATTTGATGTCAGCTGAGGGGAGAGAAAAGACATCAACAGTCTTACTGAGAAAATGGACCAGGCAGACTATAATAATGTCCCATCATGTATAATGTGTTCACTAGTACAATTGTTATGGGTATCCACTTGCTTTCTTCATATTTCAATTTTATTGGTCAATTAGATTCATTCATTGACAATTCTATACAAGTATACAGTGCATTCTGATGCTCTCATCATTGTCTTTCCTTATCTCCCTTTTACTCCTACCAGTCCTCTCTCCGTTCAAGACTTTGTTCCATATTCATATTTTTTGCTTTGTTATTCAATGAATTTAACCAGGGCCATATGTATGACCATGGTTTTGAAGTCAATTGGGCCTACCAATGGCAGTCTTTTCAGTTTGCCAGTAAGTTCTAATTCAACAGGAGGATGGAAGGACTCAGGGACCCTTGTACCTCTCCCCTATTTATTGTTGCCTGCTGATACATCTATTTCTGTGCAAACAAACTGCGGCCAAGCACAGTTACATTGAATTCATGATTATAATGTTTGCACCATCCTCCAAATATGATACATCATAGCCCCTTTTCTATAATTTGGTTCTTACATGCTTGCCACTTCTCTTCTACAATGTTCACTGAGCATTAGAAAAAAAATTACTTAAATGTCTTATTTATAAACAATCTTTCAATATTCACTTATTCTCAGCACCTTGGGAATTCACTGGCCACTGTATTCATCAACTTTCACTGCAAAGGGAAACTTCTCTGGTTAAGGCTGATTGTAGTGTTTGTCTATGGGCATAAACATAAATAATTAGAAGGAAATTTGATGTTATATTAGTTTAGCTAAACAACATTTGTAGGCTCCTTTCTAAGGGCTAATACTTGTATAGGCATGGATTTTTTAGCAGAATCTGCAGTATCAAAAATGATTTTCTAGAGGCTGGAGAGATGGCTCAGGCTTTAAGATTTTGCCTCACAAGCAGGAGGTCCTGAGTTTGGATCCCAGGTTCCACGTAAAAATGCCAGCCAAAAATGGCAGCAGCTTGTACTTCTGACCCTAATGGCAGAGTTTGAGAAATTAGATTTAACCCAGGATGATTCCTGAAGTCATCTGTGATCCTTCTCAGGGATACAATGCCTCTGATACACACACACACACATACACACACACACATACACACACACACGAGCACATGTGCACACATGCACATGCAAAAATAAAATAAAGTTAAGAAAGACACTTTAGAAATGATTTCCTTCCTGGAAGGTGGACCTCGAATCAATCAGAGAACAAGTTGCTCCCCCAAAATAGTTATGTCAATATGACACATTTCAGTACATCTGGCCCTGGCAGGTTAAGATTGTAATTCTCAGTGTAGACAGTTCAGTGAAACCATTGGTACTTTTCTCCCACAGCACATTGCATAGCAATTTGCATCGTTATTAAAGCAAGTCAAGAGGAAGAAAGCTCATAATTGAGATCCAACGTAGTTTCTCTGTATCTTGCAACAACAGATACATTAATCAGGTCAATAACAAGAGATGAAATAGAAATGATAATTAGGATAATTAATAAATTAGGATAAACAATAAAAAAGACAAACATATTTTGTAACCCTGTGTCTCTTGATGAGTTGAGCCCAAAAACATTTAAAGTTATTATTGAAAGGTGTTTAACGATTCCTGACTTTTTTTTTAATCTTGTGGTGCTTGCCTTTTTTTAGTCCCTCATTCAACTCTTGTGCTATTATTTGTTCCCTTTAGCTTCTTTGATGTGTTTATTCTTCTCTTCCATCTTCTGCATTTCTTCCAGTATTCTCTGTAGCCCTGGCTTAGTGGCCATATAGTCTTTTAGTTTTGTTTTTGTTATGGAATATTTCTTTCGCTTTGTATTATAACCAAGGATTTGCTGGATATAATAATCTGGGTTGGCATTTGTGTTTATTCAGAACTTGTATTTGTCTTCCTAGGCCCTTCTGTTTTTTACCATTGGTATTGAGAAGTCAGTTGTTATTTTGATGGGCTTATCTCTATATGTGACTTGCTCCTTTTGTCTTGCAGCTCTTAAGATCTTGTCTTTAATGTGAATATTTGGTGTGTGGCCTATCATACGCCATGAGGTATTTCTTTTTTTGTCCTGAGTGTTTGGTGTTCTGTGTGCCTCTTGAATCAGAATGTGTATCTCTATTTTTAATCAGGGAAATTTTCCTGTACTATCTCATTAACTATAAGTGGTGGGTCTTCCTCTTGTGTGTCTATTTCTGGGATACCATTATCCATACATTGGGATAGTATCCCAGAATTCCTGTATATTCCATTCAAATATGTTTTTCAGCTTATCAGTTTCTCTTATTGATTTATGGGCCTCTTCTATTTATCTTCCAGTTCTGAGACTCTGTCTTCCACATGATCAATTCTAATTTTGAGACTCTCTATTGAATTTTTTATTACACTGTTTAGATTTTTTTGTTCTAGTGTTTTTCAGTCTTTCTATGTTAATTTATAGATCTTTTTTTTCCTTATGTTTCTAGATTTGTTTTTTGGCTCTCTATTTTCATTCTATTTGTGTCTTGTTGGTTTGTGCTTTCTTGGATTTCTTTCCTGAATTTGTTGTATTCTTTTTGAAATGTGCTTAGGCATTTATCTATGTACTCTCAGAGCCTTTTGAACATATTTATAGTTGATATTTGAAATTCATTGTCTTGGTTATTGTTTTCTTGGATACCTTCCAATGTGTTATCCTCTATGGGATATGAAGCCTTGGATTTGGTGATCTTGAGGGGAGACGTATTTTCTTGGATTCTTGTGTTTTGTCTTTTTTTTTTCCTGTGAGTTGTTGGCATTTTTAGAATGAGTAGATGTTGATGGTAGTTTTATTTGAAGTCATTCTGGGATGCTATTTCAGCACTTAGATCATGTTAATAGTGTCTAAGTTTTTCTTTGTGTTAGGTTACAAGTGTTTGGGTATTCACTTGCAAAAACAAGGCAGTGGTTTTAGTGTTCTCTGGTTGTAGCATCATATTGATGCTTCTCAGATGGATCTTCTGAAGTGATTATTATGTTGTCTTTCAGAGATCTTTTCTCTCTATACTTTCAAAGGTCCGTGTATGAAATCATCTACTTGGACTTGTTTCTTATGTGTGTATGATTAGTGGAGGTAGAGAGAAAAGAAAGAGTGTTTGATGATCAGGAAACCCAGAGCTCAGGTTCCGGGAAGAAAAGCCTCCAGCCCACAGGCAGGCCTATACAAGGTGTTTCTAGTATTTTTTTCTCTTCCTACTTTCTGTTATAGATAGATAGATGATAAATGATAGATAGATAGATAGATTATAGATAGATAGATAGATAGATAGATAGATAGATAGATAGATAGATAGATAAAAAGTTTTCTTTTTAATCAATTACTTCAGCATTTCCTTCAAGTTGATTTCCTGATATCTTCTTATCTACATCTTTGTGACTGTCTGGATAATTTATTAGTGTTCATTTTTTTCTTCTATTGAAGATTGCTGGTAAAATTCAGAATACCTTTTCTTAGCCTGCATTAGTAAAAAATACATGAACTGTTGGAAAAGTCATGTAGCAACAATGCTACTATTTGAAAAATGCTAAAGCATCTGTTTTGTCCTTCCTCTGGCATCTTTCTGTCTGAGAAGACATGTAATCTCCTTACTTAAGAGAGTCATTGCAGCACAAAGAAAATAATTTTTAGGTCCCACAGTATGCAAAAATGTGGATGCTTCCTGGTAGACATGGTATTTTTCCACAGTTCTCAGCGTGATAACACATCATGTTTTGACTCCAATGAAAGTTCCAGATCACTTCACAAAGATATTCTCTATTTGTGGTAATCATAGTACCCTGCTAACTTTGTTAACAATCCAGTAGTGAACATTAGTCTTGGAAATGTTTTTCTTCAGGAAATGCAATTTCAAGTTCTGATTTTTGTGCCAGTAGAAAGGGATGTTTGTCACTATTTCCTTCTCTCAACATCTCAACATGAAAAGTTGGGTTTTATTATTTTTTGGTTCCTTTGAACCTTTTATATAAAAACAATAAAAGATAAGAACAAGTTATAAAAATGGATCTTACATTGATGCTTAGAGCACTAGACTTTTAAATGTATAGTGCTGTTTTTAAAAAACAAGGACAAGAAACGCATATTTTAGATGAGTCTACATGTTACTCAACAAACATTCACTAATTTTTTTTTTTTTGGTAGGGTCTTTACTAGAGAGAACCAAAATCAACAAAACCCATTTCCTTAAAGAGGTTAAGTGCACTGTGGGAATCAGATGTGAACTCAGATGGCCATCTTTCATATTCAGAGCTTTCATCCCAGGTGGGTCAGCATTGTACAAGTGCACCTCTAAAATCATTCATTTGCGTTCACACCCTGACTCTATATTTGTCAATCTCTAATCTTAAATAAGTTAGTTCAACATATTAAGTAAGCTTTAGTAACTAAGTGCTGAAACTATAAGACTGCTTTCAGATGGGAAAAAGTTGGCCAGAAAGACTGAACGAAAGTGGTCTATCACAATAGAAATGCTTGTGCAAAATATTAATAACCTGGTTATCTGATCAAATTTGGCTGGGCAGAGTAGACTCACCAATATCTTTGAATGCTTTCTACAGAGAACAGCTAGTGACAATTATAAAAATGTAGGAGGAGAAATGCAGAGTGAATGAAATAGAGGCATAGAGAGGGGCAGAGACACCATCAGAACTTGATCCACACTTCTGAGCTGTCAGCACACTGCTGTGGAATAGAACAATATCTATCTTACATATCAATTACATGGATGGTTTTTCTGCAGGCAGTTGTTTTTCTGTTGACAAGTCATGTTGAATTGGTCATTCAGCATTACATTATACGTACCTTTATGTCTCTTAGCACATTACTTGTTTTATATATGTAGTCCACGTCCATGAAGCTCTGGTGATGCTGGAAAAACATCTATCACTTGCCCCTTTACTAATGGTTTTGTAGGCAGTTTTTTTAACTATAATTAATGTGAAACTTAAGTTGAGGTTTTTGAATAGAAGTAGATAACCAACTTTTGAGCACAGGTAAAGTCATCAGGAAGCTGAGATTCAAGGTAAGAAAGTGTTTTATTGGAGGCTATGATAACTAGCTCTTTTACATTTGGGTTTCAACTTTCTTTTTTATTAATAATTTTTAAATTTATTTTTCCTAGTTTTACAAGCATATTGAATACTTATCCCTGCCTCTCTCCTCCCCTTTTCCTTTCCTCCTTCCCTCTCTATCCTTTTTTCATCATTTCTACCCTCATGTCTGTCTGAGTCTATAGTTCTCTCTGGAGCGTTTGTTCTAGTGAGGAATCAGGCCTCTGTGGCAGACCAGGTGGTCTTTGCTTGGGAAGACCCTAGTCCTAGTCCCTAAAGTTCCTACTCATGTAATTATTTTTTTTGAGATCCTCGCTAGTCTATGGGGGCATGATGAGGTCAACCAAATTTCTCCCCATCCTAAAGCTAAGGAACTTTGTGGAAGAGGGGGCAGTAAGATTAAAACCCTAAAGATGGGAAAGTCCACCATTGAGCAAGACACTCTACTCAAGGCAACACTTTTGTATTCAAGAACTCACTGCAATGAGAATTGTCCTTAACATACCTGCACAATGGATGCTTCAAGCATCTTAAAACTGAGTTTTTTCATTTTAGAAGTTTTAAATTTACAGAAAAAATTACAAACATAGTTCATAGAGTTTTAAACATGTCTCAAACCAACATTTTCCTATCATTAATTTTATGGATGATACAGTAGTGCAACTTTGAACAAATGTTGATATGCTTGTTAACTGAAGTCCATATTTTATTTGCATTTCCTTGGTCCTTATGTAATGTGATTTTCTGTTCTGGAGTAGTCACTACATTCACTCATCTTACTTCTTTGGCTCCTCTGAGTTTATCAGATCCTCACTTTTCTTTCATGACCTTGGAATTTCAGAAAAGTTCTGATCAATACTTTTTGAATATTAATAATTTCAGAAATTTTCTTGTGATTGGAATGAGCTCCCAGGGTTTTGTGAGGTGCTCACAAGTATAAATTTCTCTTCTCCTCAGCACATCAAGGGTGAGTGTGAGTACTGGGAGAATGAGGCCTAATGTCTGTCAGAGTTCTCCTCCACAAAGTTATTCATTTCCTCCCACTTTGCTACTGTGCTTCTCAGAAGAAGTCCAGTGAAGGAGTGAGGCTTTCAACTTGATTTTGTTGCCTAAAATGTCTGCTCTTCTACATTTAATTTTTGTCTATTCTTTCACTTACATGTCTGTTTTATTAATTTATTTATTTCCATGTGGACCCAAAAATATTTATTTTGATTTGTGATGAAATGCCACAGGCTTATCTGGTTGTTTGCCCTTGACTGTGCTGTTTTATTCACTGGAATTTGTGCTCTGTCATAGGTTTCAGATGAACTGGCTCTTGAAGGTTGTTTCATTTCTTTGGAAAAAACTTCTTTTAGTTCTGGTTCTACAACATACTTCAGACTCTTGTTAACTTCATGTTCACCCTTTTTCCAACAACCAGTTCCAACAATGTTGGAATGTCCTCCTAATCTCCTAGTTAAGCAGTTTTAGAGCAGCCATGTCTGGAATCCATGAGTTCTCCAGGGCACCTTTGCCCTGTGAGTTCCGTTCTTTCTCACTCTAATAAACTCTGCCTTAATCCTCTATGCATGTTCTGATTTCAATTTTCTACTTCTTAACACAAGAAACTGGACATATTCAGACCCCAGAGTGGCCCCTCATCACTAGGGTACCATGGACCATAGATGATCAGGAAGCCTATCCTGCACTAATCTTTCTCCAGGTGTTCATAGACTGAATGTAAGACCAGTTCTTATTCTGATTCCTTCTATGAAACGTTTATGGCCTACAGTCTGTTCCTCCCTTATGGAATCAGTCTGATCATCAGTCTCCAATAGGTTATCCAGAATTGGTCATGGATTAAAACTGACAAATCTATTATCCATTAGGTTGTCCAAAACGGATCATGTGCTTCTTATGCAGAATAACCAAAGTCCTTAATAGAGAAATGTTGATAACCCAGACATACTGCAAAGAAATGATGGATAAGGTGGAAGATTCTTGCTTACCAAGAAGCATGCAAGAAGGAAAGCAATAGTTTGATAATCTTGAACAACATTTTGAGAAATTAAACAAAAAGCTGGAAAATAACAAAGCAAACTGATAATACACATTACTGGTGAAGTTTTTTGGTTGTGTGCATTCATACTGAGTGATGGTATAATTAGAGTCACAATTTACAAAGTGTAGAATGCTGTTTTTTCTCTTCATTTTATGTAGTAATATAAAGAATAGTATGGGTTTGAAGTATTACACAGTGGTCAAACACTTGTTTATTATAGTTGAGGCTCTGGAGTCAAATTTCCAGCATAATAAAATAAATATGTGTGTTTTAGTAGAAAAATGAAATATATTTTATATTTTAATTAAATATATGTTCTTATTTTAATTTGACAAAGCAACTAAATTTACTTCTTTTTATGTTTTTATTTCTTTTTAACTTAAAGGACTACTGATATGGTCAGAAGAATTCCTTACCATTCATATTAGAGATACCATGGTTTGCTGTTATGGTTACAGAAAGACCAGATCTTTATGTGAGACATGATTCCCTATGTGAGAGGAATTGAAATCTCTAATCTTACTTTCAGGCATATTTTTCCCAGAGTAAATGTTGAGGCAAGTGTGCAGGCACATGGGTGTTACTATAGCCAATGAACAAGTTTTTCCACAATTTTCCTGTACTGCATTGTTTCAGTAATCTCTGCTGACATCATGGAATTAATAACATGTCTATGTTTGGTAGGGTGGCAGTGATAGCGGGGAACATTTCATTTGATAGAGTTTCACTGACTGATATCATCAGCAGGAAGTGAGTACTCTAAAAACTCTAGGTTAAAGCTAAGAAGCTCAAGAAATCCATGCAAATACTGTACCCTCAAAAAAAAAAAATAGATGAGCACAGTAGTGTTCCATATAGACAGGGCAGATGAGCTGTTGGAATAAATAAATGTTTACTGGTGCTTTTATTGTGTGTGTGTGTGTGTGTGTGTGTGACTGTGTGTGGAGGTGTGTGTGTGTGTGTGTACACTGAAGTCAGCTGGTGTAAGATGCTGGTTAATAACATGTCATACAAATTCATTTCCTTCTGATGTTCATGGTCACAAAAAGTGAATATCTTATATCACTTAGCTAAACTTCTAGCTCTTTCAATTGTAAATTCAGTTGTCTCTTTTAGACAATCTTCCCTTCTTCTCTCCATGAGAAATTTTTTGTCATATAATGAATTCTTTATTCTGTTAAAAGAACTATAATATGTATGTGGTTGCAACACTAATGTCTGTCTCTTACAGTGAGCTCACTAGTGTCATAATGGATCTTGTTTGCTCATTCCTGTATTCCCTGAATTGAGCACAGTACCTGGCACATGCCAGATACTCTGTAAACAAATAAGCAGCAAACAAGTAAATGAATGCTTGAATCTCTCCTCTACATCATCCATCACCACAGTGTCACCCATCAGCACTAGGTTTTGTAAATTCTTTCCCATTAGATCTCAAAGTTATTTTCTTAATGCATTATTTGGAGAACATAATTTTTGCCTACATTTTAGTAACACTCTCCTAGCTGCTCTCCTTATCTGTGCCCTGCTGTTTTTCCTCCCTATCCAATCCAATTAATTTTGTCTCTAAGTGATTTTTCACTAAAATAAAAATCTGATCATGCCACCTATTAGCTTAGTATTTTCCACTGGCATTTAATTGTCTTCAGGAAGAAATTCAAACCACTGATTATGTAAGTAATACAAACATTCAGTCACTGTTTATTGCAAAAAATTTAGTTCTTTTTATTCAATTTGATATTTCTATTTTAAACTGATTTTATTTTTTTCTGATTAAAAATGATCTTAATCATTTTAAGGTAAACTCAGTTTAACTTAGTGATTTCTCTGTCAATCTGAAGTACATTTCAGTCACATAAATATTAACCTTTTTTTAATCTCTTTATTTTGTACTTTTGAGGGCTTGGAAATAATCTTTGGGAAATTGAATGTAAGAGTAATCATGCAATCTCTACAGTTGGCCCTAGGACCTGCCTTTCTAATTATGTGTATGGCCTCTTATTCTCAACTGGAGATAAGCAAATCCACAGATGATGTCTTAGACAGTTCATGGATGAGGGTTTGCTTTCCATAAGGGATGCATGGAGAGTATGGGTGGCACTCATCCTGTATCTTCAGGTAACGGTCAATGTCTGAGGTCCCAGTTAGTGAAACTTGTTACACTACACTAATATTCCAGACCAGCCTTCCTCTCATTTTTTTTTTCTTTATCACTTCTCCATCTGTCTCTCTTCCTATTCCATTCTCTCTTCTTTTAAATATTACAGAACCTATAAAAATCACACACCATACCTTCAGCAATTGAGGGAGACTGCTGAATTCATACAGTACATTGGACTATCGGCACACTCAATGTTTTGGTGAAGCAGTATTTCCATTGTTACAAACTTCAAAGCATCAAGCAAAGGAATTTACAGAGACAGTAGCAGGAGTCTAAGGAGGGCAAGGCCAAGTTTATTTATGTAGAACACTCAAGCCTTTCTTGAACTTCTTGAAAATCTATCTCAAAAATAAACAAGCAAATAAAATGATATGAAATAAAAAGGGAGTATCTTTCACACAAACCTCTGTGTACATACATTTAAAAGGTATGTATTTCAAACTATAATCTAAATGCAGTTTTTTTCCTAACATCAAACATAGCTATTTTAGGACTTAGAGTAGAAGAAAACAAATGACCTGAGATTGCTGTCATCATTTATTTCCCCTTTGGGTGGTGTTTTTGGAATCTGTAAATCATAAATTTGTCTGTGTTCATTTTTTATTCTCCTCATTTCCACATGTCAAAATAAATGCAAGGGTTTTAACGAGAGCATGAGTGACTGGAGTTAAAAGTTCTAAAGCTCTTTCATTATTCTAAATGCTTTACCACTGTTTTAATTCTCAGAAAAAGCTTTTTAAGAAGCTATAATTTCTTTATTGACAAGTGAACAAGAATATTAACAAGAAATAAATAATTTATCGTTAAATAATAAGAACAGAAATTCCTCTATCCTTTCTCCCTGTCTCTTTTTTCTCTCTTTCTCTGTCTCTACTTCATTCTAGCTCTCATTTTCTTAGTGAAACATTTTTCTTTTTTTGATTTTCTTCTTTTAATTCAACAATGTTTTATATATATATATATCATACATATATATATGACATTCAAAGCATGTTATGAGATGCATAGAGATTGTCAAATGTTTATGAAAGTAATACGGATTAATCTATGTACTACATAACTTACTTTTATAGCAAGGGCAACTAATGAAGGGATGAGAGTAGAGGAAGAGGGAGTATAAACAAAAACTCATTTTGTTCATATATAAAAATAATTCTCAATGAAAAAGAAAAAACTAAAAAATTACTAATGCCTTCAAGCAGTGATCATATCCAGGTATTGAAAATCAGGTCATGCATTTATGGAAAAGGATAACAAAGACCCTCATGATGTTAAGAATTAAGGCTTAACTGTATATAAAGACTTTTTATCAAAATGCCTTCTAAACATTTATCATTATACCAATAGATTAGAGGAGTGCTCAGTATTCAGCCTAAAAGCATTTCAATGGAATAATGCATTACAGAAAATCACAGGTGGCAAAATGCAGAAAATAAGTGACTATGGACTGCTGGGCTCCAAGCGGGACATGTAAATCACCACTTCCCGAAAAATGTCTAAGAGACCATTCTGGAAGAGAGGTATGTTTGAATGTGAGAGCCAGAAGATAGCTCTGGACACAGTCAGATGGTCCCTTCCAGATATTATCTGGCTTTTATAACTGTGAATTCATTGCAATTGGATAGACTCCAGCAAGACCACAAGATTTGATCTACCTACATCACAAAAGAAAAAGGACCTAAAGAAGCACTACATCTCTCTCAGAGGCTAACAATGGGAGAGTAGGGGAGCAACTGTTCCAAGGGTTATGCCCATTGGTACATTGTATGCATGCCAGCAAATATCCAGACACATGTTATTAGCAAGGAATCCACATGGAACTAAGTGAACCAAAAACACATGAAAGGACGTGAGAGCAGAAGGAAGATAGGTGGGGAAGAGGAAGTCATGAAATTGGAAAATGACTTTGGAATGGGAGTGAAAATGATAATGAATATACCTGTATACTACAAAAATATAAATAATTTAAAAATTACTAATTTTTGCAGTTTGTTTGAATATTGCCAATAAATTGAGAACCGAACCTTAGAGGAAGAAGGGGACTTTGTTCTTGGTTAACCTTCTCTTTTATTGTGCATAGTCTAGCTTGGCAGAAGAGTTCAGACCAACATCAGAAGCTTAGTCCACAAGGACTGCTGAGAAAAGGACGAGCCTCGCCAGGCTGCTAAATTATCTTAAGTACCAAACCACTTCTTTTCATCTTATCCACCTATCTAGAGAAGGATCTCACCCACTATACACTGGCTCTCCCACATCAATCAGACATTCTTCTGCAGGCTCTCTTAGGGATTTTCTTAACTACTAATTCTTTATATGCACGGCCAAAACTTAGCCATCAATTCTCAAGCTAACACCTATATCTAACTAGCATGCTAATGCAATATAACCTTATTAATTAATCTTCATATATTCACTTAATAAATAGTTTTATTCATTCTATATGTCTGTTACTTTGTATCCTTTAACCTACATCTCTTTTCTACTTCTGGCAACTAACCACTGTTCTCTGTAAAGTATTTTTCCTTTCTTCCTGCCTGTATCTTTTTTTACTTTACTTTACTTCCTTTCCTCCTTTCTTTCCTTCCTTTTATCATACTCTCTTAGAATGTATTACTGCTGTGGTAACTAGCATGATCTCTTTCTAAGACTTAATAACTTTCATTTGTGTGTGTATGTGTGTGTGCATGTGTAATCTACTTTTCTACCACTATACACTTAGGTTGTTTCCATTTTCCAATCATTTCAAATAGTCATATAATGAATATGAGAAGTAGATCATATAAGGGGTTAATGACATCTCTTTGGTTACATGCCCAGAAGAGAGACATAAATTAGTCATACATTCATTCTATGTTCAACATCTTTAGAAACATTTATGCTTTTATTCTTCAATGGCTATACCAACTTACCTTCTCATCAACACTGAAGTAGGATTTTCTTAGCTCCACAACTGTCAATATTTACCTCTTGGGTTTTGAAAATAACCAGCTGAATATATGTGAGGACTTAATTTAAATTTCTTTGGTGATTAGTGAGGAATCATTGTTTTCATGTATCTGTTGATACCATTCATATTTTAATTAGAAAAAGATATGATATGCTTTGTTGTTGGTTCTTTGTTTTGTTTTTATTCATTGTGAGTGCTTGAGATAAATGCAGTTGCTCAGACTTTATAAACAAACTCTTTAACTATAAACTCAGATATACTTTCCATTGTAGAATGACTTCCCAATTTTCATTTTGACTCCTTTCTGTCCTTTACTTTGCTATGCTGAGGGCAATCCCATGATTTGCAGCACCTCCTCATTTAAATTCCAGATTCCAATCTCCATATGGCCATTCTTTCTCTTATTATTTGAAACTAAAACTGTCCCATTTTCCCCTTGAAAGAAAAGTTTCTTTATCATCTATCTCTTTCATCTTTTTGTCTACTTTTGTAAACATAACTGTGATCTCCTTATGCCATCTGGTTTCCTCTAACAGTGCAAGTATGAATTTATCATGGGAGATGATATAACTCTCTATATGTCAAACACATCCTGGAGTTTATTGTAAACAAAATCCGTATTTTCTTTATATCTGTACTCCACTGCCAAACACAATATCTGTCTCACAAATTAGAACAGCATTTCAAATGAATTCATGATTAAATAAAAGTTTGGTAAGTGCAGAAACTGTTCAGACTGATTTAGAAATAATAGAAACTAAAATGGAAAACATGGCATTTAAATACAGCTATTTAATAACAATGGAAAATTTTGTTTTTAAGGATCTCAAGACACTTGTGTTAAAAGGCCAATTCTCATGAGACTGGTGAGTGCAATTCTTTCAACATTCATCTTCTTTTCGTTTTGAGTAAAGCATCTAAAAGAACACAATATATATCCCCAAGGTCTATATCATTAATGAATTTTGAGGTTGCTAAGAGAACAGTCAGCAAAGGAATATTCTTTCTTATGTTTTCAAGGAATACTTATAATCATTCTGAAACCAAACTTCAGAATACCAATAAGAGAAAGAAGTCTACAAGTTATAGACATTCTATTGGCCTACTTTTAAGAAATAATTTCATAAGTGTCAATGAGGTGGCCCAAACAAACACTGGAGATGAACAAGTGCTAGAGCATAATTTAGAATCTATCAGAGTTAATAACAATGTTTCAAGTTGAAAACACCTGGTCATTTGATGAATTTCCTACCTACTCTTCCCAGAAGAAATACCAGTATCAAGAGTAAATGTGGAAATGTGATCCATAATTACAGAGTCAGCATGCATGTATCCTGGCAAAATGGCTATTTTTAAGGATTCCCACAGCAAGTTATCATGCTTATAATACTTGCCACAATCCCACTTGGAAGAAAACAATTTGTTTTGTTCTACATATTCCCAGGTCAAGTACCAATCAAAGGTTAATAGTTCATTTATTAAGGAATAAGAGTAAAGAATCCAAACCAAACAGTCAAAGAATGCCTGAAACACAATAGCCAGAAAAAAAAAAACACTTGAAGATAACTGCTTAAAGTTTGACCAAAAATGAAGTTCATTGTCATTCAGCACCATTACTGCTGCATAAAGAAAGAAAAGGAACATGCCAAAAAGAACGGAAATTTTCTCACTGTGAATAAAGGAATATTTTCAGATCAAAATCTACTGTGTATTTTAAGTGCAATTATCAAATGTAGATATGCTACTCAGCTTGTTAATTGCATTTCTGAATTCAGTGTGAATTATTGCAAGCATTTAAGAATCAGAGTAGAGGAATAGTTTCCAAGTGCTAATAGGTAATGCTTGAGAAACTTAACTATATTGAGTGCTACTTAATTTTTCAGCAGATACATTTAACATTTAATAAACAAAAAGACTCACAGGTTTGAAGATAACTTGCTTTGTTTTTATTTTTGCATTCTCTTCATGCATACTATTTTCAAGTTTTAAATTAACGTATTTTTAAATATCACAGAAATTAATTGCCAAATAATGAGGGTGCTAGATATTAACAGAATTTTGCCAATTTTTCAACTTCACATTATCATTTTTTTTGCTTTTGTTGTATGAAATAAGGCATGTGGGTATAGCCTCCTGCAAACTCTAGACATGCAAATGAAACTCCTCGACAATCTATTTAACCTGTGTTTGTGCACAGCAGAGACTGTACACATGCTTTCAGATGTGAAGGAAAAGGACCATTGCATCCTCTGTTTCTGGTGTCTCCATTAGCATAAAAGATGAAGATGATTGTATATAGTCATTTTCTGACTGTTGAATGAATGTGCTAATATTGGTCTCAAGACCCTGGAAAATCTTGCCTACTGTCTCAGTTGTTCCCTCATATATACCTCATGTTTGTTTATTTTGGCTTTAGATATCCTTCAATCCAAATTAATTAAACTTTAAGATAATTTAGAGTCATTATTGTATGTAAGTCTTTTTTCCAAAAATGTTAATCTGTTTCTATATATTAAATAATCTTGTTTTGAAAACATAGTACATAGCAAAAAAGAATGAGAATTGTTGGGTTATAATCTGGGTATTAATGACCATCTGGAAAAGCTGATAGCCCAAGGAAATATCTTGTGGTGACTTTTTGATTTCTATTATAGCTCATTTGTTTTCTTTTAATTAGGTAAAACAAAAAGAAAAAGAAATCTCTTCCCCTACTGTGGTTATCTGAAGGAATAATGATGCAGTAGGCAGCAGGTATTGCTATTTTTTAATAAATTGGCAAGAAAAATATGATTCAGTTTGCTAGAACTTAACCCTTGGGAAAAAAGATCCTCATTATATCATATCAATAGTTTTTGTCTACCTTATACACATGCATACACACACATATGCAGACATACACACACATGTATGTGAGTATACAAGCACAGAGTCTGTCATATAAAACACATGTAAATATATTTTCAAATATACTTTATGGTATTCTGAATGATACATCACAAAATAAATAAGATTTTTCTAGAATAAAATAATGTTCTTTCTCAAACAATGTTACATGACTTGGTTTGATTTTCATATCAGATGCTGTGCCTTTCTAACAATAACCAAAATTTTTTTCTTTCACAATCACAAATAAATTACATGCACTCAGTAGTGACTATTCATAAAGACATGCATATTTTCAGTACTGTCAATTGTCCGGATAATTTAAAATTAATGAATTCTGCCATTCATGTATTTCAAAAATTCTTATTTTATATTTGCACTATAATCAAGGATGGGAAATTTCAAAATATGGAATGTAAATCAAAGGCCATTTGCTTCATAAAAATATTGAATATAAATTAGGACTAAATATTCTATTACTACAAATACAGAAATAGTGCTTGGATTGTTGAAGGAAAGAGAGGTTATTGAAAAGATTAAACAAAACAGAATATATGAGTAAAGGCACTAGACTGAATGCTTAGTATAGAAGACCTGGAAGAACTAGGGAGATACAACAATGAAGTCTAAGTTGTTGAATAAATGTAACAGTATCTTATTACTCAACATACATAGAAGATAACAACAAAATAAAATGTTTCTTTATGAGAAACCACTCTAGTTTTGTATGTTGATGAATTATGAATATGTGTTTAAGTTTGTTCCTCTCACTACCACTACCAGGGTTTTCTTTTTTAATAATACTTTATGGGTTCACTGACTTTTTCTTACTGTGCTACTCAGAATGTCATCACTTCTGTTTTGCATTTTAAGAAATGTGTTTGCTGTCTTTTTTTTAAACTTATTTACTATTTACTCTGTTATTGTTCAATGATCTGAGGACAAAGCTAATATAAGTTGCCTCCAATGACCACATTAAGGACAGAACACTGCAAATTTAGTTGGGGAATTACAAAGGCGAGCCCATATGCTTTCGTGTAACTTTTGTCTTTGTGACCTGAAGTAACCAGCTCTAATAGTGAGACAAACATCTCTTATCTTGTCTTTGTTGTTGTAATGTAATGTATTGTGAACCTTAACATAGTTTTTAATAAAATTTTAAACAATGCTCTTACAAAGCAATTAGTATTTCCCAAAGAAAATTAACACTTTTAAAATCTAAGTAATTACTACTTAGAACTATGAATAAATGATAAAATTTAATACAATGTAAGTAATAGTAATAAATCTTTGCTAGTTAGATATAGTTGAAAACTGAACCCTTGGGCACATGTGTAATTATTTTGTAAAAGTAGGCTTGAAAACTCCTGTAGGAAATTATATAATTGATATGGGAAGACCCAGCTCATAGTACATGGAACTACTCCCCAGGCAAGTGTAATAGATGGAAGGAGTTGGCTCAGGGTTATGACAGGCTATGTTTTTCTTTCACCTTTTCTTGTAGATATGGTGTGGCCAGTTTCCCCCAACTACTGTTGATATGAACTTTGCTGCCATGTTGGTGAAATATAATCAGAAACTATGAGCCAAGAATAAACTCCTTGTTCCCCAAAGTTGTTTTGGTCATATATTTATATCAGCAACAGAAGAATAACTGGAACATTTTGAGAAAATTCATGCATACTTAATATTTATTTTTCCTGAGAAAATCAATTAAAACTTCACATTTAGATGACAATTAGACCACCCACAAATCTCTTGGTGACATTGAGAAAGTGTATATTACAGAAATATGCAGAGGATTAATCTATGTATATGACTTGTTGAAAATGGAAAACTCTGACAGTAAGAATATTGCTTAGAAATAAAGTATACATATGAGTGAGGATAGTTATTGACACATTGCAATTTTGAAATTGTGAAACCTGCCTAAAATCCATGGATCATACAGTAGTCACAATTGCAAAATCAAAATAATAACTACAATGCAAATATAGTTATAAAGAAATGTGGAAGGTCTTATGAATTAGTACAGAGTAATTTCCAGAGTTTGACAGTTCATTAAAGAAAATGAAAAAAAAAAATACATTCACTGCTTCACTGTGGTGGAAACAGTCCAAAAACACTGAGAGAAAAAGAAAGGAACAAGCTTGTTCAGCTCCAGGTAAATGTGCATGAGATGATAAGAATGAGCAAAGCACAGTAAAATGGATTCTGGTACAGAGACTTCTCTAAATGTGTCTTTTCATGTGGATTTTAATACTACGATAATACATCATTTTAAAAAAAGCAAAATTAAACCAACAAGTCATGTGGAGTAAATAAAATGCCAACAAAAGAGTATAAGACATTATTACCAGCAGCACTTTCAAAGAGTTAATGTAGAAAATAGTAAATATAATTAAATTTAGACAATTAGATGTGTGTTTTAATAACTCCATATGAAAAATCATACCAGTTACCTAACATGTTTAATATAGATAATTAACTTTGAAACTGAATTTTGAAATTGAGAAAAGATGATTTCTGCGTAAAAAAAGAGCCATTTTTTTTTCATTTTTTATGTATGTTTGTATGTAAATTTGGGTGTGAGCACCCGTGCATGCATTTTCATATGTTTCTTGACATGTACAGATATGTGTGTACATTTGTGTGTGTAAGTTTGGAAATTCCCGGGGTCATATTGGAAACCATACATATTTACTGTTCCACCTTTATTCTTTTGAGATGAGATCTCTAATAAAACTTGGAGCCCACACATGCGGCTAGTCTTTCCAGCAAGTTTGCACTGGGGATTCCAAATTTCCACTTTTTGAAGCTGGAATTACCAGTGGGCATCCAGACTCACCTGGCATTTTACTGGGATCTGAGGTCCAAACTCTAGTCCTTTGTTTGTAAGATGATTGCTTTCTCTTTGGGGTATCTTGAACAACTGTATCCACCTGGAGGAGGATGAACTAAATGAATCCTCTTTTCCTTAAGTTACTTTCGTCATGGTATTTTATTACAGCAGTAGGAAAGGAATTAAGGCCCTAAAGAAATGGGAAAACATAAATAAGATGGATAATCTTATGGTCTCAGAAATGCAGAAAGTGGTTTAAAAATGATACAAACCAAAAAATACAGAGAAATTAGCATTAAAAGATTCCCAGTGCCTAATTCCAAAACAACTCAATTCAAATCTAGACCCAGATCTTCATATTTGAGGTGTCTAAATGACAGTCTATTTAATAAACTTCATAGTACCTGAAATGTAGTACATCCCTGTTTCTTGGCAAAGCACACATGTAAGCCAAGTAAAATACCTGTGTAAAGAGTGACCATAGACCATAGGTAAGAACAAACTTCTCAGTATTAACTATAAAGACTTGATGGCAAGGTGCCTTCTAATCACTTTCTATCATATACTTGGATCAGTGAAGCACTTAGCACTCAACTAAGAAGCATCCTCCTGCAATGAAAGATGAGTAATGCTGAAAAACACAACTGAGCAAAATGCAAATTAAAAGGGAAGGTAGACAACTCAACCCCAAACAGGACATTTAAACCACCTCCCATCTCATGATTAGGGAATCTTGCAGAAGAGGGATTTACAAGACTATACAAGAATATCAAAGGATAGGGAGAATTATTTCCAGACAGTCCATATATTTTATTGTCTCTGCCATACCCAAGAATGCAAAATAGAATGTCTGCTTCCACTAGTTTTCCACAATAACTGGCCTAACAATATTTCAACATTAAACAGGGAGGATCTTAGAGAATATGCCCCTATCCTGAGAGATAATTTGGGATTAGTGCCAAGCAATAGGGAAGTATTTTAACATATCATTGGACAATTTATGTCCCAGCAAATGCCCAGACACTTGCCAACACAGGCTTTCAATGGGTCACATGTATAAAGGGATGTGAGAATGGAATGGAGACTGGCTAGAGGGAAAACCTAAGGTGTGAGATGGTTGTGGGATGGGGGTGGATATTAGGGGACAAAAAAAATCAAATTCCTGATATTTGCAAAAGAAAACTTCAAAGAATAAAAGAAAACATTGCCCATGTTTCTATGTCAGAACTGGGCACATGTATTTATTATATGTGTTTCTCTCCCAGATCCACTGTAAAAGTGAGTTATCACTTTAAGGAAAAGAACAATAATGTGTTAATGCCTAAAAAAACTCAATGAAAATTGAAATATTACAGGAAATAAAAGTTATCATGATGGGACTCCCAAGATTTATTTGATGGACCATAAGGTCATCACTTATACTGAGACAAACCACCTGCAATATTACAAACATTGGGATACATAATTATTTCTTTGGCAGGTTTAGAATACTGGAATGATCTCTAAAGGTCTTTGAAGACCCAGAACACCATGCCTCAATGCTGGGATCACCCTGGAGGAATACCCTCTGATGATAGGGAGGTGCTAACTCCAATCCTCCACAGAGATAAAGTGGTCCTTTAATTATGAAAGGATATAGAGATGAGTTCTCCATAGCAGATAAGCTAAGTCCACCAGAAAAAAACAACTTGACCATGAGTCTACAACATCAACTTGGTTGAGCCCCAAGGTGAACAGAGAACAAAGATGTAGAGAACCAAAAGCTCCAGTCAATTTTGCAGAAACTGAAGCTAATCAATAGGGAAAAGCCATTTTTCCTGTGCTTATGTAAATGCACAAAAATACCTGACTCTGCTAGCCATTAGATGGTGCCCTGGTCCCTCATGGTACTCCATGTCTGGAGTCCACAGGTTCTGTTCTTTCTTTTCTCTAATAAACTCTGCCTTAATCTTCTGTGTGTGTTCTGGTTTCAATCTTTAACTCCTGAATACAAAAACCTGGATACATACATACTCCAAAGTGACCTGGCTACAATTTCTCTTCATTGATGGCCACTGAATAAGTTAGAAAAGGAGAAACTGGCCCCTACAATTCAAATGTATATGAAATTTTAAGCAAATATTACAGATATGTATCAGTTGCAAATTTTGTTTTGAGAGATAACAGTCAAACTCAAGCACTTAAGGCAAGAAGTTTATTTGCCATACAATTTCAGAGAGGAGGTTACAGACAATTATGACTGAAAAGGCCTGACAGGCTGCAGAAGCTGGAGAAGGCTTAAGTCACTGCAGATTGTAAGAGGAAACTAACTGCCTGTTTCCTCTGGACTATCACAAGTTGAGCTTCTACTGTCGACATCTTTCATAGCATTAATCTCTTCCAATTTCTTACTAGAATGGACCTTTAGGCCCTTATTTTCAAGACGCAAAGGCTTCTCCAGTGTAGAATTCCAAAGTTCTCCATGTTTTCCCAATAAGCAATTCCAAAGACACACTAGTCATATCACAGCAATGACCATATTTCTCAGTATCAAGTCCTCTCATCTTCACAATCACAGTTCGCTTAGTCTCCAATACTACTCAGCTTCGAAATACCAATTTTTGTACCAGTTACTGTTCTCTGTTGCTGTGAGACAACACTCAACTTAAAGAGAGAAGGAAAGATTTATTTGACATACAGTTCCAGAGGGGAGGTACAGTTTTATGATAAGAAAGGAATGGCAGGCTGACAGATGCTGAAAGTTTAAATCATTGCAGACGTCATAGAGTCTGGGAGAAATGTAGTTGCAAAATATAAGAGAAGATTAACTGAAACAGTTCAAGTCTAAACCAGTCTCAAAGTCCACCTGTGTGACATGCCTCTTAAAGCTGCCATACCTTTCCAAGCATCATTGAAGGATTCAAATTAAAATGAGTCTGTTAGAGGAAAAATCACATTCAAACCATGACAAGCTTTAATATTTTCCTTTCTAAAAAATGTTTCCATGTGGTAAGTGTTTATGTGTGAAGATACACACTCATGTGATTGTGTGTGTGTGTGTATGTGTGTGTGTGTGTGTGTGTGTGTGTGTGTGTGTGTGTGTGTGTGTGTGCATGTAGGCCCAAGATGATATTGGGAATCGTTTTCAGTTGCTCTTCTACCTTACTGTTTTGAGACGGGGTCTCTAAACCTAGAGCTCACCTATAAAGCCAACCTGTCTCCACTTTTTGAGGCTGGAATTATAGGGAGGCTTCCACATCTTCTTGGAGTTTTTCATGGCACCCAGGGATCTAAACTCCATCCTTTTGCTTGTAAAGCAAGAGCTTTAAGCATTGATACATCTCCCCAACACCAAAAACTTTTTCCTCAGCTATAGGAAAAATAGGAACATTCATAGAGAACACATGATGACTAGAGATCTCCACATAAGATCAAAACTGACAAGATCAAGTGGAGTAGGAACTAAAACAATAAGGAAACAACTAGTGTCTTCAGTTGAAGACCAAGAGCACCAGAATAAGGACAAGTACTTAAGTTATACACCATTGGGAAACAGGAGAAGCATACTGTATCATCTTTTTTATTCAATATCTTACTACATTTGATTTTTCTATTTTATAATAAATACTACCTATACAGTTTCATGTAACTTTTAAATGAGTATTCACATATGGAAGTAACTGAAGTTTTTGTACTGATAAGAATGTAATTGAAAAGGAAACCAAGATTGAGGAATGTTTTACTTCTTGTTCAATTTCTATTTGACAACCTGTGTATCTTAATGCTTGTGATACTATAAATGTAATAAACATTTTATTACAAAAGCAGAATGGGCTAAATCAGATATGGGTAAAACCTGATATAAGAGTCATCTTACATGTCAATAATTCCCAAGTAAAATGAATTTGCCTTTCCAAGTTGACTCATCAGGTTTAATATTCCTCTGTTTAGTTCTATAGGATTACCCATATTGTTTAAGATGGCAGGCAACACTGTCTTTGGCCTATATATTTTGAGCTTTGGCCTGCTGTCATGCTACCTATTAGCAGACTAAGAATGAGCCCTCATGAGGTGAATATGAAAAAAAAATAGGTCACAACTACAAAATAAACATGTTCCTAGATATGAGAGTGTTAACAAAATAAAGTTGACCACAGACATATGATCACTCAATGTTTATTTCTGTTGCAGAAGTTACAAAAAAGTGTCCACACAGTCTCCACTGGGAGGAAAATGTTATTATCAAGGGGTAGCATGGACAGCTGCCTGTGAAAAATAGCTTCTCATCAAGATCCTTTTGGGTTCAGTAACCTCTGTGTCTGAAACATTAATCTATGGCTTTCAGGCCATCTGTTTAAAAGAAATCCATGCAATAAAGAAGATATCCTTAAACCTCAACACAATTTACCATTTAAAGACAGTGTCTTTCACCTTTGCTTTTGACCCACTATTCCCTGAAAATAGCTTACAAGATCCTACCTGTACATTTTCTTGTAATTACCTGTTAAGAGTAGAATCCATGTGCCATAGGGTGAGAGGTCTGCTGAAGATTAAGAGGAGCCTTGAGGCAGGGCTAGAGAGGAGGCTCTTCTCTGTCAGTGGGGAACCTTTAAAGCAACCCCAGCAGGCAGCCTCAAGTGCTAGTCAAGGAGAGAGAGCTGTACAAAGGAAACAGAAAATTCATAAAGATGTATGTGGGTGGACAAAAAGTGTCAATGGCTATTTTAGGATTAAGGGTAGTCTACTTTTTTGGGATGTCTTCAAAAATTTACTTCCCAAAAAGGTTAAATTTTAGTGAACACACTCTGCATACTTTTCTTACAGTGTCCCTATGTACTGCAAGAAAACTTAGAATGGTTCATCGCTGGGGTAGGAAAAGGTTGCAAATGTTTCACAAGCCCAAGTTCCCAGGGACCTAGAATAATGAGTTTTACATGGTAGGTGACCAGAATTGACATTTCACATACAGAAACTATTGTTCCTGATCTGCTTACTGCCCTACTGGCATAAAAAAAAAGTAATTGATCAATTGATCACATTGCTGGTTAGAATTATTTAGTGTTTCTTCCAACTGTTGCAATTGTTAGACAGTAAGAATCCTTAGTCAGAACATCTCTCTTATGTATAAAAGATGAAAACCATCATTGAAAAATTTGGCAAGTTAATGCTGATAAAAATGATCTCTGATAAAGTGATGTTGTTTTGTCTGTGAGGCTTCAGAGCATGAAATGTGAGTTGTCCCCCTCAGGCTGCTGTGTTCCAATATTTAATTGTTTGGAGAGGTGACAGAACTTTTGAGAGTTGGAGACTTGCTGGAGGAAATAAATCACAAAGAGTGGTCCTTGAGGTTGATTAGCCCCACTCTAATGAGCAGCCTCCTTGACGGACATGACTTAGGATGCCTCCATTTTCTGCCACCCACCATGCCTTTCACCCCTCTGGAACCATAAGCTGAATAAATCTCTCTTCCCCCTTAAGCTGCTTGAGTTTGACAAGTGACTTAACAGCAGAAAGAGCAACTGCTACAGTTATATAGAAAGAAGTGGTGATGGTTATGCAGTTTTAAACTTCATAAAAATAATTTATAATATGAAAATTTGTTTTAAAAGAGTTTAAGTTTGTCGCTTATTAGAAATTTGAAGTTTTACTAAACACGACTAATCTTTTTTTTGCTATTTGCTATCCATTTACAAGGCATCTTCCCCAGAGTATCTTGTGCCACAAAAAAAAATGTGGCAAGTGTGTGTGGGCTAGCCACAATTGTCATTCCATTTGTACAAAATGACCCTCACTACAAGACTTGTAATTGACCCTGAGACTCTGTAACACTAGAAAGGATGCTCCAGAAATGGGGGTGGGGGCCTACTGAGAGATAGGGCGGGAGAGAGGAAAGGAGGGGGAAAACAAAGGAGGGAGGAAGGGGATCCAGGGAGGAGTGGAGGGAGGTTGGGGAATGGGGAACCTATCAAGTTTGTATGACTGAAAAAAAAAAAGACTATTTTGCGTAGGAAAGCACCTGAGTTGAGATCCCAGTTCTGAAAAAAAAAAATGACTGGTGGGAATGATGGTAGTCTGCTCTTCAGGCTCTGGAATACATGGTCTGGGAAACACCAAGGCAAAGCCAAGATAAGGTGGAAAATTCTTGATTTTCAAAGTCACCCTTTGGTTTCCATGGACATTCACAGTACCTCTGAAACATACAAATACACACACAAAACAGTCTTTTTTTAAAATTTATTTTTTCCAGTCATACAAACTTGATAGGTGCCCCATTCCCCAACCTCCCTCCACTCCTCGCTTTCCCCGCTCCCTCCCTCTCTCTCAGTAGGCGCCCACCCCCATTTCTGGAGCATCCTTTCTAGTGTGCATGCCAAACTTCTCTCTGGGTCCTCCTCTCTGATGAAGTGTAAGGACTCAGCAGCATTGCCTAGAGCTCTTATTTGCATTCCCCTTTAGTATAGGAACACTATTGTGGCTGTTAATCCCTTGCCTCTAAGGATCTGAGAGCCTGTGATCCATGCTAGACTTTGAGGGGAGGGGTCAATGACATGTTAGTCATTGCGCAGGTCATACAAAGACCTATTGTGATTACTTAGGCCCTAACATGTGTGTGGTATCTTGCATATCGTTGCTCTTCCTCCTCTTTAGGCAGTTATAATCTTATCGCCCCCTCTTCTGCATATTTCCCTGAGCTTTGGGATGGGGAGAAATTAGGCTGGCTTGGTTCCTGGTGATTAATGTAGGGTCTCTGATGTTCTGAATTATGGTTATTCTTTTTTTCTTCTTCTTCCAGTTTTGCTGTTCCTGCACGGTCCATGACTCCATCTTGAAGGGTATTGGATGTCACCTCCTAGCCAGAGATAAAAGGCTGTTAAAATAGAGTCTTATTATAAGAGTAAATTCAAAGGTAGATGGAATAAAAGTAGGAGACCGCAGGGAGGGGGAAATCAGGCTCCCTTTGCAAAATGGTTACCTTCTATCTGCCAGACTGTATGCCCTCCCTTTCTGGTGAGATCAAACCCCATCAGTTGCAAGTGACCAGAAAGGAAAGTCAGTGAGCTTAACCAGATGTCTCATTACTTGCTTGCAGTCCTTGATGGTGGTTTATTTTCTCTGCTGTAACATGGTCCCCTCTCTCCTTGTTTCTGGTGGGCCCTCCTTCCCCTTCCCTCCTGTTTATAATCTTTGCAATTACTGTAGGTATCTCTAAGTGGGTTAAGTACTAGGATCCGCCTATTAGGGAGTACATATGGCGCTTAATTTTCTGTGTTTGGGATACTTCACTCAATATAATTTTTTGTAATTTCATCCATTTCCCGGAAAATTTCATCAATTCATTATTTTTGATGGCTGAGTAGTACTCCATTGTATAAATGTACCACATTTTCCTTATCCACTCATCAACTGTTGGACTTTTGGGTTGATTCCATGACTTTGCTGTTGTAAACAGTGCTGCTATGAACATGGTCATGCTAGTGCTATTGAGGTGAATTTTTGCTGTATGGGAGATTATTCCCCAAAAGTGGAATAGCAGGGTCATATGGCATTTCAATCTTTAACTTTTTTAAGAATGGCCAGACGGCTGGCCAGAGTGGTTGTATGAGCCTGCATTCCCACCAGCAATGTAGGAGAGTTCTCCTCTCTCCACATCCTCTCTAGCATTTGGTGTTGTTTGTATTGTGGATTTTTGCCATCCCAACCGGGGTGAGATGACATCTCAGGGAGGTTTTGATTTACATTTCCCTGATGGCTAAGGATATGGAGCATTTTTAAAGATATTTACTAGACATTTTAATTTCATCCCTGGTAAAGTTTCTTTTAAGTTCCAAGGCCCATTTTTTAATTGGGCTATTTGTTTCTTTGGTGTTTAGTTTTCTAAGTTCTTTGTGCACTCTGGATAATAGAGCTCTATCAGATATGTGGGTAGTGAAGATTTTCTACCATTCCATGGGTTGCCTTTGTGCTTGAATTACAATCTCTTTATTTGAACAGAAGCTCTTTAATTTCATAAGATCCCATCTCTTGAGTGTTGATTGTAGTGACTGTGTTATTGGATTTCCATTTAGGAATTATTGGCCTAGTCCAATCAGGTCAAGGGAGTTCCCTACCCTTTCAACTAAGGTTTTTATAGTCTCTGGCCTTATATTGAGGTCCTTGATCCATTTGGAATTAAGTCTTGTATATGGTAACAAATACTGATCAAGTTTGAATCTTCTGCATGTGGACATCCAGTTTTGCCAACACCATTTGTTGAAGATGTTGCTCTTTTTCCATTGAATTTTTTTGGGTCCCTTTGTCAAAGATCAACTGGCTGTAATTGTGTGGGCTTATATCTTATGCATTGATCTGTGTTTCTATTTTGGAGTTTTTTTTTTTTCTCTCTTTTTTTTTTAACATTTTTTATTATTATTTCCGCTCATACAAACTTAATAGGTACACCAGTCTCTCCCCAGGCTGTTTTTATAGCTATGGATTTGTAGTATAGACTAAGGTTTGATATGGTGATACCTCCAGCATTGTTTTTGTTACTCAGGATTGTTTTTGCTATCCTGGATCTTTTGTGCCTCCATATGAATTTTGAGATTGGTCAACTTCTTTAAAGAATTGCTTTGGGATTTTAATTGGTATAGTATTGAATCTGTATATTGCCTTTGATAGGATGGTCATTTATATGATATTGATTCTGCCAATCCAGGAACATGGGAGGTCTTTCCACCTTCTGGTGTCTTCTGTAATTTCTTTCTTTAGGGTTTAAAGTTTTCATTGTAAATGTCTCTTACTTCCTTTGTTAGGTTTATAGCAAGGTATTTCATTTTTTTAGGGGATTGTAAATGGGATTGTTTCTCTCAGGGCTTTTTCACTTCTTTCATTCTGGGCATATAGAAAGGCCACTGATTTTTGTATGCAAAACAATATTAATTGCTTATCCACATCTCCAGCCCCTCAAATTTTTAAAAGAGAATTAAAAAGAATCTCAGAACAATATTGAAAGAATAATTTCTAATTGACCAGTGTTTATTAGGAATAAGCCAGAAGTTTTTTCTCATTGTTTTTTCACAGCACACTCCCCATATCTCTCTCTCTCTCTCTCACACACACACACACACACACACATACACACACACTTACTTGCATGCTCTTGTCTGTTCTCTCTAAGCAGTCTTTGTAGATATATCACTTGCCTGTAGCTTTGACTTACTCAAGGGCCTAATTTACTGTATACTCAAGTACTTCTCAAAGAAAGGCAATAATTCCCTATATATTTTAATGACTAATTCCACCTGCCACTATTACCAGCAGTGACTATGGTTTCAGTATTAAGGCTCTAATGATGAACTGATGTAGGAAAGTACTGTGTTGTGATCTTACCAAGAGAACAGCCAGAAAGAAAATATGGAAAGTGGCAACATCATGTCCAAATTGCAGAGGAATCACTAAACAAAAGGCTTAAGAAATGGGTTTTTTTTTTATTAGTTAAGACTGGCATTTCTTTTATAGGCTCTTATCAAATCTGCTTCATCCCTATGACCCTTTCTTATGGCAATTGTTATTATGCAGATCTTCTAGACATGCATGTCTCTTATATCCTTATTTGTTTATACATTTTCAGACAGGCATAGACTTTGTTGATCCATGTTACTAGAAACATGTTGGTTGGAAAGAAAGAGAGAGGGAGATATCACTTGAAAATAAGGCAATTTATTTCAGTGTCTCTTTTTTATTGAGAATTTTTCAAATACAAACAAAGTAAGTTTTGTCTTAGCCATGACCCTTTCCCCATGCATCACCCTCCTCTCCTACTCTCTTCATCTGTCCCCCTCCTTCCCTTCGTCCCACCATGTCGCTCCTATCCTCTTGTCCCTCTGCATATGTAGATCACAGAGCTCCCTTTGGTATGCCTGTGTTGGTAAGGGAGCCAGATTTCTGTTGTAGTACATGTGGCTTTTCAGTGGGGAAATTCATAAGTGGGGAGGTTTCTCTTTCTGTACAATATCTGCCAAAGAGACACTCTCCAAGTACAATAGTTTGTACTGAGACCCTTGCCATACCTTGGGGGAATGCCAATATGTCTGCCATTATGCAAATCTGTTGGTAGAAGTTCTCATTGCAGTGAGCTCCTGGGAACAGCAGTCCTGTTGTACTGGAATATGTTGATCAGAAGTACTAAGACTATCTTAATCATACCCAAAAATTTTGATTTGATATGATATAACAATATCATTAAGTTTTGGGAATTTTTTAAATTTCCATTTTGCTTCTATCTGGACCCATTTCCCATTCAGTACCCTCATGTTTAGTTTCCGAGGGTCTGTGTGCTTTTGGTTGTTTACCTTGTTATAGATGTCTAGCTTTATTCCATGTGATCAGATGAAATTCAGGATATAATTTAAATTTTCTAATATATGTGGAGGCTTGTTTATGTTGTAACATGTGGTCTGTTTTGGAGAAAGTTTCCAAGGGCTGCTGAAAAGGAAGTGTACTTGTTGGTGTTTGCATAGAAAGATCACAAGATGTCAGTCATGTCCATTTGTTTTATGGTTTGAGTCAGATCAGTGTGTCTCTGTTCAACTTTTGACCTGATGACTTATCCATTCGTGAGAGTGGGATGTTGAAAGCCCTTAGTTTTATTATGTTTGGGTGTATTTGTTGTATTAGATGTTGTAGTATTTATTTAGTGAATGTGCGTGAGCCTATATTAAGTGTGTATATCTTTAGTATTGTGAAATCGTCATGATAGATTGTTGTTTTGACAAATATATGGTGTTCTTCTGTGTCTTTTAAAATTTGTTTTGGTTTGAAGTCTATTTTATTGATACTAGAATTTCTACTCCTATTTTCTAGTTCCATTACCTTGAAGCACCTTTGACCCATCTTTCACCCTGAGATAGTGCCTAACTTTCACAGTGAGATGTTTTTGTTGTGAAGGCAGCAAAGATGGGTGGTGATTTTGAACCCATGCTTGCAGTCTTTGTCTCTTGATCAGGGAGTTAAATCCATTAGTGTTTAGTATTTTAACATAATACAACTCCTATCATTTTATGAGTATTGTGGTTTTAATATGTGCATTTATTTGCTTGGTAGTTGTATCAGCATTATTTTTCCCTTATATTCTCTTGGGTTGTTTGTTCTTTACTTCAGTATAGTATATTTTTTTCCTAGTATTTTCTCCATAACTCGTTTGATAGCCATGTAAGCTTTCAAATTACCTTTACTATGAAAAATTTTTCATTCACTTTCCCATCATGACTACTAATTTTTCTGGATAGAGTAACCTGGATTAACATTTGTGCTCATTTATAACTTTAAATACGCTTCTCTGTTTTTTTCTGGTTTTTAATATTTCCATTTAATATCAGCTGTTATTCTAATAGGCTTACTTTTAAATGTGATTTTTTTTGTCTCTAATGCTCTCAAAATGTTTTTTTATCTGCCATGTTTTTATTATTATATGCTGTGGCATATTTTATTTTGGTCATATCCATTTGGTGTGGCATGCATCTTGTACTTAAATGGGGATCTCTTTAGAGTTGGAAAATTTTCATTTATGAAAATACAGAAAATCTCTTCTGGTGTGATTTTTTGGGTTTCTTGTTATGGGATTCAATGAATGTGTAGATTTGGCTTCTTTATGGTGTTCTATAGCTCTTGAATATTCTTTTCATATCTTTTTAATTTTTTCAGCTTCTTTACTCAAATCTTTTTGTTTTGCATTCCTGCCTTCTAGTTCTGATTTTCTATTTTTTGTTTCATCTGTTCTGTTGGTGAGACTTTCTTCTGAGTTTTGGATTGTACTTAACTTGTTTTTAATTTCAAATTTCATCTCTGAATGAGATTTTTTAACTGCTCTATGCTTAATTTTGTGTCTTTAATTTTCATTTTCATCTCATTTAGGTGTTGGTTATCTTCCTTTGCTTCTGTGGCTAAGTATCTCTTTTCAGAGTTTCTCTTGCATTTAATTGATCATATTAATTAGTGCTGTTTTGTGAATGAAATTGCTTGCAGTGTCCTGGGAAAGAGAGATAGTTGTTAGGGGTGGCAGGTTTTATATTCTAGTTTTTGCTGAGAGCTGTAAGATTGGTTGTAAAGTTTAATAGATGATGTTTGTATTAAGTATCAAAATAGTTTTAAGAAGATAAAATGGGTCATAACCTGGAGTCAAAGTTGAGTGGAAGATTGACGTTTTACAAATTGTTAGGAATTTGTGATGTTGAATGACTAACACCCTATAAGGGTGGGTGTATGGGGGTTTCATACACATATAGAAAGAAATCTTAGGAAGGAGTGACTGTCACTTGATAATAAATGAAAACAAAATGTATTATTTATCTTAGGGTTGGATGTGAAGGCTGTCTTGTGTTGAATGGTAAGATACTTGGGCCCTCAATTATAGAGTTTGGTCCATTGGTTCTCCCACACACACCACCTGTGGTTCCTGTGGCATCTTATAAATTCTTTGAAGGATTTTTAATGATTAGCAGTGGAGAGGGGTGTTTAGTGACGTTGGATAAGTAAAAATTAGAGTATGGACTGTGGAGAAGGGCCTGAGGCAACTGTCACTCCTGTACCAAGTCAAGCTGCAGAAGCTAGTCTGAAGAAGTACATGGTTCTTTGAGGTGTGATCTTCAGTGGCTGCCCGCCTCATCATGGAAGCCTGGCCATCAGGAAAGGGGTCCTGAGTTGCAGGAGCTAGTCTAGGAGGTGTAGGTCTGTGTAAATATTTTTTTTAATTTATTTTCCTTATGTGTATGAGAGAGAAAGAAAGAGAGAGAGAAAAACAGAGAGAGAAAGAAAGCACTGTGTGTCCCTATGGAGGACCAAGGGTGACTTTGGGAATCATCTACCTCATTTATGCTTCTCTCAGGAATTTTCTAGGCTCTGCCCAGAAGGGCCAGAAGTATAGGCTGTTGCCATTTCTGCCTGGCATTTTTATGTGGGACCTGGGATCCAAACTCAGGACTTTATGCTTTCAAAGCAGAATCTTAATCACTGAGCCTCAGCCCAGGTTCTGTAAATGTTTATGATTTATTAGATTGCTTTTCTCCTATATGAACTAATATATATTTTTCTCTAGGACTGCATCCATATCCTTGTTATTGAGAAGTATATCATGCTTGGTGATACAGTACACACTTGTAATATCAACACTCTGAAGGCTAAGTGAAGAGACTAGCTATTTTAAGGCAAGTCTGGCAGATAAAAACAGAACCTCATCTCAAAACTAAAAAAGAAAAAGTGTCTGATGATTTTGATCCAGGACACATGTGAATCATTTGGAAATAGTAACTATGGTTTCATTCTCCACAATCTCCAAATGGGAAACTGTGATCTTAAACTTCCCTACTGTATAGTGAATCTTGGTCTTTCACTCACTTGGCTTTTGCTCTTGTAAGCTTGAATTTTAAAGTAAGCCAGCATCATTGCATACTAGGAACTCCTCTGAATACAATTACAGTGTTTATTTAAACTTTACCCCCACTGCCATCAAGAATCTTAGATGGCATATTGAAATTATTAATTTTATATTCTGGACTAAAAAGATATGTCATCTATCTATCCATCTGTGCTAGTTAATGTGCATAGATGTCAGCTAGACAATTAAAGGCAGCACTTTGGGAACATCCCTGAAGGATTGGTAGTTAAGGCAAGTCCTAAGCTTACCTGCAAGAGAGTATCTAAATGATAGAAGAAGACTCAGCCAATAGCAGGTGGATAAGGTGAAGCTGGTTCTGTAGTTGTGTATATAACAGCATTTTTTTTCAGACTTGCAGTCTATCAAGTGAGGTTTATTCTCTCTCATCAATTCCTACGGTTATGGTGTGGCCAGTTCACTCAGTTCCTTGTTTTGGTATGTACACTCCTGCCAAGTTGGACTATGAATGGCTAGTTAGAATAAAATCCCTTTATTCCTGTAAATTATTTTCTCAGGAACTTACTAGAAACATAAAGACAGACCAAAGTATCATCTATCATCAATCTACTGGTCAATCTATTTATAAACACACATACACATATTGACTCACATTAGTAATGAAGCAAATACAGGAAATTATACAATTAGATTTGTTATATCTTGTTCACATAGGATGACATTAACAACATCACTACAGGGGCGGACAAAACAGCTCAGTGTGTAAGATGCCTGCTAAAAAAAATCTGATAAACTGAGTTTGCTGCTTGGATGTTTATACGATTTAAGGAGATAACTGGTTTCTGAAAGTTGTCTTATGATATTCATCTTGCATTGTGGCCATGTCCCCACATATCCCCTTAAGTGAATAGCAATATCTTTTAAAAAAGGAGAAAAACTATATGGTGGAAAGACTACCAACAGCATACAAATTTACTACCTACACAGTTTGAATGAGTTCACAAAAAGCATATGTTGGTAACTTAATTCTCAGTTAAATAGTGTTGGTTATTATAAGAGGATCTTGGGTAAGGAGAAATGCATACTCAAGAATCGTTTATAAAATTGTTCAGTCAGCAGCATTCCATTTCCTTTTTTCTGGCCCTTCTTTGCCACATGATGCCTCTGTCCTTACCTTATGCCATCTATATTTCTCACCAAACGATAGTCATCCTAACATGCTTCATATTGCTGTAACAGAATACTCTCTGGATGACCTACCAACCATAAGCATTTATTTGGCTCACAGTTGTGGAAGATAAAAGTCTAAGGTGGAGGAACAGCAAGTGGTCAGAGCAGCAAGCTTCTCATGGCAGGAGAGCAACAGCAGGCAGGGATGCCACTCACAGCATATACCTATTTTCACTCACCAGCACCCCTATCAATAAGGAGAAAGCCCAGGGATGTCTTTTGGATCTTATCTTACAACACAATTTTATTGAAGATTAAACTTCTGGGAGATATGACTCACACTCAAGCCATGCTTGTGGTAACTGAACTGTTGCTGCTATACTTTTATTCCTCTGTAACATATTATTTAATATTTTTGAAGGTTTGAAGGAATAAACACTTCTCCTAAAAGCTAATAGTAATATCCATGGAACAGGGTGGCAAGAAAAAGGCTTGATTGCACACTAGTAAAGTATTTGCATTGATAAGGAGATGTTTTGCATCTAGGGTAGCTGAAATAGTATCAGAGTCTCCTTTATCGTTCTAGTGGAAATTTCAGAAAAACAGCTCTGTCAGTTTGTACAGTCATAACAGAAGTATTCATATTTAAAATTCAAAACCTTTCTGGCAACCAATATCATCAGCTTACTAATTTTTTTTTTTTGCCTAAAGGGATCTGCATCATTGACGTGATGTGTTGAAAAGTGTGGTTTGCCACTTAGAACTAGGCCAGACTAATCTCTCCCCATCCTGAAGCTCAGGGAAATTTGTGGAAGAAGGGGCAGTAAGATTGTAAGAGCAAAAGGATGGGAGGAGCAATGATTTGCAAGATACTCCACCCAAGTTAGGGCCGAAGCAAACATAATTGGACATTGCATGACCGGTGCAATGTCCAACACACTATTGACCTCACAAAGTCTAGCATCTGCTAAAGGCACCAAGATCCTTGGAGACAAGGGATTGACAGCCGCAATAGTGTTCCTATGCTTAAGGGGAACACAGGAAAGGATTCAAGGAAATGCCACTGGGTCCTTGTATGTCATCGGAGAGGAAGGCCCAGAGGACAGTCTGGCATGCACATTAAAGGACTCTCTGGGGATGGGGGGGAGGCACTGGGGGATGGAGAGGGAGGGGTGAGGGGAGGGGGAGCAGGGGGTTTGGGGGGAGGAGAAGGGAGGGAGGGAAGTGGTATACTTATTAAGGTTGTATGAGCAGAAATAATAATAAAAAATGTTAAAAAAAAAGTGTGGTGTGCACAGTCATGTATTTTCAGTTCTAGTTCCCTGCAGGGGGGTAGGATGGGCCTGCAGCTAGTGCGATTGAGGGATTCTGGTCCAGCCAAATATCCCTCGGGGCTGGGCGGGTGATGAGTGTCGCGGCTTGGACTCCCCTCACTACCAGGGAGAAACACACCAGGCCGGGAGACTTGTCAAAGCAGGATCTCAACTTTATTGAATAGCATCTGAGTTTATATAGGGTCCTGCTTGGAGGAGGAGAGCTAGGTGGCCTGAGGGGTGGTGAAGGAGAAAGGCAGCCAAAGGGATGTGTCCAGGTCAGTGAGGGGAGGTAACAGCAGCACTACATCAGAGAGGGGAGGAGGGAGTCAGAGATAAGTTTTAGAACTCAAGGACAGGTCCTGAAACTCCAGCCAGGCTTAGGAATTTCCAAAAGGCCTCAGCCTTGGAGGCCCAACAGTTCCCTAATGTTAATAGATACAATGATGTTTGCTTATTTTTGTGAGGTTCTTTCCAATAGCAAACAGTTTTCTCACAGGTTCTAGTTAAGTAACAGAAGCAGAATACTCAGACAGATTCATGGTATGGAAGTGGACTTTAGTGAGCCTCTGTTTTATCATATAGATAGTGTTAGACATATGCTTCTGTGTTGAGTGATTGGTTCTGACTAGCACAATGCAATCTTACTTTGTAAGCCTTTTACTTTGTGTTGATTGGAGTTTTCTCTTGTGCAATACCATGGTTTAATTTGAGAAGTAATAGTCTTAAGTTCAAATTTAATTCATTTTTTCTGAAACTATGCCTTTCTTTCTTACTTCTCAGAGTATGGCATATAAATTTGTGAAACTGTCATTGCTTCCAGTCATTTGCCAAGTGCCATTGGTCAAGCTGCTACCTTTCTCAGAGAAAAACCTGTCAAATCTGAAAAGTAGAGTGACAACATATACTTCATGAATTTGTTATGAATACAAAAAGAAAATTTATGTATTTATTTTACAAAATGCTACCAAACCTCTTTGCAATTGAATAGTTAAAAATACTATATATCCCTATACAATGTATCTAAGAAAATCTTCAAGAATTTATCTTAACAGGTAGTTAGGACCTGAAAAGAAAGCTTCTGTCCATTAAAGGAAGGTAAAGGGCATTAAACCTGGTGTGTCGTGGTTTCACAGAGTCATGTACAAACCTGGAGTAAATGAGGGACATAGAAAAAGTATGTAAAAGTCAATTTATATGAATCAAAGTAGAAAGCCTAATGGACATAGGAAATAGTGGTTAAGTGTATAAGGAATCAGAAAAATGATGATAGAGGAGCTAAGGTGGTTAAAACCTTTGTCTCATAGGCAAAATGACCTCAGTCCAGATCTCCAGATCATACATAAAAATGCCAGGCAAATATGGCATTGGCCTGTTATTCTGGTCCGGGAAAGCAGAACCTGGGAAATCTGAGTAAAGTAATAAGGAGGCAGAACAATCCAGTTGTCTTGGTGTTGTGTTTCGACCTCCACAGGCTCACAAACTCATGTGCCTTGTTGTACACACACATACACACACATACACACACACATACTCACATGAGAGTTCATGCATGTGTACACAAGAATGCATATGCATGTACATACATGTGCATGCATGCACACAAAAATTGAAAAAGAATCCACTATTTGTAATTATGCTAAAATAGGGACTAGGAAAAGCTTAATTCTGGAAAGTCAAACACTAATAAAAATGCCTGCAGTATGGTCTTATGTTTTTATAACCTGCAGTGCTTGCAGCCTAGCACTGAGATGCAGTCTTATACTAGCTGTTCAAAAGGCATTATGTATGCCAGGGGTCAGCAGTGCTCAAATCCAAGTTCTTTTGTGGTGCATTCTGGTGGGTGTTCTCTCTTCTTGCTCATGCCCTCTGCACCTTCACGCTTAATGGAAAAGCATGTCTAGGAAGGTAGCAGTAGACATTCTAAATGAAGCCACATGATTACTCTGAGGAACATTGTCTCAGAGGGCTAAAGTGACACGGCTTGGATAATTTACTAAGATATTTTACTGCCACAAATTGAACCCTTTAAGATTCCCTCCTATAGCATTTACTCTGCATGGCTGCTGATAAAAATCACCATCAAATGACTTAAGAGAACAAGGGGGTCTGGTTACAATTCTCAGTCCAACTTGGCAAAAGAGCTCACACCAACACCAAAGGAACTGGCCACACCATATCCACATAACGACTGAGAGAGGGATGATCTTTACTTTCCAGACCAGCATGTCTGGCCAAGTGTACACAAGGATGCCAACTTCCTCAACCAGCATTCTGTATTTTATTCATCTGTTCCAGACCTAGTTCTACCCACCTAGTTCCCCATCAAGTAGACAATTTCCTACAGATTTAACTCAACTGCTAATTATCTATAAATGTGCGTAGAGCTCAAACCCTCAACCATCAGATTAACACCTGTACCTAACTATGACATCTCCTTATTAGAAAACACATTTATAAATAACACTGGTACATAATATTGTTCTTTCTTTAAACATTTTGAACCTGCAGTTACCTAATCTACAAATGTTTACCTACACATAAAGAAAGAGGGTGTTCCCATGTCCACTTCTAAGGCACACATGGTGTGTGGCATTTTTGTTACTGCACCATGAGCAAGAATGCAGATCACTAAAATGTCAGCTCACTGATGAAAGTCCTTTCCTCTCTATGACTATGGAGGAAACATGATTAGAAATCCAAGAGAAAAGTACGAGGAGGAAGCAGATTTTTTTTTTCTGCATCACGGGTGCTATTGTTTTTCCCCTCTCTTTAATTCCTCTCAGCAGCTCAGCGTGCCAGCAAATCACTTCATCTCAACCACTTTTTTAGGTCCAGAAAAAAAAATCTATTGGGAAAATGCAGCTTCTCCCATCTATTTATCTAGTCATTTCACTAGGATAATGGTCATGATTGCTTCATGCTTATCATTATCTGAGACAGGTACTAATAATGTAGGAATACTGCTCTAATTATATACTCTGTAAAATGTCAAAAAGACTTATATTTATATAGAACAATACACCATGCTCGGCATTTTCTCATGAAAGAGCTACTGGAGACAGGTATAGATTTAATATGATGTGTGTTTCCATAGATATAAGACAGACTCTACTCAGTCCTATTGAGATGTCTTCCAGCATTCCTCCTATCTCCTTAAGATATTTATTTTATGTATGTCTTCTGAAGTGTGTTGGAATGTCTTTTTTTCACTGGAACAATCTAATAACACAATTTATAATTAAGATTAATGAAATATATGCAAATGGATATTTTTCTTTAAAGACTGAGATATACATTTTGATATTATCATAAATATAATGTGAGTTGTCCCTAACACTGGATGATCATTTGGTTTCGAATCTTTAACTAAGAATCAGGATTCTATTCTATAAAGTTAAACCAACCTATGGTCTTAAGTTTCTTCATCTATGAAATGAGAACATTACAGTAAGAATATTTTCGGAGTTGGAGAAATGATTCAGGGTTTGACTCTGACTCACAACAGAGGACCTGAGTTTGGAACACAGATCCTACATAAAAATGCATAGGCTGAAATGACAGTGCCCTACACTTTTGACTATGGAAGACAGAGACTGGGAAATCCCACAGTGAGGCAAAAAGGAAATAGAAGCAATCCAGGATAATTCCTGAAGCTACTTTTGGGCCTCCACAGGGACCCACAGTGCCCTCTGATGTACACAGACACAAATATCTACATACACACACAAACACATACACACGCACAATAATATTTTTTTAAATTAAAAAGAATGCTTTCATTTATTTTCAAAGTAAACTTCATGTTTCAGAAGATTTTTGCTTATAAAACTAATATCAACAATTTTGAGAACTCTCACATACCAACATTTGTCACAGTTACTGAATGGCTGCTGACATGTTATTATTATCCAAAGTCTGTTCCTCACCCTTTATTCTTCATTCTTTTTTGCATTCCAGTATCCTTTCTAGGACACATACAGCATTTGCTGCCATAACTCCTCATTAGTTGTGATAGTTTCTCAAACTCTTTTTTGATGTCTTACAAGTTTATTCTATTGTAGTGACTTATTTTGTAGAAGGAAGGTTCCTCAATTTTCTCACTGACCCTTAAAAATGCTTATTTACTGGGAGTTCTGTAAAAGGGTCCTTGGCATGCAATAGCTCTAATGTGTGACTAAACAAAACAATGTTATATAAATAATGAACAAGAAACAATTCCTTAGTCTTTTCTTAAAGCCACATTGGCACTCTGAGATTCCAGTCTTATAAAATAGATTAAATAAATAAATAAGACTCACTTGGATAAATATCATCTTTCTGAATCATGTCGAGTAAAATTTTAGAAAGAAAATAAATGTTTAACATGAAAGGCACGATATCATGGGAAGGTATTTCATAACTGAAGTGATATAAATACATGGGAAAAAGACATTTTAAAACAACTGAGAAATCTGTATCACTGTAATAAAATATTTGAGCTAGTCGGCCTATAAAAACATTAGTTTTTCATTTATATCTTAGTCAATGTGGAATTAGCCCTTATCTTCAGGCCTGTGGCAAAGTTGCTAACATGTATCTGGCAGTGTATACCAGAGAGAAACCATTTATTTCACAACCAGGGAAACAGATGAGAGGGATTAGGGGATCAGGTCCCACAAAGAACTTCATGCAAGTACTCTGTTACCTAAGGAACACAAATGCGTTCATCTTTTAAAGAATAAAATGATTCTCAATAATTCCAAGGACAGAGATCAGTCATAAATGTTTTGGGGCCACTCAGTTATACTATACTAATGAATAACCCAAAAAACTTCAATCATATTATCCAAATTTCCATAGCATCATGAAAGAAATGCAAGCAGAAATGAGAGTTAGAAATACAAAGGACAATGAGAGGAGTGGCTTAGTGGATCAGTTACTTATCCCACAAACATGGGGACTGTAGTTTACATAGCCCACAAAGACTGTAGGTGCATGGTATTACCACAATCCCAGCATTCAAGAGCCAAAAACAGAGAATTTCCACATAGGCCAAACTGACAAGCAACTACCCATCCTGCCCTAAAGGCAAAGTAGGTATTCAGCCAAAAAACCCTCTGTTAATAATAAAAGTGAAATGGGATTTAAGAAGACATTAGATACCAACTTTTGGCTTCATACACACATAGACAAGACCCACATGTATGCAAACAAATGTACACACATTCCAAAGCACACACACCCTCACCCACACATATGCAAACACTTGTATGAACACTTTTACCACATACACACACTTACACACAAAGATTGATGTTTCTGGACTGTACTAGCATCAGAAAAGAAGTGAAATTTGATTATTCTGCCTGCAGAAGAACGATGTGTTATAAATTGAATTATGCTAAACATAACCTTTCCTCAACCTTTTTTCAAGGTAATAGCTGAAAATTCTCTTTTCACATGTAATTTCATCATGCAATTATCTCACAGGAAAAAAAAAGATAACAAATATAACCTTGGCAGGCATTGAATTCTTTTGAGGTGAGCTTTCTTCTTTTTAAAAGTCTTAGTCTATCTGACACAGCATTAGACTAAATGCCCTGATAAGAAATGGCCGACAATTATGAAGGTTAAAAATATAATGATGTGCATGTGTTCTTAATTCAGAAGTAGATCAGCAAGAATGCACTTGCATTGTTATTATTTCAATTATGGCTTATCTGAATGATAAACAATGGGCTCCATGGGCCAGTCCTCAGGTTGTATAATCGATGTTTCTGTTTAAAGAAAATATTATATCCTGTCTTCTTAGATATTGAGGGTAGTGTATTTGCAGCAAACTTGTAAGTCCTTAAATGAATTTTTCACGAAATTAGTTTCAGAAAAGCAATTTAAAACTTTCTGCATTTTCTCAGTAGACTATGAAATAATAATGTTTTCACTGCAGGGAATGCAATACCTGACACTTTAACTTTTAGTAAAACATGCTGAACTTTTAGTCATTATTGCAATTCGTATATTTAAAGAGATATTTCATTGCTCCTCCATTTCAGATAAATGAAATAAAATAATTTTAATTCATTCAGCAAGAATTATTTAATGTTTTTTTGTCCCTGCAGCAAAAGTGATTGTTAGACACATAAAGAGGTACAGGGTTTGATTTCTGACCTCTCAGCTAGGTTTTCTTAGGTTCATGTAGCAGAAGGAATAATTTTCACTGAAGAGGACTCCTGGTGTATTTTTCAGAAGTGTTTTTAATGTATTTATACACAGGGAAAAAAAAGAAAATCAATGCTAATTAATATAGATGAATTTATCTTACAAATTTATAATAATTGCTTAAAGGCAAATATAAACTAACATGAAAACTGGTAAAGTATGAAGCATAAAGCTATAATTTGAACTTTCAGTAAGTTGATTTCCTGGAAAATTATGTTTTCTTCTGTTATGTGATATGAAAGTCTAGTAATTTGGCTAGAATCTTAGGACACAGGTAAATTCATTTGATCTTGTTTGTAAAGAAGAGTCCTAGACACAATGATATGAACTAAAGAATGTAGGACAAGAAATAATTTCCATGGAAGATCACACTGCCTTCTCCCTTCTTGTGAGGAAGTCCAATAAATTACAGCAGACTTCCAAGTTGCTCTAGGTCAAAGTCATCCCAAAATGAAGATCATGAATGATTAAAGAAAATTAGAGATTTGGAAGAAGTAAATTGGGTCATAAAGAGTAAGCGCCAATGGCAATCAGTTCAAATGTAGACAAGGGAAGTTTTAAAGCCATATTTGAAGCTGACTGGAAACAAGGGGCACATTCTAATTGGGAGCACCAAGCGGTTAAGAGTGAAAGATGGAGGAGGACTCAGAAGGCAGAAAGGGCATAAAGGCTATTAGAAGTATCGAGGCCAAGTTGAACTGCATTTTAGGGGTGCTCACAAATACACAATTAAAATTCAATGATTGTGCTAATAAATGAGACAATTAGCAGAAGATTAAAGATAGCATCATTTTAACCATGGATCTTAACCGTAGGAAACTCTGACATGCCAGCACAAAGTGAATGTAGACCTCTTGCCCTGTTAAGGATTATGCCAGTAATACATGGGTATCTGTGAGACAACTGAAGGCTAAGATTTCAAGTATACCTACAAAGAATCATCTAATTAAGTCAAGCCCTGAGCCAGTCTATGGGATATTATCTCATTGATGTGGGAATGCCCAGACAATGGTGGATGGAACCTTTCCCTAGTCAGGTGGATAAAATAAAGAGAGCCGGTTCTGTATTTTGACGAACAAGCATGCTGGTAAATGAGAAAGTATGTACCTCTCTCAGTTCTCTGTATAAATATGGTGTGGCCAGTTACCTAGGTTCCTGATATTCATATCACCTCTCCTGCCATGCTGATTAAATGTAACCAAAAATCATAATAATCAAGAATAAGTATGTTGTTTCTCTAGGTTGTTGTGGTCATGTCAGCAATATACAGAGACACTGCAGCCAGACTCAAGCAATGTGGTCCAGAATGATGGCAGGTTTGTTCAGGCTGGTGAATCTCAGGTGTGAAAAGCTTCTGTTGCTGATTTCAAGGCGATGGGTTTTTCATTTTTTTTTCCCTTTTATCTGATGGAACTTTAATTTGGTCGGTAAGTAGATTAAGTACAATAAATAAAATACCAAATCAAAAACCAAGGAATGGAGGATGAGCAACTAAGTCATCCCAACAGGGTACAGACATGATGAGATTTGTGTATGCAGGAAACACTCAGCTCTTCACAGTCTCAGGAAGCACACTAGCATGAGGCAACACTGAGAGAAAGCCCATGCCCACCACTCACTGTGACATGGCTTGGGAAATTGCCTTCTTCTGAGAGACTCTACTCTGTTCTTTAGAAGCAGAAAGAAAAAAGGATTATTTTCTTAGAGGAAAAAAAAGTCTAGAAAAAATCCTTCACTAACACTAAATGTAAGGCAATCTGTAAATACATGATCACTGCTGTAATAGTTAATCCTGGGTGTCAACTTGATCATACCTGCCTATCAGACTACCCAAAGATATTATCCAGATCAATACATTTATAATACAAAGAACCTCCCAGTAATGGAGCAGATAAAAGGAACCACAGAACAGAATATGAAGAAAATAGACTTTCCACTTCTTGGACTCTCCAGTATGTTTGCAGTGACTTAGACTGTCTCCAGCTTCAGACACCAGTCATATCACTTGGGACATGAAAGACTGTTTCTCCCTCTGGAAATATAAACTGAATAAATCTCCATTTCTCCCCTAAGTTACTTGACTTTGAATGCTCTCTCACAGCAAAAGTAATTACTACAGCTGAATGAATGAGTTTTATATATTTGGGGTGTTACAATGTAATGAATATTCTGTTCACATTGAAAAAAAACTTCTTTGCAGTTTTGTATGTTTTCTTTCCTACTTACACAGAGTTTTTTGATGATGTCTTAAGTTTTCTATTGTCAACATTTTGGTGTCATTATGTTTTCTATAAAACACTGGTGTATGGGTTCCTTCACTAGGTGGCACCAAATGGCACTAGATTTCCAGGTTTTAATTTTTTTCTATTAATTTTGTAAAATGTTTTTGTGAATGAATTGTTTAAAATAATTTTTACTTGTAAAGATATTTACAATTTGAATTGCATTCATTTTCTATTCTAAAGAAATGAATTCTCTGAAAGTATGATCCTTAAGGAAAGAGTGCCGACAGCATTTGATGACAAAGTTAAGATTCCAATGATAGTAAGAAGCAATTGTTCTTTAATCTCAAGGACTCATTTTACAAAAGAGAGTGTTGGGGGTTTGACTAGAACATATCCTCATGATGAGCTAAAAATATTGTTTTCACAAGCACACGTGTTAGGTGTTGACTTAGTAATAACAATTGCAGCACCTCAGATTATTACAGGAAAGAAATACCTGATATTCTAAAAAAATAAATGTGATATTTACATTGTCTGATAATGTTTGTACAATTTCTGGTAATCAGGAAAGAAATTTGTTTCAATTTAGCTAGAGTTCAACATAAGAATATATCATTAATGCTTATATAGCTGCCTAAAGTGACATTTGTCTAACATTATCCCTATATGGAAAAGCATATTATAAAATATTTTTCAAGCACTGAAGTTAAAAAGGATATCATGTCAGAAAAATTCTTGACAATTATTCTTTACATTGAAAGATATCATTCAGGTATTATTGGATATCAGGTACGAAATGTATTCCTACTTTCAGTCATATATACACTCAAATGACATACTTTTTGCCTTTTGCTTCACTGAGAAACAACACAGCCTAGAAAATATTTTCAAGATTATTAGGTTTGATAAAGGATTTTGTAAAACAATCATAGATCTTTAATATTGTTAGTTCAGTAATTAAAAATTATTTTGCCTTCCTTTCTGATACCATTAATTATATGACAAAACTAAAATGTATCATTAAATTATATCCTTCTATTTTCATTTATGAAGTAGTACAACATTGAAACATAATTAGATATTTGAGAAAAGAAAAATATAGTTCATTGTCAGCAACAATTTTTTTAAAATGCAACTCATTTGAGAAATAGATTAAATTAGATAATGAATTAAATATGAGAAAATGCATTCTAGAATTGAATAATTAATATTAAGGTACAAATTAACATAACTTTGAAAGTGAATGGGTCAAGGAAAGAAAATACCGTATTGCTCTTGGATAACGCAAGGTCAAAACTTGAGCCCCAGGGTTTGAGTGGTTTGCTACTCAATTAAGGGATACTTAAAGCAGGGATACTTGTGAATGTTTAAAGGTTCATTTAAATTAACTGAGTGGAACAACTTACAAGCTAAGGTTTCTAAGACAACTAATTAAAGTCATGGTTAGGGGCTAGCTAGCAACAGTGCTTGCAAGATCAAAGTAAAGAGTCATGAAGTGAGAGAGATTTAGGGACTGCTGAAGCCTGACACTGAGTCTCCACATACTATCACAAGTGTCATGCAGTGATATGGCATGCAGTGGATGTCATATCCACTCTGGATGCCGACATCCTTCAAATAAAATGCTATGGTTCATTTATTTGTATGAAACAGAAAGACACACTAAAGGGTCAGTTTTCTTTTATATTGTATTATCATGTTTCTTTGCTTTTTTTATTGAAAGGTATTTAAAGGTAAAGAGATGTCTGAACTTGTTAGAATGTTTTTATTTACCAATAAGCACTTAAGGATTTAGACCAATTTTCAGAAGATGAGATTTAAGCTTGTTCATCTGAATCTGGCTCACATTGCTCTCATTAAAGCATGATCTATTTATAATAAATAAATAAATGAAGCCAATTAAACCCAATGAGAGTCTCCAGATATCTGTGCCAGTAGTCAATTAATGGTTGAGAAAACAGCATTAATAAATTCCAGATTTATTTTTAAATGCAGAACAGTTCTTTCTTCCTAAAACAGCATCCTTAAGTATATTTTTATAGAAAACTCATTTACTCAGTAAAGAAAGCCGGACTAGAATTCTTTATTACTTCCAATTACTGCTTTCCTATAACATATCAAAAGATGCCACTACTAGGTCTTACCTTTAGTAATGTCAACTACCATGCAAAGGAGGCTTCTGCCCAGTAATTACTGAGATCTTAATAACTGCATCCATCTTCTACAAGGAAGTATATACATGCCTCATTCACCACTAAATTTCTGAGATCATATGTTCACTCACATGTTTTGCACATATTTTTTTACCAATTTGGACTAAACATACAATTAGATCTAGATATATGTGTATCAATAATTAGAATCAATTTAAATGAATTTCATAATGGAGTTTACATGTGCTTTAACAAGAATGACTTAGGTCGTTTTAAATGATGGCATATGTATGTCATTTATATATCTTTAAAAAATGGACTTATTGACTAATTATGTCCATCATTTTAAACAAATACATCTCTGAGTGCTTGTGGTTAGCTTTCTTGAAGCATATGAAGGATGATCCTCAAAAAATAAGATAAGTGGCTCTTTTTAATCATATAATATGCTAATGACAGGCCTCAGGGAATTAAAATCAAGTGATAGCAGAATAGTCATTATCTCAATCTTCCCTCCGCATAGCACACCTGGACTGTCATGGGATGCTGTGTTAACCCAGGCTGAGATAAACAGATCTGTGAGGTTCTGGTCTCTGGACATACCTAGGATGCCAGGCAATCACTGGAATAAAAACTAGCAGTCCTTAACAGAGTAACACATCTACCAGTGTACCACCTTCTTTGAAGCCCCTCTTTCCTGTAGTGACGAGTGGCCTGTAGTCCTTACAATTACCAGAAATATTGAGGCTGTCAGTGGATCTTGATGATGTGTTCTTTGAGTCAAATATGTCTGATTTGCTTTGGTAATTTGGTGTATTGTATTTGAGGTCCACAGAGTTTCCAACATGATCTGATTATGTAATATTTCCATGGTCCTGGTTTCCCCTACTGGTGGCACCATCTTAGAAGGACATCAAATTTTTGTGACCTAGAGTCTACCTGATATAGACCAAGGACTAGTTTTTAAGGGTTTTATTTGCCACCAATTCCAGTATGTTCTTTCAGCTTTTGGATTGGCCACTGTGGTAGTTAGGTGCAGGGGTCAGCTTAAGGGCTGGAGCTTAGGGCATATGTGTAAAGAATTAGTATTTTACTTAAATTGTGAACAAGTCTGCAGGAGATTTTCTAATTAGTGGGGAAGAGTCAGCCCATGGTAGGTGGAACTTATGGATAAGAAGAAGGAAGTTGGGCTGGAGATGTGGCTCAGGGGTTAAGCTTCCGCCTTGCAGGCGGAAGGTCCTGAGATCAGATCCCAGATCCCACGTATAGACGCCAAGCGGAAGCGGGGGCGGCCTGCGCTTCTGGTCCTGGTAGGGCGGAGCCTGTGAATCCCGGGGCAGAAGGAGGTGGAGGCGTCCATGGTGGTTCGCGAATTCGTCCGTGGTTCTACACACACACAGACACACGCTCATGCGCACATACACACCCATATGCACACAGTTGAATAAATAATAATAATAAAAAAAAAATTAAAAAGAAGAAGGAAGTTGACTCACAGAGTTTATATTCTTTGGCAATCTTAGATAGACATGCTATATATCAAGTGAGGTTTGCCACTCTTTCAGCAGTAGATATCATGTGACCAGTTAGTTTCCTTGGGCTCTAGTGCTGGTATGGAACTCCCTACCAAGCTGGACTAAAAACTATTACTAGACAATCACAAGCCAAAAAAAGTCCCTTGCTTCCATAAGCCATTTTGTTGTGAATTTACTGACAACATACAAGCAAACTGTTACAGCCACAATGTGAAAAAGTTCTTGCTTCCAAACTGGTTCTTCCATACAGTAAGTGACCTTGCCCGTTTTCCCTGGCATGATCTCAGATTCCTTGAAATCTTGAGACAAGGTAAACTTTCATCCTTTGGGTCGTTTCATCCCTTGAGTTCATATTTTAAGAGTCATTCTCAGTAGCCCTAAATAGATGAAAATGACAAAATTGTTTTTCAGACCTCATGTTCTAAATGACATGCAATTCTTACATAACAAAATATGAAAGGAATACAAAGGAAAGATCTGTTTATCCTCTGAAGTAACTCCCCAAGAGAGATAGAGTTTCTTCTCATCATCACCACAGAGAAGGGGGCCAGTCTCCATATAGAGTTGTCCATATGGTCCTGGTTTAGAGCCAGCAAAGATGCAAGAGTGAGGAGGTCTGGATCCTTCCTCCATGGCTTCAGAGAATGGTGGAAGTTGGGCACGGGAAGAGCCCGGTGAAGAGAATGATGTATTCTATGGGTACCTGCGCTGGTTGGGTGGGTGGAATAGAAGCCCTTTGGAATTGGATTTTTACAAAAAGCTCACTTTCTGGATTTGGAGCTACAAGACTTGGAGCTTGTTGTGCTGATTTTTGGACCTTTTATGAACCAGTCTTTCCCAGATATGCCCCCATTCTTCCCTTTTGAAATGGGAATGTTTATTCTGCATTTATAATATGCTGGAAGTGTGTAACTTGTCTTTTGATATTTACAGGAGGCTTTCAAATTTGAACTTTTGGACTGTGTTGGGACTACTGATATAGTCTGTAGAACTTTATAAATAGGATTCTATGGTTTGCCTAATGATATGGCAATGAGCCTGTTGGCGCCAGGAGTGGAGAGTTATGGTTTGAAATGTGAGTTGTCCTCTAAAGGCTCATGTGTTTGAGTCTTTACTTGTTTGTTAAAGTTATGGAACCTTTAGAAGGTGACCTTGATGGCAGAAGGATGTCACAGGAGATGGGTCTTGAGGTTAATTAATTCCACCCTACTTCTGGGATAAGTTTGCACTTGTAGTTTTGCAGTTCTCAGCCTCCTTGATGGATATAATTTAGACTGCCTTCAGCTTCTGTCAGCAAGCCATGACTTTTCTGCCACAATGGACTTTATCTTATCTCAACCTGTAAGTTGAATAAACCTCTCATTTTACCCTTAAATTGCAAGATGTTAAGTGGTGTCTCACAGCAGCAGAGAAAAAGTAATCGGTTCAACAAGTAATAGAAACATGTTTCTCAGAATTATCAATTTATAAAATTATGAGCTTCAAAATTTCATGTAAAAGGCAAGTTGTATTTTTAATCTGCATTCTGTTTAAAAGCATGTCTTGATTTTCCAGAGTAAGAATTCTTATACATACATATTTTAGTATAAATTTTCTGCACTCAATTTCTTGAAAATATAGTTGTAAATGAAATATAAACCTGAAAATCTAATGCAGAAAACAACACTGTGTCTAAAATAACAGCACATATATAATTAAAGGGATTTTCACTTGATTCCTGACTCCTGACGTGACCTAAATGTTTCTTTCTAACAGTCAAAGTCAAACTGTTAGAAAAGTAGGGGACTTAAATATCTCTTAATCATGAATGTGCTTGCATAAAACAATGACTTTTGTGAAATAAAAAATTTAGAAGATAGTTCGTGCCAATTGTTTTAGAATAAATATCCATTTTTAATATATAATTTGAATGAAAACTACCGGATTACAGAAATAGCATATGAATTCCTGGCTGTATGAGCATTTTGGGATAGCTAAAATACAGCAATAACATAAAACTTGTCGACAAGATCACTTCAAAAGTTTTTTCATCTCATGTTAGGGAACTTTGTGTTTATTCTAATTCTCCTTGTTTTGTACTGAGGAAAAAATAATTCTGGGATAAAGAATATGAAAGACAGCATGATACAGAAAAGTAATAAAGAATTTTCTAGGATTCAGGCTAGCATAGGGCAGAAGACTTTGTAGCAATTATGGAATTCCAGAAAATATTTACAAATGCATAAAACTGATTTCAATGGTTTGAGTTTTATGTTTTTAATACTTTTATTTATTCAAGAAAGAGAAGACAGAGAGAGAGAAAGAGAGAAACAAAAAAAAGAAAGAAACGAAAAAAATGAAAAAGGAAATTACATATATTCAATGCAATTATACATAGGTGGAGGTCAGAGGACAACTTTTAGGAGACACTTCTATCTTCTAAGATTATGGGGATCAAAATCAAGTTATGAAATTTATAAGCAGGAGGCTTACCCATTGGATTATCTCATGAAACTACTGTGTGTGTGTGGTGTGTGTGTGTGTGTGTGGTTGGGTGTGGATATGTATAAATCAGAGGATTCAGTGTGTGCCTGTGGAAGCCCAAAGAGGCTCAGGAATCACCCTGGATTGTTATATCTTCTCTTTGTTTTGCTCTGGAGTTACTCAGACTCTGCCTTCCAGGACCAGAAGCTCAGGTTTGCAGCCATTTCTACCTGACATTTTTGTATATGATTTGGGATCTGAACTCAGAACCTTCTGTTTGCAAGGCAGAGGCTTAATCCCCAAGCCATATTTCTAACACCCTCATGAAACTACTTTTAAAAACATTAGAGTATTGTTTTATTTCCTCAACTTCACAGTTAATTTTTATTGGTATAATTTTTATGTCTTAATACATATTTTGGTTCTCTCTCACCATAATCATGTTGGAAAGTTAGAAGTATCATTGAATGAGCATGAAATACTCTCACTAGTTCCCTAAAAATAACTTAAAATTTTCCACAAGTAAATAAGAGCATTACCTTGAAGTATTATTCTTATTTAATTATCAACTCTATTGTTTCTGTCAATGGACTCTCTCTCTCTTTCTGTTTCTTACTGTGCTTGTGTGTGTTTGTGTGTCTGTCTATCTGTCTTCAAACCTGACCTTCTTTAGTCCACAGGAGACAACTTTAAAATGATCTCAGATCAACTTCAGATATGTGTCACTGCATGCTAATGCCATTTAATTTGATGCTTACCAGAGGCTGTCCTAGAAGTGATATCTTGTTGTTCTCATTTTTAGGTGCCCTCAGTCTATCTGGATTGTTTCTAGCTAACTCTTCCAGAGTAGAATAGTAAGACAGGAGGACAAGGATCACCAACCTACATTTCATAGTCTAAGAGTTGATATTGCCCTTTACTTTAATCCTAAGGGTGGGAAGTTCTGTAACTGTCAGGTACATATAGCTGTCAATTGTTTGTTTAGCTCTGTGTCTTAAACTTGAGAAATGTAATACTTAAGGAGTTGACTATGTGCTTTTTTTTCTCTGAGGCAAAGGATGTCTGTGAGAGTTGCTGATGCCATGAAAAATGACTTGGATCCACTGAAAATTGCAGAAAACTGTTCCAATGGATGTGTGTGTGTGTGTGTGTGTGTGTGTGTGTGTGTGTGTGTGTATGTGTGCACACGCGCTTGTGTGTGTGCACATGTGTGCACATGTGTCTGTGTGTGTCAGAAGCACTATGTGTCCCTGTAGAGGTCCAAGAGTCAATTTCAGTAATCACTCTGGATTGCTCTATCTCCTCTTTGTTTTGCTTTGGGATTTCCCAGAGTCTGTTTTCCTGGACTGGAAGATCAGATTACCATAATTTCCACAAGATTTTTTTAATATGGGATTCAGGATTTGAACTCAGGTATTTTTGCTTGGGAGGCAGAATTTTAACCTGATGACCAGAGTCATCTGTTCAGTCCCAAAAAGTAATTAAGATTCTTTTTGCACATATGAAAAGCTCCATAAGTCCTCACTAGCAAACTTCATATGTTTTTGTTCATGAAGATATGAATTTATTTTCTTCTTCAAGTTGGTTGACTGATCATATTACATTGGTTTGTCTCCTATTGTCTCCTATCAGAATATAATTTTCAGCTTTTCAATAGAAAATGCCAAATGAAAGACCAAGACAAGACATGACCTTTCTTCAGAAAGTTTAAAATATAAGCTGTATTCCTTTCCCTTATAAAACTACATTTTTCACTATCTATTGCTTATGCAGCAAGATCTGGCAATGTGTAGAGAACAACTGTTTATCTGTCATATTAATTTCCAGAAGAAATCTGTATTTAGGTTTTCATCAGAAAAGCAATAGGTAATATTTACATTAAACCAAGGACTCAGTTGATTTCATTCTTCTTTAGTAATTTTCAGGCAAAGATTATATATTATATATGAGTTGTGAAAAGTGATATTCAAATCTAAATCATCCAAGCAAAATACTGCAGGAAAAGTTTCCTTCTTTGCATGTACTACAGGGGAAAAATCCTTCTATGTGGTGATTATTTAAAAAAAACTCGGAGCTGGAGAGATGGCTTAAGGATTAAGACTCTGCCTCACAATCAGGAAGTCATGAGTTTGGATCTCAGGTCCCAAATAAAAATGCCAGGCAGAAAAGGCAAGGTGGCAGCCTGTACTTCCAGCTTTGGTGCATGGATCCTGGAAAATCCAAGAGTGAAGCATAAAGGAAGTAGGAAGCAATCCAAGATGATTCATGAAGTTACCCTTGGTCTTCCACAGGGAAATACAGTGCCCTCTGATACACACACAAATGCACACACACACACACACGTGCACATGTGCACACATAAAAAATTAAACATTCAGAAAAGACTTATTACATTTCCATATTAAAACAATAAATAAAAAAACATAATGGTCCAGATCGATGAAGTAAAATTATTATATCCTATCTTTCACAGGATCATTTATGGTTCCAAAAACAGTCGATTATCTTACTGAGATTGTCTACAAATGATTATTCCAGGTTAATCACAATCTAATAAGCATTAATGATTTATTTTGATATTTTAAACAGATAAGGAAATGTATTCTAAAATTTAAAATCCCATATATTTGAGCATGCTAAAATTATAATTTCATGAAAGAAACTTTATTAAAGACAAATCCTAAATTCTGAAACAAAAAATATGTACATGAAAATATTTTAAGTTCATAATGTAAAGTAAGATTTATAAGTCAATAAGAAGAAGATAAACTTCAACATTAGATAAAGAAAGGACTTTAAATTATTTTCACAGTAACTACTAGAAATTGTGGGTCTTCTTGAAAGTTGGGATCATGATAAGCATATACTTGTGACCTGGGGAAATATTTGAGAATCATGGAGATGAGAGAATAGATAGAAAACCAGACACACAAGACATGAAAAGAATGAATGAATTTAAGAGATGATTCAAACTCATTTTCACTCCATGCAAGAGTCACATTTAAGGAAGGTGTTCATGATCAGGTGATGAGATCATGCAATAGCACTTTAAGTGGGGTGGGCATGGCAGCTGCCTAAACCACCAGGAGGTGTGGACCTCCTGGCCACATCTCCTAATGTGCTACTTTTATAATATTTCACACTATGTTGTTGCTTTTAAAAAGATAGTCTGAATGGTGCTTGCTTCTCATATCCAAAGATATCTCAGACCACAGCCTAATTTTCTTGTGGATAGAGCTCTGTGTGACTGTATTTCTTTCCCTTATATGCTACTAGTCACTATGATGTGGAATAAAGGCAAGCAACCCAAGGAAGGCTATGCTTCTTAAATGTGGGAAATTCTAGTTAGTCGAAGAACAGTTGGAAGTAAGAGATGAAGGGAGTGAGAGCAAATCAATTAAAGTAGGTAGATACAGGAACATATTCCAAAAGATAGTGACTACTTTTGAGCAGGTCAGATAAAGGGAGTGTAGAAAATGATCTGCCATAAAGGGAACAGGATAGGTCAAATACAACCAATGGTTAAGATTCATTCATGCCACTCCAGAATACTTTTCCTTAACCCTTCCCATTTTCTATAGTTGATGTTGACTAGTGCATATGTTTATTTTGGAGAACCATATTAAATAAATAGACACTAAAATCAATATAAATAAAGCCATTTAAGATGACAAAAGAATAATAAAGCCCAGAACAAACAGATATGTTTCAGGCATAGGGAGGTTGAGACAGTTCAATGCTTATTTGTCAGTTTATATTCTTTTCACAGACTTCAGTTCTTATTGCTCAATGATTAGTTGGGGTTCATTCCATTTCTGACTTCTCCCTTGTGCTATAATTCTTTCTTACCCTCACCTTCTCTTTTGTTTTAATCACATATTTTTTTTTAATTCACAGTCAACCTGCTAATCTTTCCATTAGCCTTAGTCAGGTTTGTGCCACCAAAAGGAAACATAATAACCTGATATATCTTGCAACGACTGGAAATATATTGGCCCACATTTCTGGAAACCAAGATGTCTGTTGCAGTTTGCCTGCATGGTTGCTGATAAATAACTATCAGATGGCTTAAGGGAACAAGGGGTTTATTTTCTTACTGATAATCTGATTACAGTCTGTACTCCAGCTTGATGAGAGAGCATGCACCAACACCAGGGCTGAGGGAACTGGCCACACTATCTCTGGATAATGGCTGAGAGAGGGACAATCTTTATTTGCCAGACCAGCATGTCTAGCCAAGTATACACAAGGATGTGGACTCTCTCAACTAGTTCCCTATGATTTATTCCAAGGCCTAATCCCACCCACCATAAGCTGGACCTTCCCCATAAGCTAGATAATCTCCTTCATATTCACTCTGGGCTTAACTCAACTACTAATTCTTCACAAATGTGCCTAGAGCTCAAACCCTGAACTGTGAAGTTGATACCTGTGCCTAACCATGACACTGCACCCCTGTCAACTTGACACAGAAACATTGTACTTTTAAACTGTAACCTCAGTTGTTGTCCCCATAGGTATTAAAATTATCTTAAAATATAAATACATTTGTCTAATATCATAATCCCTTGTGTAACACAAGGGAGATTACATACAAACATCTATTAATTCAAGATATGGATTCAATGGCAGATATAAGTATTATTAAACAAAAGTCCAATTTGGCCAACCAATTAGCTTATTTGGTTACTTGAAGAAATATGAGTAAAGACTTCTTATAGGAGCAGGGATGATTCAAAAGCAGCTACAGCACAGTAAAGCCCCCCAGCCTGGGTGAGACAGAAAGAAGTTGAACACAGCAATTCTCTAATAATTTTCAGTCACTTATTAGAGTTCAGTTCATTGAACAGTCTCCTCTAAGTGGCTAGATTGCTCATAGTTTCCTGCAGATTGCTAGATTGGCCAGGAAGTCTACTCAGTTACTTACTGTTTGTTTTGTTTTGTCTTTTCTTGTTTTCTTTTTTCTTCTCTTTCTCTTCTTTTCTCTCTCCTTCCTTCTCTTGTCTTCTCTCTCCTCCCTCTCTCCCTCCCTTCCTTCCTCCCAACCTCCTTCCTTCCTTCCTTCCTTCCTTCCTTCTTCCTTCCTTCCTTCCTTCCTCCCTCCCTCCTTCCCTCCCTCCTTCCCTCTCTCCCTCCCTCTTCCTCCCTTCCTTCTTCCCTCCCTTCCTTCTTTCCTTCCTCCCTCCCTCCCTCCCTCCCTTCCTTCCTTCCTTCCTTTCTTCCTTCCGGAACAATCCTCTTATCTGAATTGTTTTTGTTTCGGGAAATTCCTGGGTCTTACTTTCTTTATCTCATGAAGCTGACTCCTGGACAGAAGGTTTCAAATTGCTGCAGGACATTGTCCTTCAAACTGTTCAGGGCACAGTCCAAAAAGACACCATGTCATGTTAAATAACATGCACACACTGGGCAATGCTACTTTTTTATCTGTCACATTTTGACAGGAGGTGAGAGAGAAAAGAGAAAGTAATTTTAAGCAAAGCTTTTATACTGAATCATTAAATTCCATGTAAAGATGCTGTTGTGAGTACTCTTCTGCATGTGGTCCTGTTACCTCATCATCTCTTTATACTGTCACTGAAATACTCCCTACCATCTTTTTCATTCCATCTATTCATTTATGTCATTATATTAAGTTTCATATCTCTATAAAGAAATGTTAATGCCTCTTGGATTAAGCAATTTCACTATTATGGGTTCTTTGTGCCCTTCAGGTATCATTTTCTAAGGTCTGTGTAATACTTAAAACTCCTTGTTTCTGAATTTTCTCCTGAGTACACTCTTCAGTGCATGTAGGAAACACCACTACTGTGCCTAAACTCTCTCAAAGGGCTCAATGTTATAGACAGAACGATCTTAAACAGAGCCATTCAGCAAGAGGCACACAGAGATTTACATCTGACTTGAGAAGGGAGCATTCCAAGGGTTAAGTAGACATCCCACTGACTTGGTAATGTCTGTGAGATGCTTTTCTCCAGAGCAAGCTTAATGATTAAGTATTTCACACTTCAGAACTGCACTGTTGCTCATGGCTCTGGAACTAAGCCAGCAATCAGTTAAACAGATCTTTTGTTTAACCTCTCTATGCTCTCAGAAAGAGATCATTTGATGAACTGAAAACTTTTCCAAGTCCATCTGTTTCAACAATGTTGATGAGTAAGTCTTTCTGGAAGGAAAAAGAACCTAGGAATCCCCAGAGAAAGGCAGTAAGGAAGTAGTATGATCCAGGATGATCCCTGGCGTCAGTTTTGGGTGACTCAACTGTGTTCTTGTATAAATACCCCCTCTCCCACAAACACACAATGCATAGAATTTGTGAAATTAAAACAGTACTTCAACTCTGGAACCATTTTTTTTTGATTAACATAATGGAAATTTACTTTATCTATCCATTTGTTTATTTATTCAAGGGGGAGAGAGAACAAAATCATGCATGAAGAGGACAAAGGAGAACTTTTACAAGTCAGTTTTCTCCTTCTAGTATGCAGACTCCAAGGACTGAACACAGGTCTACAGGTTTGCACATAGGCAATTTTACTCAACGAATCAATTTGCTCATTCAACATTTTGTAATTTAATCACTCAGTTATTGAATAAGGAGAATGTAAACAATTCTTCAAAATAGGCTTGGGTGTGTTTTTATGATGCAGTTGTTCTGATGGAAATAGACAGAAATTGCATAAATGTAGAAAATAATAGAAAACTGGGTAGGATGTGAAATATGATTGACAATTTGTAACCAACAACATCACAGCCCAGTGTACTTATCTTAGTGTTTATGAGTTCAGCCACAAACTAACCTCACCTCAAATTCATCTGCATAAAATTTATCTGATTATTTTACATTTTGATTTGCTTATGTTTTCAAATCAAGTAACATCTCAAGAACAATATAAATGTATTAAGTGCAAATATATTTTATTAATCTAAAATACATATGCATAAAATCAATGATAACTCTTTTCTTTTTCATGTATATGGGATGCATGCATGCATACATGTTTATGTGCATGTGTGTGTTGCATGTGGGAGTACATGTGTGTGCAGTTGTGTAAATAAGAGTACACTTGAGTGTGCCTGTCTGTGGAAGCCCATGATTGATATCTAAAACATCCTGGATATTCTTTCACATTACAGCTTGCTCCTGGGGATTCCCAGGTTTTGCCTTCCAGGTCTAAAATTTACCGACCACTGACATATCCGCCCTATATTTTTGTATGAGATCTGGGGATCTAAACTCAGCTTCTTTCCTTGTGAGGCAAAGGTTTTAACCTATCCCATCAGTTGTGAGCCTAATAGTGTGGTTGACAAAACCTTTTTTATTTGTACTCTTTGTAACTTTCACATATGAATATAATGATTTATGTTTTCATCTCCTGCTGTCCACCCACACCACCCCTCACAGCTCACCCCTCACAGCTCACCCCTTAAGTTTTCTTTTCCAACCAAACTCTCTTCTCCTCCCAAAACCCACTGCATGTGTGATCCATTAAGCCCGATCAAGGACACCTGCATTGGGAAGAATCTGGCAGTCTCAAGGCCATAAACAAGCCCACTAGTAGGAAAACCATGAAATACAAAAGCTCTCCTTATGCTAAGATTTTTACATTATTACTGTCTGTTTATGGCCAAGTTGTCCACAGTCTTTTTTTACTTCACACTTTTGCCAGTTGATGCTCTTAGCATTACACATCTTCCAATGCAAGAGGAAACTTCTTGGTGGAGTTCTGAGTATATCTCTGATCTAAGGATGTAATGAGAAGTTATTAGCTACTAGCTTCCTATCAAGCCTTTTAGCACCAAGAAGTTTGTTCTCTCTAAAGTCTATAATCTCTTTATGTATGAATATTTGGTTTGGTTTAGAATACCAAGAAAGTCTTCCCTGCTGTGAAACCATCTTAATAACAATCACAAAGCAATTGTCCCCCACTCCTTACATTCTGTTTTTCTTACCAGAACAGTTATTCAGCTTGCAACATTCATAGCTAGGTGATACTGTTGATTATTTTTATTCCCTGACAACCCATGTAATACCTTTTGGAATAACCAGCCAGTGGGAAGCTTTCATATCCATTCTAATCTATTTTTTCCATATCCCATGATAACTGTTTTTCCTGTCTTCAGCAATAGGGTCTTACTATTGGGTTCTGGAAGACAATCAATAACAATGGCAAATGCCCATTTTGCCTTAGGAGCTATAGGATACACCATACACTTTTTAAAAGTATGTTGATCACATGCTCAGTCTTCAAAGAAGTTTGCTAAACTTTTTTCTTAAATCTGCATGTCTATCATGATATTAATACATTTCACCTAGTCTTGTATCCAAAAATAAGAATTTACCAATTGAAACAGGTCAATTACAATTTTGTCTTCACAGGATAGATGTCTCTAAAATGTATTGCTTTTAAATTATAAAATGCTGAAAGATATCAAATATAATAAAATATGAAATGCTGAAAGATATGTCATTGAAAGTGGAAATAAGTATTGTGTTCTAAATTTTCTGGGTGTCTTCTGAAATTATTGTCCCTATAAGAGAATAGCAGAACAGAACAGAAAGACAACAGAATTACTTTGCAAGAGAGTAAAAATTTGACAAGTTCATTTTATAGGTGTAGAGTTCTTCACCCACAACGTGGCGTCTCTACACACACACACGCGCGCGCACACACACACACACACACACACACACACACAGTAGGGGACAACTCCAGGCCATCAGGACAAAGATAAGTAAGCTCAGCTGCCTACTTCTCTGCCTCAACTTCCCAGAGACTTGGAAATGGACAGGGAGTTTGTCAGAGCAAATCTCAATTTATTGGGGGTAACAAAGGACCACAGGGTGTGAAACAGGCAGCCAATTGTGTCAAAGGTCAACACAATATCCAGGCCCTACAGGTCAAGCCCAACTTATCTCAATAAGGAAGATAGATCAATTCCTGAAAGCCAATTGGGGCTCTCTGTAATGTGATCAGGGTTATGCCCAAGAGACTAGCTCTCAGGGTCATCTTTGGTCCCATGTGCTCGGCTATGCCCTGGGGTAATTCCTGGGTGGGCCCAACATCTCCCCCTTTTTGTTTTAGTAGAGACTATATTTTATAATTAACTATATGTATGTGCAATGTCCCATCAGTCCCAGTGTGAGCTTTCGCTGTTGTCCTGTCTCGGTTAGTCTTCTCAGTTAGGCAGGTTGGCATCAGCACTAGGCATGGAAGCAGCCAGCTCAGGGAAGTTGCATGTGGCCCATAAAGGCAATATAGGCCTGCCTGGTCTGTCATTCCTACATATCCATCCTTTGTGGCAGCCAGTGGGAGCCAAAGTGCCTCTTTTGCTCTGACCTTGTTGACCCCGCCTCAGAGGGGGTCCAGCATATTGACTGCACCTGGCTTGGATTGGTCACCACCCTCGTGTGGAGCCTTACCTGTCATTGACTGCCAGCCGTGGAAGGACCTCTCCTCTGGAAGGCATGCCAGGATATGTGGACCCTGCATTCTTCTCTAAATAGTGCTGCCCACTTAAAGAATGTGGGGCTGGGGAGCACTGCTCTGGCCATGTCCATCCAGTCCTTAGTAGTACAGGATTAACTTTTTAAAATCCTTAGCTTCCCAAGGATACCATACTGTGGGGTGATTGCCTCCTGGATTTAAGTTAACAGGATAGGCTTGTACTTGATACACCTCAGCATACATGGGGTCCAGCTCTGGATTCCCTGATCTAGCCAGGTGGGGAGCAATGTGTCCACATGCGAATTCGGGATGGGTTTTTGTGAAGGCGTATGGGGGGGATAGTCCTCTAAATCGTCCCCACCCCTTTCTCCCTTGATCTGGATATGAAGAATCACTCCCTGTTCTCAGAGTGCCTGTAGCCTCTTCCCCTTGATAAAGGGAATTGCATGTTCCAGGCACTCTTTCTGGTGGCAGCCACTTTCCCACATCATTTTGGAGCTCTCTGAGCAGGCGCCCCCCCCCTTCCTCACTTCTGGCGGGCAGCTCTGCACCGCTGCACTTGCAAGCAGGTAGCTCCTCCCCTTCGCCAGGACTGACAACTCTGTGCTCTGCTCTCAAGCATTTTGCCCCGCACAGGGCCTCCCCCCACGCAGCCTCCCCCTGCGCTGCCCTGTTTCCACTTGCGCACACCGCGTTTCTGCGAGGCTCCACCTTTCCGCAGGGCTTGCAAGCATTATTTGGCTCTGCCATGGCCAGGGCCCATAGCTCTGTGCCCTGTTCCCAATGTGTACACAGTGCTGGGGTACCATCCAGTGTGGAAACCCCCAAATGGTGGGTATGCCCGTCATCCCCATGGCTTTCTACACCCTCCCATGTCTCTGGAGAATCCCCACCCTGCCATGGCTCAGCAGAATCCCCGCCCCTCCATGGCTCTGCGGAGGGGTGCTCGGGATGGCTTGCTTTTGGCTCCAGGTGCCCTGGAGCCACTCTGCGAGTATGAAGCGGCTCTGGGTCCTCCTTCCCCTCCGCCTTCCTGCTCCGCCTCTACCTTAGTCTCCAGTGGGCGCTGAATCGCATCAGGAAGGAGTGATATCTTTTTTTTTCTTAAATTTTTATTATTATTATTATTATTTATGCAGCTGTGTGCATATGCGTATGTGCATGCACGTGTGTATCTGTGTGTGTGTGTGTGTCTGTGTATGTGTAGAACCACAGACGAAGTCGCGAACCACCATGGACGCCTCCACCTCCTTCTGCCCCGGGATTCACAGGCTCGCCCTACCAGGACCAGAAGCGCAGGCCGCCCCTGCTTCCGCCTGGCGTCTATACGTGGGATCTGGGATCCGAACTCAGGACCTTCCACCTGCAAGGCGGAGGCTTAACCCCTGAGCCACTTCTCCAGCCTCAGGAGTGATATCTTAAGCACCGAGACCGTGGGATAAAATTCCAAGGGAGGGGACTGGAGAGGTGGCTCAGGGGTTAAGGTGGAAGGTCCTGAGTTCGGATCCTAGATCCCACGTATAGATGCTGGGAGGAAGCCAGGGAGGCCTGCCTGTCTGGTCCTGGTAGGGTGGAGCCTGTGAATCTCAGGGCAGAGTAAACAAGGAGGAGGTGGAGGCGGTCTATGGTGGTTCACAAATTTGCCTGTGGTTCTACACACACACACACACACACACACACACACACACACATACACACACACACAATAAATAAAGTTTTTTAAAATAATAAATGTAGGTGCCTTATCAAGTTATTTTTCAGTAAATAATGCAAATGCAGTATCTCCATCTATCCTAAGGAAGATGTTCTTACAAATAAAAGTGTAGTGCTGTATCATTAATTCACAATTAGAAATAGTATCTCAAAATCATGAAGTATTCTAGAATCATTGATCAGCACTGTTGCTGATGTTTTGCTTCCTGGAGTCACATCACTTCCTTTCAAAGGAAAATAAAATCTCTATGGAAACAACTGAATCCATGTTTGAGGCACAAAATATATAAGGTAAGCCTGGATTGTCTCATATCATGTGAAGCAGAAAAATACCAAAAGACACAGCAGTCACCTGAAATGAACCCATAATCTCACTAAGAGACTTTCCCATAAATCAAAGTAAAGGAACCCTATACGCTAATAAGAATATTAAGTATACTAATCTGAAACTTATTGAACTTTGCTATATCCATAAAATAAGAGCATTTAAAAAGAAATGTGTCTGTGGGCACATATATATTTGTATATATGTACACACATATATGTATATATACATATATATGTGTATGTATACATAGATAGATTATCTCTAAAGGAAACTAAGAAAATGTATCATTACTTTTAGCAGCTGGAAGGTAAAGAAAATATTCTACTATAGTCATGGTGATATTTAATATAGTTAAGTGAAGAAAAAAAACAATGTAACCAACAATTCACAATAATCACTAGTGGCTTCTGACATCTTATTCAGGATGATATTAAATGTGACTACGAGCTGACATCATTAAAATGTCAATATCAAATCTGTCTGTTATAAGACACTTGGATTAACTATTTAATTATTTCACTATCTATGAACATTAACTTCATCTGTGAAGAGAACAAACTTTGTCACACATATATAATATAGAAAGGGATGAAATGCTAAAAGCCAACAGCTAAATTGCCACATGATAAAGAATAATATTAAATGTCCTGTTGATGTTACAAAATGCCGTCAACAATTACCTTTTAATGAAGACTGCTAACTTGACTTACAGTTTGGAATGATGTAGTCCAATGTTGGGTTGGCTGAACTGATTTTGTCTTGTGATGAAGCATTATGGTCTAGAATAATTGGTGACTGAAGTTGCTAATAGTCAAGAAGTGAAAGACAGTGGGTTAGGATTCCCACTATCTTCTTTGTAGGGGAGAAATGTGAAAGGGAAAATCTTAGAAAGGAATTCTTAACCTTGAGAAATTGTTGGCAGGTAATAAAAATGCCACACCTCTACAATCTCCAGAATTCCACTCTGGAATGTCATTTGGCCATAAGGTCTGCAAGAAGCCTATGTGCTGATAAGACTATAAAATGCTATACTGCTTTGCTGGTGCCAACAAGTCAACTGGTGGATCTGCACCCAAGATGGGGCTTGCAACCTCCTCGGTCCCTTGTCTATAAAAATTGTGTGGAGACATAATTCATTATGAGTGTTTACATGTGGGTGTGTGTATGCATGGGGGCATGTACATCAGTGTGTGTGTGTGTGTGTGTGTGTGTGTGTGTGTGTGTGTGTTTAGGCCTAAGACTGATACTGGGAATCATCCTTGATATGTCTTCCACCTTACTATGTTTTGAGCCTGAGTAACTAACTCAAAGTGTATCATTACTGCTAGTCTGGCCAGCCAGCTTGCTCTGGGGAATCCCAACGTTGAAATTACCTGTGGTGCTACACATACCTGACATTTTTTACAGTTATCTGAGAATACAAAATCCAGTCATTTTGCTTGTATAGCTGGTGCTTTAACAATGGAACCATCTCCATAGCCTAAATAGGCCACTTTTGAATCCTAAAGATATAGGATGGGAATGAAAGGGACATGTGGGGAGTGGATAAGAACTGTAATATTCTGAAATTATATTCTCATTTTGAAACTGACAGATTGCCTCTGCCAGTTATAGCTCACAGTGGTAGCTGTGCAATATCAGAGAAGTTCTCCCAGCTCGTTTACCAGTTCTCACCTGGCAGCACAAAGGGGACCAACAGAAAAACTAAGCAAGAAATGTGTCTGCTAAGGAAGTTTAGGAAAGTGAGCCTTTTGTAATGCAGGTATAATAGCTTCCCCAGGCCCAGAGGGAGGTATTAAGTTTATTGTGCTAAATTGCTTGCAAACCCTTTTCCTTCAACTGCTGTCAGTTGCCAGCCTGAAAGAAACTCCAGAAACAAATGCTGAATAAGAGCCCATGTTTATTCACTAGCTAGTGGACCCTTCCTTAAATGACCAAAGTCCAGAAACAAAGAGTGGTGAACAGTGTTTGAGTGTCTATTTATAGATTTTTACATCAAAAAGTCCCCTTTTAAATTCTCTTGAGGCTGATCAAGTAAAAAAAAAATCTCAGCCTCAATGGGTATGGAGGCTGGCTTGCAAGGGGGACTTCTGTTGTTCTACCTACATTAGGAAGATATTTCCAAGATTACTCTTTGTAATAGAAATCTTTAGAGGTAACCCAGGACAATCACTGTCTTGTTTGGTGTCTTTGTCCAAAAAATGTATCAATGGACAGTTATTTCATTAAGGGAGGTTTAGAGCAGCCATGCTGGGATGGTCTCTGAAGGTCTTTGAAGGCCATTCCCCACTCATGGGATTACCCTTGGGGAACACAACCCTTTGCCAACTTCCCTAGCCCTTTACTTATGAAAGGATATGGAGATCAGTTCTCCTTTACAGGTAGGACCCACCTTGAAGTGGGCACAAGATCAACTGGGTTGGGCCCCAGTGGGAGCTGACCAATGAAAAAAAGCCATATTTGCCAGGCTGCCTAACCAATGAAGGAAAGCCTTCCTTCCTTGGTTTACCTAAAGGCATACCTGACCTTGGCAGCCATCTTTGGAACCTGCCCCTTGAGGCACTCTACATGTGGAGTGGGTAAGTCCATTTCTAGCTCCTTGCCTCTCATGGATTTCATGCCTGAAGTCTATGAGTTTTCTAGGACTCCTACCCCTAATAACACTCCATGTCAGAAGTCCATGAATTCCACTCTTTCTTTCCCCTAATAAAATCTGCCTTAATCCTTGACATGTGTTCTGTTTTTCAATCTTTGAGTTGGAACACAAGAACCCTGCAACAATGGGACAGTCATCCTGCAACATTTGGCGCCCAAGGTGGGGCAGCCAGGAGATCAATCCTGTAACATCATGACAAATAAGCTCATTTTGCTAAGCTTGTCACAAGTGTCCACCTTGAATATTTTTAAAATAAAAATCCCATTATTCTATTATATACATGTATATGTATCTATAATCTATCATCTGTCAATATTCACAGTAATGAAAATGGATTAAGTTCTCTAACTGAAAACCTGAGAAGGCTTAGAAATTATATAAAAATCCAGGTGTGCACAATTATAAGATATAACTACAAAACAAAGTCACCTGTGTAAAGTTTGTAATAAACTGGAAAAATAATCTAAAGCATGCATATACTCTTCAAAATTAAGGTGGTATTTTTACATGAGGTATAAAAGAATGTATGTAAAATTCAAATAAAAATAAATAACAGATTCAGTTGAACTGTAAAATAATAATGATGCTTGCAGAAGCAAGTGTAAAACAAATATTGACAAAATTAAAGCACATTTTAATGAAGTCATTATCATTGTCAAGACATTTTTAACACATTTATTTCAGTGATTGAGAGAGTTGATAGGACAAAATTATATATACTTTAAGAATTGAGTAATTAATTTGACTAAGTTAGCACACTCAGTGAAATACAGTCACCTACTAGGCTACAATGTTAATTTCAACAAATTTTGCAAGGTTTACTGACATGCAACCAGCATTTTCTGGCTAAATTATTGACTCTAAGAAATAATTTTAAAAAGCTGAAATAGTCCAAAAGATATAATATAGGCTTTAAAATACAACTTCAAACAATTTGGAGGAGGAAAAAAAGGAGACCATTGCAATAAATTTTAAATTTTATTGAAAAATGTGTGGGGAAAGACCTGCACATCACCACTCAGGCCCCTCTCAGCAGTTGCTTAATCAGAGTTAATATTACGTCAAACTAAAACTTTCAGGAAGTGCCTAAATATTGGTGATATGATATGATGATGCTCAAGCCAAAAATTAAAAAATCTTCTCGATTTCTCTGAGCTTTTCACATCAGCTTTTTAGGGAATCTTTCCCCACATGTACAACTCACTCCATGTCCCTTCAATGCTCTTGCTCTTGCAGTTGCTCACCTCACTTAGCACATGTCAGCAGTCCTGGTCTTCCTGAAGATGGTCTTCCTCTGGTGCTGGCATCTGTTCTGCTCTGTGAGGTCCCATATTTGAGACTGCCTGCCTCAATGTCCTGCTAGCCGGCTTTACAGCAAAGGCTCTTTCATAGCCCTGTTAATTCATGAGTTTTCTAATTCCTGTTGCCCCTCATTGTCACATGCATTCATTAATGCATAGAAGCCAAGGGTTCTTTCCAGTGCTTGTTCAAGTGGCTGGGGAACAGTCAACTTCATAGTTCCAGTCACGTTAATTGGATGGAGTGCTGATGTAGTAACTAATGAGTATCTTGGCTCGTCCTTGTTGCTTCCTTGTCAAAAACATCAGGAGAGTTTTCCTCCAGTTGGCTTAGAAAGAATTTTCCATAATATATACTTGAAGGAGAACACTAATGTGTGGGTGAGGGTTTCTTTTTTATGTCTCTAGGTTCTTGTGTTCAGGAGTTGGAGACTGAAACCAGAAGATGAATAGAGAATTAAGACAGAGTTTATTAGAGGAGAGAAAGAATGGAACTCACAAGCATGGATTCTGAGAGGGGCAAGAGAGACATCTGATGCACTCTGCAAAAATGTGGCTTTTTTGTGTCCATGGATTAAAGAGGGAGAACAGCATAGAGATTAGAGGAGAGAAAGAAAAGAACTCACAGACAGTCTGTGAGGGGCAAGTAAGCAGGAAAAGAACTCACTGACATTAGATATGGAATCCAGGAGAGGGGAGAGAAAGCTGGAAAAGGATCCATGAGTAATAAGTAGCCAAAGATGGCTAGCAGGGTCAGAGGTATTTATAAGGATAGGGAAGCATTGGCTAGCTCCAGCTTCTGCCAACCTAATTAGAGCTGTTGGTCTTCTACATCACATAGGCCTGTTCCTATTGGGGATGAATCCAGTTGATTCTGTGGCCCATCTCATGGTAGAGTTATCTGCACTGGAGAGCTAATTCTCATATCCTTTCATAAACAGAATTGAAGGAAGTTGAGGCCTTTAATCTCTGTGAAGGATTACAGCTAGTTCCTCCAGATTAGCAGGTTGTGATCCTTCGTGATAAACCCAACAGTGGAAGATGACCTTCCTAGCCCTTCAATAGGCTTCCTCAGTATGGCTGCTCTAAAAGTACCTAATTACCTTCTTATTTTTAGTCCCCAGCCACATTCCAAGTGCAGACATGGTTGCACAGGAGTATGGACCTAACAGCAAATCTTGAGTTAGTAACTGTCTTAGAATTCTAATTTCCACTCTACTCATTTCAAAATTTCTATTGTGGGACTCAAATGATGGCTCAGGGGTTAAGACTCTACCTCATAACCAAAAGTACAGGAGTTCAAGTACAAAATCCCTTCCCCTCCCCAGGCACACGCACATAAAAACAGACAGGTAGAAATGGGGTGGCCTGCACTTCTGGCTCTGGAAAAAAATTCATGATTGTACATAAAAGCACAAATATCTTTTATAAACAGAAAAATATTCTGTTCACACCTTCCAAGTAAGTCTCAGCAGACTTCTGATGGACTATCTGTGGAAACAGTAATAGTTGCTCCTTTCTGCTTTAAAATGTTGCTTAACATTCTATGCACACATACATACTAATTCACACACACACACACACACACACACCACACTTTCATGCCTGCCTTCTGTCCATATTTAGCACAGGAAATGTTCCCTTTGTTGCACAGAATTCTTTAGAACTTTAGCCATTCTTTAGCCATTCTGGCAATGAACGTCACAAACTGACTATTTTGCTGTTTCAAGAAATTATGTAGTACTCACTTTAACGTGTGCTTCTTCTACCTAATGCTTTTATTTCTGTATATCAGATTTCTCTAAATGTAGCTGAGTCAATGATCATGAACTTTCAAAAATATTTTTACAAAAACAATGATATTTAAACCCCATCTGATATAAATGAAAGTATTTATACTATAATCAACCTTGCTTGTTTTCAACATTTTAATTTTAATTTTAAATATATTTTGCCAACAGTTTTACAACTTTTCCTTGAAAGAAATAATTATAAGTCTATTCGGCACAAATAGGCATTAATGAACCACAAAAATGATTCCACTTATCCAGCCTGGTTACTTGGAAGAACATGGGAGGTTTGATGTCAACTCACAAGAAGTTCCTGAGTACTATCAGGAAGATACACTACTGAGGAGTTACACTTTGGTCAAGGGAGTTTCTCCCATACAGTGGGCATTAGAATCTCTAGAAGCGTTTTTTTGTTTCCAGTAAGTTCTAAATCCCTTGCCTTTGAAAATGTTCCATTCAGAATGGGTTGGTCTTCCTGTATAAATTAGTAGAAGCAAGAAATTCTCTTTTAGGCATGCATGAGCCCAAACTTAATCCAGAGAATCTCTGTCAGGTAGTTTGGGATACCACCCTGTTAACTGTCAGGTTGATAACTAATACCAACCATCACATACACTAGGTACAATATCTATCATACTGAACACTTCATGTGTTTCTATTTTGAGGCACTAGAATACTTTTCTTTGCTTAAAGTTTAGTTCTTTAGTTCAAATTTATTCTGTATTTAAAGATTTCATTTAATGTTCTTAATACTTGACAGTTATTTAAACAGATAAGTAGATAATGTCATGAGTTCCTGTAAACAAACCGACGTAATAAAAGTAATAAAATAAAAATGTACAAAGCTAATTCACCTCTAAGTGGTGGCTATATACTGTAAATACCCAGTTACATGTGATGATTACAATTTATTATTGGATTAATTGGATTTGGAACTATGCAGGAGAAAAGTGTCAGTGACAATTTCTGGTAGACTAATAAGTAATGATCACACTGAGTGTAAGTGGCATCTTTCCATAGGCTAGGTGGGGTTCAGAACTGAATGACAAAGAGAAAGTATCAACAATGAGCATTCTCTGCTAACTGAGAAAACACTGTACCTAGATTCCTCTTATTGTTGTCAACATGCCCTCCTGCCTTAATGGGCTATATTCCTTTAGAAATCAAAGACACAATAAATCATTTCTCTCTATGGTTTCTTTTCTCAGGTTTTCTAAATATAGCCAATGGATTAGGGCGGATTTTATTAGAGAGAGAAAAAATAAAACTCAGGGACATGGAGTCCCTGAGGGGCAAAGGAGTCAAAGATGACTGTCACTGTCAGGGGTTTTTATAGGTTTTGACAGGCCCAAGAAAAATGGCTTTTCCTAATTGGTTAGCTCCAGTTTCTGCAAACTTGATTGGAACTTTTGGTCCCCTACATCTCATTAATCTATTCATATCAGAGCCCAGCCCAGTCTAACTTACTGGCTGACCCTATGGTCCAATTGTTTTTTTTGAGGAACTTAGTTTTTCTTCTATGGGGAATTCATCTCCATATCCTTTCCTAAACAGAAGGCTGGGGGAAGTTGGTGATCTTATCTCTGTGGGGGAATAGAACCACTTCTTCCAGATTGGCTGGGTATGTTCCTTCAGGATAATTCCAGCATTGGGGGATGAAGGGTAAAGACTTTCCCAGCATGGCTGTTCTAAAGCTGTTTAAATCTTATCTGAAAGTTTTTCTTTTAACATTCCTTATTCTTCTTTTTAGACAACATTCCTGCATAAAAAATAAGAACTACTAAAGAAATAAAGGGAGAATGAAGTAAATAGGACCAGGGGAAACATATTTTACTGGATTTAAAAAGGAGTCCCTTAGTCTGCATGGAGAGCCACTCTCTGTTTACTTCTTAGTTTTTCTGTCTACATATAGTCCAGGCCTACCCATGCTCCCAGAGTCTGCAGGAGGTGCCTTCTGCTGTGTCTAACTTTGAAATGATAACTCTAGTTAGGTATTTAGTCCTCACATTCTGATGAACCCCAAATCCATCTAGATGGAATAAAAACTAAAAGAAAGTTAGTGCTTTGAAAAAAGCAGAGACTTTGAAATAACCTTTTTTTTTCTCTTCCTTCTCCTACTTCCACTCCCTGGACAGATGAATATATAAAATTGACAAACAATAATTAAACAAAATGAAGTCTTCCTGTCTCATACAAAAAGCATTTTAACTCAAAGAGTAAAGAAGTTCAAAAAGATACAACCTAATTAGATTCATTAGCATTTCAATAGAATTTGGATCTTATACTAGAGAAAGTGGAGCGAGAATCTAACATATGACATTGGAAATGAACACTCTGGAGCTTCTGACAGCTAGTGAGGAAGGTAATAATTTTATTTAATTTGTTTTTTTTAGGTTCACTCATTTAAAAGAACTAACAGTTCCTTTGCTTTTGGCAAAATGTAACTGTGATTGAACTTTCTTATTCAGTGCACTGGAAATATCACTGAATATCTCCACCTGGGAGTAAGATTTTGGTAGAATTTCTGCACATTATGTGCTTATGTACATTTTTTTTCTTCAATCCTTTCACAGCCCAATTTTAGTAAATGCAAAAAAATAAATAATATAATCATCTAAATTATTGCCTTAAAGAATACAGATATAAATAGATACATTAATTTAACAACCTGAGAGTTTTATGGGTGGCACAAATTCCAATGAGTGTATCTTGTGGTTAATTTCAAAATCAGCAGGATGTAACTCTGTGTATAACTTTCAAAGCTGTACAAATCTAAATATGAAAGTGTTTGAGAATGAAAATAACAAATAGTACTAATTTTTCTGTGTGGTAGTCTTTCCCAAAAGCCCCTATTCATCCTGCATAGTTTAATAATTAAAGACTTGGTTAAGTTTGTATGAAAGGAGCTTATGAGTTCAATTTTATTCACACTATATCATAAATGCCAGAAAAATATGAATTCTATCAACATAGGAAGTGGTCTTGTTACTCACTTAACAGTATCTTATAAGAAAATGTTTTATAATCAAAAAGCCAAGCAAATCCTTAATTTTCTCTGACTGTTGTACATTTTTCTCTTGTGAGTTGGAAGAAAAATTTAAAACAATGAAAATATTATTGTGAAATAATATAGAGACAGCATAATGATCACATATTCTTAATTAGAGCTCAAAAGGCTTAACTACTTGCTGAGAGAGAATAATGGAAGCCAAAGAAAATATAGAATTAGGATTGTATTAATGAAATATTAATGTAATTTAAACTTTTACTGAATGTGGGGGCCTCAATCTAGGTGACCTCAATAATCTGGCAAGGTTAGACAAAGATGTTTTGATATAGGAAGTCTGGAGGGCAGCTCAGGATGTTTTGACCAGCTCAGGGGAAGTCAGGAGGGGGCAGCTTAGGATGGAGGAAGTCAGGAGGGAATAGCTCAGGATGCGTTAAAGAAATTTCGCTACATACAGCCTGTGTGCTTGTTTGACCTTTAAAGATGATTGGTTGCCCATTTCCCCGCTCTGGAATTCCCCTGCCTATGTAAGATGGTTGTGGACTTGCAATAAAGGAGTTCCTGCTTGACTAGACTCCCTGTCGCATCTGATTGTCCTCAAAAAGAGGGCTAGGAACGGCTGGACAGTGCACTCACCTTTCCGGGATCTCCCTTGTGGAGGACCTGCGGGACGGGCCTGCAGGACAGAGGTGTGATCCCTGGGGATCCCCACAACTGATTGACTTTTCTAACATTTAAATGTTATTTCTAGTTCATCAAGTGATAGAAATATGTAAAAATGTTTAGTCGTATATACAAAAACAATAATCAAGAAAAAAATCAAGAAAAAGAAAAATGAATGAGTCAGACAAAAACATCAAATATACTATTGTTGCTAATCTCTTCCTAATTCATAATTTATAATCCTTAATTCAAAAGTTAAGTTATTATAAGCACATATACATAAAAAGACGTAGTATAAATATGGTTTGATGTTGTTATAGTTACTGCCATTGTTGCTGTGATACAATGCTCTGACAAAAGCAACTTAACAGAGAAAATGTTCGTTTTGCCTCACAGTTTGAGAGAACTGTCCATTTTGACTAGGAGTAATAGGAGCCTTTGATACCTGCTCACATTCTATCCATATTCAGAAAGTGGAAAATGATGAATGTGTACACAGCTCACTTTCTTCTTTTTATCCTGGCCTACCACAACCCAAGGAATGGTGCCATCTCCAGTTGTCCTGGATTCTCATTTTAATTAACCTCACTAATACTCCCCACAGTCATGCCCAGTAATCCCTCTCCCAAGTGATTCTAGATCAGTTCAAGTTGCTAATTGAGAGGAATCATCATAGGGAATATTTTTAATTTCAAATAGTTACTGGGGTTGTCTTTAAATGTATCCTTTATGGACAAAGAGATATCCACTGTATCTCTGATGTGTATTGTGAGCCCCTTTCTTGATTCTGGGCAGAAACAGTAAACCTAGTCTCCTATAAGCCATGCCATCTCAAGAAAAGCAAACAGAGTTTCCCAGTATACTGTGTTACTAGGTAAAAATTGTGTTGTATTCATTCTCAAATTACTTCATCTTAGCTTATAGTGCATTGATTGGAATATAACTCCAGAATATGTTGTTTTGCTCCTGATTTTGACTAAAATAATTCATAAGAACTGACTTAAGGATGATTTGTTTTGACTCAGTCTGAAGGTTTAAACAGTCATAGTAGGGAAAGCATGTAAGAGGGGTGAACAGAAACTGGGGCAGCAGAAGTGTGAAGCTGCTTGTTCACATGCATGAAACAAAGTGGAGATGGGACAGAAAGTGACACATGGCTATTAACATCAGTGCTGACTTCCCAGGAATCCACTCCTTCGTGTTAGTTCCCACATTCTAAAGCTTCCTATAACTGTCCTAAATAATGTCACAAGATTTGAGAGGAAGTATTCAAACAAGTAAGACTTTATAATGAATTTTATATCCAAACAATATCAGTCTCCCTGCCCTATAGTCCATAGCTATCTTATGGCATCATAATGTTTAACCTTAGATCATAGTTCACATCAGTTCTAACACTGTCAAAAAGTCAAAGCCCAAAGTCTCCTCTGACACTCAAAGGCTAACTCTTGTCTCTGAGTCCCTGTGAAATTCAAAATTAAAATTAAATATTTCTGATATACAATAGTGGGGTTAATAAACACAATCTAAAAAGAAATAATTGGAAGATAGAAAGAAAAAAGATTAAACCAAAATAACCCTGAAACCCAGCAGGGTGAATGTCAGTCCTGCAACAACATGCCCGTATGGGCTTATGATAATATCATTTGGACTCCAGAAGTCTTGGAAAGATGTCCTGTTTCTCTAATTTACTTTGTTGTCCATGGCACCTTAAGCTTTAGTATATAGTCTGCTTAGAAGCACTCACACTTGAGTGCCCTCTAGTACACACACACACACACACACACACACACACACACACACACACACATACGTGCACTCCCAGGAAAGAATCATACACATATACACACATATATGCAAAGAAAGAAACAAGGAATATTGCAGATTGCACTAACTGAGGTGGAGAGATTAATCATTTCAGCACCATCCTAAGAGCTGAGGTCAAGTACTGAATAGAGAAGAAAAAGCTAGTTGAGTTCAAGCATTCTCTCTCTCTACATCTGTGCTATGGATGCAATGTAACCACATATCTCACTTTCCCTGTCATAGTTTACTATGTGTCCTCACACTGTAAATCAAAGACTTTATCTTCTTCTCTTAAGTTGCTTTCATCAGCTAATCAATCAAAGCAATAAGAAAATCAACTAATACAAAAAAATTGTAATGAGGAGCTAGAGAAAGAGCTCAAAGATTAAAACTTTACCTTCTAAACAGAAGGACCTGAACTGAGATCCTGAATCCCATGTAAAAATATAGGGCAGAAATGGCAGTGGCCTGCATTTCTAACCCTGGAAGGGAGAGCCTATAAAACCCCAGAGGAAAGCAAAAAAAGAAGGAAGAGTAATCCAGGATGATTCCTGATGTCACTCTTTTGCTTCTGTAAGAGTGCCCTCTGAGACACACACACACACACACACACACACAAACACATGTGTGCATGTGCACAAAAACAAATTGTAATGAGTAAAAACTGTAATGATACTGACTACATATTTTTAATGGGCCTTTCAAAATAGCTTCAACCAGTGAAGTAAAGAGACAGGAGCTTTGGGCTAGAGAATCTTGGAAAACTGTAAGCAGTGCCTAATATGCCATCCTGTTGGGGTTTTAGAAGTACAGAATGCCAAAAATGTGAATGTCTAATTCATGAAGTTTCTCTGGGGAGAAAGGATTTATCTGTAACTAGGCTAGAGACTATTCATGTTATGTTCCTGTCAAGAGTCTGATTTTTCAACTCTGCTCTTGAAAATTTGAGCAAAGCTATTGAAATAGTTCAGTTGACAGATACTTGCTGCTTCCTATCCTTTTCCAGCTGTATAGTGACAGACAGCAATAAGTAGAGAAGATATTAAGAATGTGCCATGAGAATGAGAAATAAGAGAAATTAAAGTTGCAGACAAGGCAGGTGCTAAGAACACAGTTGTAATCATTAGGGTTAGCAATCTCAAAGAGAAACCTTATACACTATACCGAGATAGAGGGAAAATGCCATGAGGACAAGACCCTACCTAGTAAATACTATCTAGCTAAAGTGCAGATTTATTTGAAAGGAGATACCTTAAACTCTGAATGCTCCTGAATGTATTTCCAGCTAGAGAACCACTTTCAGGAAATGGTTCCTCATCGCTGGTATGCTTTAGATGATTTAATTGTGGTCCTAGAGGATCAGGCCACAACTCCAGCTTGTAAGAGAACTTGGCAGCAACATCCACATGACAGTAGTATTCTACACTTGAAAGATTAAAAAGTAAAGGAGATCATAAAAGTATAGGTATATTCCAGAGATCTGTGTTGGAGTTCTAGAAGGAAATCAAGAGATATTATTGGATGACATTGGGAATGTGGGGGCTAAAATAAAAATTGGAGAAAATCTGGATATTATAGATACCAGGAAGATGAGAAGTCCTCAGAGTAAAAATGCAGATGTGGAGCAGGGCTGGCCCAACAGTAAGACTATATGTTATACATGCAACAGAGCTTGAAGGTTTGGAAGACCCAATACCTTTAGGTTCTAGATTATTGTATCTTGAGTCCCATATGGTCAACAAGGAGCTGCAGGATTTGTTTTTTCCTTACTGGGTTTCTAATGTCATAGTCTAATATTTATTTGCTTGCGATAGTTAATCCTGGCTGTCAAGCTCACACACTGGCATTAATTAAGATCAGCTGAGACCATCTTAAGTGATTATCTGGATCAATACATCTACAATATAAAGACCAGCCCTAGATCTGAATGGAACCTCCCACTAATGAACCAGTTAAAAGAACCACAGAACAGAATATTGGGAAGAAGACTCTCCAGGAATCCTCCAACCTTCAGCTGTCACCCACTAGCCTACCGGATATTTGCAGTGACTTAGCCTGTCACCTTCAGCCACCAGCCATGTTGATTTACCATGAAAAACTGTTTTTCCACTCTGGAATCTTAAGATGAATAAATCTCCCTTAAGTTACTTGAATGTTCTTTCACAGCAACAGTTACATTGCTGTACCCCTATTGCTCCATATTGGGAATAAGCAAATCCACTTTATCTCTTGTCTTTCAGAAGAAACTTCAGATTTTTTAAACAGTGTTAGAACTCTTAAAGACTGGAAGATTTTAAATTTCGGAATGAATGAATTTCACATTTGTGAGCTGTCCAGGAGCCTCTAGGAGCAAGGGTTAGAAGGTTATGTCTTTTTTTTTTTAACATTTTTTATTATTATTTCTGCTCATACAAACTTAATAGGTAGACCAGTTCCCTCCCCCCCTCCTCCTCCCCCCGAACCCCCTCCTCCCCCTTCCTCCCTCCCCATCTCCCAGTGCCTCCCCCCCAATTCCCAGAGAGTCCTTTATTGTGTATGCCTAACCCTCCTCTTGGTCCTCCTCTCCGATGACGTACAAGGACCCAGTGGCATTTCCCTGAACCCTTTCTCGTGTTCCCCTTAAGCATAGGAACACTACTGTGACTGTCAATCCCTTGCCTCCAAGGATCTTGGTGCCTTTAGCCGATGTTAGAATTTGTGAGGTCAATAGTGTGTTGGACATTGCGCAGGGCATGCAAAGTCCTATTATGATTGCTTCATCCCTAACTAGTGTGGAGAATCTTCAAATCATTGCTCCTCCCATCCTTTTGCTCTTACAATCTTACCGCCCCCTCTTCCGCAAATGTCCCTGAGCTTCAGGATGGGGGTAGATTAGGCTGGCTTAGTTCTATGTGGTTGATATAGAGTCTCTGAAGTTCTGGATTGTGGTTTGTTGATTTTCTTTTGCAGTTTTGCTGCTCCTCCAATGCCCTTCACTCCACCCTGCTGGGCACTGTATGTCACCCCCTGGTCAGAGACAAAAAACTGTTAAACTGGAGTCTTGTTATAATAGCACATTCAAGGGTAGATGTAATAAAAGCAGGAAACCTCGGTGAGGGAGGGGTCAGTCACCCATTTGCAAAATGATCACCTTTCATCTGCCAGACTATATGCCCTCCTCTTCTGGTGAGATCATAACCCCCTCAGTTGTACATGATCAGGAACGAATGTCTGTGAACTTAACCAGGTGTCACATTACTTACTTGCATTACTTGGAGACTGATTTTCTCTGCTGTAACATGGTCCCCTCTCTCCTTGTGTCTGGTGTGGACCTCCAACCCCATCCCTCCTGTTCACAATCCTTGCAATTACTGTATTACATAGGTTTACCCTTGAGTGTCTCAATGTGGCTGGGTGAGTTTGGTACTAGGGAGTACATACGGCGCTTAACTTTCTGGGTTTGGGATACTTCACTTAATATAATTGTTTCTAATGACATCCATTTCCCAGCAAATTCCAGTAATTCATCATTTTTGATGGCTGAGTAGTACTCCATTGTATAGATGTACCACTCGTTTTCCTTATCCACTCGTCAACTGTTGGACATTTGGGTTGATTCTATGACTTTGCTATTGTAAACAGTGCTGCTATGAACATGGTCGTGCTTGTGCTATTGAGGCGAACCTCTGCTGCATGGGGGGTTATTCCCAAAAGTGGAATAGCAGGGTCATATGGCATTTCAATTTTTACTTTCTTTAAGAATCTCCAGACGGCTCGCTAGAATGGCTGAATGACCCTGCATTCCCACCAGCAATGTAGCAGAGTTCCCCTCTCTCCACATCCTCTCCAGCACTTGTTGTTTGTATTGTGGATTTTTGCCATCCTGACTGGGGTGAGATGATATCTCAGGGAGGTTTTGATTTGATGGCTAAAGAAGTGGAGCATTTTATAAGATATTTGTTAGACATTTTAATTTCATCTCTGGTAAAATTTCTTTTAAGTTCCAGGGCCCATTTTTTAACTGGGCCATTGGTTTCCTTGGTATTTAATTTTCTAAGTTCTTTGTGCACTCTGGACTTAGAGCTCTATCAGATATGTGGTTAGTGAAGATTTTCTCCCATTCTGTGGGTTGCCTTTGAGCTCTGTTACAATCTTTTTTTTTTTTCAAGCAAACGAGTATGTTTATTAACATGGTAAGATTGTTTTCAAACATAATAGGGGTTTTGACCTCAAATACTTATTAGGTCTGCTATTCAAACTTATAGGATGGCTACACATGAACCTTGAAGATGCCTCTTCGTGCACAACTTGGGGTCCCCTGCAGACAGTCCCGCTTTCCCTCCTAGCCCAGAGGGCCTTTCCGAGCATGGATTTCATGTCAGACTCCCCTCAAATACACAGGGCACAACCGCACTCCCTCCTCTTCAGGGCTCGTGTCACTCAAGGTTCAGGTGACTCACGGGACGGTTACAATAAAGAGTGAACTACAGAAATTTGAAGTTTTTGCACAAAATACATCTCTCCTGCTTTGGTCTCACAAAGAAATTAAAGTCCCCCTACACGGTGCGATCCTCCAGCTCTGCTCCCGGATCCTCAGTCCCTGGTGGAGTCCCTCCCTCCTTCGCAGTTGCTTCCATGGCTTGGCTTCGTCAGACCTCCAGAGCCAGGAACTCAGACCGAGTCTCAGGTGTTGCACGTGGACTGAAGTTTCAGGGACCTACTGGCCACTGCCCGGGGAGCAGAGCATCTCAGAATTCAGAAACCGCCACCAAAGCCCAGGAACCAAGGAGGCGGCCCCAAGAGCTTACAATCTAGGCCCTAATGCAAGTGAGAGCGCTTTGCAAATAAAAGTTACTTCCCCAAACGAAAACATTTAACAATTAAAAAACTCATCTTGAGGTCGTCAACCGCAGACCATAGCAGAACTGTAGTGTGAGAACAGAGAAGACAAAGGGAAACAAGGGTAAAAAACAAAAGGCTCTCTGGTTTCAGCTTCTCCAGGGTGTCAGCCAATCGCCATCACTCGACCAGGACCCAGCGGCTGGAAACCCGCCGGCTCACGACGACTTGCCCTTCTCTATCCGCCGCACCAGCTGCACCAGCATCTCGGCCATCTTCCCTGTCTCCTGCGCCTTCTCCGGCTGCTCGGCCTGGGCGGCAGCCGGCGCTACACAGCTGGTTGAGCGCGTTCTCCTCCGAGGCCTCCACCTGCGTCTTGATCTGGATCAGCATGTTGTCCATCTCCCACAGCTTGCCGCCGGGGCCACAGGTACGCGGCCGCGCGCGTGATGCGATGTCCTCGCGCATCTCATGGATGACGACAGCAGGAACTGCTCGAAGTCCTCTCGGGCTCCAGCACCTCCACCTCCTAGGGCTCGGCCAGCTCCACCACGTCCAGGGGCCGCATCGGGGCGCGCTCGGCGTGTGCGGGGCACGACACGGATGGCGGTGGCGATGCGGGCCTCAAAACTTTCAGCCCATGGAAACTTTTCTCCTGCGAGAAGCCGCGGAGAGGAGCGGCTGGCGAGCAGGGCAGCGGCGAACAAAATCAACAATCTCTTTATCTGAACAGAAGCTCTTTAATTTCACAAGATCCCAACATGTTGAGAGTTGGTAGCAGTGACTGTGCCATTGGATGTCTGTTTAGGAACTGTTGGCCTAGCCCAATCAGCTCGAGGGAGTTCCCTATCCTTTCAACTATGGTTTTTATAGTCTCTGGCCTGATATCAAGGTCCTTGATCCATTTGGAATTAAGTCTTGTACATGGTGACAAGTACGGGTCCAGCTTTAATCTTCTGCATGTGGAGATCCAGTTTTGCCAGCACCATTTGTTGAAGATGCTGTTCTTTTTCCATTGGATTCTTTGGGCCCCTTTGTCAAAGACCAAATGGCTGTAATTTTGTGGGCTTATATCTGGGTCTTCAACCCTTACCCATTGATCTGTGTGTCTATTTTGGAGGGGGGAGCCAGTACCAGGCTGTTTTTATAACTATGGATTTGTAGTTTAGACTAAGGTTTGGTATGGTAATACCTCCAACAGTGTTTTTGTTACTCAGGATTGTCTTTGCTATCCTGGGTCTTTTGTGCCTCCATATGAATTTTGAGATTATTTGGTCAACTTCTTTAAAGAATTGCTTTGGGATTTTAATTGGTATAGCATTGAATTTGTATATTGCCTTTGGTAGGATGGTCATTTTTACAATGTTGATTCTGCCAATCCAGGAACATGGGAGGTCTTTCCACCTTCTGATGTCTTCTGAAATTTCTTTCTTTAGGGTTTTAAAGTTTTCATTGTAAAGGTCTTTTACCTCCTTGGTTAGGTTTATACCAAGGTATTTCATTTTTTTAGGGGCTATAGTAAATGGGATTGTTTCTCTCAAGGCTTTTTCACTTCTTTCATTCTGGGCATATAGGAAGGCCTCTGATTTTTGCACATTTATTTTGTATCCTGCCACCCTGGTGAACTTCTCAATTAGTTCCAGGAGCTTCCTGGTGGAGTTTTTGGGATCCCTCAGGTGTAAGATCATGTCATCTGCAAATAGGGATAGCTTGACTTCTTCTTTGCCAATTTGGATCCCTTTTATGTCCCTTTCTTGTCTTATGGCTTCAGCTAAGACTTCAAGTACAATATTGAATAGAAGTGGTGAGAGTGGACAGCCTTGTCTAGTTCCTGATTGAAGTGGGAATGCTTCCAATTGTTCCCCATTGAGCATAATCCTTGCAGGTTGTTTTAAAAGCAGTGTGTTTGGTTATAAAATTGACAAGGTAACGCTGGAGGATGGAGAGGGAAAAGGGAGGGGAGAGGGGCACAGGGGGATAGGAGGTTGGAGGGAGGGGGAACCTGTGTACCTGTTAAGTTTTTATGAGTGGAAATAAAAAAAATAAAATAAAAAAATAAAATTTACAAGGTGAGAACTTGTTGTCAGTGATATTGATTATAAACTTAGCAGTATCTAAAATCACCCAGGATACAAACTTCTAGACATATCTGTGAGGGAAAAACCTAGGTGAAAAATACTACACTAAATGTGAGTGGTATAACTTGATACGCTGTGGTCCTATACAGGATAAAATAGAGAAAGCAAGCACAGCATAGCATCCATCTCTCTCTTTCATGACTGTAGATCCATGTGATTGCTTGCCTCACCATGACATGAGCATATGGCATGAAGGATGGTGCATCAAGACTAACAGAAATAAACAGAGAAAGAGAAGTAAGGCAGGTGCCTTACTGGTACTCTATGTAAGAAAACAACAGATGCAAGAAAAAAAAAGTCTATCAGTTACAGATGCAGAATGACAGTTTTTAGATAATAACCTACATGTAGTCATAGTTTGTGGGGGTCTGAGTCCTAGACCTTTCTTTTGTCCACTTTCATTTTCCCTGGCCAAATTATTTGTTGTAAGACACATAAGCCTAGAAATCTTAATGGGGACCTTCTGTGTGTGCAGTGACCCACATATTTAGCAAAAGCAAATTTCTTGAAATTACTGCCTCAACTGTAAATCACATTACAAGTTCTTTCTTTTGAGTTACTTTTTCCATATATTTTATTGAAACAATGAGGAAAGTAATTAATACAATGTGTTTTACCCTACTCAGTCTATTAAAATCAAAGCATGGCTATACATTCTATAAATGTATCAGGGAGCTCTGGAGAGACAGAACCAATTGTATATAGTTTATTGGATTGACTTACAAGATCAAATCTGAGTAGTCCAGCAGTACCTTCATGGGGCTGCTTAGTTCAGGAGCTGAATATCTCAGTAGTTTCAAGGATTCCCCAGAAATCTCCATAGTTCCTATAAGTTGCTGACGACTAAAGGATTCATGATTAAGTCCCCAAACTTAATCATGGAGGAAAACCATAAAAACTGGACTCCAGCATCAACAAAGAATAGCAATAGCAGCAATGAAGAAAGGAAGCAGCAAGGAATAGCAGTGAACTCAACACAGTGTCAACATAGGATGTAAGAAAGACAAATGCCACTCCAGTGCACTTCCTTTCATCTGGTTTTACCACTGGAAAGTACCACCCTTTTGGGCTGTGTCTTCCACATCAATTAGACAGTCTCCTCCAGTTTTGCTCAAGGGTTTGCATAAACTATTAATTCTTCAAAGCTCAGACTGCAGCTGTCAAGTTGACACCTGCATCTATCACACACATGAATCTTGTGAAAACACAAGGTACCTTGACTGGATTCAATGAATATTATTGCTCTTACCTGCCCCACTTACTCTCTGCTACATTTACTCTTTTATTACTTTGTAAGAGCCAAAGGTATGTGGACATCTGTCCAAAGCAAAGTTGTGCTGTATGATTTGGATTTGAATGGATGTAGGGAATTCATAGCCTTCTTTGGACTTCTTGAGTTATGAAAGTAATGTTCTCGTCTAGTGTGTTGATGTCCATATAGCAATATTTATGTATTCTGACAAGTAGGGCAGTTTGGAAAGACTCAGAATAGGAAGAATAAGCTTCCCAAAGTGTCACACCATAGGCTCATGCCTTTGAACCCTTAATTAGTATTAATATTTGAGAAGTTCATGACAGCCATGCTATAGTGGTCTTGCTTGTTGCTGCAAGGCACTCCAGGCGAGTGAATCAGCGAGATTCCTGCTCTCTTTTCCACCTCCATGCTGGCACCAGTGAATTGAGATTACAGATGTATGCCAGGAATTGTGACTCTTGATAGGATTCTAGGTTTTAAGCAGGCATTCAGACTTGCTGCAAAGCACATCTAACCCACCGAGTTAAGACTCTGCCCTACTGCTTCTCTTTCTAGTCCTTTGGCATGGTAAATAAGCTAATCGAAAATCCAGGTGGCTGTTGATGACTGATTGCAGTATTGCTACAAAATGAAATTACTGACTGGGCTTGCTAGTTTAAATTTTTACCTAATCACTATTCATCATTAACATATGAACAAAAACAATACTTATTAGTTGCATCAAATTAAATCTCAAATTTACTATAAAAATTGTGACTGAAAAAGTAAATTAAAATAGGGAAATACATGGAAATGTTAGTTTTTTTCTCTGAATCATTTTGCTTGCATCCTTTCCATTCACAAACCAAACAATAAATCCATCCATCTATGTATATACTTATCTGCTACATACACATGTATCTGCCTGCAAAGAAAAGCCATGATTATTTTCACCTGCTTATATGTAGATGTGCATAGATATTTACAGTGTTGGAAACATGCTACAGTTAATAAATGGATTATAAAGCATGGGCATGGTTCTTAAACTTGTGCTCTTTCTGTACATATAGTACCCTTATATCTTTGACATTTTCATACTAAAATTTCACATTATGAATAAAGCAATCCATTTGGGAAAACTGAGCCATGTTTTAGAAACGAGATTGTAAGTCCTGGATAAGCTGTTTTCTCAACAGTCTTAAGTTGAGGAGGATTTAAGGATTTACTTTGCCTTTCAGCATTAGCTTCATAGACACTTGCCTGCTTTTTTTTTTTTATTAACAGAGAATGCAACCCTTTAGGTAAGTAATTCAGGATCCACGGTGCTCTAGGTTCTGTAAAACATTTGAAAGAAAAACAGAAATTTTGTCACAAAAGCTTCTTATTTTAAGTTCTGGTAACTGAAGCAATTCACATCCTGTTTTCTTCAGTTAATATAAAAAAAAAACCCTCAGAAATCTTAAAGCTGGAAGGACTTAATTTAAAGTTGAAAGTTAAAGTGTAAAAGTAAAATTCTCTGTCCATCTCTCTCTGTCTCTGTCTTTATATATAATATGTGTGTACATATATATATGTACACACATATTAACTTAAGTAAAACAAATAAAAAAGATACTCTGTAAATAGTATGTCTTCCACAGGTTTTACTGGCATACAGTGAGATTTGGAGGTAAGGAAGAAATTCTCCTGCAAACTATTGTGTCAAAATTAAAATGACTCATAATTGGTAAAGCATTCTTGATTATTTTTAAAGTGAATTTAAACAGGATCTTCTAAAAATAAAATTTGAGAAATATTTAAGTATCTGGGTTTCACAATTTGCAAAAATGAGTCCAGTCTCGATGTCAATTCATCTTTTCACTTTTGTTATGTCTATTTATTTTTTTCCAATCATACAAACTTAATAGGTACCCCGGTTCCCTTCTTCCCTCTACCCCTCCCCAGTCACCCTTGCACCCTTCCTTTCACCTGCTTTTCCCCTTCCTTTCACCCTCCTCCCTCCCTTTCTCCCAGTGTCCCTCTCTTCTCCCCCTCCAATTCTCTGGAGCATTCTTTAATGTGAGAGTGTCAAACTTTCCTCTATATCCTCCACTCTAATGAGGTATAAGGTCTCAGTAGCATTGCCCAGAGTCCTTTTTTGTGCTCCCTTTAGTATTGGAACACTATTGTGACTGTTAATCCCTTTCCTCTAAGAATCCTATAATTTTATTATGATTGATTTGTAGTCACCACAGATATGACCTTTCAGTTATTTAAATTTTGATTGAAACACATTTGCTATTGTCTTCCCCATAATACGTAACTTTCATTGTCAGACTCTTTTGAAGCAGATCAGAAAATATTGTATACTTACTAATATCTAAGTCAGAAGCATATCCCATGAAAGTAATCTATTTTTAACGTGTTTTGTTTCAATAAATCAACATACAATTTTAAATTCCTCTAAATGATTTGAATTAGAAATTGAAATAATAATGAAGAAAATTTGAAATGAGAAGATTTTACGTAAAAGTAGATGTAGATCTCACTTAGAAAGGTAACTTGCTAACTGTGCCTATGTGCTTTATTTCCTCCAGGTTACACATTGATTAAAATCTTGGGATCCTGAAATTAAAGAGACAAATGCACAATTCATCCATTATCAATTAATGATAGCAATTAAAGGCCAAAGGGAGGAAAAATGAAAGAAAAAAGAAAACTCAAGATGAATCTTGTTCTCTGCATTTAATGAGGCTGGATCTATTTTGTTTATAATGCATCTCAGTGACTGATGGCCAAGATGTACTAAAGGGACAGAAACACTTCCAGATGTATGCATAGAATTCTTGTCACATTTCATTTTAAAATCTCCTCACCAAGAAATATATCACTCAGCCAAGTAACTGATGATGAATTGCTATTTTGTTTATTGAAATAAATCTCTATCTTGGAGTAATTGAAAGTTTTCAATTTTTCAAGATTTTACTTAATGCTGTTTTTGTCTTTTAAATTTTTAGTTTCTACCACCTCCTAAGCAGTCACTGTAATTCTTCAGCATTTTCTGACTCATCATTCTTTCTTGAACAGGATTATTGTGAAACTTGTTATATCATTAGTGACACTAATTTATATGGGTAAATCAAACATTCATTTTGCAATTTCCAAATATGTGGAACTCATCTTACATAATTAGAATTAAACTATTTAATTGTTGTTCAGAATTAAATGAAAAACTCTGGTTTCAAGACAATATTTAGAAAATACTTCATAGAATTTAAAGTTGTGCTTTGATATTTTTAATATAATGGGAGCTTTACATAGGAATCATGAATTAGGATTTTACATAAAAATGTCAGCTCTCAATAGACATCTCTGAACCATACAGATGCACATGCTTGACACCCTACTCAGACACTTTCCTAAGGGTTCACTGCACATGTTCATGAACCTATCATTACTCAAAAGCACTTCAGCCTTGTTCTATTTACTCTCGAAGCCACAAAAATAAAAGCAGATTCATTTTCTTAGAGTGATGGCTTGTTTATAACCAAACTGTCATTGGGGATTTAATCAGGAATATTGTTCACCAGAGTAGACAAAAATGTTTGCTTTTTTTTTTTTTTTAAGGGAGAAAGGGAGGTTTATTCAGCTTACAATTCCAGAGGGAAGGTAGAGTCTCTCAAAGCAGAGGTGGCATGGCTGGCTGGCCAAAGTTGGAGGAGGCTAAGTCATCACAGACATCTTGGAAGCTGAGAGCTGCAGACTGCTTGCAGCAAAAAGCAGACTTCTCCTGGAGGTAGGGTGGGACTAATCCACCTCAAGGCCCACCCCTTGTGACTGCCTTCCTCCAGCAAGGCTCCACCTCTCAAGGTGACATGACCTTGCCAAACACATGAGACTGTGGGGGACACATTTCAAACCATGACATTCCACCCCTGGCCCCCACAGGCTCATTGCCATCTCATTATGCAAACCATAGCTCAGTCCAATTTTAAAAGTCTTCATAGACTACAATGGTAGCCCCAACAGTCCAAAAGTCCAAAGTCCAAAGTCTCCTGTAAAATCAAAATACAAGTTACATACTTCTAACATACAATGGCACAGAATAAACATTCCCATTGCAGAAGGAAGGAGTGGGGGCATATCCAGGAAAGATCGGTCCATAACAAGACCAAAAGCCAGCAGGACAAACTCCAAATCTTGAAGCTCCAAGTCCAACAGATGAGCCTCTTGTTGAAATCATCTCAGTTCCAAAGGGCTTTGTTCCACCCCTCCAATGCAGCTGCCCATAGAATACATTGGTCTCTTGAGCTGACTCCTCCCAGGGTATACAGCTCTCCTTGGCAGGTGTCCCACATTGTGTCCTGGAATCTCTAACATCTTTACTTCTCAATGGCAAACCAGGCTTTAAACCCACAGCACAAACTGCCCTTCTTGGGCTCTAAACTGCAGACTTCTTGCCTCATGATGGCTGGATTCTGCCAATTTTTGAAATCTTGGAGGAAGACTCCATGATCTCCTCCCTCTTGCATCACTGATGCCTCTAAAACCAGAACCACGTGGATGACTTTGCCAAGACTGGCCCCCTTGAATCACAGCTGATTCTGCTTCTCTATGTTGATCATCTCTTTCACTCCTGGGCAGTTGCTTGGTAAGAGAAACCAACTCTTTGTTTTGGAACTCCACCCTTTAGCTCCAGTCTTCTGAAAGATTTGCATTCTTATGAGTGGGAGCCTTCCCTGAGGATCTTGCCCTCAAGCTAGGGCTTCTCCTATTATTCAAATAGTTAATCTCTTCAACAGCCCTTTGGTTCTCTGCTTCTTCCTAGTTCAACTCTTTCAGTTTGCCATTGCATTTTTCATCACTGGTTCTTACAGTTTTTGCTTCTTCCTGCCTGATTCTTTGCTCTTTTTCATAACTCTGAAGACAACTAAAAAGTAGCCATATCACATTGTCAAGACTACATTGTTTTGAAATTTCCTCCACCAAGCACTCCAGCTTAATTTCAGGCAAGTTTTCAGGATGAGGGCAAAACTTCACTAAACTCTCAGCCAACACATAATTCCATGTGTCATTCGTCCCTCTGGACCATCACAAGCTGGGCTTCCACTGTCTGAGTCTCTCACAGCATTGCTCTCTTCTAAGCTCTCACGAGAAAGGCCCTTTTGGCCCAACCGCCAAGACGCAAAGACTTTCCCAGTACAAAGTCCCAAAATTCTGCATATTTCTCCCAACAAACAATTCCAAAGGCACAGTAGCCACTCACAGCATTGGCCATGCTTCTGGGTACCAACTTTTCTCAGCTTCACAAACAACTTCACTTTGTGGTACCAGCTGTTCTTATCTCACAGCAATACCCCACTCTCTGGTACCAATTTCTGTAATGGTTACTCTTACCTGTTGCTGTGAGAGAGTACTCAAAGTCAATCAACTTAAGGGAGAAAGGGAGGTTTATTCAGCTTACGATTCCAGAGGGAAGGTACAGTCTCTCAAAGCAGAGGTGGCATGGCTGGTTTGCCAAAGCTGGAGGAGGCTGAGTTACCACAGACATCTTGGAAGCTGAGAGCTGTTGCTGTTTTTTTTTCTACTTCAAAACCAAAGTTTATACTGAAAGCATGAATATTGGCCAATATTGAAATTATTTTATGGATTGCGTCTTAAAATTTAAAGCCAAATTAAAGTATCAAACGATTTTATTCAGGTAATATTACAGGCATTTAATTTGATCCTGAGCATAACACATTGAAATAGCTTATAGAGAGTTCACAATAATTTTATCCTCTTTCCTATCATCAAACTATTCTACCTAAGGCACATACTTGTCAAAAGAGCCCATAGTTGTTTCAGATCAAGACATTGTGTTCTATTTGGTTTTTAGAGCTGATCAGTAAGGGTAGAGTAGTGATTTGTCCCTGGTCCCAGAAGAAAAAACTATCTGACTCTCTCTTTTATATGTTGGTATTTGCCCCTGGACAAAAACCCATGTAAGGTCATTGTAAGAGTCATTCATATTTTTGAAAGTCTCAGATAAGATGTTAAATTCACTGATAGGAATACAGAATCACAATTTGCTGTTTGCTCACCTGATCTTGCTTTAGAAAATGCTACTGAAAACACTGAAAACTTAGACAATGTGTTTGTATATGTTCTATAACCAAATATGAAGGCCACAAAAATATTAGCCATATTAATAGAATTCTGAACATTTCACATCAAAATATTAACTCAAAATCAAATGGAAACAGAGCCCAGTGCATGCTATCCTGAGACATAGTGTGAATGAGCACAGCCAGATACATCTTAGCAAAGGTACAAGAATATTGTATTTTGAAAATTGTGTTTAAACTCTACACACAAAGTTTTCTGTTCTTATTAAAGCATAATTATTTAATCATGCAAAGCAATGACTTCTTATATTCTTATCATCATTCCTCAACATGTAAGAAATTAGTACATATTCAGATTGGATTGATAGAATGTTTGATCTTACAATTTGCTTTCAATTTTGACTTTCATGATGAAAATCATTAAGTAAATTTTAACTTAAGATTAGTATAGAATTTCCAACAATTTCAAAATGGCCATAGATATACTTTTATCACTTTCTGTATTTATGCAAATTGCATTGCAACATTGACAAATATCAACTTAAAATATCAAATAGGTTCTGAGATATACAAAAGATGCTCTATGTTGTGGTTTGAATATAAAGCGTTCCACACAGGCTCATGTGCTTGGACACTTGTTTCTAGCTCATATCCTTGTTAGTAAAACTTGAGAAATCTTGTCAGTGGAGCCTTGCTAGAGGAAATATGTCACTGGGAGTAGGCATTACAATGTTTTTGCACAGTCATATTTCTTGTCTGTACTCTCTCTAATCAAGAAGTAGAGAGGAACAACAACAAAGAACAGTTCTTAGAGATACAATGTTACTCACTCTACTCTCTTCCCTGTCTAATACCAGGCTTGTCTCACAATGATGGGCTGAATCCTCTCTAGAACTGTAAGCAAAAATAATAAGCCTGTTTTCAACTAAGTTGCTATAGATAGAGAATTTCATTAGAGCCAAAGAAAAATTGCTAAATTATTCCATGTTAAACAGCATCAAACACTAATGCAACATTCTTATTCTTTATGTTAAAAATAAGCAAGCAAATTCATCTCAAAGGTATAAAAATTTGTTTTTGAACTTAAATAACATTAAGTTTAAAAGATTTGTTTTAAAATAAATTTGCTTATGATTTATTATCCTTAAATGCTTAATATTGTTCTTTTTTTTATACCTGTGTGCCCAAAGTCATGTACAAATTTCTCTGGCCAAAGAAAGTGGTTATGAGTGAAAAAAAAATGTAAGAAATCCCATATTATATTACATATCAAAGTTCACAGAAAATAACCTGAAAAAGTGTTGTAACATAATAATTATTTTATGCTTTCTGCCCCAGACCCTGGACCCAGGCAAACTCCCTGCTCCTCAGGTAAGGCCTCTAGGCCATACCCCAAGTCCCAGTTCATCTGTGTGCCCCACTAATAGCCAGCCTGCCTTTCTACTCCTGAGGAAAGCCCCTACGCCATGCCCCAGACCCCATTATATCTGGGTGCCCCACTAGCCACTCTACCTTTATTTTCAGAGAAACCCCAAGCAATGGGCTACCAGACCCACACCATTCATCTAAGGTCTTCTAAAATTATCCCATCATACAAGATAGAATCTTCACATTCAGCTATGAGATAAGTAAACACTGTTTACCATCCTGTACCTCTCAATTATTATTCACAATAGTTTAACATTTCCATACAGCCATCACAAAACCCATATAACTTCAGGGACTATACCATTCTCTCTCACATATCTCCAAGGAAGTAAACCTAAAAAGTACACAACCATACTAATCTTCAATCCCTGCCTACTAAACTGCCTTAATTGATGTACTAATAATCCAATAGCATCATCTAGAAAATAATACCAACACCAGATATGCATGCCCAACACCAAGGCAAACGCTAGCAATAACTACTCAAGTGTAGAAATATTGTCTAATTCAGTTCAGCCAAAACCACACAAAAACAAAAAGAAGGATATAAGACATAAAACAAAAATGCCCAGATCACAGCACAAATCCACGAGAAACAAAAACCAAGACAACAAATCTGCACAAAAAGAATCAACCCTGTAATGATGGAATCTAACCAGAACAAACTCAGACAAAATAGCCAAGAAAACCATACCCAAGATAATGAGTTTCAAAGCCTGATCTTTATTATGATCAAAACAATGAAAGAGGAAATCTGGGAGGAGTTAAATAACCCATCATCTAGTTTTAACATGAACATGACAGGCACTTGGAGGAGATGAGAAAAGCAAGTGAAGACACAAAAATAGGCATAGAGCAGTTAAAACAATCTCAGGCAGTCTTCAAATTTGAAATAAAAGACAATCTATTTTCAACTCAAAAGAACTCAACAGTAAGTCTTATGAGTAGAACTAATGAAGCAGAAAATATAATATCAGATATTGAAGACAAAGTGGAAGGACAAACCAGTTCAAATGAAGAGGTTATTAACACCAGAAAGATAATTAAGAGGAATATTCAAGAGTTATGGAACACCTTGAACCCCAATATACACATTCATGGAATACCAGAACAATAATCCCAAAATACCACATCTGAGGAAATTTCTCAAATTATCATAAAAGCAAACTTTCCTCATCTGAAGAAATGTCAACCCAGGCTGATATACCCAGCAAAACTATCAATCATGATCGAGGGTGAAAAAAAAACCATTTCCACCATAAAGACAACTTGAAGGCTTACATGACCACCAAACCAGGCCTTCAAAAAAAGTGATAGAAAAGATACACAAGCTTGAAGAAAAGAGCAAGCATATCTAGGATAATAGAAAGGAAGTTTGATACTACCACAGCCTACAAGCTAAATAATATACTTATTAACACCATTAAACACAAGAAATGGCAGGAATCAAAAGTAATTTTTCCATTATAACCCTATATATCAATGGAATTCACTCATCAATCAAAAAAACACATGTTACAAACATGGATTAAAAATCAAAACCCATCATTGGCTGCCTTCAGGAAACACATCTCACCACAAAAGGTACCATATTCTAAAAGTAAAAGATGGCTCAAAAATTCTTCAAGCTAATGGAACCAGGAAAAAAGTAGGGGTAGCAATTATGCTATCTGACAAAGTGGACTTTGAACCAAAGAAAATCATAAGAGATACAGGAGGATGTTACATTTTAGTCACTAGGGACAATTCACCAGAACACTTCACAATACTGAACATACATGCACTTAATATGGGCTCTTCCACATTCATTAAGCAAACACTGCAAGGTCTAAAACAAAAAAAAAATCTATCTCAAAACAATAATACTTTGGGATTTCAATACCACACTTTCATCATGGGATAGATCGACAAGCCAAAAACGCAACAGAAGCAAATAGGAACTAAATCAAGCCCTTACTGAAATGGACCTCACAGATCTCTATTGAAGCTTCCATTTAAGCACCAAGGGATATACATTATTCTCAGCCATCCATGGAACTTTTTCCAAAATAGACCACATATTGGGCCACAAAGTGAATCTCTACATATATAGGAAAGTTGAAATTATAGCCTATGCTCTATCAGATCACCATGGTCAAAGCTGGACATCCACAGCACAACAAATAGCAGAAAATACGCTAATTCTTGGAAACTAAACACTATGATGCAACAAGAAATAAGTTCTGAAAGAAATCAAAAAGAAATTCAAGATTTCCTAGAAGTGAACGAAAATGAAAATACAACATTTCAAAATCTCTGGGACACAATGAAAGCTATCCTAAGAGGTAAGTTTATACTTCTTAATGCTTACATGAAAAAAAATGGAAACATCGCAATCAAATAACTTAACAATGCAACTTAAAGCTTTAGAGATATAAGAGCAATCCATTCCCAAAAGGAGTAGAAAAGTAGAAGAATTAGCAAAAATCAAAGGAGAAATACCTAAAATTGGGATAAGGAAAACCATACAAATAACCAACCAGACAAAAAGCGGTTCTTTGAAAAAAATCAATAAGATTGATAGGGGTGTCCCTAGCTAAATTAACCAAAATCAAGAGAGAGAAAACCTAAATTAACAAAATTAGAAATGAAAATGAAGTTATCACAATTGATACCCAAGAAATTCAGAGAATTATAAGATCATATTTCGAAGACTTATACTCCATAAAATTTGATAATACAAAGAAACAGATGAATTTCTGAGTAAGCAAAATTTACCTAAATTGAATCAGGAAATTTTAAACTATTTAAATTATCCCATAACAAATGAGGAAATTAATGAAATATTCTCAAATCTTCCCACAAAAAAATGTCCTGGACCATATGGATTCAGCATAGAATTCTACCAGACATTTGAAGACCAACTAATACCACTACTCCTTAAACTATTCCATAAAATAGGGAAGGAAAGAACACTTCCAAATTCTTTCTGCAATGCTAATAACATACTAATCACAAAACCTAATAAAAATATACTTAAGAAAGAAAACTATATGCCAATCTCTTTGATGAACACAGACAAAACATTCTCAACAAAATCTTAGCAAATTGGATTCAAAAACATATCAAAAAGATCATTCACTGTGATCAAGTAGGCTTTATCCCAAGCACACAAGGTTGGTTCAACATATGTAAATGTAACCAAGAAATCAATAAATGTAATCCATCATGTAAGACAATCCAAAGTCCAAGACCACATGATTCTCTCAATAAATGCAGAAAAAGCTTTTTACAAGATTCAACATCCTTTTATGATCAAAACTCTAGAGAGAGTTGGACAATAAGGAACTTATGTAAACATAATAAAAGCTGTAGGCAACAAGTCAAAAGCATTATATTCAATGGGGAAAAACTTAAAACATTCCTGTTTTGATCAGGAACTAGACAAGGCTGTCAACTCTTACCACTTCTATTCAATATTGTACTTGAAGTCTTAGCTAGAATCATAAGACAAGAGAGGAAGATAAAAGGGATTTGAATTAGAAAGAAAGAAGTCAAGATATCTCTATTTGCAGATGACATGATTCTATACTTGAGTAATCCTAAACACTCCACCAGGAAACTCCTAGAACTAATACATAAGTTCAGCAGAATGGCAGGTTACAAATTAAACATGGAAAAATCAGTGGTCTTCCTCTACACCAAGGATGAAAAAAAGTGTAATACTCTTAAGAGAAACAATCCCACTTACTATTGCCCCTAAAACAACGAAATACTTTGGTATAAATATAACCAAAGAAGTGAGAGTACCTTTATAATGATAATGTTAAAAAGACACCAGAAGATGGAAAGACTTCCTATGCTCTTGCATCTCCAGAATCAACATCATAAAAATGACGACCTTACCAAAGGCAGTGTGCATATTCAATGCTATACCAATCAAAATCCCAAAGCAATTCTTTAAAGAAATTGACCAAGCAATCTTAAAATTCATATGGAAACACAAAAGGCCCAGGATAGCAAAAACAATCCTGAGTAACAAAAACACTGCTGAGTAACAAAAACATACCAAACTTTAATCTACACTACAAATCTATAGTAATAAAAACAGCCTGGTATTGGTTCCAAAATAGACATGTAGATCAATGGATAAAGGTTGAAGACCTAGATATAAACCCACACAGTTACAGCCATTTGATCTTTGACAAAGAAGCCCAAAAAAATTCAATGGAAAAAGAATAACACCTTCAACAAATGGTGCTGGCAGAAGATAAAAACTGCCTCTAAGGATCCTACTAATATTTTTTAGACATTCTATTTCATCCTCAGAAAGCTTCTTTTGAGTTCTAAGGTCCATTTTTCAATTGGGCCATTTATCTCCTTGGTGTTTAGTTTTTAAGTTCTTTGTGTACTCTGGATAGTAGAGCTCTATCAGTTATATGGTTAGTGAAGATTTTCTTCCATTCTGCCTTGCCTTTTTGCTCAAATTACAATCTCTTTATCTGAACAGAAACTTTAATATCATAAGATCCCCTTTGTTGAGTGTTGGTTCTAGTGACTGTGCTATTGGATTTCTGTTTACGAACTGTTGGGCTAGCCCAATCAACTCGAGGAAGTTCTTTACCCTTTCATCTAGGGTTTTTATGGTGTCTGGCCTTGATCCATTTGGAATTAAGGTCTTGGATCCATTTGGAATTAAATTTTGTGTATAGTGACAAGTACGGGACAGAACAAGTTTGATCTCACCAATTAGAGGGGGAATAGGGACTGGCAGATAGATGGTAACCATCTGGCAAATGGGACACTAACCACCTTCTCCCACAACTGCTGTGTCCTAATCCTATTCTTCCATCTACCTTTGAGTCTCCTCTTATATTTACATCTTTATTTAAAGGATCTTTCATCTTTAGTTAGTAAGTAACCTTTGATACCAATTGGGATTGCAAGAAAAACAAAACTGAAAACAACAACGGACCATAATTTAGAACACCAAAATCCCTACATTATTCATGTGGAACCAGACCAGCCAATTCTCTCCCCATCCTAAAGCTCAGGGAACCTTGTGGAAGAGGGGGCATCAAGATTGTAAAAGCCTAAAGATCAGAAGGACCATTGATATGCAAGACACCCCACACAAGTTAGGGCTACAGCAGCCAGAATTGGACTTTGCCTGATGTGCACAATGGCTGACATGTCAACAACTCCCCAAAGTCTAGCATGGATCATGAGAAGGCTCCAGGCAGTAGGATTCTTAGGAGCAAAGGATTAAACAGTCATAATAGAGTTCCCATAGTAACAAGGAGCCCAAGTAGGAGCTCTGGGCTATGCCACTGAATCCTGAACCCTCACTAGTGTGGAGTACTCAAGAGGGAGATTTCTCCAGGGGATGGGAGAGAGGAAGGAGGCACCAGAGGAGAGGGAAGGAGGAAAGGGGGGATGAAAGGAAGGGAGAAGGAGAATGGGGGGGGGGAACCTACTGAGCTTGTATGATTTGGAAAAAATAAAATGTGGGAGAAAAATAAAAGTAATCAGTTGATTAGCCTCTGAGTTTTAGGTAATATTACTAACTGAAAACTAAGCTCTCTTTGAAAATTCCTTTTGGGCAGGTGTTCTCACCTCTGATGAATTAAATGAGCTTTGTTTGGATATAGTAAAATTATAAAAATTGAGTGAAATTTTCTATATTTAATAAATATTAGAATATTAGAATTTGATTTAAAATCAAAAGTCTATGTTTCCAGAGCAACTAAAGGAGAAATATCTTACAATGTTCCTAACTCATATAAAATAACAAAATAATTTTGAACTTCTATTTCCAGCTATTTTACACATAGTATTTTATGTATTTTGTAAAAAATTGACTTAACTCAAAAATGATAAGTTGCCTCCTAATTATAATTTTCTGAAGCTAAAAATATTTTTCGATGTCAGAGACTTTTCTGCTAAATGGATTAAAAACCTGGGATGAAAATAAGTAACATTTCTATGACATTCTACATGCTGTGGTAGAGTTTTCCCCTTAAGTAAAGTCTCTGTAATAAGTTGATTTATATAATACCAGCATACAACATAGCATTCTTTCTTCTGAGCATATAGTATATGAAATTTACAATATTCAATCATTCACTCAGAAGGTACTTCAGAGTAGTTCCTTAAGCTAGGTAGAATGTAAATATCTATTCTCTAGAACCCCATTTAGTAAGCTATATGGATGAACATTAAGGCTTTTCAGGCTGTGAAGATTTTTTGTGAGAACAACCAACATCTATTCAGGTGCTCAAGTCACATCCACCAAGGATTGTTTTTCATAGCTTTGAGTCACTGCAGAGCTCAGATCCATTTTTAGTCTAATGCAACCTAAGCACTAAGCACTCTTCTGCTAAATCTTTTAAGACTTCAGAGCAAGGTATAAAGATGAATTTTGTAGCTAGGAAAATACATATTCTTCCTAAAATGTTGTGATAAGAGTTGATCACTTTAGGAAATAGATTTTCTGGCTTGCTTCTCATTCTAAATAAATATTTGCTTTTGACTTAATTTTTGTATTGTACATTTGTATATTTATTTACACAGACTTATACATTTGTAATCATCATTGTTCATAAAACATGATTTTAATTTCAACACCTGTTTTTCCCCTTAAACCAAATAGCCACATTCAGGTTTTCTTAACTTTATACATGCTTTTCCATTCTATACCATTTTGTCCAAAACCTACTACTTCACAAGAACGAATGTCAGACATCATATTTAGTTGTAAAGCTCAACAGGAAATTCCTATTTATTAGTCTGAACAGAAAGATCTGGATGATTTCTTCTGTAGTTCTTACTCCTTAAGGTTAATTGGAAAAGATATCGTTTTCATTTCTCACCTCATTGTTTCCATTCATAAGGATCTTGAAAATATGAAATAATTCAACAAAACAGAATGAGATTCTTAGAGTAAAATATTAAATTTTATCAAGATGAAACGGGTGCGGTAGTAATATAAACAATAGATGCAATATCTCTTTTATATCTGCATACCTTGATTGTAGATAGAAAGCGTTTATTTAATTTCTCTTCCTCCATCATTTTCTGACTCTGACCTAAATTTCTTTTTTTTTAATATTTTTTATTATTATTTCTGCTCATACAAACTTAGTAGGTACACCGGTTCCCTCCTTCCTCCTCCCCTCCACCCCCTTGCTCTCCCTCCCCCTCACCCCTCCCTCCCTATCCCCCAGTGCCTTCCCCCACAATCCCCGGAGAATCCTCTAATGTGCATGCCAGATTCTCCTCTGGGCCCTCCTCCCCGATGACATACAAGGACCCAGTGGCATTTCCCTGAACCCTTTCTTGTGTTCCCCTTAAGCATAGGAACACTACTGTGGCTGTCAATCCCTTGACTCCAAGGATCTTGTGCCTTTAGCAAATGCTAGACTTTGTGGGGTCAATAGTGTGTTGGACATTGCGCAGGGCATGCAAAGTCCAATTATGATTGCTTCGGCCCTAACTTGTGTGGAGTATTTGGCATATCATTGCTCCTCTCATCCTTGTGCTCTTACAGTCTTACTGTCCCCTCTTCTGCAAATTTATCTGATCCTCAGGATGGGAAGAGATTAGGCTGGCCTAGTTCTAGGTGGTTGATATAGAGTCTCTGAAGTTCTGGACTGTGGTTTGTTGATTTTCTTTTGCAGTTTTGCTGCTCCTGCAATGCCCTTCACTCCATCCTGATGGGCATTGTATGTCACCCCCTGGCCAGAGACAAAAAGCTGTTAAACTAGAGTCTTGTTATAAGAGCATATTCAAAGATAGATGTAATAAAAGTAGGAAACCACAGTGAGGGAGGATTCAATCACCCATTTGCAAAATGGTTACTTTTTATCTGCCAGACTATATGCCCTCCTTTTCTGGTGAGATCATACCCCCTCAATTGTAAATGATCAGGAACGAAAGTCTGTGAATTTATCCAGATGTCTGACCTAAATTTCTATAGAAGTCATAATATTTATTCTAACGTGTATGCTTGCTGCATGATATACATATTAAAATTTTAATGGGATTTCATTAATTGTGGGGTGGCAAGTACATTGATAGTATATTTACATTTGTTTTAGTATTTTATTGTTGCTTTAATAATTTACTAAAGTTTCATGGCTTACCAATACTCAAACAAATTATCATGAACTAAGAACTTGAGTTCAGAACTTATGGGAGATTGCCTAGATCTCCCAAGTTACTGTGCCTTCCCCCATTTTTAAAATATACATTGTAAAATTTCAAATCTTTTTTGTCTTCCTTTTTCTATATCACCAATGAGTCTGAATAAGTTATGGATATATTATTTCACCCAGCCCAAGTTGCTGAAAGCCAATTGGGCAACTAGAACTCAATCTTCAGTATGTCTGAGAAATGCTTTAGATTAAGACAGACTTCTGGAGATCCCTTTAGAAGATTCTCTTGATTTCTTCAAGTCAAGTGGGAAGACCTCTCTTTGTGAAGATGGGAACTTCTTAAGCAGGGGATGTCAACTGTTTAAGAATGAGGAATACCAAGCACAGGTAATCAAGTACACATCCATTCATTGCTTTCAGCTTTCAGACACACATATACACTGTAACCAGCTCCCTCGGGCTTCTGTTTCCATTAACTTCGCTGCCATAATGGACTATAACTTGGAATTGTGAGCCGAATAGATGATTTTCCCCTTTAGGTTGAGTCTTGTCAGGGACTTGTCACAGCGGTGAGATAAAAATACCACATTACCCTGAAAATCTTCCTGCCTCAAGAAACTTAACTGAATCTGTAATGACCCTTTGCCACTTTAACTAATTGCTCACAGCTTCTTCATAATAGAATGTGAATCCTTGAAACCTTGCTATGGTTTGAATATGAGTTGCCCCTCACAGATACATGTGTTTGAATCCTTAGCTATTGTCAGTGTATGAGAAGGCCATGGCAACTTTAGGAGAAGGAACCTTGCTGGAGGAAGACACCTTGCAGGGGTGTGTCTTGAGACTGACTAGCCCCATCTTGCTTCTCTAGGAGTCTGCTCTTGCAGTTTGCATCTACCTTTCTCAAGATGGATGTGATTTAAGCTTCCGGCAGCTTCTGCAGGCTAGTCATGCTTTTGCCGCCGTAATGGACTGAATCTCCTCTCTGGAACCCTTAACCAAAAAAATCTCCCTTTTCTTTCCTTAAGTTGTTTGACTTTGAGTCTTGTCTCACATAAACAGAGGGATTAATGGCTACAGGGAATAAGTATTATCTACTATTTATGGAACATCTAGACTTTTGACTGGTAACTCTATTGTTTTTTGATTATATTATTTATCACGTGCTAACCTGTTGTCACATAACAACTCGAAGAACATCATAAATGCAAAAGTAATGATTTTGACCTGCCAATGCACTCAAGCACAAAAATGCTTTCTATGTTTTCAATTACCTTCACTGAACTCATAGATATTACATTTCTATCATTTGTAGACAAAAATTTGATTTATTTTATAAAGTTTATAACATGTTCACTAAGAACCTATAGCCCACATTTGCTCAGAACTCTGACTCACACTATTAATGGCTAATCATAATTTTCTTATTCTTGTATCTGCAAATATTTCCTCTGTCACATAGTGGATATATCATAATTCCACCCTTTCTTACATATTTCTTTCTACTTTTAATCCTAGTTTTTAACTTAGCTCAGTTATTGTATGTGTGTATCCCTTTTCCTGTATGATCACCTTCAAAATAATGCATTCCCTCCATTGACTGCTGAGGCCATTGATTTACCACCCTTCTCATCATCTTGATGCATTCATCTAACTATATGTTCTCTTTTATAAGCTCTCACAGTCTCTGAGGAGACAATCTCTCTTAGTGATGAATTACCCAGAACCTTCTGCTGTCATTGTGACAAAGAAGCACTTAATAAATGGTGACTATATAAATTATTATCAACTAAGTAAACTGAAGTGTCAGTCAGTATAGACTTTGGAATGTTCAACTTTCTTCAGCAGGATTAGGTCATGTAGCAGTGTGAGAATCACAAGTGACACATCATATCTTGTGCATAAAGTGAAGAAGAGACCTGTAGAGGCAAACTCCAGAAAACGATGTCAATTGATAGAGCTCCAACTTCCTCCAGATGGCTCTAGGAAAATAGAATTTTAATAAGATGGATGACACATTCATGTTTCAGTGATTTTTATGCTAACTGATTTCAAGAACATATGTAATTTTTTTCTGGTCTAATTGAATGTAGTAGGATTAAAAAGTGAGACAGACACCTCAGGTCTGCCAGAATAGCTCAGTATCACCACTTCCATTTGTCATTTCCATGCGAGAAACTTAAATGCTTGAATCCTGCTTAATTTGAATGCCAGAACCCTCGAAATAGAAGGAAAGAACCAACTTCTGAAAATTGTCTTCTGACATCCAAGAACATGTCTGTTGTGGGAATTACTTTTCCTCGGAGGATGCCACACAATCTTCCCACTGCAGATAGGATCTTCAGATAGAAAGTCCTCTCTCTCTCTTTCTGACTACTCTGGGATTTTCTTCTAATTAAACTCCTTGGCTGTTCAGCAGTCTCTACCAGACTTCTTCACTGGTTTATTGTCTCCTTCTGACTGCTCCTTCTATTTGCTCTGCTTGGCAGGCAAAAGTTTCTTCCTCTAGTTATTTTTTATCCTGGAAGGAGCCCCTCCTCTTCCCAAGCTTGTCAGTTTCAGGAAGCTTCGGAAACCTCAGGGATCTTTACTGGTTGAGACTGGAACAGAGGTCAAGATGGCGTCTCAGAGGAAAAAGTGCACAATGTCCCTCTCAAATAAATAAATGTCCCTCTCAAATAAATAAAAATTTTAAAACAAGCAGAAAATACAGCATCTTTTCTTTTGCTGTTTGGATCCACACATTCTTCCTCATTCAAGGAAAACCAAGAAAATACTTTCAGTGTTCAATGAGTTCATTTGTCTCTATAAAGCAATCTAAAGCTTTGCCTTTGGACTTCCGATCTACAAGTTGAGTTTATCATCCCAACTTGTATTATTTAGTACTCTCTAAAGAAACAGAAACATCCCCCTGCATATATGGGTGATTCATTTGAAATTGTTTTTTCAGTTGAAAACTGTATAATCCCAATGATGACTATCTGCAAGCCAGAGAGTCTGAGAATCTAGTACTTGTTCAATTAAAGTCAATAAAATCCCCAAATAATGGGTCAATTAGGAAACCTCAATCTAAGCAAAAGGACTAGAAGTTCCTTGGTGCTGATGGTGAGTTCACATTGAAAGGTTGAAGCAGCTAGGGTCTGAAATCTACCACTAATGGCATCAGCAACAGGTTCTGAAGTCATAGCAATCTGGAAACGTCTCTGTTTTACTCTTTCATTCCATGGGGACCTTAGTCAACTGGAGCCTCTTACCCATGATCCTGTGCGTCCTTTCCCTCTCAGCTGCTGTCACACATGCCCCTCCAAAGCACATCTGGAAGTGTGTTTTCATGTTCTCTTGTGCAGCTTTTAGTCTAATTAAATTGATAACCAACATTAACAGACTTTATATGTCCTAATGCTACTTGATATTATATCAGACACAGGAAGCCAATTAGTCTCAGTTTTGCTTTTTAAAGACAACAATTCCATAAATTATGTATAAACACATGTCAGAAATGAGGATATCAAATTAGGGAGATGGAAATAGAAAAATGGAGTGGATTAATAAACTCTATTGCATTTTCAGATTTCAACAGGTTCTAATTAATGAGCTCAAGAAATCCCTATCATTAATGTCTACAATGTGTCAAGCACTCATTTGTTAGACACTGTAAAGAAATGGCACCCCATAAACAATAGTCTTCCCCTCCAAGAACATGAATAATTTAGTGAAGATCTCCAGCAGTTGCTAAGCGTGTGCCAGTGTAATTCAGGGATTTTAACCTTCTCTGGAATGGTCAGGGAAGGTTTCCAGGTGGAAGATATATTTATGTCAACAGGAAAAGTCAGGTTAAGAATTAATGAGATGAAAAGGTAGGATGCTGCCCCAATATGAAGGACTGGGAGCTGGCCTGTGTGCCAGAAAGTGTACACTTCTAAAAATGAACAAGTGAAGTGAGGGAAGAAAATGACTACTGGCATGGAAGTTCTTGTCTCTCAAAATATGCTCTTCAATGTCAGGAAATAAAATACTTGGAACATAGACATATTTCACAGTTATAGCAGTCCATTCAACAAAGGGATAAAATGCTATTTTTATCAACTAATTTCTGACCCTCTGTCAGATAACTTACTCTATAAGTATTTGGGTAAATTTGATAAAGTTTGAGCCATTTTTCAGACTGGCTATGAGTTTAGTTACTTTAGGAACCTCTGTCTATACTCAAAGGTACATCTCCATGCCCCTCTGTTTCCCTAAGGAGTTTCTCTGCCTCTTTTTCATTATACTTTTACTCTCAAAGAATTACTTCCCCTGTGTCAATTCTCAATAGCAGTGGTTAACATAGAATATGCAGTGGAAGTGATGGACGATGGAGAGTGCTCAGTCTTACGCTACTGCTACTATATAAAATACCACAGACTGTGTAATTTCAAACTAATGGCTAATTATGACTTACAGTTCTGGAGTCTTGGAAATCTAACATGCAAATACAGTGGGATTATGTCTGCTGAAGGTTGCTTTGTGATTCAGAAACAATGATATTTCGTTCCTGCATCTAGGGAAAGACACGGTTTCCTTAGTAAATAGTTGGAAGGGCAAGAAAGTGCTCCTTTGCATTATACAATTTCTATAAGCTTCTGAGTGCAGAGTTCTCATGATTTAATTACCCTTACCTATTATTAGTTGAGTGTACCTTTTGATGGAGCTGGGTGCAAACCATGGTGTTTATGGAGTTTCCTATCAGCTCTTCATGGGCAAAGTGTGTACATTCAACACAAGTAAGCCTTCATTCCAAGTTGATACTCCTTAAGGTGTCTTCTGGGCTCATTTTCTAATCTTTACTCTTGGCTCATACTCTGCCTTAGAAACTTGAAACTCCTCAACTTTACACTAGTAGGGAAAGGAACACATCTATCTATATACACTGTTTGCCCCAGGCATATTTGGAAGGTTTTCTTGTTATTATGACTTAGAAATAACACACAAGTATGAGTTACATGTGCCTTTATCTTTCCAGGGCTTCTTTTATTCATTCCTCATATTCTCCTGCCCCGCCTAGGGAGAGGGGCACAGATGTCACAGATGTCATATTTCTACTTGCCTTCTCCCCCAGTTCACTGCCCACTTTATTCTTAGCCCTGTCATCCTTTTTGCCTTCTATTCTTTGTTCCTTTTAGCTATTGATACTTTTCATCATTGGATCTTTCCTGTGCACTGTAGGATGTCAGTAGCAACTCTGTTCTCAACTGATGAACTAATTGTATTTCTCATCTCAGACCAAAAGTTTATCAAGGTGCAACAAAGAAGAGATATTTTAGATCAAAGTTTTATGATGGATGAGTTTTGACACCATGGGTTCTAGTTGTGGTACAGAGAGCTTAAGGTTAGTGTATTAAATTCTTGGACTATGAGGCAGAAAGAAACTCTAGCCAGAACCAAGGTTATAACTCATAAGTTGGTCCTTAGTTTCTTTCTTTAATTAACCAGACTCTTGAAAGTTTCATTACCTGTGAAAATATCACCACCATCTGGGGACTAAGTGTTCTACTTTTTAACCTTGCCACTCTGTCCCTACCCTCTATGGTCATTTCCTAATGCAGCAGTGCATTTAATCTAGATGCTAGTAGTACTTCTCCAGCAGAAACAACCAGTTTCCTTTGTAAGCCTTCTCAAAGTAACCTCTTATCTCACTACTGGTAGAAGGGGGAGGGGCTAAGATTTTACATAGTACAGGTTTTATTAATATCCCATCATAGTTCAATTCATATAAGAAACAACAACAAAGCTAGTACAATTTTGGGTACTTCAACAGGTACTTCAATATATATTCAATTAATAGAGAGATTGATAGTGTTGCATTAGAGAGATATTAATTGATAGTATTACATTAGGATGTATATATGCTGGAAATAACAGTATCACAAATATTATAGTACAAATGTATAGAATGAGAAAGGAAGATAGGTGTTCACTATAGCTTTGAAGTGTGTTGACACAAATCAAGTATTGACTTGAAAGATTGTGAATTAATCACAACTCTTTTCATGGAGAGAGCAAAGGGCCATGGAATCTATTGCATGGGGAAGACCTCAGGGATCTCCAGTTAAACCAACACTCTTTGTGCAAAAACTGAAATAGAATATGGCCTTGGGACCATCAAGACATCATACTCCTGTCTCTTCTTGTTTTCTTCCTCTCCTATCAGCCAGGGAGGATCAGAGGCACAACATCACACAGACAAACAGCATGGGCCTGCTTTTTGAAATGTTACCTCCCATGGGACAGCCTTTACTGATTCTTGCTCCTTCCAATATCTGAAAGGTACCCACAGGCAAACTGGTGTCAGAAGATGTAAGGAAGCTGTTCCTAAGTTCTTGACTCATAGAAGCCTGGGCATGATGAGTGTTAAGTCACTGATGCTTTGGATAATCTGCTACAAATCACTGTATTGTGTCAAGGAGGCAATTTTTGTTTTGGTCCTCAAGACCATTTTTGAGGTCAGTAATCCAATAACTCATTTGATATGGAGGCCATATACTTTAAATATAAGTTAACAAAATTTAACACACAATTAACAATATGAAGTATAATTTTACCTAATTTATGCAAGAGGCAGCGCAATACACAGCAGAATTTTAACATTTAGAGAGAGTTAGGAGTATATGAATAAAACAAAATAATTGATGGAAAGGATATGAGTGATTTTGAAAACTGAGTAGAAACACCAGGAAAGTGGCAGCTTTTGTGTGTTGCCTTAAGCTACCAAATGAACAGCTGCAGTGTTTCACTTTTTATGTGATGCCTTGATGGTGAATAAAATACTTAAAACTCTCTTTTTGCTTTATAGTAATGCAGCTTAAGCACACACACACACTTTTTCTCTGTAAAGGAATGTCACAGATACTATGAAAGATATTATTTACATGGTACCTCCTGAAAGACAAGCATGGACTTTTCAGTTCACATATGAACTGAATGCTTTGGACAGGAGATACTGAGTGAAACTTAGGAGGGGATGAATTTTACAGCTGTGTAAGTTAAGACATCAATTAGTAGTGATGATAAGGCCTCCGACCAAAGATAGAGTTGGCCAAGTTTTGACTACCTGTGAACTAGTGAGTAACAATTGCTCTTCCTAGGAGTCTTTCTCTGTGGTTAGATAAAAATCTTAAACCTTAGAGTTCTGCCATGCTCATGAATGATTATTAACAGGATTCAGGTTCTTCTTAGAAGGCAAGGTGGAGACTGAAGAAGCAAATAGATACAGACTTCCAATTTGCAGCTTAACATAAAACATTTCTTTAAAGATCTGGTTTGAGTTTGGAAAGGTGGCTAAGTTAATAGAGTGCCTGCCTACCATACTGGAAATACTGGGTTTGATGCTAGTGTGGCATGACCTGGACAAAGTAGAGCACGCTTGTCATCATCGTGGCAGTCCTGAGGTGTAAGCATGACTAGCAAAAGTTTAAGGAAATCCATGGCTATATAGTGAGAAGCTAGTCTGGTATGAAGGTTACTCTTAACTATTACTATGAGAGAGTATTTGAAGTCAAACTACTTAAGGGAGGAAAGGAGATTTATTCAGGTTACAGTTCCAGAGAAGAGATACAGTCTTCATGGCGGAGGTGGCATGGCTCCACTCTGAAGGTGCCATGATCTTGCCAAACGCATGGTGTAATGTCGGGGATACATTACAAACCATGACATCTGGGTAACAGGAGACACTATCTTAAAATAAATAACAAATAAATAAGGTTTGATTTTTCATCATGGAAAATTAAGAAAGACCCTAAAGCATGGCTGGGTGGGTTAAACTTGAAAGAACTAGATGCTTGAAATGAATGAGTCAAGAAAAATCAGTGAGCCCCCACCCCGGAGCCGAGCCACCCGACCAGCAGCACCCCCACGGGGGGCCGCCGCTTTGTCCCCAGCCCCCCCTCCGCGCCGAACCCCGACCAGCGCCCAGGTGAGAGAGAGCCCTTCCCAACCCAGCCCCCCACCCCAGAGCCAAGTCGCCTGGGCAGCAGCACCCGTGTGCCCGCTGCTGCCGGCTTTCCCCCAGCTTTGGAGCAATTAAAACAGTCTCAGGCAGAGTTTAAAATTGAACTAAAAGACAAGTTATCTTCAACCCAAAACTCAACAGAGAGTCTTATCAGCAGAACAAATGAGGCAGAAAATAGAATTTCAGATCTTGAAGACAAAGTGGGAGAATTAACCAGCTCAATGGAAGAGATTGTTAAAGCCAAAAAGATACTGGAGAGGAACATTCAAGAGATATGGGACACCCTGAAGAAGCCTAACGTGCGCATTCATGGAATACCAGAACAAGAATCCCAAAATACCACACCTGAGGAAATATTTCAATTCATCATAAATGAAAACTTCCCACAACTAAAGAATGAGAGGCCTATACAAATACAAGAGGCATTTCAAACTCCAAACAGATATGACCAAAATAGAAAATCGCCACGGCAAATAATAGTCAAAACACTCCACATTCAAGACAAAGAAAGGGTGCTGAGAGCTTCAAGAGAAAAAAGCAAGTCACTTTTAAAGGTAAACCTATTAGAATAACAAATGACTACTCAATGAAAACAGTAAAAGCAAGAAGAGCTTGGAGAGACATACTTCAAGTATTAAATGAGCAAAAATGCCAGCCCAGACTGATATACCCGGCAAAACTACCTGTCATGATTGAGGGAGAAAGAAAAGTTTTCCAGCACAAAGACAACTTGAAGGGATACATGTCTACCAAACCAGGCCTTCAAAAAATGCTAGAAATGATACTCAAGCTTGAAGAAAAGAACAAGCATATCCAGGAGGACAGAAGGGAAGTATAATACCACCAAAATATAAATATCAAACAACATGCTTACAACTAAACATGTTTTACTAAACATAAAAAATGTCCAGAATTAAAAATAATTTCTCCATTATAACATTAAATGCCAACAGCATTAACTCACCGATTAAGAGACATAGATTACAAACTTGGATTAAAAACCACAATCCAACAATCTGCTGCCTTCAGGAAACTCATCTCACCAAAAAAGATAGGCACATCCTAAGAATGAAAGGCTGGTCCAAAGTCTTGCAAGCTAATGGAACCAGGAAACAGGCAGGGGTAGCAATTATGCTTTCAGACAAAGTGGACTTCAAACCAAAGAAAATCATAAGAGACACAGATGGATACTACATTTGAGTCACAGGTACAATTCACCAGGAAGACTTCACAATACTGAACATATATGCACCCAATATGGGCCCCTCCACATTCATTAAGAAAACCCTACAGCGTCTAAAGCAAGAAATCGAACCCCCAAACGATAATTCTCGGGGATTTCAACACCGCCCTCTCAACATGGGATAGATCAACAGGTAAAAAGCTTAACAGAGACACTTTGGAGCTTAAAGAAACCCTTACTGAAATGGACCTTACAGATCTCTATCGAACTTTTCACCCACGCACCAAAGAATACACATTTTTCTCAGCAGCACACGGAACTTCCTCCAAAATAGATCACATATTGGGCCACAAAATGAATCTACACAAATACAAAAAATTCGAAATTCTAGCCTGTGCCCTATCAGACCACCACGGCCTAAAGCTGGACATCCACAACAACACAACAAACAAGAGAAAATACACTAACTCCTGGAAACTTAACAATATGATGCTGAATGAGAACTGGATTCAGGAAGAAATTAAACAGGAAATTCAAGATTTCCTGAAAGTGAACGAAAATGAAAATACAACTTACCAAAATCTCTGGGACACAATGAAAGCTGTTCTAAGAGGTAAGTTTATAGCTCTTAATGCCTACATCAGAAAAATGGAAACATCAGAAATAAATAATTTAACGATGCAGCTTAAGGCTTTGGAGAAACTTGAGCAATCTGATCCCAAAAGTAGTAGAAGAGAGGAGATTAGCAAAATAAGGGGAGAAATATCTGAAATCGAGACTAAGAAAACGATAGAAAAAATCAACCAGTCAAAAAGCTGGTTCTTTGAAAAAAATCAATAAGATTGATACACCCCTAGCTAAATTAACCAAAAGCAAGAGAGAGAAAACCCAAATTAACAAAATTAGAAATGAATATGGAGTTATCACTACTGATACCCAAGAAATCCAGAGAATTATAACATCATATTTCAAAAACTTGTACTCTGTAAAGTTTGACAACACAAAAGAGATGGATGCATTTCTAAGTAAACACAACCTACCTAAATTGAATCAGGAAGTTGTGAATTATTTAAATAGTCCTATAACATACAAGGAAATTGAAGAAGTAATCTCGAATCTTCACACCAAAAAATGTCCTGGGCCAGATGAATTCAGCACAGAGTTCTACCAGACATTTAAGGAGTTAATAACACCAATACTCCTTAAACTGTTCCATCAAATAGCAAAGGAAGGAGCACTACCAAATTCCTTTTATGAAGCTAATATCGTCTTAATCCCAAAACCTAATAAAGATTCACTTAAAAAGAAAACTATAGGCCAATCTCTCTAATGAACACAGATGCAAAGATTCTCAACAAAGTCTTAGCAATTCGGATTCAAAAACATATCAAAAAGATCATTCACGGGGACCAAGTAGGCTTCATCCCGGCCCGGCACACAAGGTTGGTTCAACATACGCAAGTCAATAAATGTAATTCATCATGTAAACCAGTCCAAAGTCCAAGACCACATGATACTCTCGATAGATGCAGAAAAAGCTTTTGACAAGATTCAACAGCCTTTTATGATCAAAACGCTAGAGACTGTAGGAATGAAAGGAACCTTTATCAATATAATAAAAGCTCACAGCAAGGATTATGCTCAATGGGGAACAATTGGAAGCATTCCCACTTCGATCAAGAACTAGACAAGGCTGTCCACTCTCACCACTTCTATTCAATATTGTACTTGAAGTCTTAGCTGAAGCCATAAGACAAGAAAAGTACATAAGAGGGATTCAAATGGGCAAGGAAGAAGTCAAGCTTTCCCTATTTGCAGATGACATGATCGTATACCTGAGTGATCCCAAAAACTCCACCAGGAAGCTCCTGGAACTAATTGAGAAGTTCAGCAGGGTGGCAGGATACAAAATAAATGTGCAAAAATCAGAGGCCTTCCTATATGCCCAGAATGAAAGAAGTGAAAAAGCCTTGAGAGAAACAATCCCATTTACTATAGCCCCTAAAAAAATGAAATACCTTGGTATAAACCTAACCAAGGAGGTAAAAGACCTTTACAATGAAAACTTTAAAACCCTAAAGAAAGAAATAGCAGAAGACACCAGAAGGTGGAAAGACCTCCCATGTTCCTGGATTGGTAGAATCAACATCATAAAAATGACCATCCTACCAAAGGCAATATACAAATTCAATGCTATACCAATTAAAATCCCAAAGCAATTCTTTAAAGAAGTTGACCAAATAATCTCAAAATTCATATGGAGGCACAAAAGACCCAGGATAGCAAAGACAATCCTGAGTAACAAAAACACTGTTGGAGGTATTACCATACCAAACCTTAGTTTATACTACAAATCCATAGTTATAAAAACTGCCTGGTACTGGCTCCAAAATAGACACACAGATCAATGAATAAGTGTTGAAGACCCAGATATAAGCCCACAAAAATACAGCCATTTGGTCTTTGACAAAGGGGCCCAAAAAATCCAATGGAAAAAGAACAGCATCTTCAAAAAATGGTGCTGGCAAAACTGGATCTCCACATGCAGAAGATTAAAGCTGGACCCTTACTTGTCACCATGTACAAGACATAATTCCAAATGGATCAAGAACCTTGATATCAGGCCAGAGACTATAAAAACCATAGTTGAAAGGATAGGGAACTCCCTCGAGCTGATTGGGCTAGGCCAGCACTTCCTAAACAGACATCCAATGGCATAGTCACTGCTACCAACTCTCAACAGTTGGGATCTTGTGAAATTAAAGAGCTTGGGTTCAGATAAAGAGATTGTAACACGAGCTCAAAGGCAACCCATAGAATGGGAGAAAATCTTCACTAACCACATATCTGACAGAGCTCTACTGTCCAGAGTGCACAAAGAACTTAGAAAACTAAACTCCAAGGAAAACACTGGCCCAATTAAAAAATGGGTCCTGGAACTTCAATGAAACTTTACCAGGGATGAAATTAAAATGTCTAACAAATATCTTAAAAAATGCTCCACTTCCTTCGCCATCAGGGAAATGCAAATCAAAACTTCCCTGAGATATCATATCACCCCGGTCAGGATGGCAAAAATCCACAATACAAACAACGACAAATGCTGGAGAGGATGTGGAGAGAGGGGAACTCTCCTACATTGTTGGTGGGAATGCAGGCTCATACAGCCACTCTGGCGAGCCGTCTGGAGATTCTTAAAGAAATTAAAGATTAAAATGCCATATGACCCTGCTATCCCACTCTTGGGAATAACCCCCCATACAGCAGAGGTTCGCCTCGATAGCACAAGTTCGACCATGTTCATAGCAGCACTGTTTACAATAGCAAAGTCATGGAATCAACCTAAATGTCCAACAGTTGACGAGTGGATAAGGAAACAGTGGTACATCTATACATTGGAGTACTACTCAGCCATCAAAAATGATGAATTATTGGAATTTGCTGGGAAATGGATGTCATTAGAAACAATTATATTAAGTGAAGTATCCCAAACCCAGAAAATTAAGTGCCATATGTACTCCTTAATAGGTGGCTCCTAGTACCAAACTCACCCAGCCCACATTGAGACACTCAAAAGTAAACCTATGTAACACAGTAATTGCAAGAATTATGAACAAGAGAGATGGGGTAGGAGGGCCACACCAGAAACAAGGAGAGAGGGGACCATGTTACAGCAGAGAAAATAGGCCTCCATCAAGATCGGCAAGTAAGTAATGAGAAACCTGGTTAAGTTCACAGATGTTCTTTCCTGATCTCACCAGAAGGGGAGGGCATATAGTCTAGCAGATAAAAAGTAATCATTTTGCAAATGGGTGATGGACTCCTCCCTCACTGAGGTTTCCTCTACACTTACATCTACACTTGAATGTGCTATTATAACAAGACTCCAGTTTAACAGCTGTTTGTCTCTGGCCAGGGGGTGACATACAGTGCCCAGCAGGATGGAGTGAAGGGCATTGCAGGAGCAGCAAAACTGCAAAAGAAAATCAACGAACCACAATCCAGAACTTCAGAGACTCCATATCAATCACATAGAACTAGGCCAGCCTAAGCTCTCCCCATCCTGGAGCTCAGGGACATTTGCGGAAGAGGGGGCGGTAAGATTGTAAGAGCAAAAGGATGGGAGGAGCAACGATTTGCAAGATTCTCAACAATAGTTGGGGCCAAAGCAATCATAATGGGACTTTGCATGCCTTGCGCAATGTCCAGTGCACTGTTGCCCTCATAAAGTTTAGCATCTGTTCAGGGCACCGAGATCCCTGGAGGCAAGGGATTGACAGCCATAGTAGTGATCCTATGCTTAAGGGGAACAAGAGAAAGGACTTATGGAAATGCTACTGGGTCCTTATATGTCATCGGAGAGGAGGACCCAGTGGAGAGTTAGGCGTACACAATAAAGGACTCTCTGGGAATTGGGGGGGAGGCACTGGGGGATGGGGAGGGAGAGGAGGGGGTTAGGGGGGAAGAGGGGGGAGGGAGGGAACTGGTAAAAAATTTTAAAATGTATAATTAAATTTTTAATAAAAAAAAGAAAAATCAGTGAGAATAGCTCAGTGTAAAGAGGCTTAAGATATGCTTTGTACAATTCAGGAAGGATGGGAAAGAACATACTTGTAGAGCACTGACCAGATATGAGTGTAAAGAGGCAGGAAGTTATTAGTTACTTACATCCATAAATATATTTCTAAAACTTATATCAAAAGATATGATCATATTAAAGAATTAAAGATTTTCATCATTGATTTTTTTTGAGGCAGGGTATTGTTACAGGTCTGGAGCCACTCAGGACTTTACACTGACACCAGAAACTTTATGTGAAATGGAGAGGCTTTTCTGAAGCTGATCAGAAACCATGCACTAGAGAGTCAGGATAGCAGTATATGGCCCTGAGAATTGGATGCATGAGAATTTTAAGATAGAGACCACATCTCAAGCAAGAGGCAAGAAGTAGGCAATTTTTCATAGAAGCCAGACTGCAGCAGTTATGCATGTGTAGGACTTTACTAGCATTAGGCGTTTGATTATAAAACTGTGTTCACAGAAATGTTTCAGTGAAACCCAACCCTAACTGCTTTCTTCAAAATCGCAGTAAGGTACATGAAGCAGTCAGCTGATATTTTGCTATCTAACTTAGCAGATTGGTCATTTTTTTTAAATTGACTACAATAATTTCATATAATCCAGGCTGTCCTCAAACTCTCTATGTAGCTGAGGATATTTAAATCCCTGTTCCTCTTGTTCTCATTCCTTGCGTTTTGAGATCACAAGCACGCACCATGGTTTATATGGTTCATTGCTGGAGAATGAACACAAAGTTTCACACCTGCTATGCTAGCCATCCACCAACTGATCCTCATCCCCAGAACCTTTAGATTAATATTCATGTTGCTTTGTTTTAGACAGAATTTCACTGCATAGCTCAGGCTCACCTTGACTTGCTCTCTTCTTGCGTTGGTCTCCCACCCTAACCATAGTCACTTTCACATTGATGTACTGATAAGACAAATGTTCTAAGAAATGAAGAAACCATTGTATGTTGTTCTGGTTTCTTTGAATATTCATATAATTTTATAAGAAAAACACTCATTTTTATTATAGGATCTAAAACCATTATTTATGTACCATCTTTCAGCATACTTGAATGGGTTGACATTCAATGTGGACAGCAAAGTAGCTCACAAGAAATCAACTGTAACACACCAACACTGTGTGCCTGTTAACACAGAGCAGCAACTTTTCCTTACACTCAGTTCCAGTAACTGCTGGATATTTTTGGTAAAGTTAAGGAAAAGGTACAGCAGTGAGGAGACAGGACATCTTTAGGCTTCACAGATTGGCTATAGAGACCACAGTGAACATTAGTCCTGTAGCCAATAAAAACATTGGAAAGGAATGGATGTTTCACACAAAAAAGACCATGACAGTGATCAACTGTACAGAGAAGACAGTTTTAAATTGGCAGCAGTAAATTCTGTGTTAGCTCCTGGCATGGGTAGATATAGGGAGCTATATCTACCCATGCCAATGAGAAATGCTGCATGCAGAATAAAAAGTGATCTACTGATGGGATTCAGAAAGTACTTGAAAAGTGACAAAACCGTATGCTATTAAATGACAAAATGTATTTAGAGGCTTTATTTTAAAAACTCTCACTGTTCATTATCAAAGTTACAAGATTGTTTGCATACCAATAGATTGACTGTAAACATAGGAAATTTTCATTAAGGAAAGATGGGTTTACTGTAATTTAATCTTTTACAAAAAATTACTGCAGGTTATTGATAACAGAATTTCTCTTTTACTTTCTTAAGTCTAATTCTCTTGAAAATTCAACTAATGTTTCCACTCCTTCGACTAAGGCTCAACCATGGTCACCTTAGGAAATACCCTGTTTATTTGTTAATCAGAATACAAACTGTGTGGCACATTTCCATTTTCTTAGAGCACAGGTTTCAGCTTCATGATACTTCATGAAAAGACAGAGGCATGTGCAGCAGCTGAGTCTTCCACGCTGAGCTGAGGTCTAGTGGCGACAGCGGAGGGAGCAGTGTGATGCTCAGTGCGACCAGCCTTATCTCACGTGGCATCTCATTCCTGCTTGCCTTGCAGCATCAAAGTGTTTCTGGTCAGGTTGCCTCCACCAAACCTGACTCAAGCAAGGGTGACATGCTTTGGTGTCTGGTGACACGCTGCTCACCGGGGGCGATTCCATCTGGCCAGGATCCTTCATTCTGTTGACTGGAGGCCAATGCCAACATGAAGAAAGTTATCCGGGTAGCTCAGGTGTTCACTCAGCCACTGCAGAGGGATTTCCAGCATGGGCTCAATTCCATGGATCATCACTTGATTCCTTTTCACTCTATCTTCAGGAGTAAGTGTGGAAGGACAGACTTCTCTGAGATCTCCTAGTGTATGCAACTGTCCATCCACAGCCACAGGACGAAACAGCTTCTGAATGAAAGGTTGTGTTGGGCCTCGTGGAGACTCTGGACAAGTCCTGTTGGAACTTCCTGAGCATGGCTGGAGTTTCACAACCTGTTTGAGCTGCCTCACCAGCTTGTGGCTGATGCAATACAGCCTTAGGTTGCAACAGCAACTGGCTCAGAGTAACGCCCCACTAGCCCATAACAAATCCCATGAGACTACAAATCTCACGAGACTATGCCTTCTCCAGAGCAAAGACAATTGATGCCGTTAAATCGTCTAGCTGAGGGCCAATCCGGACAGGACAACCAGCAAAGACTCACGCTAGGACTTATGGGATATCAGGTGGGATATATAAGTGCCTGACTGTTGCAATAAAGAGAGTTCCTGCTTCAACGGATCTCCCGGCTTGGTGTGGTTTTTGTAGCCAGCAACACTCATCATCTCGCTCAACACCAGGTTGTGTCTGGCTGGACCAGCACTCCATTCTACACTAACTGCCAAAAGCCTGCAAGGTCGTTCAATCATTGTCTGATATATTCTAAAAGGGATATAATGAAATCCATTTTCTTCTGGAGGATATTCCATGAGTTTCCGATTGATGGTCCAAAACTGGTCAAATTTGTCATTTTGCGATCTCATTCAGAGCTGCTTGTGGTCTTTTTTCTGCATTTCATTGATTACTTGACTTTTGTGCTTTAAAGCATTGGCTTCTTTCATACAAGACATAAAATGAGCTTCAATTGCATCCTTAGATGGACAGTGTAGAAGTTCCTTTTCTGGAAAACTCTTAAAATGTACTGTGATGTTCTAAGGAAGAGCCCAACTTGATGCAAGATCATAAAGCAAACCAATTGGATAATGCCATTTCAGGGGTGTGCCTTCATACTTAAACCATATCTCACTAATGTCTTCTTGTCTCATAACCTTCTGAAAGTGCTTCTTCACTTTGTCAGTTACCAACATCAAATAACTTATTCTTGGCAAAAGCAAATAGTATGGTTCTGCTTCCCTTTCAGTTATCTCATCTGATATAGAGTGAAGCAAGTTGGAATTCATCCAAACCATACATCTTGAAGCACATCTTTGTCATCTGTCATTCTTTCAGTGGATAAAGCAGTACATATAGTCTATGTTCTTTTTTCCACCAACTCAGATTAAAGTGGCGGCTCATGGAGCCGGCTCAGCCTGCTCCGCCCCCCCTGCCCACTGTCCTGCAGAGGCACGGGAGCAGAAGTGCCTAGTGCCCGCGCAGTAGCACAAAGCCCGGGTAGGGAGGTCAGAGCCAGCCCCGCGGGTACTTCCACCCTCCGGTATCTAGTGCATGCCACCCTGTTGTTCTGTTTATGCAGTATTTTATTTGAGGACTGATTCTTACATGAAAATGTCTTCTATGGGCGAATAATAATTGCATGGGCCTTCTATGGCTGATCATTGCACATACTGATTCCAGTATATATTACAGGATAATAAGATATTTAAAGATTAAACTAGTCTCTGTCTAGCTCCTTTGATTTGCCCAAAATTTAATAAACATAAATTGAGCATCAATATGCTTGTTGACTTACACTGATAAATGATTAAATGAGATATTGAGGAGTGGGAATGCCCACCAGTGGTGGACAGCAAGATTTCTGGAGAAAAATCCAAAGTGAAAGGCAGGTTTTGTAGTGGGGTCATTTATTCAGAAAAACCTAGGTTTCAGAAAAGGGCAAGAAAGCTGCCAGAAGTTACCTCACTTTCTGTGAACCTCTCTCTCTCTCTCTCTCTCTCTCTCTCTCTCGTGTGTGTGTGTGTGTGTGTGTGTGTGTGTGTGTGTGTGTGTGTCTGTTCAGAGTTATGTGCTAAAAATGACTACTTCATCAAATATATCTTACATATTATGAGTATACATTACTATAAAAGGCAAAATTGAAATGTGATACTCACCAGTACTAACATGCTAGAATTCAGGAACTGAGGGCTGTCTCAAAGCTGAGAATGACGTGATCCTGGAGACAGGCTTCCAAAGAACATAGTATGATAAAGGTCAAGCTGTAAAGAATGTCAGGCATTCTCTGTAGTGGCTCTTACTGTCACACTCTAGATTTGCTCTCTAGCTCTTAGGTCCTTGTTCTGACACAGATAGTTCTGTGGTCAATAATACCATGAAAAAAAAAAAAAACAAACAACCACACATATTCATGGATGTGGTAATCTTGATGAAAGGCTAAGGCTGATAGGCCTAGTAGGGAATGTACTTTCGAAGATTAACTAAACAGACATGTGGTCAAATTACCTTCTAAATATTGATGTACATATCGTGGACCAGTGCTGCTCTCAGCCTAGGTCTGAGAGGCTTCTGTATGCAAAACCTCGTGACTTGTGACTGATATATGTTCAGCCTGAAAAGAGATAATAATGTGACTGACCCCTTGTAGGAGCTGAGGATAAAGAGGAGTCTTCTTCTTTTGCTTTCTTCTGGCTCTGATATGGACAAGAAACACCCATAACTACATGCACAAGATATGCATACACAAAAAAGGACAAAAATGTTCAGAAGAAGGAGAAAACATCAGTGGAGAGTATAACAAGAGTGAATATTGTCATAAATTGCATATTTTTATGAAATAGTCAAAAATAAAACAAATTATAAAATAAGAAATAGAAATGTTTTTCAATGAAAGATACACATTTTGAACATTTCAATTATCCCAATTCATGTGAGCGTAGTATACCAGAATCATTAGTTCTGATATACTATCCTGCATGGTTTTGGTGGTGTTTGACAGTAAAGAAATTCACAAGTGAATATCTTTATAATATTCAGTAGTATAATCATTAAATGCCTCTAAGTTTTCTTTATATGAAGTTTTTATGATTTCCTTCAGAGAATTGTGAACTTCTTTTGAGTAAATTGGTTTCTGAATATTAAATATTTGTTGGCAAAATGCTTTTATAAATTTGCATATTATTTGTTCTCATTATGGAGAAATTCATTTGATACTTGCTGAGCTGTACTTGCATCTAGCAAACATATTAAATTCTTCTTCAAGCATTCAACAAATAAATTAATTAAAGGACTACCTCTGTTCAACAAATAGTTAAGAAGTGATATCTCCCAATAGCCATGTCATTCATTATACTTGGAAGTGGGACATTTTCCTTTTCTAGTCGGGCCTTCAGACATGATCATAGACTTAGTCAACATTGTCATGGTAGCCCTATGAGGAAAACACAGAGGTCAGCTAAGTCATGTTTAGATTGCTAGCCACAGAAACTGTGAAAAAATGTGATTTAAAGGTACTAAATTTGAGAGTAAGCTAGAATAAATATTACTCAGCCAGAGATAACAAATTTATCCAACAAAGATCAGTGGATCAAGACAAAACAGTGTTGGGCCTCATCAAGACCCTGGACAAGGCCTGTTGGAACTTCCTGAGCCAGGCTAGAGTTTCATGATCTGTTTAAGCTGCCTCACCAGCATAATTCAGCACAGCCTTGTGGCTGATGCAATATAGCCTTAGGTTCAACAGCAAAACTGGCCCATAGTAAAGCCCCACTAGACCATAATAATCTCATGACACTACAAATCTCACAAGACTATGCCTTCTACAGCTGGTGCTGTTAAACTGCCTAGTTGAGAGAGCCAATCAGCAAAGACTCACGCTAGGACTTATGGGATGTTGGGTGGGGTATATAAGGGCCTGACTATTGAAATAAAGTGGGTTCCTGCTTTGACAGAGTTCCTGGCCTGGTGTGTTTTTCCCCAGGCAACACTCATCATCCTGCTCAGCCCTAGGTTGTGTCTGGCTGGACCAGCACTCCCTTCCACGCTAGCTGCTGAGAGCCCGGCAGAACAGTTTTTTCATAGCATTGAAATCGGTTTCAGGCTCATAGTATGGAAAGGTCAGAAGTCCTGAACAGATGAAAGTCTGCAGACAGATCACCATGCCCTTGTGAACACTGTAGAAGAGTAGTGTTGGTGGAGACTATAGACAGGCTGTAGCTGCAGAAACATCTATGCAGTTTCACTCTTTATTCTTATGACACATATGAGGTTATATGAGGACCATTTACACATATGCAAAAAAGTTCAGCATTTTTCTACTTTAAATTCATAAATGGTTTCTATTTTATTTCACAAAACTATTAAATGTTTAATTTGTATATGAAACTTTGCATATTTGACCTTAATTTAATTTTCTAGCTGACCTTATGCCACATTATTAGTATCCTCTAGTTACACTGATTCCTGAAAATTTTCTCTATTTGTATAATTTGTTTTCTGGAGATTTTCTCTATTTATATAATTTATTTTCTCTCTTTTCAGAAAACCAGTTACTTTTTTAACCAATTATAATTTATTTAGTGACTTGTTAATTTCATCTTCCATACTCACTGATGTTTTTTCTCATCCATTGAAATTTAAACTTCATAAGGGTAGAAAACTTATGATGTCTCTAGTATTCTCAGAACTTCAAATAATGCTGTTACACAACACATGCCAAGTAAGCTTTTGATAGAAGAATTTGTTAGAAATATTTGGTAACAAAAATCATTAAAGCTGATGTACATGAACCTTTTCTCTTTTCTTTGAGTCCTTTAAAGGCAACCCAAACTATCCAGACTATGTAACTTGAATTCCATCCAAACATCTAAATCTTATTTAACCAAGTATCTCTCCATCAATATCTTCCCTGGTCCATGCACCCTGACGAGCCTTTAATATTTACCTCATGAACTGTTCTGAACCACCTCTTCCTCTGTCACTGGTACAACTGACATCAGTAGAAAAGAATAATCTCTTACTAGGTCCCTGTAATTATTATTAATTTGAACAGAGCATAAAACAATTGCACAGTTAGTTTCTTGTGTTTCTCACAGACATAAAACTGCCTGATATGAAAATTGAAGTTTATAAATGAGTTTCCCATGGTCTCATAGCTTATAAATGGGAGACTTCAGCGGAATTAGACAAAGCAGAGATTGTAAACTAATAAAACAGTAGGATCAAGGGGGGTTTTCTGCTAATACTTCTATAATCCAAATCCTATAACCCTCATTCCAAAGCTTTATTTTGTCATTTGCCAACTGAATTCTCTCCTTCACATATGCAATATATTCATTCTACAACACAGATGAGATTATATCCTAACCTTTATTCCTCTACTACTGAAAGGGGATAAATAATCCAAACACCAATTGCCACACACACACTCATTTGTATTTTCTAAATGTACATCCTCATCTCTTATCATGCATAATTTTGACCATACCTTCTAGATTTTCACTATTTGTCATGATCTACTATAAATATAATTTCATTTCAGGTTCTGTATATTAGATTATGCCATTCATTTCCCTGAGCAAAAACTCTTTAAATTCTGAGTTTTTGAGTCACTCCTTCAAGATGTAGTTCAAGTAGCAGTCCATTTATTCACTGTCCCTAAAGTTCACTGAGAGGTGCCTCTTTATCCCAGAGCTCTATTATCTTACCAACTCAGTATTAGTTAGAAAATTTTGTATCTGCATTCCCAGAGAGTTATCTACTGTTTGAGAATAGAAAGATTTGAATCGTCCATTTGCTATTCAATGGCAATCATGGTAATTGGCACATGGTTAAACTATAAATATTCCCCCCACTCTGTGTGTGTGTGTGTGTGTGTGTGTGTGTGTGTGTGTGTGTGTGTGTTTATACTAGAGTGCACTTGAGTATGTGTGCCTGTGGAGACATTGGGAATCATCCTGGATTTCTCTTCCTCTTTACTGTTTTACTCAGGGGTGTCCCTTACCTAAGGGTGAATAGACGTTTGCTCATGTTTCTACAGAAAATGTTACATAATTTTTTTAATGTACACCAACTTTAACTTTCATAAAGTGGAAGATTATAAATAAAAATATGACTCTATCTCACATAATTTGGAAACTCACTCTGAAAATTGCTTTGGGAATGAGACAGAGAGACAAGGCCAAGAGTGAGAATTACAATTGGATGATATCTCAATAAGAAGAGGGTAAGATGGCTATAAACTAGATAGTGATACAAGCAATGAGGAAACAAATGGTGTCTGATGTGGAACTGATGTAGGTATGACAGTAGAACTCAAATATAAATAGATAATTACTTCCAAATTATGAAAAAGGACAAATGTAGGGAAAAATATAGCAATAAACTTTAAAGTTTAAAAGTATTTAATAAATTTGTTACTCTTCATGTGTAGCAAATAATTTAATGTCACTATATTTTTTGAAAAGAAGGCTTCACTAGGTATTAATTATTTAAGATATCTGAGATGCTATTTTACAGAAACTTCAAAAGTATTCTTTTGTTGGTGTTTGCAGGTGCCACACTGCTGCCTATATCAATTGGGAAGCCAGGATTTGGGCATAAGGACCCAGGGAGTCACACATGGGCATTACATAGCAGAAGGCACACTGACTGGATTGTTTGAACACAAAGTATCCACATTACCAAATAGACACCAAGAATAATGGGTATATCAGATAGATGGAGTGAGTCAGAACTTTTGTTTATGGTTTTACAGAACCTCGTTTGTTTACCATGCAGTGGCAGGCATACTGACTAGACTGGGGAGGAGCTAGTTTCATAAACAAGGGGTGGAATGTATGAATAAGTTGAGAAGTAAGCAAGAGGGCATGCCAGGCCATGCAAGGAGGAGTTCTGATGCTGTGTGGTGGAGATATAAGGGAGCAGAGCTTTAGTGAACTGGTTGCTGTTTCAGCATACAAAAGACACACATTCAATTTGACTGAACTAGAGATTCGCCCAGTTTTCACCTCTACTGGTCAAACATACACAAAGTAAAACCCAAAATAGGAGAAAACAGCACCCCACTGAGGGAAGATTACTGACAGTTATCTTCTACCTTAGATGATTGCCTTTGTGTGTGTTGGTGTAAGGAAGTTGCCTGGTTTCATAATTGGGTTATATGTTTTCTCAGTTGATTTTCTTTGTATTTTTATCTTTTTTCTTATGGTTTAATAGATAGGTTGGTTTCTTTTCATAATTGCTTATTTTCTCATAACATTCTTTCAACTGTAGATATCAAATGTGAAGTCATTGTATTTTAATTTCTATCTCACCCTAATAGTCTCTGTATGGTGCATCTTTCTCAACCTATTATCTCCTTAATTCTTTTAGTATCCACTACCCACACCTCCAACTGATATGTATTCTTCCCTTCTCATTTATGCTGTACACTAACTTTGCCTTCCTATTCTTTCTCGGTTTCAATAATTAAATATTGATACACTTTATACTAAATCAACATTAAATCATACCTGATAGATTCTCTTTCCTCAAAGCAAAATCTCTGCTTGCTGGTCACTGCCCTTCCCCAATGGCCAGCAGACACTTGCAAAGTGTAAGTTTGATCTCGTACTCATGGGGTCAAGAGATAACTCACTCCCCTGTATCCTTCATCCCACCCAGACCATGCTTTTTCTCCTTTTTGAGAATTGAGAATTAGTTCATGTCATCATGGACCCATATAATCAAAATTTTTTTTCCATTATTTATCAACGGCATGGTGTTTTGGGCATTTTTATGTTATATAATGGTGTTGAAAACACAGGCTTGAGCACTCCTTCTCAGACTCCAGCACAAACCATAAACTCACTCACTGTGGTCTCCCAACATCTTCAAGCAGGTTAGGCCCTAAGGGTCTGTGTGTGTGTGTGTGTGTGTGTGTGTGTGTGTGTGTGTGTGTGTCTGTGTCTGTGTCTCTCTCTCTGTCTCTGTCTCTCTGTCTCTCTCTCTCTGTCTCACTCTCTCTTACTCTCTCTCTCCTCTCTTGTATTCTTGTTTGCTCTGTACCCCTTGTTAGGAATCCCATTTCTCTCCTCTCCCTTCTCTTTTGGAGAATGCCAGGGTCGTTAGACGTTATTTTTCCGTCTGGATCTAGAAGGTGCATTGGGTTTTTCTCCTTATGGGGACACCTTTGCTTGGAGCGCTCATCTCATCTTCTGCCTTGGAAGTTGCACTGATGCACTGATCACTCCAAAGGGGCCTATGCCTGGACCAAATTTGACCTAAGACTTTGAATGCTTTTTAGAGTTTGAATCCTCAACTTTTGGTCTAGGCTTGTCACGAGTGGTCTACGAGATGCCTTTAACATGCCTGGTAAGCTAGAGGCTCTCCTGGGATTTTTTTTCTCTGTAACTTTCTGTTCCTTCCTAGTGGACTTCTTTGTGCAGCTTGGATTTTCAAAGACAGCCACTCTGGCTTCTTTATCATTGGGAGCTCTGCTTAGATTTTCAAAGATAGCCAATCTGACTTCTTTACCAGCCAGAAATCAACATTGGTGACAAGTTTTTCTTCTCCCCCTCCCCCCAATCCTGGATTTACTTGACCTGTTCAAGCTTTGGAAATTCTAACTAACTTAACTTTCCCTTAAAGGAAAAAAACATTTATGATCTCTAACTTGGCTTAATAAAACAATTTCTTTCCAGGTCACCAGGCTTCTAAATGCTAATCTGCTTTTGATTAAATGTACAGTTACCTGGATTTCATGTAATCATATCATGTGACTAACTACTACATTTGCATGTTTTGTGTTTCAAAGAAATAAATCTGTGGCCACTTCAATATTTTTCTTTTCTGTTGCTTGCTAATATTTTGATTTTGTGGTATACCTAATAAAAAATACAAGCATTCTTAAAAATAAATGATTTTGGTAGCATCTAAAGACCTAAGCATGTACTGATACTCTAATATACTTGAAGTTTTATGTCTATTGAAAAATGTTCTTGGTAAATTATGTTTTCTTTCATGAAAGAAAAATTATTTCACTTAATTTTCATTTTAATGAAATAAAATAAAGACGTCTTTGTTTTCTTCCAAGGTTCTGAAGGACCAACCCCTCCACATTGCCAGGGCTCCAATGCCCTCCTGCCAGTTTTCTAGTGTTACTTTTGTAATTTCTTTAAAGATTTTACATGTGTTCCCAAAGTACCAAAGCCACTATGGATATTGGGTAGTTTAATTGTTAATTTCTCCAACTTCTTTTATGGAATCTTGTCCCAGTAGATCTAGTAACAGAGAAAATACAAATGCCTTCTGAGGAATTTATTGGAATTTCCTCATTCTCCTTTTAGTAAGATATGGACTCCCTTTCTGGTATGAGAAAATCAACTCCTTTGTTCTAATCTTCTTCCCTAACTACATTCAGATATAAACATTTCTGAATATTTCTGTTGTCATGTGATAAGCTATAATGAGCCTACTGAGTTGAAAAGAAAACTTAAAAACTCCTGTAACCATGTGCTACTTATTCATTTGATATTTCATAGTGTTTTGGGATCTACTTAGATATATACTTGCTAAACCAGACAAAGCAAAGTTAAAAGAACTTTTACTAACTTACGTAGAGCCCGTCTCTACATTTGTCTCTCAAAAAATTTTAAAGTACTACAATTGAATGTAAAGTTTTTATAAATGTAAAATGATGGGTAAATAAGTTTTGTTTATATTAAATTCTTTCAAATTGGAGATTTATTTATTATTTTAGGGAGGATTAAGTCAGAATTTATTAGAGTAGAGAAAGAACAGAACTTATAGACATGAATCGTGCAAGGGCCAAGAGAGCTGCCAAGAACTCCCATAATCTAGGCATGAAATCTGTAAGGGACAAGGTAAATGAATAGAACTTGTGGATTCCAGACATGGAATCCATGAGGGGCAAGTGAGCTAGAAAAGAACTCGCAGACTTCCGTAAGTGAGTCAGAAAGGAGCTCTCAAACATGAGAGGCTTTTTAAAAAGTCGCCAAAGAGAGGATTTAGAATTCATTCTATGAATTAGCATTCAAACTCAAGATTTTTATCCTTTTTTTCTCCCACATTTTATTTTTTTACTAATCATACAAGTTCAATAGGTACTCCCTTCTATCCCTCCCTTCTCCCCTCCCCTTCCTCTCTTTCACGCTCCCCCCTTTTCCCCTTCCTTTCACCTATCTCCCTCCCTCCCCCACTCCCAGCACCTCTTCCTTCCTCCTGCCCATACCCCAGAGCATCCTTTTGTGTGAATGTCAAACCTCCCTCTGAGTCTTCCACCCTACTGAGGGTTAAGGACTCAGTGGCATAGGCAAGAGCTCTTTCTTGGGAACCCTTAGTATGGGAGCCCTTAGTATGGGAACTCTATTATTACTGTTAATCCCTTGCCTTTAAGGATCCTACTGCCTGGAGCCTCCTCCCTTGTGATCCATGCTAGATTTGGGGGCTTGTTGATATGTCAGCCATTGTGCAGGTCAAGCAAACTATGACCATGGCTACTGCAGCCCTAACTTGTGTGGAGTATCTTGCATATCTTGGTCCTCCCCATCTTTAGGCTCTTTCTTTGATGCCCCCTCTTCCACAAGGTTTCCTGGGTTTTAGGATGGGGAAAAATTTGCCTGGTCTAGCTCCAGATGATTAATGTAGGGTCTTTGGTGTTCTGAATTATGGTTTGTTTTTGTTTTCAGTTTTGTTTTTCCTTAACCACCCTTGGCTACATACTGATTGGTATTGAAAGTCACCTCCTAACCGAAGATAAAATACTGTTTAAATGAAGATCTTAATATAAGAGGAGACTCAAAGGTAGATGGAAGAATGAGAGTAGGACACAGCAATATGAGGGCGGGGGTGTCAGTGTCCCATTTGTGGGATGGTTACCACCTATCTGCCAGTTCCTGTACCCTTCCTGATTGGTGGAATCAAACCTCTCTCACTTCCTTTCCTGGTTACTTGCAGCTCAAGGTTCTTATCTTGACCAATTCAAACTAGAGGAAATAAAGGGGTCACTTTGAAACTCTGAGCAGGAACAAAAATGATTCAACCTGTTTCATCTAAGCCATGTCATGCCTAAGTGAAATTTTCTACTGGATTTATATTAAACATCACATATTTTAAAGGTACAAATGATAAGCTTGTGGGAGAGCTATAAAATCTTGGATTTAAAGTATGCATTTAGAAAAGGCTATTTTGCTAAACAAAAGCTTTTTAATTTCATATGGTCCCACCTATTCAGTGTTACACTTATTCTCTGTGCCTTTGGGGTTCTATTGAGGAAATGCTGCCCAAGAACAATCAATTTTAGGCTATTTTACCTTCCAGGGGTTTTGTAGTCTCTAGTCTAACATTAAAGTCTTTGATCCATTTGGAGTTGATTTTCATGCAGTGAGACAAATAAAGTCCAATTTCATTCTTTTGCAGGTGGATATCTAATTTTGCCAACATCAGTTTTTGAAGATGCTGTCCTTTTATCCAATAGGTTTTTGGTATGTTAAAAATCAGATGACTAATTACACTTATGTTTAGATCTTCAATTCTCATCCCTTGGACTATATTTCTTTTTTGGAGCCAGTACCATGTTTTTCTTTTTATTACAATGGCTTTAAAGTATAGTTTAAGTTATGTATGGTGATACTTCCTGCAGAGATTTTATTACTCAGGATTATTTTTGCTATCCTGGATCTTTTATCTTCCATATGAAATTTGAGGTTGCTTACCAATTTCTGTGAATAATTGCGTAGAATTTTTGAATGGTATTTCTTTGAATCTGTATATTGCTTTAAGTAGAATGGTCATTTTAACAGTGTTTTTTTCTATTGATTCAAGGAAACAGATCTTTCTGGTGTCTTCTGTAATCTCTTTTTTTAGGGTTTTAAAGATTGCATTGAATAAAAACTGTTAATTGAGCAAAAACGCAATCTACAAAGGAGGACAGCATGTTCACTAACCGTACATCCAATAGAGAACTAAAATCCAGAGTAAATAAAGTATTTCAAAAATTAAGTATCATGGAAGTAAACAAATCCATGAAAAATAGCTATAGAATGAAAAGAAACTTCCCAGAAGATGAAATTCAAATGTCTAAGAACCATCTTAAAAACTCCCTAGTCACCAGCATTTAATTTGCATTAAAATGCAAATTAAAACCATCCTGAGATACCATCTCCCTCCAGTCAGAATGACTATGATTCAAAACACAAACTACAGCAAATGCTGGCATAGATGTTGGAAGAAATGGACCCTTATATATAAATTCATACAACCCCTTTGGACAGCAATCTGGAGGTTCCTAAAAAAGTTAAAAATTGAAATTCCATACAATCCAGCTGTACCACTCCTGGGAATATTAACAAAGAACATTGCATTCTGCATAAGAGACATGTGTACAATTAGGTTTATAGCAACCAATTTCATAATTGTCAAAAAATGGAACCAACCTAAACATCCAACAGTTGATGAATGGTTAATGAAAATGTAATACATATTTACAGTGAAATGCTATTTAGCTATCATGAAAGATGAAATAATGAAATTTGTTAATAAATGGATGGAACTGGAAGAAATACTGAATGAAATATCCTAGAAGCAAAAACACAGCTGCTCTAAGTTTTCCCTTATAAGTAGGACCTAGAATTAATCATTCAGTTTGATGTAATCAAACAGAAACTCATACAACTACCACAAATGTAACAAATGCAAGTCAGATGGGTGATGGAAGAAGATACCAAAAGATTAGAAACAAAAGAAAATGGGTAAACAGTCAAAGAAAAAAGGATTTTATGTGTGAAAAGTCTTTAAAAAAATAGGATAGAGCCGAAATAGGACAAAGTAGAGAATGGGGTTAGCTTCTAGCTAACCAGCCACCTGCTTATATCCCCTATCTTCCCTCTCCCTACTTCACGACAGGAAACACACACCCAACACTGTAAACCTGTCTAAATAACAGTAGACAGGAGGAATAAACTTGACAGTAGAAGGGATCAAATATTTCAATACTAGCCCCAAACACCTGCAATACTAGCCCCAAACACTTGCAAGTAAACTTCCATCTCTCTCTCTTTCTCTCTCTCTCTCTCTCTCATTTTATCTTTACATAAGTAAAGATTTCAACACCCAAGTAAGACACATCCTAATGCAATGGACAAGCAGTTAAGTAGACAACAGCAATCAACCAGAATTCAGAGTCCCAGCAACTCTGAAACAGGTAGCAAGAATCAGGCCAACTTGATCTCTTCCCATCCTGCGGCTCAGGGAATCTTGTGGAAGAGGGGACAGTAAGATTGTAAGAGCCTAAAAATGGGAGGGCCCACCACTAGCTGAGACATTCCACTCAAAGCAGAGCTGCTGCATCCAGAAACTCACTGCAAGAACACAGGTCCTCACCAGACCTGCACTATACCTGACATATCAACACCCCCCCACCACAGACATAGAGGATCTCAGGAGAAAAAATTACTGGAAATGGGAATCTCAGGCATTAGGATTAGTCAGGTGAGAGGCAGTTCTTCAATCAGTGGGTCTACCCAAGAAAGGGACATTTGATCTTCCGCAAAGCCTTGGGCCCCAACTAGAGATGGCAATCCAAATAGAACCCTATGGCCCACTGAAGGAGGCAGACAGGAGAGCAAGAGTGAAAAATGGGTTGGTGAGAAGGAGACAAGACGTGAGGTGTGGGGGACGGAAGAAGGAAGTATCGGAGGACAATGAGTAACACACATTGTGTATGTAAAACTAGAAAAAAATTAAAAAATATAAAGAACTATGTACAGATGTGTGCTATCTACTTATGATTGGGTGTTTTATATGATTTGCATGATAGCAAACTAATTCACATTTGCCAAATTAGGCCCAACTCTTTAATTATTTTAAAAATGAGGTCTACTGTTATTTTCTTTGAAAGATAAGTTCTTTCATGTATCTAGTATGATAAAACTGGAGGGAATTATCAAATATAAGGAAGGAAATATGAAGATTATAAATGTATATATGTAGTTGATGAGATAAAGTATGTGGGATCAGATTTGTGATGTGATGACCAAAGTACCATGTGTTATAAAAAATGCATTAAACCTGAGAAGCATAATTGCTAAGAACTGAGCTTTACGTATTCAAGTATTTTTCAATTGTCTCTATAAATTTCCCCTCATTAATTCTAGTAATATAGATAAGAACAATATTCATGTTGCTTCATATATTAGGAATTGATGTAGCTTGATTAGACAAGGATTTGCTTATGCCCATAAGACTCATAAAATGCTAATTCTTAAAGGGTCTATTTGTTTTTCTCATGAGAAAATGAGATATTGTTAAAAGGTCTTAATACAATGCTATGGATTATAACTAATATCAGGCTGGCCTGAAGTTAAATGATACAAATATAATGTTTGTTTTCCTCACCATTCCCTTCACCTCACTGGGTCAGACAATTGATTACTTTAATTTTATATATAATAAATATTATAAATTATAAATATTATATTATTATTAAATATATAAATAAATATTAAAATATTATATAATATATAATATTATATAATATCTCTAATCACAGATTACATAAAAATATTATGTCAGATGCACAGCAGATCTGGATCATTGTGGCTAGTAGATATAATATGATCTAGGACTTTATTAATGACTGCAAATTAGTCCTCTCTCTCTCTCTCTCTCTCTCTCTCTCTCTCTCTCTCCCCTTAAAACTGCTTTCCCACCTTCTATTCAACCTCATCTACATGAGACACTAGGAATGAGATCTTAGCCACTTGAGACACTGAATGTTCTCTGTATGACATTCACGTGCACAAAACTATGAGGTTTTGTCAATAGGGAACTGAATGTAAGTTCCTGGAAAGGCGTTGCTGCACTTGCAAGGATGATTGACTTGATTGAAGTCTCCAGTGAAGTGGAGAGACCTGGAATGTTACAGATCCAAAGCCAGATTATTCCAGGCCCATTTAAGCTCTTAATAGCCATTTATTTCCATCCTTTGTATGTGACCTAATATTCAGATGACTATTATTGTTATTAGATAGGCTAAACCAGATAATTAACAAACACAGCCCCTTCTCTACCCTCCTGGGTATAATAATTTATGCCCTCTTAATCAAACCCTCAATCATAATATTTTTAGTTCTTGTATGTGGATGCTGCCTTTCTAACTTTTTTTGTCAATCTTGTCTCTCCTAAGCTCTTAACCATTAAGCTTGAAATTCTTGAGTCACCCCTACACCACAGGGCACATGGCAAGACTCTATTGCTCCGGTTTGTAACTTTTCCCACATTACCCTATTCAGCAAGAAGCAATGAAGAATGAATGTGTCACTCCTTATTTTCAATAAAAAGCTAGAATGATAGATTTCCTTTCCTCCAACCCCATATTCAAAGCAAAAGCTCTGCTAGTCACTGTCCTCCTCTCAGTGACCAATAGACACTTGCAAAGCCTGAGCGTGGTCACATACCTCTTGGGGACAGGGGGTAACTCACTCCCCTCTGTCCTTCATCCTGTATACAAGCCAAGTACTATAAAGCTCTACCCCATCTTCAGACCCCTCTTTTTCTCACTTCCCAGAATTAGTCTGTGTCACCATGGAACATGTAATCAATAATCTTTTTCCAATTCTTTGTCTGTGGCCTGGCATCTTTGGCCTTTCTATCTTACAATACCCTCCCCAACTAATACTCTAATGTTCAGAACCTTAATGGAGACATAAAAGTAAAGCAAAGGGTTTCCTACAGCTAGAAAACTTCAGGAAAATAGTCTCCACTCTAAATAGCTATATACTATGCAAATACTGGAACAGTTATTCCCCTAGGAGGACACACACACACATACACACGTACACACACACACACACACACACACACACATACACACACACACACACCACAGCTGGAAAAGGGGAAAAATAACTAAGATACACTCCATCCCAGCAGATGTGTAAAACAAAACAAACCCTTACACAGATGATCTGATTGCATGTCTTTTTCCACCACTCTACAACTTTCCTTTACATCAAACTTCTTCATGCCCTCCATCTACGTTTCTCTTAGCTTTTATTTTATACATTCTCCCTTTTACATATAATCTTCTTGACTTCCGATCTATTTCTATCAGTGCTGGTCACTAGAACTGCTTTGCTTCTTTTCTTTCTTAAGCATCCTATTTTTGATCTACCCATGTATACAATAAAAAATATTATCACACTAAGTACTATTATTATCATGTCCTACTTCAAAATATGAGAAATTACAGTGATTCAAGTGCATATGACTCCTGTACTAATTGCACAGTGAGGTTACTTCTATATAGTAACTCTTACAGCAGAGAGTAGCTAACTCTCAGGTGAAGATAGAGCTTGAGAAATAACACAACAGAGTAATTGACAGAGTATCATGATATCTCACCCTCATTCACCTCTACACCTCTACAGTTCAGTCATAACATTATGTCCATTTTAAGTGAAAACACATAATAGTATGTCTTCTACTCACACTCCCTGGCAAATATGAATCATGTTATAATCGTCATCATATAAGTAATTGAAATAAAGTTCCAAGAAAAAATATTTTAAATGTGTAAATATGGTCAGTGCAGTCAAGGAAGATATGAATTCATCTCAAGAAAATATAAAAAAACCCCTCATGTATGAAAGAAGGAAGGCAATTCAGGCTATAAAATGAGATTTGATAAAGAATGGAAACCTGGAAGAAAAGTTAAAATGATGCCAGCATGAAAAGTTTAGCAAATCAAACAAAAAGCATAGTGGAAAGCCTCAACAATAGATTGGATAATATGGGAGACAGAATTTTAGAATTAGGGACCAGGTAGAGGAATTAGAAAATTCAATGATAAATTTAAAAAGTCGGTGACAAATTTTGAAAGCTTTGTGTCACAATGAAAACACTAAATCTATGAATTATGGGCTTAGAAGAAGGATAATTTCATGTTGATTGCATAGAAAGCATTTACAATCAAATTTAAGTGAAAATTTTCCAATAAAGAGAAAGATATGTCCATTTAGGTGCAAGACCCATGTAGAACATCTAGTAAAAGGAGCCAGCAAAGGAATATATCATATTACTGTTATGCAATAAACAAAATAAGAAAATGTTGATTAACAGCTATAAAAGAAAGGGAGAAGTCACCTAAAAAGGCAGTCCAAAAGTTTAATTGTTCAAGAAAAACTTTTAATAGTACAAGGCTTGGAAAACTGTGCTGGAAGTGCTAAAAGTCCACAGCTGCAGTCCCAGACTATTAAATCTAGCAAAATTCTTTGTCATAACTAAAGGGAAAACAAAATTTTTATTGATAATAACATGCCAAAAGAATTAGAACGAAGTCATTTTTATAAGCATACTAGAATACATTAGACTAAGAGAAGGATGAATAGACCCAAGAGATCACAGAGAAAAATTAAATAATATTAGAATGTAAATCAAAAAAGATTCAAGACAGCATAACAAAATCAAAAAGTAAAAAGAATTAATGCACATATTTCAATAATAACTCTCAATGTTAATATTCTCATCTCCTCAATAAAAAGACAGACTAGCAAATTGTACTGAAAGCCTGATTCCTCTAAGACATGAAGCTTATTCTCAAAGATGGACATCAACTTATGGTAAAAGTAATTATTCCAAGCAAATGGAACCAGGAAGTAAGCAGGTGTCACTATGCTAATATCAGACAAAATGAATTACAAGCTGAATCTGCTTAGAAGAGAAGGTTATTCCAAACTAAATAAAAAAGCAATCAGTTAAGAGAACATTACAATTCCAAACATATAGGCACATTCATTTCATAAAATTAATACTACCAGCTAAAAAGCCATAGTTTACATAGTAACAATGCTTTAGGACCCCACTATCATCAGTAAGTAGCAAATTCAAACCAAAAGATACACGGAATTTGTGGCTACTACTGGCTATATTCTGAGATCGTGGTGCAGGCAAGTCATTGCAATCATTTGCACTACAACAAGCTCAACAGTCTCCAACACTGTTTTCAAAGCTCATCCTCACACAGACAGCCATGTTTAACATCTTTGAGCTACAAAACAAAGCAAACACATGGAAATTGAAAAAGGATTTGTATGCAGGAGGTAGAGATGATAGGGTTGGGTGATATGGGAGGTGGGTTCAGAGAATAATCACAAGGGCTTGAATAATGTATGAAAGTGTAAAAAATAAAAATAAGGGAAATTGGAGTTAAATTACAAATTAGTCAAACAGATCTAATTAATCTCTAAAACAATTCCACCAAATATTAAAGAACTCACATTCTTCTATGAAGCCAATGAAGCTTCCTATAAAGTAGATCTCATACTAGGAAGCAAAGCAGCCCCAATAAACATAACTAAATTGAAATAACTTCTGAGTTTCTATTTGGCCAGAAGGGAATAAAAAAATAAACAGCAAAAGAAACTGTCAAAAATACACAAATTTGAAGATCAAATACCTATGTTTGTTATTCCGTATACAAGAAAAGGAGGAAGACCTCTGCAATCATTCCATTAAGGCAGTGCTGTCCTGATTGCTAAATCAGATAATGATAAAAATTTTTTAAAATATCCGTTGAGCTCCATGATGAAACTAAAAAGGACATTTATTATTTTATAAGCCAATCTGAAAATACAAATTTTTAAAAAAGTTTCAGTTGAATTCTGCAAGAATGAATGATGTTTCATAGTTTCTAATATGAGTTCCCCCCCCACAAACTCATGTGTTGTCTCTGTAATTCATATTAGTGTTTGAGAAGATTATGACACACATTTAGAATATATAACATTGTTATAGGAAGGCATGTCACAGGGGGTGGGTTTGAGGTTTGGTAGTGTCTCCCTGGTTTCTCAATTGATTCTTGCTCTTTCTTTATTTCTGATGGCTAACTGTAACCTGAACAAGTCTCCTGCTTCTGCCTCTAGCCATGATTTCTGCTATGTGATTGCTGCCATTGTGGACTTGATTTCCTCTTTAACATAAACCAAGCAAGTCTTCCTTCTTCTCTAAGGTGCCTATCAGGATGTTGTTTCATAGTAGCAAAGAGAAAAATAATTGCAACAGATGCCAATTACAGAAGGTATGGGTTACAGAATAAACATTCAGTGACACATGTGAGATATCCTGTATTTATTGTTGGCAAGGAAAGCTCTAGGATCCCCCACAACATCAAAGGACATTAACAGTACTTTTAGTCTCCCATCAGAATTAGGGCAATAAGACTCTATTTTTGGAACCACCATACATCTTGTTGCAGGGTTTAGAATAATGAAGCAGGAATTGGGCTGGAAATTTCCTATTTTCTGGCTAGCTTTCCTGATGCCAGAAAGTGCTCTGCAGATGGGTAGGGGAGAAAACCACCAATGGTTTTACTCACCTGTAGATCCTGCATACTACAATACCAAATTGGCAAGATGTGCCAACTGATGCTATATTGATATTACTGTTAAACTGACATACAACTGCATTCTGATTGGATCTGCTACCTACTAGAAAGGTAGGTGCTCTTCTCTGGCATTTTGTTCAAATTTTAATTTACATCATGTAAATGCCAATTGCATGTACTGAAAATGCAAACTCTATCAGAGAACATAGAATTAGAGAGATAATTTCTCAATTTTAATGCAGCAATAATGAAAACACAGAAGGCAAGCAATGTAAAGTAATCTCAACATTGCTAATATAGTTCCTAGAAGCCTAAAGCTAATTTCAAGGCCAATAAAAAGCAAAACATGTCATGTCTATTGTCAGTGAAGACCTTGAGATCTTTTCATCCACTGTGAATACAAAAAAATTAGAGTTTCAACTGAGTCATTTGAATAGTGATATAAAAATAATCAATAACACTACCATTTTTGATGTGTCTTTATGAGATATAAAAGTGATAAAATGAAACAATTCAGCATGAAACCAGAGAAGAAAAATTGGGAAGCACACTGATTTAAATAGTTAGAAAGTGTCACTAAGATCACAAAGACAGAAAAAATGAGACTTTTTTTTCTGTTGTTTAGCTGTTGTGAACACCTAAAAAAAAACAACCTCAAAGGGACTAAAAGTCAGTAGAAATGTTCCCTTGCCTATTCTTGTTAGGTAATTCTCCTTCAGATTCTAACTGAGCCAGAGTATCATGTTGGAAGTGTCAGAAGAATATAATGCTATTCATCTAACATTTACTCAGGGAATTATCTTCCAATAATCTTTGCTGAGACATCCTATTAGTGCCTTCATTTTCTCCACAACACACAGAAAAGAAGCATGGCTCATTTCTAACAGAAATACTATTGGAATCTGGCAGAAGCTTATATTGGTGCTTTAACCAGTCTCTAAGCATTTATGTGTCTAAGGCAACAGGACAATGACTGAAAATGGAATCGATTGTTTCTCAGGATATAAAAGTAGAGAGAAAATGTAAGTAATATTAAATATGAAGTCTTTCAAACATGGAGTTCAACATTTAGTAATGTATAAAATAGAGGGGGCAGGAATATGAAAGCAAAAGCTCCTTTTCCTCTGTGAATAAATAATTTTGTCTTACCATAAACTGAAAGGTTCTATCACTCTATAAAATGTTCCCACCACACTCTAGAAACACATAAAATCTGAAGCCCTCTTTATCCTTGTGATTCTATAGATTTTACAGCTTTAGAGAGATTTCTTAAAGGCACATAATTCCACAGAGTTAAAATATCCCTATTCCTTTTTTGTTACTGTTAAGAGTGTACAGAAGTCTTTCTTCACCTTCAATAATTCTACTGTGATACACAGGAGCTTGAGATTCACACACATTTAGAAGGGGAATTATCTATAGAAAAAAATTCACTCTGGAGGTGAAAGGAAAGGAAACAGTTATTATACGATTGCTCACAGGCAGCTCACAGTAAAAGACGGCCTGAAGGTATGACACATGGTAATGTCTGAGTAAGTGTTGATGAATTTTTACCTTTAGGTGGGAAAATGGGCTTTATTTCATTTGGAACTAGAATGGGGCCCTGACAGATGCTCTTCTGCATGAAGCATATGGACCTCAAAGTGTTGATGGCACACCTACTGCTTTTAGGTTTTAAGTCAGTTTATTAATAACATCTGACATCTGTGTCAAAAGAATATGCTCTTTAGTCTGATTGCCACATTTTGACTCATCAAGACAGCACCGGTGATTAATCAACCTTGAGAATCATGTTCTAATGCTTTTGTAAATTATGACTGTTCTTCGGAGGGAAACAACCTATAAATTCCATCCTGAAAACATTATAAAGTTTCCCATATATCATATCTGAATTTACTAAAAGTAAAATTCTTTTATGAGTAAAAGAAAATCAGCCTTCTAAATACAGGGAATAGGCAGATCAACCATGTTAGGACTTAAGGGACACTGGCACAGAATGCTGTCCAAAACAAATATTTCCAAGGAGAATGATGTCTCTGTTATCCATCCATGCTAATACATAGCTAAATTTCCTATGCAGCAGAACTAGGTGTGCAAGAAAGTCTGCTCTTGAGCTTGTAGCAGCAACTCTTAGCCTCTATCTTGTCTGCAATAACTTAGGCCTCCCCCAGGTTGTGGTGCAAGTCATGCATTTTTCCATCATGGAGGACCATATCTCTCCTTTGGAACTTTAAGCTGGTTAAATCCCTTTCTCCTATTAAGTTATTTGAATCTGGGTGCTGTCTCTCAGCAATACACAAGATTAACCAGTACAATACTTACTTGAAATCTTAGCTATAGCCATAAAAGAAGCGAAGGAGATAAAGGGGATATGAATAGGGGAAAAAATCATGCTATCTCTATTCATTCTATCACTATTCTGTACTTGATAGACTCCAAAGTCTCTAGCAGGAAACTGTTGGGAGCTAATACACAAGTTTAGTAGAGTGGCAGGACCAGTGCTATCTCATTATGCAAACCATACTCAGGAAAACTTTAAAAGTCTCAACACAAAGTACATCAATGGGCCAAATTACAAAATACAAAATTCAAAGCTTGTTGTAAAAATCAAAAGACAAGTTATATACTTCCAACATACAATGGCACAGAATAAATATTCCCTTTCCAAAAGGGAGAAATAGGGTTATGCAGGGGGTAGGGATGGCCCTGCAGCTAGTGCGATTGAGGGATTCTGGTCCAGCCAAATATCCCTCGGGGCTGGGTGGGTGATGAGTGTTGTGGCCTGGACCCCCCTCACCACCGGGGAGAAACACACCAGGCCGGGAGAATTGTCAAAGCAGGATCTCAACTTTATTGAATAGCATCTGAGTTTATATAGGGTCCTGCTGGGAGGAGGAGAGCTAGGTGGTGTGAGGGGTGGTAAAGGAGAAAGGCAGCCAAAGGGATGTGTCCAGGTCAGTGAGGGGAGGTTACAGCGGCACTACATCAGAGAGGGGAGGAGGGAGTCAGAGATAAGTTTTAGAACTCAAGGACAGGTCCTGAAACTCCAGCCGGGCTTAGGAGTTTTCAGCAGGCCTCAGGCTTGGAGTCCCAACAGAGTTACATGCAAAAAAGATTAGTCCATAACAAGATCGAACACTAGGAGGACAAACTCCAAATCCTCTAGCCCCATCAAGTCTAAACAATGGCTGACATATTAATATTCTTCCATGGGCCACCAAGTATCTCAAGAGAAACAAGTATGTGCAGTGAGAATCATAGGGATAGGTGTTAGACAGGTGAAGGACATCAACCCTCCTACAGGTTAAGCTACTGAAGGACCATTTATAAGTTAACAGAGGCCTGGTCCCTTACTGGTATAGATGACTCTAAAGAGTCTTGTGGTCCAGACAAGCAGAGAGTCATGAGGGCTAGAAGGATAGGATACAGGAAGGGGAATCTGGAGGAGGAGAGAAGAGGGCATGGATAAAAATTCATTTTGTTGTATAAAAATCTTAATAAAAACACTTTGAGGAGTTGAAGCTCTGGTCAGGAAGTATATTGCTGTGTGGTGAGCCTTCAGGTTTGGTACCCTAATTCTGCTTTTGTTTTCACTCTCTATAAATGATGGCATGTATTCTCTCTACACAGAAACAGCCTTGCAATGAATGAAATTAGGATAGACATGTGTTCCTGCTGATGCTTTGAATACTCAGTGAGTAAAGCATTCTTCCAAACTTGGAGTAATCACTGAAGGAGGTAAAATTTGAAATTTGTAAGTTTAAGAATAGGAAAGTCTTCTTGATATAGTAATCGAAGGGAGACAGCTAGACAGGTAAGAACAGGGAATGGTTTAACTTCACTTTTACACTTCCCTTTCAATAATGTATTTTGCAGTTTAGGACCCTTACCTGTCTGCACTATGCAAACATGCTGCTGTGAACAATGTACCTGAGAATCATTTAGCAACACGTGACTCCTACTTGCAATGAATTGCATGTGTACTTTTGTCTGATAAATGGTATTCATTTCTTCTCTCCAGAAACCATCAAACCTAGATAATTTTGCTTCCAATATATTTTCAGTTAGGCTATATACAAAGAGAGGAAAGGCTAATCACTCCTAAATTAGGAATGTTGAAGGTGTAATAAAGCAAAATTCCTTAAATAAAAGGTCACAAACTTTTAACACCCTTCCAGTCCCTAACCATTAGAGAGCCCTTCCTGGAACAAGTAAGCCCTTGGACTCAATACAGTTTTTCAAGGTGAGAAACAGAACACTTAAAAATTTGTACCAAGAAAACCACTTAAATGATATTAATTACTCCTAACATTTAAGTCTTAAATGCTTTTAGCTCTCATTCCAAAGTGACTAAATATTGTAACATTTCCTCTGTCAATATGAAAAATCACAAATGTTAAAGTAACCACTGGATGGCAAAGAGAATGCATAGTGACAAAATGTAAGATCAGAACAGAAACACTTGCCATTTCTGCGGATGTTGAGAATCCATGAAAAGAGTCATTCAGAATGAGAACTGTGCATCATGAAGTCCTAGTATGTCTGTGACATATACACTTGGTAAAGTGGGATTTAGGTGTTCTTCTCTGCTATATAGCAGCAGTCTGTAAGCACCAAGGTAAGGACCGATCATGAAATTGTTAGTGTTGGAATTGTCAATACAACAATTGTCAATGCTTATCTCTTAAAAAGTCACTAGATGTTGTTCCTCCTTTCATGAAATTATAAACTTTTTGAGGCTAAGGTAGATACTTTAGTAACCATCCCTATATGTTACTTAGTTATTGATCTGTAAGTTTTCTGTGATCCATTTCTTTGGATTTTAGCACATGAAACACGTGATTTATTTTAAGTTTCACTGTTCTTTCAAGAACAAGCAAAAGCTTTTTATAGACCTATGCTATAGACCTATCAGTAAGTAGCTTTAGGGCTCATAGTTGTCCACTGCATAAAGAGAACCCAAAATTCACTCTGTTCTCATTGTCTTCTTAAGAATCCCTGACTCCTGGCTGAGGAACTCTGTCAGCTGAAAGAAGCTACTGCCTCAAGAAAAGTAGAGTTGTGTCATTGGAGAAAAGACAGGAGTATCTCCTGATATCCTTGAAATCCCTACAACTCAGAGTTACCGAAGTATTTAAAATTGAATTAAAATTAGATGTGCTATATTCCTGACCACCAGGCCCTTTGATAAGAAAGGGCTAAATTTATCTTGTACACAGTGGATACACTGTAATTTCTTAACACTTTTGCCTTTAAATTTCCACTATTTATAGCAAATAGACTACAAGAAAATATAGGGACAAGAGAACAAAAATCCACTAGAGTTTTCACTATATCAGATCTTAAACTATACTATAAATCCATAGTAATAAAAACAACATGGTCCTGGCTCCAAGAAAGAGATATTGGCCAATGGATTAGAATTGAAGTTTCAAATATGATTACTCTCTCTTATAGTTAACAGAGCTTTGACATAGGTGAAAAAAAGTCCATTGGAAAAAGAATAGCATCTTCAAAAATGGTGCTGACAAAATTAGATAATTACATGCAGAAGAATGAAACTCTGCCCATATTTTTCTTCCTGCATGAAAATCAACTCCAAATGGATCAAAGACCTCATTGTTACATAAGAAAAATCCTAGAAGAAAAAGTAGGGAATACTTTCAAATTGATTGACCTTGGCCAGTATTTCCTTAATAGGTTTCCAAAGGCCATTACTAAACAGTGGGACTATATGAAACTAAGAAGATGTTGCTCACCAAAATAGACTATTAATTGAGCAAAAAAGCAATCTATAGAATGGGAGAGCATTGCTACTAACCACACATCTGATAGAGAACTAATGTACAGAGTACACAAAGAACTTCAAAAACTAAATACCAAAGAATAAATCAACCCCATTTTAAAAGAAATGTCTCCAGACAAAATTCAAATGCCTAAGAAACATTTTTTAAAATGTTTGAAACATTTTTAAAAGTGAAAGACATATAGTCACTCATCAGAATGGTTATAATCCAAAACACAAATATCATCAAATGCTGGCATGAATGTGGAGTAAAGAGCATCATACATTACTAAAGGGATTGTAAACTCATACAACATTTTTGGAGGTACTTTGAAAAGTTAATAATGAAAATTCCATTTGACCCAGCTATACCACCCCTGGGAATATTCCTCCAAAAAATAGTATCCTGCATCAAAGACACTTGTACAACTATGTACATAGCAGTCCGTCTTCATAGTTTCAAAGAAATGGAACCACCCAGATGTCCAACAGTTCATGATTAGTTAATGCAAATGTGATACATTATATACAATGTAATACTATATAGACTGAGAAGAAGAGAGATGCTTGCAGCGACTTAGCCTGTTTCCAGCTTCAGCCACTAGCCATATTGATCCACCATGAAAGACAGTTTCTCCCCTATTGAACTGTAAGCTGAACAAATCTCCCTTTCTCCAATAAGCTTTACTTTGAATGCTCTCTCATAGCAACAGTTAAGAGTAACTGTTAGAGAAATTGATACCTAGTAGTGCAATTGCTGTGAGATAAAGAGCATCAAGTACCACAATATGAAGCTGTTTGTGAAGCTTAGAGAAATTGGTACCCAGCAGTATGGCCAATGCTGTGATGTGGCTACTGTGCCTTTGGAACTTTTTGTTCAGAGAAATATGGAGAACTTTGGGACTTTGTGCTGGGAAAACCTTTGCAAATTGGTGATGGGGCCAAATGGGCCTTTCTCTTAAGAGCTCAGAAGAGAGTAATGCTGTGAAAGATGCAAGCAGCAGAAACCCAGGTTGTAATAGTCCACAGGGGAACAGAAACTGACAGAGGGGAACAGAAGTGACAAAGGGAGCCATGTGTTTGCAGAGAGTTTAGTGAAGTTTTGCCCTCATCCTGTAAGCTTGCCTGAAGTTAAACTTTAGTGCTTGATGAAGGAAATTTCAAAGCAATGTTGTTTTGGCAATGTGATATGGCTCCTTTTTAGTTGTCTTCATAGTTATGAAAAAGACCAAGAAATCAGGCTAGAAACTATGAGCTATAATGGTGAAAAATGCAATGGTAAACTTAAAAAGTTGAACCAGAAAGAAGCAGAAAACAAAATGTGGTTGTTAGCCCCATTAGCCCCATTAATATAAATCAAAGCTTGCTTTCAATTTGGATAACAGAAGAAGGTACCATCTGAGGTCATATTCCTCAGGGAAGTCTCCTACCCATAAGAATGCAAATGCTTTTAGGAGGAATTAGCTAAAAGGTAGATTCCCAAAGCAAGGATCTGTTTCTCCTTAAAGCCCAAGAGAAAAATATATTTTTTTTCCCTACAGTAAGCACAGAGAAACTGAATCAGCTATGATTCAAGGGGATCAATCTATAACCCAAGGCAACAGCAAAACTTGACAAAGTTGTCCATGTGTTCCTGGCTTTAGAGGCATCAAAAATGCAACAGTGAAGAAGTCATGGATCTCTCCTCCAAAGTTTCATAGAACTGCAGAATCCAGGCAATTTGTGGCAGAAAATCTGCAGTTAGAGGCCCAAGAAGGGAAGTTTGTGCTGTGGAGTTGAAGCCTGGTTTGCCATTGAGAAGTAAAGATGTTAGAGATTCCAAAGACAACATGATACATCTGCCAAAGAGAGCTGTATAACTTGGGAGGTATCAACCTAAGAGAATGATGCGCTGTTCTATAGGCAGCTGCATTGGAGGGGTGGAACTGAAGTCCTTTGGAACTGAGATGATGTCAATGAGATGCTTACTGTTGGACATGGAACTATAGCATCTGGAGTTTATCCTATTGATTTTTGGTCTTGTTATGGACTGATCTTTCTTGGATATGTCCCATTGTTTCCTTTTGGAATGGGAATGTTTTTCTGTGCCATTGTATGTTGAAAGTATGTAACTTGTCTTTTGATTTTACAGGTAACTTTGGACTTTTGGACTCTAAGCGAGACTAGTGATATAATCTGTACTGAGGCTTCTACAGTAGGGCTGATTATGGTTTACATAATGAGATGTCAATGAGCCTGTGGAGCCAGGGATGGAGTGCCATGATTTGAAATGTGTCTCCTACAGTCTGGGAAAGTTCTGGTAACTTTGAGAAGTGAGTCTTGCTAGAGGAAGGCAGTCATAGGAGGTGAACTTGAGGTGGATTGGTCCCATCTCTTAGAGCAGTCTGTTATAGCAGCAGGAGTCTTGCAGCTCTCAGTCTCCAAGATGTCTGCAGTGACATAGTCACATCTTCCATGAATCACTGTATTTCCCCTCTTGTAGGAGGAATGGACCAGGCAGGCCTGTATTATCTGTATGGGCTGCATGCACAAATACAACTGCCCCAAGCTAGAACCTGCTGCTTTGCCTAGTGCAAAGCTAGAACCTGCTGACATCATGCCTGGCTGAGAGGACCAACCCTGACAGGACAACACAGCAGAAAAGCTCATGCTGGGACTTATGGGATGTTGGGTGGGGTATATAAGCAGCCCCATATTTACAATAAATGAGCCTGCAACCTTGAGAGCGTGCTTTGCTACTTGCCTGACTTCCAGAGTCTGTTGTTGACTCCGTGCTTGCTTATCCCTGCTTATCCCCGCTCCCAAGGGTCTTCCTGGGTCCCCGAGACTGCTGCATCTGGCGCCCCAATGTATGGCTTACATAGTGGGCCTTTTCTTCTTGCAACACCATTGTTGAGTACTGTGTCCCCTTTCAGCAGTTTTTCTGTAACTTGGCCCCTTTGTGTTTAATGTTCTTTACCTTCTTGAGATGTGAGCATGAAGGTTCCTTTCTCTTTCTCTATGTTTGTCTGTTCATAGATAGGGAGGTATGCATTTTGGTTCTGGTTCGCCCTTCATCTCCACATCAGGATTGACCCCCCAGGAGACAGAATCCAGGAGTAGTCTCCTGACCAGCCCTCTTCTTCTGGAGACACCGTGTAGGCATACGGCCATGGCCTAAGAACCATGGAAGTTCCCCATAAAATGCAAGACATTTGGGTCTGAAACATCCCTTGTGTTCCTGTTCAGTCTTGTCTCTGTTCTTTAGAAAAATGGGCAACCTCCCCTCACACTGCAAGGAACCCCAGATACATGTCTTAAAATCTGTCCTAGAGACTAGAGGCTTCAAAGTTAAGACTGCTGGCCTGGCGGAATTTGGGAATGAAGCTGCAGTTTTAGCTCCTTGGATCACCCCAGAGAATAGATGGGAACTGGACAATGGATAAGAATGAAGCTAGATGTTTTTATAATTAAGCTAACCTGCCAGACTTAATTAATGTGAGGTCTTGTTTTAAATAAGGTTTTCCTAAATGTTAATCCACCTTTGATAAAGCTTTCAAGGATAATTTTAAGACAGTTGCTGGTAAATTGTAAAGTTGCTGGTAAAATGTTGTTCATGTGCTTGTATGTTTATATGTTCTGTGTTTACATGTTTGTCTTATTCTGTGGCCACTTCAATTTTTTTTTCATTTCTGTTGTGTGCTGATATAAAAATTTTGGCATGCCATTTTTGAATACATGTATGTATACTTAAAAATAAGAACAAATAATGACATCTAAGGCCTTAACTATTGATGTTTTATATCTATCACGATTGTTTTTCTGATGAATTGTAAGTTTTCTTTCATGAAAGATTATCTTGCTTGGTATTGCTCTTTAATAGGACTACAAATGAAAATACCATTTGTGTTCTTAAAGGTTTTTCCATGTGTTCCCAAAAGTAACAAAACCACTATGATATTGCTTAATCGAACTTGATCATTCCTCTGACTTCTATTATAGAATTTTATTCCATCAAATCTAGTGACCAGGAAAATATAATTGTCATCTAAAAAATTAATTGGAATTTCTCCCTTCCCCTGGTATGTATGAGCTCTCTTTCTTGGGGACAAATCTGCTTTCTAATTCCATGTTCCCATGTGTACTGCTGCTAAGGTGAAATAGGAATTTCAAGCCTCCACCTTAGCCAGACCCCAACAGGATCAATGTAGTCTGGACCTAGAGTAGTCTGTTTTCAGGAGATTCTAAGTGCATTTGGGTCAACTCATGTTTCCCTTTTCCTTGCAAGATTTTGATCTAAGTTCCTTAGGACTTTCTCTGAGGATCCTAATAAATTTATTTTTCAAACAAACAAACAAACAAAAAAAGAGAAACAGAGTACTGCCTCCATTAGCAAATCAATGCTGGGTTTTCATTTCATTGAGGAGTGGTCCTACCCTAAAGATGAGATAATGCTTAGAGACCTATAGATCTTTCCATGTGAGGAAATAATGTCCCCTACCTGTGTCATCTTAAAAAGACTTGTGTCACTTTGCTTTTCAGAATCCAAAAAGGAGGACTAACTTAGATTTTTCTGTACAAAGAATCAGACAGTTCACATTTTTTTGGACAGGTTTTAAAAATGTGATCTTGAAGATTTACAATAGCCAGAGGAGAAAGGTCTCCAATATGTAAATTACTTATTTACAGCTCTTGGCTTTTACGCCAGACAAAGGTAGTGCCTATTTCAGGCAAGATAACAGGTAGATCTTTTAGACTTAATTTATCCATTTTGTCTCTTTTAGATGGACCTTGCAGTAATAAAACCATCTAGACTATCCCAACATTTCATAGATGAGGATATCAGACTGCTCTTCCTTCACCCCAACTCAGCAGGAAGCAGCCAGAGCAGTCATTGCCCTTAATCCCCAGAGCAGTCTGAGTTCTCAAATAGGTTTATGGGGGAATAAGGCAGGATTAGAGCAGTGATGCTGAGATGGGTCTCTCAAGGTCTTTGAAAGTCTTTGGAATTCCTAAGGTCATTCCTCACTGCTAGAATCACCATGAAGGAACACAGTTGCTGAGGAACTGACTTCAGTCCTCCCAGAGATAAGATAGCCAACTTCCCTATGTAGGGATTATAGAGACTAGCTCTCCATATCCAACAAACAACTTGATCTCTAACCCCACCTGGGCCTAAGGACAACTGGGTTGGGCCCAATGGGAGTTAACCAAAGAGAAAAAGACAGTTTCCCTGGGCTTGCTTAGGTGTACAGATATACCTTGCCCTGACAGCCATCTTTGGCGTCCTAGCCCCTCATGGCCCTTTAGTGCTATGAGTCGATTTTTTAGTCCATGCCTGTGTCTCATGGAATCCATGAAGAAGGTTAAAAACATTAATGGACTAGTAAAATCTCTACTCTGTATTGGTAACTGCAGAAGTCTTATTTTTTTTTTTTAAAGATTGCTCATCTAAACAGATATACAGGTATTCTATGACCATGTGCTACTTGTTTAGTACGATATTTAATGTCTTGGTCTCTACAAAATTTAAAGAACTTTTACTAACTTGTATTATAATTAATCTATATATTTGGTTCTAAAAGAATTTAAAGTACTACAATTAACTGAAATTTTTATAAATTATTTAACATTTTCACTTCAAAATGAGATTTAAGGCTGTTTATCTTAAATCAAAAGTTTTCTTTTATGTTTTTAAGTTTCATGTATTTTAAAGATACAAATTTTGTGGTTGCTTAATGCTAAAGTAGATAAATAAATTAGATTTCAAAGTATACCTTTATAAATAATTATATGTAAATGTATATTGTCTATACAATTGCCAAATCAGACTCAACTCATAATTTCCTTTAAAGATGAGGTCTACTTTTATCACTGCCTTTATACTTCTTCCATGCTATAGAAGAAAAGACATTGAGCCTCAAAATTAGAAATTAAGAATTAAGCTTCATGTATTTCAATTGTCTCCATCTTAATTAAACAGAAATTCGATTACTCATTAAATCCTAATCCCTAAAAGGCATAACTGCTTAGGATCTTAGAGAATCTAGCTATTATATTTATATTACAAGGGCTATATACTTTAAAGACAAAAAAAATTGGTAATAGGCTTAGATAAGAACTACAAAATCTTAAATTTCAATATAAAAGAATCAACTTATGATATTTTCTCAGACATGGCCTCTATACATCTTAGATAAGAAATGGCCCCTCAGAAAGATCTTTGTAATACCATCCTCCACCTAGATTTAAGACTTCCTCAGATACACCTCATTTAATTCTATCCTCCATTCTATACACTTTAATGGCTTTACAGTAACAGAATGCCTTTGACATACACCTGTCCTAACCAGATTCAGGGCTCAGCTGGAGTTGCAGGTGTCTTTGTGTTTCTCTATCAACAGGCTCACTCCTGTGGATTCCCAAATGTTTATTTTGCCCAGTGAAAAATCATAGATAGTCTCCCTGACAAAATGACAGCCTTGGGTACCTACACCGCTTACTGATCTTTCCTTGATTTGTAAGGTGGCCAATGAATCAGGTCCTGACTCCCTTTATTTTGAACATGTTCTGCGCCAATGAACCATGCAGCTCCAAACCCATTATGATTGGTATCATCTCCTTAAGGCAGTTCTGGAGCCAGCCATTTTCCTGAATTGGTGCTCCACATATGATGATCAGGCAGAAACACAAGCCCACCTCACCCTTCAGTGTGGTTTTAACATTACATTAGATATGCTCATAGGTTATGAGTAATATATTGATCCTGTAGCACAATCCACCACAGGTTTGGCTACATATTTTTCAACAAGTGTCTGACCTGGCCTTTAAGGCCCTAAAGGCTTGCTCTTACCTCATGTGACCCTTGATATGCCTCTATAAACTTAACACCTTATCAAGTCTCCAAGATTTCCAAGGCTCATGAACAACTTTCTCAGTACATGAAGGGGCCTTGGTCTCAGGCCTTCCTTAATTACTCACTGACTTTGAGCCAACAGATAGAACATATTAATATGATGCATGTGGCTCCCCTGCCTATAGATACTGGGTTTGTAACCAGAATCTGGAACAACTTTAAAAAGTTGTTTGATCCCTCTTGGATTGAAACTTATGCTATCATAGAAGAAATTATTCTTTTATTAATTATATTGCTTAAGTGTTTCCTTCAGCACATCTCACAGCAGCACTCAATCAATAAGACCATGCTGCAGGTGCTTATGGACCTTGAATATCCAAGCCATGGCCCACCTAGAGATGTTGTTTGAGCTTGGATTGCAGAGATTTGTGAGTCCTTGGTCTAATCTACTATCCATATATCCTGAGATGCCTTCCAGAGGTGAGGTCTTTCGACGGCCTGGTAGTCAATGACGGGTAAGATTCTGTGAGACAGGACAACCTAAGGCAGGCACAGTCTATAATGTGGGACGACCTCCAAAGTGGGGTCAACAAGGTCAGAGCAAAGAACTCTGGCTCCTGCTGGCTGTCAAAATATATAAAAAGAATGGATATATAGGAGGAATGGACCAGGCAGGCCTGTATTATTCACATGCACAAATGCAACTTCTCCAAGCTAGAACCTGCTGCCTTGCCTGGTGCTGACATCAAATTGCCTGGCTGAGAGGACTAATCTGGACAGGACAACATAGCAAAAAAGCTCATGCTGGGACTTATGGGACGTTGGGTGGAGTATATAAGCAGCCCCATATTTACAATAAATGAGCTTGCAAGCCTGAGAGTCTGTTTTGCTACTTGCCTGACTTCCGGAGTGTGTGTTGTTGACTCTGCACCTGCTTATCCCTGCCCCCAGGAGTCTCCATGGGTCCCCAAGATTGCTACATCCTCTTGAGCTGTAAACTAAATAAATCTCCCTTTCTCCTATTAAGTTGTTTGACTTTTGGTGTTCTTTCACAGCAATGGATAAGAATAACAATTTCCTCAGTTGCGTGTTACATTTCATTCAATGTTTATGTGTAATTTCAGGATAGGTTAAACTGGTTTTATAGTGCCAGTGGGTTCCTTGATGCTGAATTGGAAAAACTGAGGGGACCTTAAAGGTTGGAAATTTCCTTACCACTGTTTTCTGATGGTTAAATACCAGTGTACTCTGGGAATATATGAAATCAAATAATCAAAGAAAGTATACTTTTACTTTGAATAATTTCTTTTTCCTTTTTACAGTTAATCTTTAAGTTCTGTTTTCAACAGTGTGGATTCCAGCTATGAATCTTAGTTTGCCAGATTTGTACACAACCTCGTTCACCCTATTGAACCATCTCTCTGACCTTGTTTTATTAAAGTAGATGTTTGAAAATCAGTGAAGTTCTGGCCAAATTTATGTAATATTCCCTCAGAACACTGACTTAAGATAATCTACAGTCATGACACACTTGTTTCCAGATTGATTGTCACAACAAGCCTGGTATGCCTGGTATGTCTGGAGCTCTACTCTAAGAATATCTTTCTTCACAACTTCAACAATTCCTATGTGGTATAGTACCCCTTTGGGCAGGTCTGAAAATTTAGTGTATCTTCTTCCAGTTATCTATAGTATATATTATTTTCAAATATTCTTCGAACTCTGTTTTTCCTGAGTACCAGCAATTACCAAAAAAGATTATTTTTAAACTATTTCATAAGCATATCCTATATACCAAATATTGTGCCTTTTAATTGTAGACAACAGGAAAATATTCTCATAGCATTTTTATAAAGTAGTAACAACAAAAAAGAAAAGTTTAATAAATATTTTATTTGATTTTGTGGAATTCATAACAGAGACAGGTAGGGTGGGGGTGTTATTTAGTGAAGTAGCTAGACAAAAATTCTCAGTATGGATAAAGTGTAAGCATAATGAGAGAATGAGGTAAGTTGATTCTGAAAGGCAGTTCCCTGGATATGAGATAATTTTGGTAAATCAATTACTCCTGGAAGTCTCCCACCAGAAAATCCTGAGTTCAGATCGTTGTCAGTGTTTCAGTCTGGGCTAGATGTTTCCATTTTCTTAGCCTCTTAGTCAAAGAATTAAAAAAAAATCAAACAGATTTACTATAGCAAGTTAATTTTGTTCTAACCAAAGTGATAATACAGATGAGAAAATAATACTATCAAAAATGACAGTAGTGCTCTATAGCACTGACTATTCTGGGGAATCTTTGTATGGGGTTCAAGAGAAGGAGGAATTTGATAGCTGTGGAACGTAACATAGATGGTCACTTTTTTGGAGACAAATTTGAATTTCATAAGTTCATGTTGACTCCATATTTTCCATTGCATAATAATTTGATTTTAAACTTATGCACTCTACATATTCAAAAGCCTAAGATGATAAATAAATGATTTTCCTTTAAAGGTTCACTTAGAGAATGCAATTTGCTTTCTTATACATACACCTGAAAATAGTTTTGACTGGATTATCTCTGTACGTGGATATATTGGGAATAAGTTTGAATAGAAGTTTTCTAATTTGTTGGTTATTACGGAGAGGAAGAACTTACTCTATTCTCTTGTAGGGTATGCATATAATTTTTGGAAGGGGTGGGGGAGCCTATGTTTCCAATGACTGCTGAATGTATTGTTTGGAGTAAACACTTTATATAGAACTTGCAGATAAGGGTATTAGATTACCTATTTCATGTGTTGAAGACCTATGTATGCAAAGTCAAAGCCAAGTAGAATACCAGATTTCTAAATCCTTCTGTATGCTCTTTCTCTTGGAAGCTATAAGATCCCAAGAAATCACAAAGCTTCTGCTTCACAAGGCAGTTTAAGGAGCACTCACTGGGCTTGATAGTCATAGTTGCCTATCTGAAAGGCAGGATGTCCTGGGTGTGGGTGTGGGTGTGATTCTGTGCACTCTTCTTTAGCCTTTCAGCAGCCTCTAAACAATTCTTTCTTAATTGTTCCATTCAACAAATTTTTCTTCACTTCCGTGAGTTCTCATCCCTAAGATTTTCTCTGGGCTAATCTGTGACATATCAGGCTATCAACTTGAAACTTGAGAAATGGGCATCAGGGAATATCTACAGGAATTATTTAGTTAGGACAGTAACCAAGTAAGCATACTGAAGACTGTCTTAACTGCATAATTGATGTGTGACGATCCAGTGCATGGTGAGTGGGACCATTCTCTGTGCAAGTGGATAAAATGGAAAGAACACTATTGGCTTTGTCAAGCTGGAAAGCTAAAATACAGCATTGTTTTGTTCCACTCTGCTCTGATGTTCCCTCAGCTCCTGATGGCATTATCAAATGTTGCAGGAATAAGCCCAAGATGGATAAGACTTTGGCAAGTTGGTAACAGAAAGCATGCTCTCTTGGCTCTTATTGTCAATATGATATCCATTTGCTTAAGTTCATATTGAAAATATATCTTTCCAAACATAATGAACTATAAACTTCCACCGTGACCATGAATAAACCTCTTGTTCCTGTAAGGAATGTGAGTCATGTTTCAATCCCAGCAACCGAAGAGTAACTAACACATCAAATTAAACACAATAACAAGTTGAAGATAGTATTCATACAGAGTATGCAGCAATTGCCCTTCCGTGTATTGATCACCTCATTATAATTTTCTTAAACATTTATTTATGAATGTATGTATGTATGTATGTATTTTATGTGTGTGTGCATGCATGTCTATGAATATGTGTGTATGAGTGTGGAAGACTAACAGTGACTTTGGGAATCATCTTGGATTATTTCTACCTACCTTTTGCGTTTCTCTGGGACTCCCAGGCTCTGCCCACAAGGGGGGAAAGTGTAGGCCTCAAACTTTTCCATCTGGCATTTTTTACTCAGAATTTCCTGCTTGTGAGACATGGTCTAAATCCCTGAGCCATCTCTTTAGCATATATATATATATATATATATATATATATATGCTAAATTTCAATTCTATCCAATTTTTTGAAATGTTCACAGTTACTCTTTACAGCTGAATATAATTTCATTGTTTAAATATGCCATAGTTTCACAGTTTCATTACCTGTTCAGTCCTTTGATGGTCATCTAGGCTGATTACGTTTTTGAGCTATTGTGAATAAGATAGCAGTGAACATGGATATGGATGTGTCTCTGTAGTAAATTAAAGAATCCTTTATGAATATACTATGACCATACTATCTATAGTTTTATTTCAAGTTTTGCTGAAATCTTTAGAATATTTTACAAAGTGGTTTCACTAATTATCTTCTCATGAACCTTATATAATGATGTCCCTTTTCCCAAAGTCTATGCCTGCATTTTTTACCCTACTTGATGATGGCTAGTTTATTTGTGGTTGCCCAACCACTCACTCCCTTCAGTGGGAAAAGTCATATGTGAAGAGAGTCCTCTGCTTTGTCCAGTACCTATCTCAGAGATTCTCTGCAAGTGCAGTTGTTTATTCTAAAAATTCTCCCTAGCCCTTGTAGGAATGTTGATATGTCAGCCATTGTGTAGATATGATTGTAGCTTTTATTACAAATTGTTGCAGAAAAATAATTAATCTAAGCAGTTTATGTAGAAAAGGAAACATTGACTCACAATTATAATTTATAGTCCATCACAGTGGGCAAATTAAGGTTGTGAGAATATAGGTAATTGTTCACATCCCATCTACAGTAGGACCAAAGGGCAAGGACCATAGATCCCTACTTGTTTGCTTGTACTCATATTATCCCCATAGCTGCTGTATAGAGACACCAGTCCAAAATGTACTACTTTCTCCATATACATGATGAAATCCAGATGATTCTTCACAGGACATGTTCAGAGGCCAACAACAATTTTTAGATTACCCAACAGGAAGGGTCAGACACCTCACCTTTCAAGGCATTTCTCTATTACATTCTCAATTATACATTTTTCTATCTAAAAAGCTAGTAGCCTATATGATGCTGTTATACTGCCTGGATGATGCTTCAGTACTTCCTATATGATGCTGTAGTAATGAATGAATGATACTGTCAAACTCTGCCACCAATGTGGGATGACGCCTGGACCACAAGTATACAGCTATATATACTTTCTGTTTGTTGAGCCTAGAGAAATACTTTTCTATGCAGCTACATTTAAAGACAGGGAGCCCCTTCAGTTCATGCTTCCTTTTAAATGAATATGAATTTTTATAAAATGACATCCCAGTAGGTGGGGTTTTGAGGAAATCCTTCCTATCATCTAGTGAAGCTCCTGATATCTTTCTTCACTGGCATTGATTTTTATAATGGCCATGAGGGCTGCCATGTAGCACAGCTGGAATATTGTTTTGTCTTGAAATTTCTTCTGCCAAACAAACAGGTCTATCATCTTCAAATTCAACTCCATTCATATCTCTAGAACACAAGCATAATGAATCCACATTCTTGGTCAAAGTATCACATGGGCAGACAGTCATTCTCCAGTCTTCTGTACAGGCCAAATAGGAGAATTAAAGGGAGAGATGGTAGGAACCACCACCTCTGCATCCTTCAAGTCCTTGATGGGTATTCTATCAACTTCTGAGTATATCTATACCAATTATACATTCTGGAACTGGAGAAATAATCACTGGATGAGTCTGGGGACCCAGTGGACCTACTGTGAGATGAACATTAGCCAAAACTTGTCCCCCCTAAGCCCTTACTTTAACTGGAGGACCACAATGCTTTTTAGGATCTCTAGGAATGAATGTCAACCAGAACCCATATACAATAGGCCTCAAAATGTCTGATCATTTCCTTTCCCCCAATGGACAATAACTCTTGAAAAAGGTTGTAGGTCCCTTTGGGGAAGGACAGGAGAAATATTAACGTAAAGGTCTTTGTTATTGTACCTAAGTCCTTCCTCAAGTTGACACAGCTGCCCCTTCATTCAAGGGGTTCTGGGTCTACAAACTGACCTAAATCTGGAAACTGATTGACAAGTTGTGAATCTCTACTACTGTGATTCAAAGCAGCCCTTCCTTCATTTTCTTTAGAAAGTTTCTGCTTATATCATCACATAAAAACTTTGTAGGCTTCTTACTGATTTTACTCTTGGGAATACCATGATTAATTAACCAATACAAAAGATCTAAGCAAGTCAGACCACCATGAATGCTGTTCTTTTTTTTTTGCTGCACATTATGGTTGGTATGCTTGCTTTGCCACTGGTGATTCAATGCTGCCACTTGGTCCCTGTTGCTTCTGGATCCACATAGGCCCATTGGATTTAATTCTTCTAATCTAACAGCTAGCTGCATCACCCATTGTTAGTGATGGTACAAGAAGAAGAGCAATGGTGGGGCCCTTCAAATTTGGTGGCACCCCTCTCACCAATTTATATAATACAGTCGTGGTGAAAGGCATGCCATCTGGATTTTGCTACTAAGAGTTAGATTGTAAACAATGAATCCAGTCAAGCATACCAATTTCTCTGAGCCTTTTAATCACATCATCAACACTAAAACAAGGAATATCTGGTATATCCAACTCTATTTCAGAAGGCCAAACGCTGATAAATGTTTCAGCCACCCACTCAAATAAACTCTTAGCACCACACTTTAACTCTGTGAGCTGCATTAAACGTAGAATCTCTACTCAATGGACCCATTTCAATAAACTCAAGTTTGATCCAGTTTTATACTCCTTCCACTAGTAGCCCATAGCCTTAAAATCCATTCCCAGGGGAAATTCTTCAGATTGCTGTTTGAACATGTTACAAAACTCATGAAGTTTTCTAGGAGTATAGTGAGCTTCCTCATGTATCACACTTTCTATGTCACCTCTAGGAACCTGCTTAGACCTGAGTCCAGTAATAGACATAGAGGCAACCACAGGTGGACACTCTGCAATATCAGGATTCTCCTGAGGGAAAATCTTTACCCCCTTCTCAGCCAAAGAAGGATTAGTTTCCTCAGGCAAAGGCTGAGATTAAGATGCTGTATGAGGTGGGGTGGGGATGCATTCTCTACCAGGGGTGGTAAGACCACTTTCCCATCAGAATTTGAGGCTTCACTGGCCTCAGCCTCCTCTGAGTCTTCCCACACATCAACATCCCAGTATTGAGGATCCTAGTCCTTTCCAATGAGTGCTCTGACTTTAACTGCAAACACCTTCTGAGGCTAGGACTTTAATTTATGTTGCAACTCAGCCAATCTAATAATTAAAGCTTGAGTTTGATTTTCAGTAGTTCAAGCCCCATTACTACTGGAGAGAAGATTCTCTTCCAGAGCACACTTAGAAACTTGCGAGTTGATTACACTCATCTGAATGATTATTTTCATCTCTGAGGTTTTTCTTATCCTTCTCTATTTTATCCAGAGATGCTTCCAAAGCACACTTAGAGGCTTTTAGATTTTTTGCACTCACGTTGAGCTTGGTAATTTTATCTCTGTAACTTTCCTTCTCATTTTGTACTTTATCCAGAGATGTTAAAAGCAATCAACCAGCATCATTATTTTCCTTATTTTTTCCTTAGAGCATCAAAAGTATTATATACAGAATCACTAAACATCATACTTCTTATAAAAGGTGAATCAGGACTATCCATCATCCCCACTTTTATCAGTTCTTTTGTCGGTCTCAGGTTTGTGGTGCTTGTGGACTTTGTTAAAATCTTGAAGGTTAGATTCTGTAACTGGGTCACTGAGGAGGGTGTTGGTTAAGGCTGCCTTGCACTGGTCCCCACAGAAAGAGGAAATCTGATTTCCCAACACCTGCTGGTGTCCAAGTGCCTAGGAAGTGCTCTGTACAAGCTCTGAGCCCAAGGGAACTCTGACTGCTACAGCCTGCTGATGATCCAGAGCCTAAGGACATGTCCAAGGGCTGCCTGCAACTTACCACCTGGCCCCAAGGAAGAAATCTGATCTTGCCATGCCTACTAACATCCTAGAAGCTAGAGAAATGCCTTGCAGCAGGCTCTGAGCCCAAAAAGAATAGATGTGTTCTTTAGTTAGCAGTTTTAAAACATTAGGCCTCATGGCAGGTCTGTTGGCACTGAATAAATAATGATTTATGAAAGCAATAAATTGGGAGATAATGATCTCCATTAATCAATGATGAAATGGTGGGAAAATATCATTGTAGTTCAGGGACAGTAAATCAATGAATGTTATATAGTTATAATTTCTGTATCATAAACAGATTACAGTTTATGCATGCACGTGAGAGAGACAAAGAGAAAAGAGAAGGAGAGTTGTGTGTATACATCACATGGATTGTGTTATACAGACTTGCATAATCTTTAATCAGTATTAAAACCTTTACGTCACTGTCTCTGGGCTCCTCTGAGCCCCTCTGTGCATGTGTGCCAAAACCAATGATACTTATTTTTCTCTTTTATGTCAAGATATCACAGGTTAAATAAAGAGATAAAACCCTAATGCAAAATTTTAAGTTGACAATAGTTCTCCCTTGAACTCTCATTTCCCTCAAAACATAGATTGCTATGTAATTTATTGGTTCTTAAGTGTTAGAGACTGTTAGAAAGTGTGTCAATACTGCTAATGCTCAATACCATTTTCAGGACATAATGCTGTAAATATATGCTTCTAAGGATCTCATTCACTTTAAAAATTTGTAGTGTTAGGCAGGCATGGTGGCAAATACCTGAAATCACAACACTTAGGAGCCAGAGAAGAAGGTTCATGAGTTATAATACAGCTTGAGAGACACAGAAACCTTCTCTTAACAAACAACGAAACAAGTGAAAACTAAAGTAGCACAAAAGATTCACAGTGATTGTTCACAAAGTTAGAAAATAGACTATATAAAAGAGATTTGCTCTCATTCTGAAAATTCAATATTATCACTAAATTACTAGATTTTGTAACTACTTTTTTTAGTATTGGAAATCTACAAACATCCATTAGGAAAACTCTTAATTTTTTGCTTCTTTAGTTTTCAGGATACAGGCATGACCCTAAAGGCAAAGCCTTGGCAAGGAGAGAAGCATATGTCTCCATCACAGTCTATGCTTTCTTATCAAACCTCAGAGCTGATTCATTCATGTCTGAATCATAGCATTCTGCATTCACATATAGACAACAGTGATGTTCATACCTATCTACACTACAGTACTGTTCTTTCATGTCTATACTACAGCTCTGTGAATCTACATCTACATTAATGTTCATCCATGCACCTACATACACACTGTAGAGTTCTTCATCCATGTCTACATCAAAGCCCTGTTCATCCACATCTACACAATAGTTCAGTTCATCCATGTCTCTACCACAGTGCTATTTATTTATGTCTGTACCACAGCACTGTGCATTACATCTATACTACAGATATGTTCATCCACATCTACACCACAATGCTATTGATCCATGTCTACACCACTGTGTATCCACATATACTCTACAACTCTATTCATCAATGTCTACACTATGAGATTTTGCATCCACACATGCACCACCATGCTATTCATCCATTCCTATACCACAGATTGCATCCACATCTAAACAATAGCACTGGGCATCCACACAGTGCACCACAGTGATATTTATCCGTAAGTGCACCTCAGCTCTGTGTATCACATATACACTAGAGCATAGTTCATCCATCTCTACATCATAGCCATATGCATTGATATCTATACTATGGCACTGTTCATCCATGTCTACACCTCAGTACTGTGCATCTAAGAATATGCAGCAGGGTTCATTCAAGTCTGTACAACAACACCGTACATCCACAAGGACACTACAAGACTGTTCATCCATACCTACATAATAGTGTTGTTCATCCAGGTCATTACCACAGCCCTGTGCATCCACATCTTCACTATAGCACTGTGTAACCACATATATACTACAGCACTGTTCATTGATGTCTATGCCACAGTACTGTGCATCCACATCTACACCACAGAGCCATACAGTCATGTCTACAGCACAGCACTGTTCATTGACTTCTGTACCACAGCACTTGCATTCATGGCTACACAGTGGTGCTGCTCATATAAATGAGTACTGTCTATCCACATTTATACCATAGCACTTTACATCCACATCTATATCACAACACTGTTCATCTACGTCTAAAACACAGCAGAGTGCATTCAAATCTATCCTACAATGCATGATTCACCCATTTCTATACCACAGACCTGTATATCCACATCTACACCATACTTCTGTTTATCAATGTCCACGACACAGCCCATATCTACATGCATCCATATCTACACCATAGCTCTGTTCATCCATGTTTGAACCACTCATATTCACATCACACTGCTAGTTAGCCATGTCTACTCCATAGCCCTTTGCATTCACATCCACCAAAGTATTGTTTATCCATGGTTATACAATAGCCCTTTGAGAACACATCTACACCACACCTTTGTTCATTCGCATCTATTCTACAATCATGTACATCCATATCTACACCACAGCACTAGTCATCCATGTTTGAAACACACTCCATATCCTGTGATCAAAATCTATACCACTGTGCGGTCCATCCATTTCTAAACTATAGCTCAGGGAATCCACATCTATACTACAGCCCTATTCATACATTTCTGAATCAATGTCCTCTTCATCCACATTTACACCACAGCCCTATTTTTCCATGTCTATAGCACGGCACTGTGCATCCATGTCTACACCACAATGTTGTTCATCCATGTCTAATCTGCAGCCTTGTGCATCTGAAAGCATAACAATGCACTTCACCATCTCTGCACCACAGCCCTATCCACCATACTTTTCATCCTTGTCTATACCACATCACCATGCATCTGTATCTACACCATAGCACTGTTTGGCAATCAACCCTACAACTCTTGGATCCACATCCACACATTGCATTGTTAATCCTTGGCTACAAAACAGCCTTGTGTATCTATATTTACAATACAATACTCTTCATATATATCTAGATAGCAGTGTGCATACTCATCTATGCTACAGTACTTTCATAATGACTATACCAGAACCCTATGCATCCACATCTATACCACAACACTGTTCATCCATATCAGAAGACAAACTTATTCATCTACAAGTGCACCACAGCACTTTCCATCCATGTATACACCACAGCACTGTGCATCCATGCCTACACTACAACATTGTGCCTCCATAGCTAAAAGACATACCCATATATTTACATCTATAAAACAATGTTGATCATTCACATCTAGACCACAACACTATTCCTCCACTTCTATACCACATTTGCCTGTAAACCACAAGGTTGTTAATCCATGTGTATATCACAGACCAGTGTATCAACAGCATAGTGCTATTCATCCATGTCTAAACCACAGCCCTGTGAATATACCTCTAAACCACAGGCCTGTTACTCCATGTGTACTTCTTTGCATGTGCATCCTCTTCTGCACCACAGTGCTGTCAATACATACCAATACTACGGCATATGTGTACACTACGGCCTTGGATATCCACATATATACAATATCCCTGAGCATCCACATACACACTTCAGCTCTGTTCAGCTGCGGGGCTGATTTTCCCACGCACACACTGTGACGACTCCAGGCCGTCGGAAAGGCGAATGTGCTGCAGGTCCTTCACCCCCTCACCCAAATCCAGGGGATTCTGGACACCGCAGGGAGTTTTTCAAGGGGAGACTCATTCACTCACTCATTCATTCACTCAATTACACAGCTGCTGACTGTGATGGCGAAGATAAATAAAGCCTGACTGCCCGCACCTCTGCCTCAGCCCTCCAGAGACTCGGCAACGGACGGGGGGTTTGTCAGAGCAAGATCTCGGTTTATTGGGGGTAACAAATCAGTCTATGTAGACAAAGAGCCAGAGAGCGTTAAACAGGCAGCCAATTACCTTAATGGTCAGCACAGCACACGGGCTGCATAGGTCAAACTAAACATATATCTATGTTGGCTCCTATGAGCCAATTAGGGCTCTCTGTAATGTGATCAGCTTCCAGCGCCATCTTTGGTCCCATGTGCTAATCCATGCCTTGCTCACTCACTCCCAGACCATTATTCCTGGGCAGGCCCAACATTCAGCCATTTATACCCTACAGCCATTGCAACCACATTCATACCCAGTATTGTTCATCCATGACTACACAGCAGTCCTTGTATATCTACATTTATATTACAACACTGTGTGTCTACCACATAGCACAGTGCATCCACATCCTTGTCTAAATCACAGTCCTATTCATCTACATCTGCAGCATAGTCCTGTTCAACTATGTTTATACCACAGCATTGCACATCCAAGTCTACACCACAGTGCCACATCTATACCATAGCACTATTTTATACCTCTAATCCACAGCCATGTGCAACCATATCTACACTTCAGATCTGTTCATCCATGTCTATATCACAGTTATGTGCATACACATCTACACCACAACATAGTTCATATATCCACACCACAGCACTATGCTTCCATAACTATACCACAGTACTGTTGATTAGTGTCTAAATCAAAGCCCTGCTTATACACATCTGCACCATAGTGAAGTTCAACCTTACTTATACCACAGCACTGTGTATCCACTGTTACACATCATTGCCGTGCCTCCATGCCTCCAGAGTGCTGATCACTGATCATCCATCTGTGCACCACAGCACTGTCCTTCCACATCTACACTACCATGCTAGTAATCTGTGTCTGTACCATAGATTGTGCATCCAGATCTAAATCATAGTGCTATTAATCTATGTCTACACCATATTATTGTGCATCAACATATATACCTCATCACTGCTCAGCAATTTCTATCCCACAGCCCTTGAATCCACATCCTCACTATGAATTGTTCATCCATGATTACATAACAACACTGTGCATCCACATCTACACCATAGTGCACTTCACCATGTCTATACCAGTCCTGTATATCTATATATACATCAGACTGCTGTTAATCCACATCTGAAACATATCCCTGTGTATCCACATATACACCACAATACTGATTATTCACATATACAACACAACACTATTCATCCATGCTTACACCCCAGCACTGTTCATACACCTCTATACCACAGTCTCATGCATCCATATCTATACCACAGTGTTATTCATCCATGTATACACCACCACACTGAATCTACATCTACTACCACAGTGTTCTCCATGTCTGCACCACAGCATGTGCATCCACAACTACAGTTTAGCATGCTTCATCCATATCTACATGACAGCTTTGTTTATCCACATGTGCACCATAGTACTTTGTATTCTTGTCTATACTGCAGGCTGTCCTTCCACATCTAAACCACAGTGCAGGCATGCACATCTAAACCACAGTGCTGATAATCCATGTCTACACCACAGCACTGTGCATCCATGTTATCTACACTAAAGCCTTGAGTATACACATCTGTACAACATACTGGTACATCCACATCTATAAAACAGCACTGATCTTTCATATCTACAACATAGCACTGTTTATCTCCCTCTATACTACATTCCTGTGCATCCACATCTACACCACAATGCTATTCATCCATTTCTATACCACATCATATCACTGTGCACCCACACTACACAATAGATCTCTTCCCCATGTTTACTCCACAGTCCTGTGCATCCATGTCTACACAACCATGCTGTTCATCCATGGCTATACAACAGCCCTGTGTGTCCACATCTAAACCACAGTACTGCTCACCCATGTCTGAACCACATGATGGTGCATCCACATCTACACCAGAATATTGCTCAGCCATCTCTCCCCCATAGCCCTTTGCATCCACATCCACACCCTGCACTGTTCATTCATGGCTACTGCAACAGCCCTGTGTGTCCACATCAACACCACAGTGCTGTTCACTCATGTCTAATCCACATCCATGTACATCCATATTTGCACCATAGCATTGCTCATCTATGCCCGAACCACAGTCCTGTGCATCCACATCTGCATCAGCCCTTATTGTCCATGTCTTTACCACAGCACTGTACATCTACATCTTTATCACAGTGCTTTTCATCCATGTTTATATCCCAGCACTGCCATTCTACAATAACATCATAGTCCTGTGCATTCACATCTATGCCTCAGTGCTGTTCATCCAGTTGTATACCACATTACTATTCATCCACATCCACACCACAGTGCTGGTTACCATTGCCACAACCCTATGCTTCCCTATTGTTGCAGTTTACCTGCATGGTTGCTGATAAATGACCATCACACAGCTTAAGGGAACAAGGAGCTTATTTCCTTATGATAGTCCTGTTACAGTTCTCAGTCCAGCTTGATGGGAGAGCATGCACCAACACCAGGGCCGAGGGACCTGGCCACCATCACCACATAACAACTAAGAGATGGACGATCTTACTTGCCAGACTAACATGCCTGGCCAGATGAACAGAAGTATGCCAACTCTCTCAACCAGCTCTCTGTGATTTATCCAGGGTCTAATCCTACCCACCATGGGCTGGGTCTTGCCCATCAGCTAGACAATCTCCTTCAGGTTTGCTCTGGGCTTAACTTCACAACCATCAAACCCTCTCTACAACTGTTGACCCGAGCGACCCAAACCCTCAAACAGTCGCCCTAAAGTTTGACGTGCACTTCCGAACTGGACCTTCCCCTGCAGGCGGAGGCTAACCCTGGCCACTCTCCGCCGACCTTCTCTAACTTGACACCCTTGTCAACTAGACACAAAACAATAGCACTTTTAAACTGTAATCTTTCCTTGTCCCCATAGATGTTAAAAGTTATCTTAAAAATATAAATACATTTATAAACAAATTTAAATGTTCTCATTAAATTATCAGTATTATAAATGTGGAACAAAAGCTCTTCTTTAAATATGTCAATAAAGTCCTTTAAATATTCCAAAGAGAATCACTGTAACAATGAGAAAATAAGTTAAGACCAAAGTCCAGCAAATTACCACATCCTCTGTTGTTCATCTTAGTCAAGATGGCTCATCATAGTCAAGGTGGCTCAAAGATTTCTAGGCATTCCCAGTCCCTATTTGCAGCTCAAAGTTATAAAAGCAGAGTTCTTTGAACTAGGCTGAATCTCTACTCGTAGTCATCCTCAGCAGCAGTCCCACGGTTCTGGCATCTCAAACACTCTGGATTCGCCTTTGCAGCTATAGGCTTTACCTTCCCTTGGAGGACTCTACACCTGCCACTTGGTGCCAAGCTTTTGCTGCTCTTCATGAACCCCATAATCGTATACCAAAACCAGTACCACCTGGGGGACACTGCCAGTCTCTGAAGTGAGTTTGAAAAGAAGCTTGGTTCACTCAAGCCACAGCTGTACCAAGTTTTGTGTGCTGATGCTGGAAAAGCCTCTTTTAGGCAGCCAAACTTCCAGAGGGCAAGAAGTGGCTTTAACTTGGGCTTTTGGCCCCTGAAGGAATCTGAGTTTTCAAACCACACACTTGCCATATGGTGGTATTCACCTCCTCCACCATCACAGTGCAAGTCACTAAGTTTTCCTTCACTGATATTCATTTCTCCAACAATGGCAGCTGTCTGCTGCCTGCCCTTTCCTCATCTAGAGTGTCACAGCCACCAACATAGCTCTCCTCAATCAAGCAAACTAGTCTGTCATCTCTAAATTCAACATTACCAAAGTCCTTGTTCCTCTCTCATCACAAATTGGGCCCAAACAATCTCTCTCAGCAATTGGCCTACTAAACTCTGAAGAATGGTATCTGTAAATCCACAAAGTGAAAATTCTCAAGTATTTCCAACTTTGTCCAGTGAAACCATTCAAAAGCCACAATATCCACATAGTCATATTTATCAGAAATACCCCACTTCTGGTACCAAATTCTGTTGCAGTTTACCGGCATGGTTGCTGATAAATGACCATCACACAGCTTAAGGGAACAGGGAGCTTATTTCCTTATGATAGTGTAGTTACAGTTCTCAGTCCAGCTTGATGGGAGAACATGCACCAACACCAGGGCCGAGGGAACTGGTCACCATCACCACATAGCAGCTGAGAGATGGATGATCCTTATTTGCCAGACTAGCATGTCTGGCCAAGTGAACAGAAGTATGCCAACTCTCTCAACCAGCTCTCTGTGATTTATCCAGGGTCTAATCCTACCCACCATGGGCTGGGTCTTGCCCATCAGCTAGACAATCTCCTTCAGGTTTGCTCTGGGATTAACTCAACCATTAACTCTCTACAACTCTGCCCAGAGCTCACCTGTGCTTAACTATGACACCTATCTACAATGCAACCCTTTGCATACACAGTGCTCTTCATCCACATTTTTGCTACAAACCAGTGCATCCACATCTATATCACAGAACTGTTTATACATGTCTACTGAACAGTTTTGTGTATCCACATCTGTGAACTACAATGCTGTTCATGAATGTCTGCACCACAGCATTATGCATTCATATCTATAGCAAAATCCTGTTAATCCAGTTATATACTACAGTATTCTGCATACAAATCTACACCATAGTCCTATGAATTCAAGTCTAAACCCCAATGTTCTGAATCCACTTCTATGCCACAGTCCTTTGCATCCATATCTCTATCACAGCACTCTGTAATCCTAACTTAACCTGATTTGGGAGCACAGGATGCTCTCCCTTATGTATAATTTCCCCTCAGGATCATTTCCAACATCAGACTATGAATTAAGCATGAAACACACTGCAGTCATATAAATTTTTAAAAAATCAATATTCCCACCTTTTCATGTTTCAAATTGTAGATTTGAAGCCACCAGAGGAAAGAGAAAGTAAATTTTTAAGAGGTTAAAATGTGAACCCTGAAAAGTATTTTAGTTATTGATGATATTTTACTTTTCATATTAATGCCAGCTGACTCTAACAGGAAAGAATGTATAAGAGCAAATGCAAATCTAGACATGTGGAAACGTCTGAGGTGCAAAATCATGGGTATTTTGTTCAGAATCAATTTTAGCTGAATCTACAAGGAGGATGACAAAGTTTCCACAGCTGTCCTAAGTGATAACACTGAGGAAAAAGTGTTGGAACCAGAAAGTATGGGCCATCCCTTGCTAAAAGGACTGAGTGTAGATATACATCTTTTTTCAGATGTAGAAGTGTTTTCTTCTTGTTACTTTCAAATTTATCTTTTAACATGGATACAATCATAGTACAGTCTGTGGATTGATAAATCCCATGTTATATAGCTTAATAATGAAAAGCAATGACGTGGAATGAAGCATTGATACATGCTATAGCATAGATGGCTGCCTGAAACCTGAAGAGAAAAACTTGGTGCAAGATGTCACAAGTTACATTACATAACGTTCCTGTGAAATAACCAGCATGCTCATGTCATAGAGAGAGAATATATTGATTGCTCAAACTGAAGTGATTGCCTAATGAATGATACTCAGTTATTCAGTAGAAAAGGTTAGCTTTTTTTTTTTAATTTAACTTTATTTATTTATTTATTTATTTTTCTGTTCTTTATTTACTAATTTTTTTTTATTAAAAATTTAATTATACATTTTAAAATTTTTTACCAGTTCCCTGAAAAGGTTAGCTTTTATGCTAAGTAAATCTCACATTGGTTTTCTTTCTCTTAAAATGAATTAAACATCTTGGTCTGTTACAAGTTTGTTCTAAATAGAGTATCACAGTTAGCCTAGAAATACCTCCACACTTCCTTTGGGTGACTTGCTGTTCAAACAGCATGCTCTTCTGGCATATCTCTCTCTCTCTTTCTCATCTACATGTCCAAGTTGCACAAAAGTCCCCTTTCTGTCTAATAATACATATTATTTTAAGAAAAGCAAAGAAGAAAAAGCTGGTTTAAATCAAATGTTACTCTCTTATATACAGCCCTAAATCAAATGTGTAGATGTGAGTGGTCAAGAACAGGCAAGAGTAACCATTCTGAGAAAGCAACTCATGTAAGTGGTTGGCCATACGTGGCATGAGGCATACTGTTCTAGTAAAGTAGGGTTGAAGAAGGATTAAAGAGTTGGGATGCCTCCTCAGCTGAAAAGCAGGTAAATAGTCTACTTCACCTATGCTGCCTTATGTCTATGATGACTTATTAGGGAAAAAAAATTCAAATTTTCAAAGTACTGCAAGAATGTGTTGTTGGCTGAGACCATTTATGACTTTTTTCTTAGACTTCAAAATTCTTTTCATGAATTTTTATTTTTATAAAACATGTTACACTAAACTAAAATATAATTTATGTCAAATATTTAAATATTAAACTATTAGCATAAATATTTCAATCACAGAGCAAATTAGAAAATAATACAGGAATACTAATGTCCACACAATCTTGCTCATCAGAAACCATTTTCCCCCTTACTTTTCAAATTTTTAAAAATGTATCAATAATAATACCTATGATAGTTAATCTTGATTGTCAACCTGACTACACTCTGGGATTAACTAAAAGATTGGTTGTCAAATCACCCAAATAAATAATTTGGATTAAGATCTTTAATATTTTGGCTTACAGTCAGGGAATTGGTAGAATCCTTCATGGCAGTGGAAAGCACAGGTGGAGAAGAGTTAGATAAAGGTTGTGGCATTTCAACCATACTTGAGAAGCAGAAAGGCAGAGAACAAGAAGAGAGAGCTTGTTTTCAAACGTAATATCAGTCTCCCAGTGTTGTACTTCCTTTGGTTCTTAAGGTTCCTTCTTAAACAGAGCCATCAGCTGGGGACCAAGATTTCAAACACAAAAACCTGGCAGGGACATTGACATTCAACCATGGCAGTCATTAAACATCCAGATTTGAGAAATCAAGAACTCAATATCATAGTCAGCCTCCAAGGAGAGTGCTCCCCCTCACTCTATCTTTTCTCCTGCGATTAAATATTTCCCTTCCTTCTTCTGTGGTGCCTGTTGAGACCTATTGGGGGATATTGATGCTGTCAGCAGCTCTCTTGTTCTTATCCCCCTGAACAGTTACAAGTCTTTGCAGTTTATGCTACACACTGTAAATGAAAATTTCTCTGACAAAAGAACTAATATTTGTATAGAAACTTATTTGTTTACAAAGAAATGTGATGGACACAATGTATCCATTTAGCATCCTTACTTTTACAAACTAATTTTCAACATCATACTGAAGTAATTTTCTTTCCTTTTTAATTTTTTTATTATTTATTCAGTTGTATGTGTGTGTGTGCGGTGTGCGTGTGCATGTGTGTGTGTGTGTGTGTGTGTAGAACCGTGGGCGAATTTGGGGACCACCATGGACCGCCTCCACCTCCTCCTTGTTTACTCTGCCCCGGGATTCACAGACTCCGCCCACCAGGACCAGAAACTCAGGCCGCCGGAGTTCCCGCCCAGCATCTATACGTGAGATCTGGGATCTGAACTCAGGACCCTCCGCCTGCAAGGCAGAGGCTTAACCCCTGAGCCACCTCTGTGAAGTAATTTTCTAGAGATATCAATACTGGAACAAAGTCCCAGGAAGAACACCAATGGGTGGTATGTGGTTGAATAGCAATAGGTCCTTTTTTTCTTTTTGTATATGACTCTATGTGTGTGTGTGTGTGTGTGTGTGTGTGTGTGTGTATTACAGAGCACTTGAGAGTGTGAGCCTGATGAAAGGGTAACATGGAAAATCGTTCTGGATGGTTCTTCCTTTTACTTTGCTCTGGTGTTTCCCATGTTCCATCTTCTCGGGATAGGATTATAGGTCACTGCCATTTCTGCATTTTCAAGTGGTATCTGGAGATTGGAATTTAAGTCCTTTTGCTTATGAGACAGTTGTTTTAGCCCCAGAGTCATCTCCCCAGCCAAACTGTCGGAAGTTTCAGTATGTTCCATACAACGCACTTTGCATTGTAAACATATGAAGGCATGCGAAGTTTACTTATGAACAAATTTAATGAGAATAATCTATAAACACATTAATCTCATACTGTCACATTAACATCTGTAGTAGAGGAGGGGTTCATCTATGCTATAGTTGCCCAGCATGAGAAGAAGTGGTCTTCTATCTTACGATGGGAGCAGAGCTTTTCTGCATAGATTTACCTACATCTGTGATTGCAATTTCATTGACACTACTATGACGATGGAAAGAAAATCTTTGTAAGGTATTTGATGTTCAGATTCACATGGGACTGGAAAGATGACTTAGGGTTTAAAGCCTTTGCTTCACAATCATAAAGGACCTGAGTTTGACCATGTACAAAAGCTTGGTGAATACAATAGCAAAGTACAATTCTGGTCTTTCCCACAGTGAATCTGATTATATTCTTATGCATGCCTGATTATACATAGTCTTAGGATGGTAGAGAATTCTACCTAAAAGTTTACTGAAAGAACAGTTTGCCTTTTTGTGCATGCACTTATAATTAATGAAGTTAAATTGATTTGTTGGCCCTAATTCCCAGTTCTGCTCTATTTCATGAAATTTGTTTGAATAGCAACTGCAACTTATGGCATTTTTAGGGGAATAGAAATTGACTCAATTATGCATAGGGGTGTATGCCTACAACTGAATATAGGTAAGGTTCCTAAGTCATTAATATGTTGCTAAGTGTTCAGAGTTGGAGGTGTGCACTTAATAAGTACAGGCAAAGGTCTCAGACTGCCAGTGGGATTGTTAAAACACAGGTGTGAGTATAGTCCAAGCTAACTAGGTTTCCCAAGATGTTATATTGTTATTTATACCATCCTCAATATCTATTAGTTTCTGCTATCTCTATTACCCAGTCATGATTTACTTATCAGGTATCTATATTAAAATCTATTTATGTCATTTGTGTCATCATGTTACTTTAACATATCATATCCAAACAGATTAGAAGACATATTTAGTCTACCTTGAAGAGTACATTTGGATCCAATCAATTCTCACATCTTCCAGCATTTCTCATATATGTTTATTCTTGAATATTGATAGCTGATTCTGCATGAATCAGCCAAATACAGCATTCAAGAAGTTCTTTTCTCTACTTATATAAAAAAAATCCTTTTCCATCACAGTTTGACAAAATCAAAGTCTTCTAGGATGCAGTTCATGATTTCTTTCCCATCACATATCCTCACTCTCCCCTTCATGAGCTCTGGGATTCCTAAGCCTCAGATTATTTGCTAATATTCTTTCATTTTTTAGAAGGGTTTTCATCTATGGGTTATTTCATTCTTCCCTAAATTTATGGATCAGCAGATGTTTAATCTTTTCACAAGGCCTTTATGGAGATGTATAGAATTTTCTTCATTTAGACTTTGAAAATGCCTCAGATATAAAAGGACCTGGGATGCCGTTCTTAGACACCATGTAAAAAATGCAGGGTGGTGGTAAACCTACCTCTACTAGGTGAGAGTCACAGTGACTGTGTGGATTCTAAGGAGCCACCCTGCCACCCACTTTCCTGCCCCTGCCAGTCCCAGAAAGATTGCTCCACCTCAGGAGAACCAAAAACATCTACTGAAGAAAGCAGTCATAGACTTAACAGAAAATGCCCAAGTCATAGCAAAACCACAAAAATACACAAAGTATTAGAAAAATATGTGAACTATGTGGATACAATTCAGAGAAACAATACTGAGGATAATGTCTTCCAAAGAAATGTTATTGACTTTACCAAAAAGCTTCCAGAGGAAACACAAAAGAAGCAAGAGAAACAACAAAAGGAATGTGAGAAATCAGAGAGGAGATAAGTGATCATATGATATTACATAAGCATAAAAAATTAAAAATTATCTGCAATAAAAATAAAGGAAACTGAAAACAAGTTCAGAATATGTGGAAAAATGCCAGACTAAAATTCAACTGGAATTCAAAGCTAAACTAACTGAAATTGAAAATCCAACAGGGACTATTATAAACAGAATAGATCAAGCAGAAGATTGAATATCAGACCTGGAAGATAAGCTGAAAGAACAGGATCATTCAATTGAAAAGTTGAAAGGTCAATAAATTATGAAAGGAATATTTCAGATCTATGGGAGAGCATGAAGAAGCCCATATTGTGCATCCATGGAATCCTGGAATAAGAACCCCCCCCAAAAAAAACCCTCCAGGACAGTTATTTCAGTCAATCATAAATAAAAAGTTTCATATCTAAGGAAAGAGCACACCATCCAAGCATGGGGATATATATCACATACCATCCAGATATGACCAAAATAAGTGAACCACAAGGCAAATAATACTAACACTATCTAAGATATAGGACAAATATATCTTTCTGAGAGCTGCAAGAGAGAAAAGCCTGTCACATTTAAAGGCAAGTCCGTTTGAATAACACTTGATTTCTCAATGGAAACAGTAAAACCCAGAGGAGCCTGGAAAGACATTCCTAAAATCATGAAACATCATTAATGCCAACCCAAGCTGCCATCCAACCAAACTATCATTCATAATTTAAAGAATAAGAAAAATATTTTCAGAGAAAAATAGACTGAGTTCCTTCTTATCAATCAAACCAGGTCTGATAAAATACTATACAAATTCTCAAAATAGATGAAATTGATCAACAAGTCAAAAGGATAAAAGAGAAAAATAATGCCTATCAATTATGAGGTAGAGAACTATGAATATATAGAAACTGGAATTCAATGATAATGGAAACACAACATATCAAGAGTTCTGGGATATTAGGAAGAAGGTCCTATGAGGAAAATTCATAGCATTCAATGCCTACATCAAAAACTGGAAATTCCACAAGTGAACAACATAAAAATGCATCTTAAAGCTTTAAAGAAATAAAAAGAAAACAGCCCCAAAAGAAATTAGTAGGATTAGAGGAGAAATAACTGAAATTGACACAAAGAATACAATGCAAAGAATCAACCAAGCAAAATGCTGGTACGTTGAAAAACTTAACAAGATTAATAAACTCTAGGCAAATTAACTAAAATCAAGAGAGAAGCACAGATGTCATGAAAATTCAGAAAAACATAATGTCACATTTCAAAAGTTTATATAATAGCAATTTTGACAATCACAAAGAAATGGATAAATTTCCTTTTTATAACATTTTATTATTATTATTATTATTATTATTATTGCTCATACAAACTTAACAGTTACACCGGTCCCCTACCTTCCTCCACCTCCCCCTGAGCCTCCTGCTCCCCCTTCATTTTCTCTTCCCTCAGTGTCTCCCCCACCCAATCCCCGGAGCATCCTTTAATATGCATGCCAAACTCTCTGGATCCTCCTCTCCGATGAGGTACAAGGACCCAGGGCATTTCCCGAAACCCTTTCCTGTGTTCCCTTTAAGCTTAGGAACACTACTGTGATCATCAGTCCCTAGGCCTCAAGGATCCTAGTGCCTTTAGTCCATGCTAGAATTTGTGGGGTCAATAATGTGTTGAACATATCGCAGGTCATGCAAAGTCCTATTATGATTGCTTCGGCCCTAACTTGTATGGAGTATCTTGCATATCATTACTCTTCCCATCCTTGTGCTCTTACAATCTTACCGCCCCCTCTTCCACAAATTTCCCTGAGCTTCAGGATGGGGAGAAATTAGGCTGGCCCAGTTCCAGGTGGTTGATACAGCACACCAAGGTTAAACCATGAACTCAGTAATTTAAATAATTCTATAATAATAGATGAAACTAAAACAGTAATTATGAATCTCTCCACAAATAAAATCCCAGAACAGATGGATCTAGCATAGAATTCTGCCAGATAATCAAAGATCAACTAACAACAATACTCCTTAAACTATTCCATATAATGAAAAAACTCCTCTACAAAGAAAACATCATACTTATCCTTAAACCAAATAAAGACACAACAATATTATAGGCTAATCTCGTTGATGAATAGATTCAAGGATCCTCACCAAAATTCTAGCAACACAGATTCAAATCATATAAAAAAATCCACTATGATCAAGATGGGTTTATTGCCGAATCACAAGGCTGGTTCAATACACATAAATCTACAAATATAATTCACCATGCAAACAAATGTAAAGGCAAAACCTACATAATTTTATGAATTAATTTTGAAAAAGCTTTTGACATAGTCCAAAACTCCTTTATGATGAAGACCCCATAGAATATAGGGTTGGAATAGACATTTATCAATAATAAAGGCCATGTACAATAAGTCAATGGCACAAATAATCCTAAATGGTGAAGAATTGGAAGCAGTCCTGTTCAGATCAGGAACTACACAAGGCTGATTATTCTCACCACTTCTACTCAGCTTTGTCTTGAAGTCCTATCTAAAGAAATAAGACAAAAAAGCATAAAAGGGATACAACTTAGAAAAGAAGAAATCAAGCTATCCCTATTACCAGATGACATGATTCTGTAACTCAGGAATCCAAATTATTCTGCAAAGAAACCCCTAGCACTAATAAATAAAATCAAATAAATTGGCAGAATTCAAAATTAATGTTAAAAAATCAGGGCTTTCCTATATACCAAGGATAAACAAAATGAGAAAGGCCCAAGGGAAACAATACCATTCCCAATTGATCAGAAAAATATGAAATACCTTGGAATAAACCTAACGAAGGATGTGAAAGAACTACATAAAGAAAACATTAAAACCCTAAAATAAGATTACAGAAGACGCCAGAAGTTGGAAAAACCTCCTTTGCTCCTGGACAGGCCAAATTAACATTGTTAAAATGACCAATCTACCAAAAGCATTGCACAGATTCAATGTAGTAACAATTGAAATTCCAAGACAATTATTCACAGAACTTGGAAAAGCAACCTCAAATTTCATATGGAAACATAAGGCACTCAGCAAAAACAATCGTGATTATTAAAACTCCACTGGAGGTGTCACAATGCCAGACCTTAATCTACACTATAAAACCATAGTAATAAAAACAGCATGTTACTACTTCCAAATAAGAGATAAATATTAGAACTGAAGACTCAAATTTAGGTGCACTCACCTATAGTCAACTGATCTTTGACATAGGTGCAAAAAAACTCCATTGGAAAAAGTATAGCATCTTCAACATATGGTGCTGGAAAAATTAGACATCTACCTGCACAAGAATGAATTTGGACCCTTATTTGTTTCCCTGCATAAAATCAAGTCCTAATACATCAAAACCCTCAATGTTAGAGGAGACACTATAATACTTCCAGAACAAAAAGTAGAAGTACCCTTAAATTGTTTGGTCATGGCCAGCATTTCCTTAGTAGGACCCCAAAGGCACAGAGAATAAGTCCAACTATAAATGGGATTCTATGAAATTAAAATTTTTTTTCTCAGCAAAAGAGAATGTTATTAGTGCAAAAAGGCAAACTATGGAATGGGAAAATACCTTCACTAACCACACATATGATAGGGGACTGATAGCTAGAGTACACAAAGAATTTCAAAAATTAAATACTAAGGAAGTAAAACTGAAAAGAAACTTCTCACAAGACAAAATTAAAATGTTTATCAAATGTCTTAAAAGATTTCTAGATCCCTAGTCTTCAGGGAAATGCAAATTAAAACATTCAGAATGACTATGATCTAAAATACAAACAATAGCAAATGCTAGCATGGATTTGGTGATAAAGGGATCCTCATAAATTGCTGAAGGGATTATAAGCTCATACAACCTATTTGGGAATCAATCTGGAGGTACACAAACCAGTTAAAAATTGAAATTCCATATGATTCAGTTATAACTCTTCTGGAATATTCCCAAAGAATCCTGCATCCTGCATCAGAGACAAATGTAAAATTATGTTCATACCAATCCTTGCCACAATTGCAAATTAATGGAACCAAACGATATGTATAACAGTTAAGGAATGAAAATGTGGTACATTTTTACAATGGAATACTATTCAGATGTCATGTCTTTGTGCCAGAAGATCCCAAAAGAGCACAAACAAAAGACCGTGGTAAAACTGTTAAAATATATAAGAAAAGTCTCAAAAGAGAGAGAAGAATAGGAAAAGAACAAAATAGAGTGTGGGGTTAGCCTCCAGGTAACCAATCACCATCATACTTACTCTTAATTTCTCCCCCTCCATGATAAGGGACATACACCAAGCACTGAAAACAAGTCTAAACAATAGTGGATGGAAATAAAGTGACAGCGGATAGGATCAATACTAACTGCAAACACCCAAGAGTAAACTTCCATCTAAATACCTCTCATTTATCTGTGCAAAGGAGATCATTTCAACATTTAGGCAAGTTGCAGCCTAGTGCAGTGGAGAAATAGTAAAAAGACAATAATAGCCAACCAGAATGCAGAATACCTGCAATGCTGCAATGCTCATCAAGAATCAAGCCAATCAAATGTCTACCCACCCTAATGCTCAGTGAACCTTGAGGAAGAGTGGATGATAAGATAGTAAGAACCTATAAGATGGGGAGATTTACTACTGGACAAGACATTTCACTCATATAGGACTGCTACATCCAAGAAGTCACTGCAATGAGACTTGTCCTTACTAGACCTGCACAATGATTGATATATCTATATGTCCCCATAGACTAGTGAGGATCTCAATAATTACCGTCACTAGGAACCTTCAGGGCTAGCACTAGATAGGAGAAGGTGAGTATCCCTATCAGTGGGTCTGTCCAAGAAAAGGCCAGTAGTTCTGCCACGGTGGTCTGAGCCCCCACTAGAGCAGACAATCCAGAGAGAACCCTGGCACCAATAGAAACAGACAGAAGGGTGGGAGGAGTGAAATGGATTATCAAAAGAGGGGAGGGAGGAAGAGAAGATATGAAGAAGGGAAAGAAAGAGGGGAAGGGATAACACCTCAATGTTCTTGTGAAACTAGACTAAAAATAAAATAAATGCTGAGTGGATATAGGAGTGGCCTGTAATTTCAGTCCTGTAAAGCAGAACTAGGGAAAACCCAAAGCAAAGCAGTAAGTAAAAGAACAATCCAGGATGATCTCCTTGGTCACACTCGGGTGTCCACAGAGACACATAGCTAAGTCATTCTTTGGTACACATCCACACACACACACACATCCACACACATGTAATATACACATGTAATATGTAAAAAATAGAAGAATCTTTGCCATGACTCTCTATTAACTAACTCTATTTTGTTTAAATTTCTCAATAGCATAAGTTGTTAACGGACAATATAATTCAATTCATTTTCAAACTTGAGTAGAACAAACGACTTATCTTCTCTCTAGTACCACCTAGATCATTTGTCTGACTATTGAAGTCAATATTCATATTGTTCATTTCAGAAATATATAAAGCAATTGAGAAGTAAATTTTCACTAACATTTGCTTTGAGTCCTGTGCTGCACAGGAACATTCCTAGTATATATTGTCTTCCTTTTTTTGATAAAAAACACCAAGTATAAGAAATAAAAAAAGCCTTTTTGTGTACCTACTGGACAAGTCACCAGGCCTGTGACAACAGAGTGTTGGTTCCATCTCCCATCTCGAGCTACCATCTCAAAACTGGATGGGTGGTCCTTATAGCCAGTATCCCAGGCCCTCATTTATCAGCTGGGAACAGTGGTTGGTTCATATCTCTTTCATGTGTACGTGCCAGGCAAGCCCCCAGGCCTGCTGCAACAGAGCATGGACTCCACCTTCCAGCTCCAGTTTCCATCACAAACTCCCACCTTGTACTCCCATCTCATGTTTTTGTCCATGGTCCCTGGCCTCCATTCGTCAACCCCCACGAATCATTAAAAAATCCTCCAAGAATTTAGCAGAGTGCACAAAATCCACAAACCAGGGAAAAATCAACTGATACCATACAATTGAGTACTCCCAAAATCTTTCCATTGAACAAAAGATAATTTTGTTCAATAATTCACATCCAACACTAAGGTAAGTAATCCATTTTATTTATCTTTTAATCTCACTTGACAGTCACCACAGTTTAAGAATTCTATACATCACATCCAAAGCCCTATACTCCCACCACTCAGGGTCTTAATTGGTCACTCACACCCCCATCTAAGGAACTAAAAGTAGCCATATCACACCTAACTCTAATAAACCCATCCTAATTTATAATATAAAAGCAGCTCTGATGCATAATCCAAACCTCACGTAACAAACCTTAACACCCAATCTTAAACTTCTTAGTCAAATGTAGACCTAAACTCTGTTACCTCCTTAACCAGAACAAGATAACTCACTGTTTCAGTAGTATAATAACCTTATCCACAAAATAGCATCAAGAAACCCTAGACACTTTTGACACCCAGGCAACCAGTAGCAATAACCTTCCAAAAACACACACCAAGAATGATAATATGATTCAAACACAATGTACCTAAGTTATTCCATAAATCCATGAGATTAAACAAAAATCAAGACAAAAAATACACAAAAAATGTTGACCCCTATAATAATGATGGATTCCAACCAGAATTATTCCTTGCATATTAACCAAGAAATCAACAACCAAGGTAATGATCTTCAAAGTTCAATTTTTTTATATGATCAAAACAATGAAGGAGGAAATCTGAGAAGTGTTAAATATACAAATAGGACAATATGAACAGTAGCATAACAGGCACTTGGATGAGATGAAAAAGGCAGTTGAAGAAACAAAATGAGGCGTAGAACAGCAGAAAAAATTCACATGCAGAAATCCAAATCGAAATTAAAAACAAGCTAATTGCAATTCAAAACCCAATAGAAAGTCTTGCCAATAGACTAAGGAAAGTGAAAAGAGAATATCAGAACTAGAAGACAAGATGGCAGAACAAATTGGTTCAAACAAAATGTTGAAAAAACTAAAAAAATACTTGAGAAGACTATTCTAAAGTTAAGGGACACCTTGAAGAAGCTGAACCTGATATCCATGGAATCCCAGAACATATTTAACCAAAATAAAAACTTGCCCTGGTAAATAAAAGTCAAACCACTACAGATACATGACAATGAAAATGTGATGGGAACTTCAAGAGATTAAAACCAAGTAACATTTAAATGTAAACCAATTAAAATAACAGCTGATATTTCAATAGATACGGTAAAAAGCCAGAAGAGCTTGGAGAGATGTACTTCAAGTCATGAATGAGCATAAATGCCATCCTAGCCTGATATACCCATCAAAAGTATCAGTCATGACAACCCCTCCTCCAATTCTTCCTTTCTAACTTGGGCCCAGCAGAATGGCTCCCACAAAGAAGGGTGACGAGAAGAAGGCCGTTCTGCCATTAGCTAGGTGGTTACCCAAGAATACACTATCAATATTCACAAGCACATCCTTGGAGTAGATTGCAAGAAACATGCCCTTTGGGCACTCAGTGAAATCCAGAAATTTGCTATGAAGGAAATAGGACTGCCAGATGTGCGGAGTGAAACCAGACTCAACAAAGCTTTCTAAGCCAAAGGAATAAACAATATTCCATACCGCATCCACGTGTGCTTGTCTGGAAAACGCAGTGAGAATGAGGATCTCCAAACAAACTCTACACTTTGGTAACCTACATCCCTGTGACCACGTTCTAAACGCTACAGACAGTCAATGTTGATGAGAGTGGAGAGTGTACAATGAAGCTGTAAAACCGTCCAAAAAGAAACTATCAGTCATGACTGAAAGTGAAACAAAAACTTTCCATCATAATGACAAACTGAAGGCTTACAAGACTATCAGATTAGGCCTACAAAATATGCTAGAAAATATACTCAAGCTCAAAGAAAAGGACAAATATCCAAGAGGACAGATGGGAAAAAATAATAACAACACAATTTCTAAGCAAACAACTATCCATACCAAAAAAACCCCCCAAACACAGAAAATGACAGGAATCAACAGTTATTTCTCATTTATAACCCTAAATGTCAATTTTCAAATCAAGAGACAAATACTACAATCATGGATTAAAAATCAGAACCCATTAATCTGCTGTCTTCAGGAAACACATCTCACCATGAAAGATTGGAATGCTCTCAGAGCAAAAGGCTGGTTAAGGATACTTCAAGCTAACAGAAAAAGGAAACAAGCAGGAGTAGCAGTTCTAGTGTTTGACAAAGTAGGCTTCAAGCCAAAAGAAATAATAATTGACAAAGAAGGATACTACGTATTAGTCAAAGGAACAATTCATCAGGAAAACATCACAATACTGAACATACCCACCTAATATAGGCTTATTCACATTCATTAAACAAACACTACAATATCTATTATGACAAATCAACCAAAACCAATAATATTAGGGGATTTCAACACCCCACTATCAGCATTGGATAGGTCAACAGGCCAAAAACTCAACAGAGATACACTGGAACAGAATCAAACTAAAACCCAAAAGGTCCTGATTGATCTCAACTGAACTTTCCATCTTAACATCAAGAAATATACATTGTTTTCATCAACCCATGGAACTTTCTCAAAAAATAGACAATATATTGGTCCACAGAGAAAGTTGAAATTATATCCTGTACTTCATGTGATCACCATGTAATAAAGCTCGACATATACAGTGAAGCAAAGACAAAAAATACATAAATTCTCAGAAATTAAATACCATGATACTGAACGAAGAATGGATTTAGGCAGAAGTAAAAATGGAAAATTAAAAATTCCTATAGGTTAACAATAGTAAAAAGCACAACATATCAAAATCTCTGGGCCATGATGAACATTGTTCTAAGAGGAAAAAAATCAAGATTGATAAATTTTTAGCCAAATTAATCAAAGCCAAAAGGAAAAAAACCCAAATTAATAAAAGTAGAAATTAAAAAGGAGTTATTATAACTAGTACCCAGGAAATTTAGAGAATAATAAGGTCATATTTCAATAAGCTATACTTCACAGAATTTGATAATAAGAAAGAAATGGATGAATTTATAAGTTCAAACAACTTACCAAATTGAATCAGGATGAATTGAATTATTTAAATAGTTCTATAGCAAGTGACAAAGTTAAAGAAGCTATTACAAAGCTTCCCAAAAAAACTCAGTACTGCATGGATTTAGTGCAGAATTCTACCAAACATTTAAAGAACAGCGAATACCTCTATTCCATAAACTATTCCATAAAATAACAAAGGAAGGAATATTTCCAAGCTCTTTCTATAAAGCTATTATAATACTGATCCCTAAAGCAAATATGGATATAATGAAAAAAAATATAGGTCATTTTATTGATGAACACAGATGCAGATTATCAATAAAATTTTAGAAAAGCAGATTCAAAAACATATCAAAAAATCATTCATTATACTCAAGTAAGATTTATTACAGGTCCACAAGGTTTGTTCAGCATATGCAAATAATAATGCAAATAAATAAATATAATCCATCATATAAACAAATCCAAGGACCAAAACCACATCATTCTTGATAGATGTACAAAAAGCCTTTGACAAGATTTGACATTTCTTTATGATCAAAGCTCTGGAGACAATTGGAATGGAAAAAACTTATGTGAATGTAACTAGCCTATTTTAAGGATCGTTGTTAGTGGTGAAAAACTTGAGTAATCCCACTTTGATGAGGAATGAAGCAGGGTTGTCCATTTGTTACACTTATCTTCAATGTTACATTTAAGTCTTAGCTATATCCATAAGAGAAAAGAGAGAAGTAAAAAGTATGCAAGGAGGAAAAGATGAAGTTGAGCTATGCCTAATTGCACATGACATGATCCTGTAACTGAGAGACCCCAAAAACTCCAGCAGGAAACTCCTGGAACTAATACATTACTATAGCATAGTGGCAGATTTCAAAATTAATGTTCAAAATCAGTGACTTTCTCATACACCAAGGATGAAAAAAATGAGAGAGTCCTAAGAGAACAATTACATTTACCATAACCCATAAAAAATGAAATATCTTGGTATAAATATAACCAAGGAAGTGAAATAACTGTATAATGAACAATTTAAAGCTCTAAAGAAAGAAATTTATGACATCCAAAAAATTGGAAATGCTGCCTATGCTCCTGGATTGGCAGAATTAACATCATAAAATGACCATCCTACCAGAAAGAATATCAGATTCAATGCAATGACAATCAAAATCCTAAAGCAATTCTTTACAGAAATTGAGAAAACAATTTCAAAATTCATATGGAAGCAGAAAAGGCCCAGGAAGCTAAAGTAATCCTGAGTAATAAAATCTCTGCTGCATTTATCATCAAACCAAACCTTAATTTACTACTACAAATCCATAATAATAATGACAGCATGGCATTGGTTTCAAAATAGGCACATAGATCAATGGATAAGGGTTGAAAACCCAGAAATAAGACCATACACTTAACAGTCACTTGATTTTTGACATTGGGTCAGAAAACCCGATGGAAAAAGGCCAGAATCTTCAACAAATTCTGCTGGCAAAACTGTTTATCTAGATGCAAAAGACTGAAACTGGACCTTTACTTGTCACCCAAATCAACTCCAAATGGATCAAGGACCTTAATATTAGATGAGATAATATTAAACTATAGAAGAAAGAGTAGGCAATTCCCTCAAACTGATTGACTTAGGCCAACATTTTCTAAACAGGACCAACAATTACACAGGAAATAGAAACTCAACAAATGGTATCTCATGAAATTAAAGAGCTTTTGTCATCTACAGATATTGTCAACTGAGGAAAAGGACACCACACAGAATGGGAGAAAATCTTCTCTAAGTACACATCTGAGAGAGGACTAATATTCAAAGTGCACAAATCCTAGAAAAATTAAACACCAACGAGAAAAACAGCCCAATTAAAAAAAAAGGAACTTTAGAACTTAGCAGAAACTTCTGCCAGTATGAAATTGAAATGTCCAACTAATGCCTCTGTACTAATGTTTCTGTACTAATACCTCTGTAGCCACTAGTGAAATGCAAATCAATACTATCCTCAGATATCAACCCCTGGGCGAAGAAAGGCAAAATGCAAATTACATGCAACAATAAATTTTGGAGAGCATGTAGGGAGGAGGGAACCATCATAAATTACTGAAGCATATTTGAGAACCTGCCTCATTTTACTATAGTGACATGCGAATGTCCATGTTCCTCACAACACTATTCACATTAGTAAAGTCATGGAATCACCCTAAATGCCCAAGCTGATGAGTGGATAATGAAAATGCTGTACATATATACATTGAAATCTTACTCGGCCTTCAAAACATGAATTAATGAAATCTGTAGGTAAATGAATGTAGCTGGAGGAGGTTCTACTGAGCAAAGCATCCCAAGCACAGAGTCAGATGACAAATGTCCCTTATAAGTGCAACCTAGTTCCAAGCTCTCATAATGACATACAAAAGAGAAAAATCTATAATACTTATTGTAACTGCACAATATTATATCAAATGATGTAGGGGAAAGAAGATTCCAAGAAAATGGAGACAAAGGAGCACAATTAATGTTAAATAAGAAATTCCATATGTAGAGAAGCATTTGAACCTGTGTATGGTCCGGTGGGATTACAAGTTAGTAGTTGGCTCATTGGTTGCCTGGAGGCTAATCCACTCACTACCATGACCTATTCCTGTTCTTGTCTCTCTTTTAAGCCTTTTCTTTTTTATTATTTTTTATTTATTATTTATTCAATTTTGCGTGTATGCGTGTGTGCACATGTGTGTGTGTGTGTATGTGTGTGTGTAGAACCACAGACAAATTCGGGAACCACCATGGACGCCTCCACCTCCTCCTTGTTTATTCTGCCCGGGGATTCACAGGCTTTGCCCTACCAGGACCAGAAACGCAGGCTGTCCCTGCTTCTGCCTGGCGTCTATATGTGGGGTCTAGGATCCGAACTCAGGGCCTTCTGCCTGCAAGGCAGAGGCTTAACTCCTGAGCCACCTCTCCAGCCCCAAGCCTTTTCTTATATAACAACTTTTTTTTGTTTTTTAATGGATTTATCTTTGGACAGGAGAGGATCTCAACACCCAGATAGGATGCAGCTCTATGGAGTGGAAGAAGTAAAATAGACAAGAACAGCCAACCAGATTGCACAATATCATTGACCGTACAATGTACACCTGGAACCAAGTCATCCAAATCTTTTCCATCCTGACAGGGGACTTATATAAATAATTTAAGTTTGCGTAGGGATTACCTATGCTAGTAGTATGTCAAAAAACTACCAATTCTTTTAAAGAAAGCAACAACAATGGGCAGTCCCTATGTAGAGTGGTGCAGAGAGAAAAGAACAGGGCAAAAGAAATAAACAAACAAAAAAGCCCTAAACTGATCCACTCAGAACCCAGTAACAATTAAAAGTATACTGCTAGTAACAGAAATGTTATACTTCCTGATAAAATGTTGGTCAGAGAGGTCCCAAAGACCATCACACATTATAGGCTTTTGCTATTGCTCTTGGTTTCTACCCAAAAAACTGACAGTAGGACTCTATTACTGAAGATACAACACATATAGATCACAGAACATAGGGAAAATGCATCAACTGGAACTGGTCTGAAAACTTCCTCCTTGCTGGATAGCTTACACAGTACCAAGGAATACTGTAGAAGTTTCTGGGGGAGAAAAATAATCAAAAGCCTCATCCACTTATGAGATTTGCAAGTTGCATTAAAAATCACTACGGCAACAAGTGACCACCAGTGTAATAGTGGCATGAGTATCAAGGAGGCAACCAATATCTTTTTGATTGGACTCAAGACACACTTTTTAGAATGGAACATATTCCTGTTACTGTTAACTAGAATAAGATCCTATAAAATGGAAGAGAATAGATCACTAGGGAAGAATAGCCTATGATCCTATATGTAGGAAGACAGTACACCAAACTACTCTGTAAATGCTTGTCATTATACCCATAGATTGAAAGAACGGTCACCACACAGCCTAGAAGACTTCTACAACAAAGGTCAAGGATCACAACACCCTGAAGGAGGCAGTGGAAGGGCAGTGAAGAGGACAACAATGGCCTGCCAGAGTGCAGAATACTGGCAAAACTGTGATGCTCACCCAGAATCAGGCCAACCTATTCTTCTCCATCCTAAGTCTCAGGGAACATTGTGGAAGAGGGGACAGTAAGATTGTAAGAGCCTAAAGATGGAAAGGTCTACCGTTTGGCAAGAAAGTCCATTCAAGGCAGGGCTGCTGCATCCAGGAACTCACTGCAGTGAGACTCATCCTTAGCAGACCTGCATAATGACTGACATACCAACATGTCCCCATAAACTAGTGAGGATCTCAGGAGAGATAATTACATGTTGTGGAAACCTTGGGGACAAAGACTGGATGAGTGAAAGGGAATGCCCCTATCAATGGGGTGGCCTGAAAAGAGGACACTTGATATGCCACAGATGCCTAAACCCCCACAAGATTAGGCAAGCCAGATGGAACCCTGAGGCCCATGGGAGTGGACAGGAAGAAGGGTAAGAGGGAGTGAGGTGCATTGATGAAGGAAGGGAAGAAGGAATGGGAAAGAGGGGGAAGGAAAGAGGCAGGGATAAGTATTCAATATGTGTGTGAAACTAGGAAAAATGTAAAAAAATATTTTTTTTGGAAAGAACAAGTAATACTACTATTCCTTAAATATTCCATAAAATTGCAAACAGAGGAATACTTCCAAGGTCTTTTTATGAAGCTAACATTGATCCTTAAACCAAAAAAAAAGATATAATCAAAAGAAAGATCATTTTATAAATCTTTTCTTCTTGGATTTACCTGGAGAAGAATCTTTGTTTATTTTTCTGATAATACAAATTTTAAATGAGTTGCCTGAAGCTGATGATGTATAAGTAATGCCTGTAACATAGGTAAAAGATATTGCCATGACAGATCTTTAATATTTAGTAAACAACAACAATAAAATGCAAAAGGAAATACCAAAAGAAATATAGAGTTTATTGCCTAATTATAACTATTAAACTGTCAAATGGACAAGGTCTGAATTTCTCACAGCATGGAGCAATACACATGATTGTTGTTTCATATGAATTTACTGAACACCAAGGAGTCATTTTGATGTATTGTAAGAAATGCAATCATCTAAAATAAAAATCCTTGCTCTCAAGAAATAAATCATAAAATTTAATAAACTATAATGCATAAGTTATTTTGCTCATCCAAAGTCTAAGTAACAGAAATGTTTAGCCCTAAAGCACCTAAAGGTTGTCATCAAATTATCACATGAGCTGAAGGCTACACAATCAGTTTATCTGGCTTCAAATCACAGCTTCTCTCTAAGTTGCTGTCTTTGCTTCCCTAGCTTCATCTTCCATAAGCAGATTATTGTATCTGTTAGCATATTGGATACCTACCACAGCACCTACTAAGTACATAGTCTTCTGTAGTTTTCTTGGCTAGTGAAAGCATTCTGTGATACTAATGCAACCCTCCAGCTGCTTTTTCGGTGGTAATTTGTACTTAGTTTGTGCATATTGAAAAACATTTATGTGAGCTCAGGGTTTCTATATCAAGAATTATTCAAAATTTGGTTTAATCATGCCAGGCTGAATTTTTTTCTTTTCTATGCTGCCAAACTAAGGCAGAACTACATAATCAAAGAAAATATTCTGTGCAGAGACCATTTTACAACCTGTCATTAGGTACAAGCATTCAGGTTTTACTGAATCAAGTATATGTCCCTTATACTATTTTAAACCGATACTATCATTATCCTCTAATAATAGAATTTACAAGGCATTTTAAGAGGTCAATAAAAAGCAAGTTCCTAAAGGGAGAATTCATGAATTTCCTTTCTGAAAAAATCTAATTAGTGTTTAGAAACCTACCATTGCCCATACTGTTAATATTGGCTATTCTGTCCATCAACATGTTTATAATTCATGTTAGCAGCTAATGACTGTAAAGCATTTGACAATGACAAGCAATTATGCTAATTACAGACTTGCTTTTATCTGTGGAACAGTACGTGGGCTATGTAATAATAAAATAAGGCTGTAATTTAAAGTAATAGTTTACATTTTTATGCAGCTGAGAATTGTGCTTCTGATTTGGAAAAGCACAAAAGACATATTTCTTTTAGATTTATTTTAACTCTCTGTGCAGCTGCATATCTGATATTCCAATCACTCCTTCAAAGAATATAGAATTATAATTAGATAACCATTAGAATAAGGATATATTTGTACAGGAATTCTTTCTCGAAACAGCAACATTTAAGTTGGAATAGTACACATTCATATCCACTCTGCTGGCAGATACTTGAAGACTAGCACATGCATAGACACCATGAAGTGCTTTGCAAATTATACTTAAGCATTTATTTTTTATAATTAGCTTTATATATTTTAGTTTATGTTAATAATAGTTTATATTAATAATAATGATATATTATTACTTAATAATAATAAGTAGTGTTTTCATTACACACTACTTATCCTTACCTTATTTTCTTTCTCCTCCCAACTGTTCTCCCCTTTAGTCTGTTTCCTTCCCTTACCCACATATCCCTACATATACTATCCACTGAGTACCTATCAGGGTACCTACCAAGGATGCAAGTGATCCACCAGCAGGTAAGCTGTAGAGTTTAGAGGCTCTCCTTCTCTCTGGCCTGGCACCAATCCCATACAATCTCTCAGGACAGAGGCATGTCTCATGGGATTTTCTGTTCCATTGCAAAGTGTATACTTAGACGTTCCTATAAAACAAAACTGCAATATTTCTCACAGATGTACAGATAAACAAATTTTAGAGAAAATATAGGGCAATTTTTAGGCATATTGAAAACTTATTAAGTAATTTGCTAAATTCTGTCTTCAATGCTCCTGATGATCTGTCCTGATAACAGGCTGGCTGCTGCCTTGAAGGACGGCATTCTAAGTGTTTTCTTCAGTCTAATTTTCTATGATTTTGATGCGAGGAATCCTGATTTGTTCCGAGAGTAGTTTTATTAATATTGGAAGTTTAGAATACCTTCTGCCTTTTGAAATGGTCAAGAGCAACTCACTACTATGTAGAGATCTCTGTCACATGAACCACTTACTCAAAAACTCTATTGGTCCCAGACTGCTTTTCTTAGTGTCTACTAGAAAGTTATTGCCTACTAGGAAGTTAGTCTCTATTCTGGCCTCTCTCTCTTTCCTTTATTTTCCTCCCAAACACTTATTTGTTAGATCTGCATGGTGCCGTATCTGGATTTTTGAGGCATAAGATTCACCAAAAATTCCAGGATCTACTAGCTTGGAAGCTACTGAGCAAGAAACTGGTTTCCCAGGTGCTGAAGAGAAAACATCACAGTGACTCCTACCTTCAGTATCATTTCTGACATTTGGGAAAGTATCTACATTATTGACAAAAATGTATGCCCACGAATTCCCTTGTTAAAATATAAGTTCTTTATGAAGGGTAGTCATTAAGCACATTATCTGTCCTGAGAAAGGAACCACCTCTCTGACAAGAAGAATCATTTTTCTGTGAGACATTTAATTAGAAAGGGCATTTCCCTCAAAACTCTCAAGTTTTACATCTCCTTGCATAACACTAGGCAAGGCCAAACATATTGAGTTTAGATGATGATTTAGTTTTCAGTAGTTGAAAATCCTGATATATTTCTGCTAATTTAAATGGAATCTAAGAAACAGGTACATATTTTGGAAGCAAATTCATGTATATTTTATGGTTCTGTGGGACCAAAATATCTAAATACAATCATAAGGATTATTTTTGTGCTAAACTCTTTTAAGGTAGAGTAAACATTATGCTAAAAAAAGGAACATGCAAAATGCCAACTGTCTACTAGGCAGAATCTATTTAGTTTCGCATGAACTGCCTCTCTGCTGCCTACCTGCCTTCAGTTTTCTGAAGGTTAATGCCCACTAAAAATACAAACACAAATATTTACCTTTTGTTTTCTTTGGATTAAAGAGACAGTTTCTAAAGGGCATTTCAAATGCATTTCATATTCAAAAATAATGCTGGATGTGACCTTAAGAAATGCCTCAGTGCACTGGTTTTCTTTGTTTATTTGCTTCCATTTACTGCTCAGTATGCTGCTGGTTTTCCTGGTTTAAGCACATGCAAGGAGGCCAGAGAAGAATTTTTATATAAAATTGTTTACATATTGTGTATATACATTGCCAAAGACTGTTTATAAATTTAAAGAAGCAGTTTCAATGTTTAATCTTGACCTTTACATTTTCATTTAAATTTTTTTCTAAGCTACCATTTCTATTACCATAATAGATTCCATTTTCATATTTGCAGGACATTGCTTGTTAGTCTTCAAATGCAATTAAACATCCACAGAGCTCACAAAGTCTATTTGATATGGTCTTGGGCCACCTCCTTACTCAGTTCTTACACTGAGCATAATTGCTGACTCTAGTCCAATCACACTGGTCCTCAATGCTCCCTAGACAGAGAAGTACAACTCCCAACCTGCTCTTGCACAGCCTTTCACTGAGCCTCCTGGGTCTTTCAGTTACCCTATTACTCCAATATATGCCAGATGTTTTATAATTTCAATAGACTGATGTCTTTTCAAATGTAGCTTCCTAAGAAAGTACTTCTTGGGCCACCTTGTCTAACATCTGAATGATATTTTCTTACTCTATTTTACTTTTCTTTTCATTTGTTACCTGTAGTTCTGTCCATATAGCAACAGTGTGCTGACGCAGCTGTGGAAATATGCTTATTTAATATACTATTATATCATGTACATATATCTCATATATGATTATATGTGGTTCACATTCCACATAATATACAAATATATATGGAATATAATATATATGTGTATGTGCCTTATAAACATTAGAGTAATGGTGGCCTCGGGTCCTAAGTTCTCCAACTTCTCAGCTACGGCTCTCAATGATGCTAGTAGGTGGACACAGTCCATGTAAAAGAAAGGTTGTGCGTCTGGGTGACCTGTGTGGTACCGAGGTGAATGTGAAACCTTTAGTTGCCACGTTCTTCGATAGAAATTTTCTTTCTCAAGTCAGATAGATAACAGCTCCGTGCTGTTGACCACATGAGGTCAGCAGCCGCTAACAGCACAGAGACGGCTTAAAAACAGTTCAGCTCACCTGAAAAGAAGCACCAGATTGCATTTACCTCTGTCAGAATGCAGAGCCCTTTACTCAAGATCACAAATATGCTTCCAGATGGCTCCTGAGTGCCAACATTTGGCTTCAGGGTATTGCTTGAGTTCTCTTTCACTCTCTGCATACAAATCACATTTTTACATAACACTAATGTGTCTAGTGAGGAATGTTGGAGCTGGAATGATTCAGAACAGGAAGGACTACACTTAGGAACAAAGTCAAGTTTCTAAGAAAGGAGCATGAAGAGGTTGTGCTGATATTGAATCCTGGACAACCAGAGAAGAAATGCTTCAAAGCCCTCATTCTTTCCATGGGATTGGCTCTTCAGTTCTAATAGCCCACTCGTAGTATTAAAGCCTCTGTTGCAAAAGCAATTGTTTGAAAATATATCTTAGTAAAATGAATTAGAAAAATGCCTACTAATTTTATCATTGTTCTCAAATAAAATGTTTTTCTAGTCTACTTTGAAAATAATTTAGAGGCTAGATGAGGAAAAACTCCATGGTAGCCATTGTCATTCTTTATGATAGCTCTGTATGTACTCCATGGTTCAGTACCTAGCCCTCATTTCATACACTCCCCCCATGCATTCTGTGGTAGTTTTCATCCTATTTAACATAGTTTTTTTAAAGCTTTTACCAAACAAGGAGACTTCTGCAGGAAATCTATAGTCAACAGCTTTTAAGTAGTTACAAAAAGCAAAATGAGTCAGAAGGAGTAAATATTTGCTAAAACAAATTTATAAAAGTATGGAAAAACAGATCACATGTAAGACTTGGAGGCCTGTACTATTCCCCAAAAAATGTAATACAATCTGCTCAGAAGGCTGCAACATGTCTCCAGGGCAAAACTATTTATCCAAGCAGAACATGTCTTCACAGTAAATCTCACTGTGTATCTTTTTGGTTTCCTGGCCTAGGGAACTCCCATATAACATATAGAACTGGCCCATTCTCTGTCTTCTCACCAAGAGTGAAGAAGCCAAACCACCTCTGCGGTTTAATTAAAATAAGAGGGTGGATCATTCTTTATATATATATATATGAAGGGTTATAGACGCTTTCTGTTAAAAAATGACATAGTTTTCTGCAGATATCTATGGCATTTTCAGAAAGTGTTCAGCAGCTAGATGAGGATATTAATAACTTGGAGCAATGTTACCTCCAGAGCCTACAAACCACCTGCCATATTGTCAATTGTACCAGGGTTCCTACCTGGAAAGAACACTAGCAAATCTCAACACTGGAATCTACTGAAAAGTTGAATAATTGGGTAAAGTTTGGGATTCCAGAAAAACTATAGATGACTTAGGTGATAGAATATATATGTGTGTGTGTGTGTGTGTGTGTGTGTGTGTGTGTGTGTGTGAGTGTGTATATGAATTAGCTCAGAAATAATACCAATGTCCTCAAACTATAGCTGCATGTAGTTTCTCAGTTCTTGAGCTCAGTTCTTGAGCTCATAAGACCAAATGACCCAGGGAAACATCTCGAGCCTCAGCCACACTAAAGTGCTGAAGAGACTGGGCTCTGATGACCCTGATGAGTGTCAGCCAGGCAGAAGACACTGGTCTCCCAAGGCACTTTAAACAGCAGCAAGGCCCAAGAGACTATAACTCTGATGGGTACAGAGGCAAGGTCAAAAGAGTCAAGAACAACAATACTAGCAGAGACAAGAATGGCAGAGAAGGCATCAACACACCAGCCATGATTTCACACAGCTATTCCAGACAGATCAAGGGAAAAGCAAATCCCTTTCACTTGCACTTTCTTTAATCCTGTCCACCACTGGAAATCACCACCCACTTTGGTTGGGTTCTCCATGTCAACTAAACAAATCACCTGGAGATTAGTTCAAGAGCTTGCCCTAACCATGATTTTTTTTATTTTTATGCCAGCTTGTTTATTTTTTCCTTTTTTTATTTTCTACTTTTATAAGCATACTGAGCATTCATCCCTACCTCCCTCCTCGACCCCCCACCAAAATCGCTAACCATCAATTCTTTATAGCTGTGTCTGGAACAGCCTGCAACTTTCAATTTGACATGTGAATCTGCATGTCACAGTGATTCTACACTAATACTAAAAATTTTGGTCAAAATATTAGCTATGTAGGGTGTACTTGAGAGAAAGCTAAAGAAATGAAAAAAGAATAAGAAAGAAAAAGGTGATCATTAAATGTGTAGTATCTTCTACCAAATGAAGTAACATCGGAACTACAAAGTAGAATATCCTACGTTCATGACATCCTGTATAGGATTCATACAAGGCCAGTAATACTTTTAATTGAGCACATTAAAAAAAATGTTCATGAGACTCAAACCGTTTCTGCAACTGAAGTGCCACATTTCCTTTCTCTAATTAACAATGCTACAACAGAAATGTGTTCCATATGTCACTGTTCTCCAGATTCATTTATACCTTGATATATATGTGACTTCAAGAAGATAAAATCAAAGAATCACGTTTTAAAAACCCATTTGCACAGTTTTGTGTTTTTCATTCCTGAAGCTAATGAATTTTTAATTCAAATTTTATCTGTTTCTTCCATTTATTGTGAGTGGCCATTAACACTTGCTAGCTAACGTATTTATTTATTTATTCATGTAAGGAATAGAAATTTACAATATGTCTGGTGATGCTTCTTGTTATCATCAGATAGCTCCTCAACATGTTCTTAACTCCTCTACTCTCTTAACATAAAACTGGCCACTGTCCTTTAAATTAGAAATAGAATATTGTGCATGCAAACACATAAAAATGCTTTATTCTCTTCTTAATGAAAACTAAGTAAAATTATATGTTAATAAATGCTAAATTTGATGGCTATATAGAAATAACCTTTAAATCTAAATTATAAAAAATCATGTTTGTTTTGTTTAAAAGAACACACACATTTGTAGTAAATCTATAGAATAGCTAGGTATGCCAGTATCAATTAATATAGTGCCATTCATAAGATAATCTGTGATCCAATAAAGAATTATTTAAAACTTTAAGAAATCGCTTAAAATGTGAAATAATAAATTTTTAAAACATTATTTTTTATATTATCCACAACTTATTATTTAAGAATATCAGAACTGGCCCTTTCCCCAACGGTCGGAGCCCAGGACAAAGTCCAGCCTGGACTGACCAATACCTAGGTAAGCTCCACCCCCGCCCACCCTCAGAAGCCCCAGGCAGCCCAAGGGACCCAGCTCCTCCCACCGTCCAGCCGGAACCAGAGGTGCATGCAGCCAGGGAGGACCCCATTCTCCCGGGCCTCGCCCCAGCTCCCCAGGTTAAATAGCACCCACCACCCCTGCATCCTCCCTTTGCCCCAACCCTCCAACTGCGCAGTAGGGACTCACCGTGACCTAGGTAAGCTCCGCCCCCGCCCAACCCCAAAACTTCAAGGCCAAATAATTCAGTTAAGTGAAAAACACACAGAAATTGAAAAATGGTCTCAAGAGTTTAAAAGACAATGCCCAAGTCAAAGAGAAACAACACCCAAGTAAACAAATCTCCCACTGAAGGAATTAATCCCATAATGATAGATTCCAACCAGAACAAACCCACCGAAAAATGGCCAATGAAAGCCTTGACCCAGGGTAACGACTTTCAAAACATGATCATTACCATGTTTCAATACTATGAAAGAGGAAATCCGGGAGGAATTAAATAACCGCATCAATCACTTTGAAGAGGAACACAAAAAACACTTGGAGGAGTTGAGAAAAACAGTTCAAGAAACAAAAACAAACATAGAGCAGTTAAAACAGACTCAAGCAGAGTTAAAAACTGAACTAAAAGACAACCCAGAACTCCACAGAGTCTTATCAGCAGAACTAACGAAGCAGAAAAGAGAATTTCAGACCTTGAAGACAAAGTGGCAGTATCAACCAGCTCAATGGAAGAGATTGTTAAAGCCAAAAAGATACTCAAAAAAATATTCAAGAGTAATGGAACACCCTGAAGAAGCCTAACATGCATATCCATGGAATACCAGAGCAAGAATCTCAAAATATCACACCTGAGAAAACTTTTCAAACAATCATCAAGGAAAACTTTCCTCTTCTAAAAAAAGAGAGGCCCATCCATATACAAGAGGCATTCCACACCCCAAACAGATATGACCAAAATATGAACTTGCCACGGCAAATAATAGTTAAAACACTCCACATTCAAGATAAAGAAATAGTGCTGAGAGCATCAAGGAAAAAAAACAAGTCACTTTTAAAGGTAAACCTATTAAAATAACAAATGACTTCTCAGTTGAAACAGTAAAAGCAAGAAGAGCTTGGAGAGACACTTCAAGTATTGAATGAGCAAAAATGTCAACCCAGGCTGATATATCCAGCAAAACTATCCGTCATGATCCAGGGAGAAAGAAAAATTTTCCAGCACAAAGACAACTTGAAGGGATACATGTCCACCAAACCAGGCCTTCAAAAAATGCTAGAAATGATACTTCAAGCTTGAAGTAAAAAACAAGCAAATCCAGGAGAACAGAAGGAAAGTATAATACTACCAAAACCTAAAGGTGTAACAATACACTTACAAAAGCCACTAAACATAATAAATGTCCGGAATTAAAAATAGTTTCTCCATTATAACATAAATGTTAATGGAATTAGCTCATCAATCAAGAGACACAGATTATAAACTTGGATTAAAAATCAAAATTCATCAATTTTCTGCCTCTAGGAAACCTATCTCACCATAAAAGACAGACACATCCTAAAAATAAAAGGCTGTTCCAAAATTCTGCAAGCTAATGGAACCACAAAACAGGCAGGGGTAGCCATTATGCTATCAGACAAAGTAGACTTCAAACCAAAAAAAATAATAAGAGACAAAGATGGATACCACATTTTAGTCACAGGTCCAATTGACCAGGAAGACTTCACAGTACTGAACATATATGCACCCAATATGCCCCCCTCCCCACATTCATTAAGCAAACCCTACAACGTCTAAAGCAAGAAATCAATCCCAAAACGATAATTCTGGGGGATTCTAACACTGCCCTCCCAACATGGGATAGACCAACAGGTAAAAAACTTAAAAGAGACACTTTGGACTTTGATCAAAGCCTTAGTGAAATGGACCTTACAGATCTCTATCAAACTTTTCACCCACATACCAAAGAATACACATTTTTCTCAGCAGCACACGTAACTTTCTCCAAAATAGATCACATATTGGGACACAAAACGAATCTATACATATATACAGGAGAGTTGAAATTCTAGCCTGTACTTTATCAGACCACCATGGCCTAAAGCTCAGCACCCACAACACAACAAGCAACAGAAAATACACTAATTCCTGGAAACTTAAAACTATGATGCTGAATGAGAACTGGATTCAGGAAGAAATTAAAAAGGATATTAAAGATTTCCTGAAAGTGAATGATAATGAAAATACAACTTACCAAAATCTCTGGGACACAATGAAAGCTGTCCTAAGAGGTAAGTTCATAGCTCTTAATGCCTATATCAAAAAAATAGAAACATCAGAAATAAATAACAATGCAGCTTAAAGCTTTAGAGACACTAGAACAATATGATCCCAAAAGGAGTAGAAGAGAGGAGATTAGCAAAATAAGGGGAGAAATATCTGAAAGCGAGATTAGGAAAACAATACAGAAAATCAACTAGTCAAAAAACTGGTTTTTTGAAAAAATCAATAATATTGACACAACCCTAGCTAAATTAACCAAAAGCAAGAGAGAGAAAACCCAAATTAACAAAATTAGAAATAAAAATGGAGTTATCACTACTGATACCCAAGAAATCCAGAGAATTATAACATCATATTTCAAAAACTTATACTCTGTGAAATTTGACAACACAAAAGAGATGGATGAATTTCTAAGTAAACACAACTTACCTAAATTGAATCAGGAGGTTGTGAATTATTTAAATAGTATTATGACATATGAGGAAATTGAGTAAGTAATCTCAAATCTTCCCACCAAAAAATGTCCTGGACCAGATGGATTCAGCACAGAATTCTACCAGACATTTAAGGAGCTAATAACACCAATACTGCTTAAACTGTTCCATCAAATAGCAAAGGAAGGAACACTACCAAATTCCTTCTATGAAGCTAATATCGTCTTAATCCCAAAACCAAATAAAGATACACTTAAAAAAGAAAACTATAGGCCAATCTCTCTGATGAACATATATGCTAAGATTCTCAATAAAGTCTTAACAAATCAGATTCAAAAACATATCAAAAAGATCATCCATGGGGATCAAGTAGGCTTTATCCCAGGCACACAAGGATAGTTCAACATACACAAATACAATAAGTGTAATTCACCATATAAACCAGTCCAAAGTTCAGGACCACATGATACTCTCGATAGATGCAGAAAAAGCTTTTGACAAGATCCAACAGCCCTTTATGATCAAAACCCTAGAGAAGGTTGGAATGGAAGGAACCTTTATCAATATAATAAAAGCTGTATACAACAAGCCCACAGCAAGGATTATACTCAATGGGGAACAATTGGAAGCATTCCCACTTCGATCAGGAACTAGACAAGGCTGTCCACTCTCACCACTTCTATTCAGTATTGTACTTGAAGTCTTAGCTGAAGCCATAAGACAAGAAAGAGACATAAAAGTGATTCAAATCGGCAAGGAAGAAGTCAAGTTATCTCTATTTGCAGATGACATGATCTTATACTTGAGTGATCCCAAAAACTCTACCAGGAAGCTCCTGGAACTAATACAGAAGTTCAGGGTGGCAGGATATAAAGTAAATGTACAAAAATCAGTGGCCTTCCTATATGCCCAGAATGAAAGAAACGAAAAAGCCCTGAGAGAAACAATCCCACTTACTATAGCCCCTAAAAAAATGAAATACCTTGGGATAAACCTAACCAAGGAAGTGAGAGACCTGTATAATGAAAACTTTAAAACCCTAAAGAAAGAAATTGCAGAAGACATAAGAAGTTGGAAAGACCTCCCATGTTCCTGAATTTGCAGAATCAACATTGTAAAAATGACCATCCTACCAAAGGAAATATACAAATTTAATGCTATACCAATTAATAGCCCAAAGTAATTCTTTAAAGAAGTTGACCAAACAATCTCAAAATTCATATGGAGGCACAAAAGACCCAGGAGAGCAAAAACAATCCTGAGTAACAAAAACATGGCTGGGGGTATCACCATACCGAACTTTAGTCTATATTACAAATCCATAGTTATAAAAACAGCCTGGTATTGGCTCCAAAATAGACACACAGATCAATGGATAAGGGTTGAAGACCTAGATATAAACCCACACAACTACAGCCATTTGATGGTTGACAAAGGGGCCCAAAAAATCCAATGGAAAAAGAACAGCATCTTCAACAAATGGTGCTGGCAAAACTGGATCTCCACATGCAGAAGATTAAAACTTGTCACCGTGTACAAGAATTAACTCCAAATGGATCAAGGACCTTGATATAAGGCTAGAGATTATTAAAACCATAGTTGAAAGGGTAGGGAACTCCCTTGAGCTGATTGGGCTAGGCCAACAGTTCCTGAACAGACATCCAATAGCACTGTCACTTCAACCAACACTCGACAGATGGGATCTTGTGAAATTAAAGAGCTTCTATTCAGATAAAGAGATTATACTCGAGCACACAGACAACCCAAATGGGAGAAAATCTTCACTAACCACATATCTGATAGAGCTCTATTATCCAAAGTGCACAAAGAACTTAGAAAACTAAACACCAAGGAAACCAATGGCCCAATTAAAAAATGGGCCTTGGAACTTAGAAACTTTACCAAGGATGAAATTAAAATGTCTAACAAATATTTTAAAAAATGTTCCACATCCTTAGCCATCAGGGGAATGCAAATCAAAACCTCCCTGTCAGGATGGCAAACATTCACAATACAAACAACACCAAATGCTGGAGAGGATGTGGAGAGAGGGGACCTCTCTTACATTGTTGGTGGGAGTGCAGGCTCATACAACCACTCTGGTGAGCCATCTGGCGATTCTTAAAGAAGTTAAAGATTGAAATGCCATATGACTCTGCTATACCACTTTTGGGAATAATCCCCCATACAGCAAAAATTCACCTCAATAGCACAAACATGACCATGTTCATAGCAGCACTGTTTACAATAGCAAAGTCATGGAATCAGCCCAAATGTCCAACAGTTGACGAGTGGATAAGGAAAATGTGGTACATTTATACAGTGGAATACTACTCAGCCATCAGAAATGATGATTTAATGCAATTTGCTGGGAAATGGATGGAATTAGAAACAATTATATTGAGTGAAGTATCCCAGACATGGAAAATTAAGTGCTGTATGTACTCCCCAATAGGTGTATCGTAGTACCAAACTCACTTAGAGACACTTAAAGACAAATCTCTGTAATACCTAACTGTAAAGATGGTTGACAAAGGGGCCCAGTAACTGTAAAGATTATAAACAGGAGGGATGGGGAAGGAGGGCCCCACCAGAAACAGAGGGGACCATGTTATAACAGAGAAAATAGGCCACCATCAAGGACTGCAAGTAAGTAATGAGACATCTGATTAAGTTCACAGACTTTCCTTCCTGATCATTTCCAACTGATGGGGTATGATCTTACTAGAAGGTGAGGGCATATAGGCTCCCAGATAGAAGGCAACCATTTTGGAAATGGGTGATTGATCCCTCTCTCACCACGGTCTCCTACTTCTATTCCATCTACCTTTGAATAGACTCTTATGACAAGACTCTAATTTAACAGGTTTTTATCTCTGGCCAGGGGGTGACATCCAATACCCATCAAGATGGAACCAAGGGCATTGCAGGAACAGCAAAACTGAAAAAAAAAATCAATCATCAACAAACCATTATTCAGAACATCAGAGACTCTATAACAACCACCTGTAATCAGGCCTGCCTAATCTCTCCCCATGGACTAAAGGCAAGGGATTAACAGTCACAATAGTGTTCCTATACTTAAGGGGAACACAAGAAAGAGTTCTAGGAAATGCCGCTGAGTCCTTACACCTCATCAGAGAGGAGGACCCAGAGGAAAGTTTGATATACTCATTAAAGGATGCTTCAGAGAGGGGGGAAGAGGGCACTGGGAGAAAGAGAGGGAGGGGTAAAATATGGGACAAAGTGGGGAGGGAACAGGAAGGGCTAAAGAGGGGTAGAGGGAGGGAGGGGACAGGGGTTCCTATTATGTTTGTATGAGCAGAAAAAAAGGTAATGTGTCAATATGTAAGATTTTTATTGTATGTAATCTTATTTCTAAGATTATTTATTTTTATTTTCTATTAAAAATTAAAATTTTGCATTTAAAAAAAGAATATCAGAACTGTTAGAAGCTAAAAATTCCATAAAAGCTTTTCTGGTTGTTGGTTTGTTATTATCTATCTTTCTCTATTCATGTCCAATGTCAGTGTCTTCTTGAAATTGCATTTTCTTGAGACTCCAGCCATGGATCCTCCTTTTTCTGTAAAGAAAGTTTCATAAAAGAAGGGACAGTTGAATATATAGGCAGAATGAAAGCACTGCCCAGTGCATTTCATTGGTGGAGTGCTGTTTCGGTTCATTTAAGTTCTGGTAGTGGATTCACATACAGTGAACTCCCAACTGAAGGGATCATATAAATGTCAGACAAAACTGCTATTAAGAAAAAAATGCTGAATCGGGGTAGAAAGATAACTCAGGGGTTAAGACTCTGGTTCACAAGCAGAGGGACTGGGGTTTGGATCCCAGATCCCATGTAAAAACCCTAGACAGAATTGGCAGACCTCTTTTGGACCCAGAGCAAAGCAAATAGAAGGTAGAAGCAATCCAACATGACTCCCAAAGTCACCCTGAGTCTTTAAAGGGATGCAGTTCTCTCTCTCTCTCTCTCTCTCTCTCTCTCTCTCTGTCTGTCTCTCTGTCTCTCTCCCTCTCTCTCTCTCTCTCTCTCTCTCTCTCTCTCTCTCTCTCTCTCTCTCTCTCTCTCTCACACACACACACACACACACACACATACACGAAGGAAAAAAAAAAAAAAAAAAAACTGCACCAGGCATTTTTCTCAGGTAGTGTAAACTGGGTTGTATTCTAATTGTTCCTTTCAATGAACCTCACAGAAAATTTGAAGTGTTAAATCTCCACCATGTGTAGAAAATAAGGGATACCAACAAATGAGATAAGCTGCTTTGTAGAATTTTTCATCATATGCTCTGATTTTTGCAACTCAGAATTAAGATAGTCTATGCAGGAGTTAGAAACTTAAGACTTTTAGCCTACATTTCTCCCCAATCTGTATTTCCATTTTGCTCAAAAATTTTAAGGCTTCTAATTTATTTGAGTAGTTATCACAATGGCTAACATAACTAGAACACCATGCTATATGCAGCTGACAATGAAAAGATGTTAGCATACGTATTTACTCAACCAATTCTAATAGCAGAAAGTTCAATCTATGATTGAATCACAGGATATGTTTCAAATTCAATAATAATCATTTAAAATCTATAACCAGTACACCAGAATTGAAGAAGAAATGACAATAAAAAATATTTCTCAGAACTTGCTGATTCCTAAAAAATATCTCAACGTAGTTGTAGTTAACATTCTCCCTAGATCTAATGATGTTATTTATCTACGTTTTTCTTTTGTAAATTATTCCTTTTATGTTTTGTACACAAATACAGTGAATTTATAATATTTTCATGTCTTAATTCCCCATTCCATGACCTCTCATTTTCCTGCTACAATTCTTCTCCCATTTCCCACTCACTATTTCCTTTTTTTATTTAAGAATTGTTATATATTTATTTATTTTCAAAGAAAATGAGTTGCTGTTCATGTCCTCTCCTCCTTCACCCCCCCTTTCTCATTCTCTCTTTCCTTTAACCATCCATCCCTGTCCCTCCTGACCTCAAGACTCTCTGCTTATGTGGACCACAGGATTCCCTTCTGATTGTTTGGAGTAGTAGGGAAACAGGCTCCTGTGGCAGGATAAGTAGCCCTGCAGTAACCCCACAGGTGTGGATGCTCCCCTTCATCTGTCTAGCATTGGTTCCTATAATTCCCACAACTTTTAGTTACTTCTGAGATTGTTGCTAGTACAACAACCTGTATGTTAACCATTTGGTAGACCTGGTGGGGATTGGACCTCATGCAGTGAACTGTGGGAAACTTAACTCAGCATAATTTCTTCTAGCTTCATACATTTACTAGAAAATTTCATTAATTCATTTTGGACAGCTGTAGAGTATTCCACTGAGTACATGTGTCCCATTTTCCTTATCTGTTCATTTACTGCTGGACATCTAGGGTGATTGCATTTCTTTTCTACTGTGAGTAGAGCTGCCATGAACATATATACATATGTACCTGTCATAGGGTGTAGTACTATTTGGGATATCCTCAGGAGTGTTATGGCTAAGTCATATGGCAAATCAACTTTTAACTGCTTTAGAAACTTCCATACTGATCTCCATACTGTAAATTTGCACTCCCAACAGCAAAGTATAAAGGTTCTCTTCTATCCACATCCTCACCAGCTTTTATTGTTGTTTTCATTTTGTATCTTAATCATTTTTACTGGAGTGAGAGATATCTCTAGGTTGTTTTAAATCCATATTTCAATATTTCCCCTCTTCAATAATGACTAGGGAGGTGGAACTTTTTTTTAAAGATATTTATTGTGGCACTACTGACTCAGGGAGGCCCTAGCCCAGCTCTCAAATTCAGGACAAGCCTAGAATGTGCAGACATGCCCCGGAGAGTCCCAAGAGGACCATGCAGGTGGAGGAATGAACAACCAATGGGAAGCAGCCGTCTAACTTGCCCCTCTATGGACACCTAGTAAACAGTTAAATGACTGGTGGCTGTCCCCCATAGGAGGGATGGCAACACCTGATTGGACCCTGACCCTATGTAAGACCAAACGCCCTTAATGACTCTTAAGTCTGCAGCCAACTGTCTTCTGCCTGCCGCTTCTCTCCTGACTCCTGGGTGGTAACCCTGTGGCGGGCTCGCCCATGCCTTGCGCCCAGAGGCCCCTGCCATTCCCCCTCCCCACCCCACCCTGTGGGGATTCGGTAACAATTTATTGCATTTGACTTCTCTTGCCAAAAGTTTCTTTATGGCATTATGACACATTCTTTTTTGAGTTATTTAATTCTTTAGTACTTCCTTTGTGTACTCTAGATAATAGTCCTCTATCTGATCTGTGGTTAGAAAAGATTCTCATTCCATGTATTGCCTTTTTTTCTCAGTTAACAATATCTTTTCTGAAAAGAAGGTATTTAATTTCATGAAATTCTACTTGTTGAGTGTTAGTTTTATTTACTGTGCATTTGGGGTCCCATCAAGAAAATATGGCCTAAGCCAATCAGTTCAAGTGTACTCCATATCCTTTCTTCTAGGAATTTTGTTCCATTCAGAAATCTGTTGGATGCCCCCATAAATTCATGCCACAATTGCACCAAGAATCACCTCTTCAAAGGATGGATATTATTGTAGCTTGCATGTTTACAGTCAGGTGAGATTTTTGTTAATTACTTTTCTCTGCCAAAAATTTGTATAATGTTTTCTGGTGCTGTGAAAGTGGCTGGAAAGGAGAAAGTCTCCAGATTCATTCCAGTTTAGACTTCCTTATCCTGTAATCAATACATGTCATTTTTCTAGCAATAGGATCTTATTATCAGGTTCCAGAGGGCAACTTTACAACATTTAATTTTGCTTAATTATCTGTCTTTTTGCAGAAACATCTTAGAACGGTTTCCATTATATATTACTTCTCTCTTTTTCTAAATTCTTTTTCTAAATATGTTTTTTGATAAAATTACAATATAATAGATTTCTTTTATTCACCCTCCTTTATTCATCTTTTCCCAATTCTGGCCTTTATTTCTTCCTCAAACTGTTCCCTCTATGATCCCTTTTTAGTGTTTATGCCACTTGAGTTCTCTGGTTACATTTTCCTTATAACTTCTCACTCTGTCATAGTTGTCTTCATGTGTTTTATTGACTTCAAGATGTATTTTCAGTTGGTCAAAGTCCTGATGTGTCAAATCCTGAATCCACTGTATGTATTAACATGTAGCATTTTTTTCCTGCTGTGCTTGAATTGATTCAGCATAATTTTTTTGAGTTCCAGTCTTTTACATATGCTACCATGTTGTCTTTGTAGAGTGGCTGCATGGGGCCATTAACCAGTACAGAACTGTACTATATGAGGCAAACATGAGTGGAAGCAGTAGGAATGAAAATTGGGCTGGGTCAGAAGGAGCCAAGGGTGTCTTTGATCCAAGCCAAAACCATATCAGCTAACTTTATTTGCAGCAAGCACAAGTACTTATAACCCAAAACCAGGGAATGACAATTAAATTCTTTACAGAAATTTGTTAAACATAACATCACAAAACTTCTCTAGCCTAACAAGAAAAAAACAAATGTCTGTCCCCATGAAGAAACTAGGTGTCACATTTGTCTTTCAGACAAGAGGCAAACTCAACCTCTCAGGGAAGGAATACCTGGCAACAGCCCATTTCAGATGCTAATGTATCATCCAGTGAGCAGGCTTTGGGCCTGACAACTCCCACAAAGATTATTCTTTTTATAGCTGCCTATGAGGTCCATTTTTATAGTTTCATTAAATTCTAATGTCTCTCTGTTTATTATTTGACCAGACTGCCTATCTTTGGGTGTATATAAGGTGTTGAAATCTCCCACTCTTACTGTATTAGTGCCAACTTCTCTCTTTAGGTCTAGTACTACTTATTTTATGAGTTTGTGTACACCTTTTTGTTTGGTGTACAAATTTTCAGAATTCTAATTTCTTATTGGTAGATTATTTCTTTAGGAAGTGTAGAGTGGTCTTCCTCTCTTTTGACTAATTTTAGTTGAACATTATTTTGTCACATCTTAGATTTCATTTCCTGCTCTTTTCTTCCTCCAATTTGCTTGGAAGGATATTTTTTATCCTTTTATACTGAGATAATATTTATCTTTGATAATGAAGTGTGTTTCTTGGAGATAGAGGAGTGTTGGGTCTTATTTTCTGATCTAATCTGCTACTCTGCTTTTTTTCAGTTAGAGAACTGAAACCATTGATATTCAGTGCTATTATTGAAATATGGATATTTTTTTCCTTTTGTATTTGTTATATGACATGGCTATTTGCACTTCAGTTCATTTTCTCCCCTATATTTATTTTTCCCTTGTCACCAATTCTGTAGTTTCATCTTTCTCTTCAATTCATAGTATTCATGCTAGTAATCACTAAATAGCTGGTTTCATATTCGTGAATTCTTTTAGCTTGATTTTAATCATAAAATGTTTATAGTTTTTCTTGAAAGTTTTGCTTTACTTAATGGTTAAGGTTGGCAGTTGTGTTCTTTGAATTTTTAGATTACATTTGCTTAAGCCCTCTGGCTTTGAAGGTTTCCATTGAACAATCCATTGTTGCTCTGACGGGACTGGGACTGTCTTTATTTATTTGTCCCTTTTCTTTGAGACTTTTAGCAATCTGCCCTTGGTTTGTGTTCTCGGTGTATATATCATGGGGAATTTGTTCTATTGGCCTTCTGTGTTTGGTATTCTGGAAGCTTTTAGTTTTAAGAGCATGAGCAATTATTCCTGTCCCCTTTCCCTCCCTTCCACTTTCCTTTTCCACCCTTCCCTCCCTTCATCAATCCATTCCATTCCTTCTGTCTGTTTGTTTCTGTTTGCCCTAGGGCTTCCTTTGACTTATCTGCTCTAGGAGGGCCTCAGGCCTCTGTGGCAGATTAAGTGGCCCTTCCTTAGGTAGAACAACTGATAAAGGCACTCCTTTTCACTTAACCCCTAAATTACCACTACATTTCTCCTGAGATCCTTGTTATTCTATTGGGAATGTTAATGTATCAGCCATTGAAGGTCTTGTGATAAGTCTCATTTTAGTGAATTCTTGAATGCAGCAACCCTGTCTTGAAGAAATGTCTTGGTCAGTAGTGGACTCTTCCATTTTTTGACTCTTCCAATCGTACCACCATCCCAAACTTCAGGATGGGAAGAAATTTGGTTGGCCTGATTCTGCCTGAGTGCTTCAGGATCATGTGTACTCTGCATTATTCTGGTTGTTTGCTGTTGTCTATGTCACTGCTCTTCCATTGCACTAGGCTGTGTCTTTTTGGGTGTCAAGATCTTTTCTTATCCAAAGATAAATGAGAGAGAGGTATTTAGATGGAAGTTTACTCTTGGTTATTTGTGGTTAGTATTGAGACATTTGATTTTGGTTTTCTCTGGTCTACTATTGTTTAGACTGGTTTATAGTGTGCTTCCTCTAATGGGAGGCGGGGTGGTTAGGATTAGCGGGTTGTAAACAGGTGGTTGGTTACCTGGAGGGTAATCCCACTTTGTGCTGTGTCCTATTCTTGTTTTTTCCTCACCTTTAATTTTTTTTCATAAAATTCTTTTTTAACTATTTACCTGTGTTCTTTTGTTTCTTCTTATTAGATCTTCTTGTTATTCCTCCCAACCCCCACTTGCATTTGTGGATGTTGTAAAACTTTCTGTTTGAGAAGAGACCCTCACACATGTATGGTGGGATTTTAAACTCATACAATTCCTTTGGAGATCATTTGGATGTACCTAAAAGAGTTAAAAATTAGAATTACATATCCAGCTATACTACTCCTGCAAATATTCCCAAAGAGCACTGCATCCTGCACCAGAGACACATGTACAACAATGATCATAGCAGCCCTTTTCACAATTGCAAAGAAATAGAACCAACCTAGATATCCAGTTCTTGAGGAATGATTAATGACAATTAGGTACACATATACAATGTAATACTGTTCAACTGTTAGGAAAGGTGAATCCATGAAATTTGTCAGTAAATGGATGGGACTGAAAGAATCACGCTGCATGAAATATCCCAGAATCATAAAGACAGACACTGTATATTATTCCTTGTAATTAGGTCCTAGTATTAGATCTTAATTTAGATAATCTTTTAATGGTGCTCCAGATTTCCTATGCAATATGTTTTTGTGATCTAGTTCTTCTATCTAGCTTTTGAGCCCTGATAGTCTATCTTCTGCATAATACATTCTGTTAGTAAGGAATTTCACTATGGTTTTGTTTACCACATAAATTTTTCATCTTATGCTTTATTTTGTCTAGTGTTTTTCTGAATATTTCTATCTCAGAATTCACATCTTCAATTTTCTTACTGATATCAGTTTTTCATGGAATTTCACCTATTTGATCTTGCCTTTTCTAAGACCATTCCAAAGTTTATTAATTTGAACACTCTGAGTTCTTGAATTTATTAAACATGTTATGATCACAAGTTTGAGTGCCATGTCTTGTATTTTGTCCAAATGATTCTCTATGTGAAATATTTCTGTTGGCTTGGTAGTTTGGAATGAAGTCATATCATGTTGGTTTATTGTATTTGTGTTTTTCAGTGAGATGTGGGAACTTGTGCTAAATTGCTGGGTATGGTCCTGAGAAGTTTTGAATTTGTCTGAGGTATCCACATATTATTACTGGCTGGACTGCTTATAGGTCTCTTGTATGGGTGAAGTCTGTACTTCACACTGGTGATGGTTTGGATTCTATTCTCAGAGGGTCTCAATAGTTGTGAAGGATCATATATACACTGGTGGAAAGGTTTGTGACTTATCAGGCATGTGGCAACAGACTGGGGCCAGAATGAGGTGTGAGAAACTTCTTTACCACCATACAGGTGTAGAGCATGAGTGAGTGGCAAGGATGGGAAGTGAAGTCTGTGGATCATGTGGACTTGGGGTGAAATGTAAGGGTCCCACATCCCAGAGCAGGTGTGAGGCTCTTGATGATGACAAAGGTTGTGTAGGACTCCTTATTACTTGGGTGAACATGGGGCACAGCAGGCCATAGGAGCAAATGTTGCAGACTGTTTGACAGCAGTCCCAAAGGGACCTTCCCCAAAGGGAGGGGCATGGGTTGTGATCAGATAGAAATGGGTAGCACTCTGTGTTAGAAGTCCAAGAACTTACCGCCTGGGTTGGTACAAGACTTGAGCAGACAGAAGGGGTGGGAGTCAAGTCCTGAAAGCCATATGGCAGTGGTCCCCTTGGCCTGGGTTTGAGGTTTCAGTATAGAGTTCCAGGGGACTTTATGCTGTAGTTACCTTTCTTTGAGTGTCATGAGAAATTGTTCATAGAAAGATAAAAAGAGATTTATTTGGCTTATAGATCTAGAATGGAGAATAATCTAATAGTTGAAAAGGCATAGCAGGTCGCAAAAGCTGGAGATGGTTCAGGTCACAGACAACATCATGAAGGCAGAGAGAGTCAGAGTTAGCTGGAAGAAAAAGCAGGACTGGGCTACCAAATCTTATGGTTCACCCTCTTCTGTGATGTGCCTTCTTCCAGCAAGGCTCCATTTCTTGAAGCTACCACCACATACCCAAACAATAGTTCAACTAATAACTCAAACCTAAGTGCTCATGGGGGACAACTCACCTTCAAACCATGACACCTTAACACTTATGTGGGTGCAAAATAAAAGCAGGCAAAAGAGATGACAAGTTTGATGGTATACATATAATGACTGAGATGTTAAGACACAGTGTTTTAATAAAAGTCTTGATAAACTAGTCCCCAGTACTTGAATGATTCTGAAAATCTTCATGCTGATAAGTAAGTATCAAAACTTGTACTTCTGACATCTGGTGTGGTACTATGGATTCAGGGAGGCTCTAGTCCGGCTACAGACAAGCCTGAACAAGTTCGGACATGCCCCAGACATGTCCCAACAGAGGAACCACACAGGTGGAGGGATGAACAGACAATGGGAAGGCGGGATGAACAGCCAATGGGAAGGAGGGATGAACAACCAATGGGAAAGAGGGATGAAAAACCAATGGGAAGTGGCCATGTAACCTGGATACCTAGTTAACAGCTAAATGATTGGTGGCTGCTCTCTCCCTCCTTTTGAGTGTAGTGGTGGCAACACCTGATTGGACCCTGACCCTTTATAAACTCAAACACTTCCTGAATAAAGCTGAGTCTGCAGTAAACTCGTCCTCTGCCTGCTGCTTCTTGCTTGACTCCCAGGGTCTGGGTGGTGACCCCGTTGCCACTCACCCATTCGCCTGGAGCCCACAAGGCTTCTGCCGTTCCCCCTTCCCCCACCCCCTCCTTACCCATTTGGGGATTTGGCAACAATCTGGTGTTGTATTTCATGCATTTTTGAACATTTTAGAAAACTTGAAAGTTACTGCTATATTCAAGAAATCTTACACTTTATAATACCATGTGAATCAAAGTACTCTGCAATACACATTTGAATTTCTTCTTATGAATTTGTTTTCAACTTAAGTTTTGTTCTTTTAGATTTTCAAACATGAATACAGTGATGCAACTCAGATAACATAGAATTTATTAGAGGGAAGTAAATGTCATTTTGTGTATCTGATGTTTCTAAGGTTCTCTGCTACATAGGAAAGGCAGACAACTAATGCAAGCATTACATCTAGCCTTTTCATGAGTTTACCTTATACCTTCTATCTCTTGGTTTTCTTATAACCATGGCCCTCTTTTGTGTTCAGATGTTCACAATTTATTTCTATGACAAGACTTTCAATAGGCTACTCGGTTTTCTATGGCTGGGACAAAATTCCTGAGATAATGAGGTTTAATAAAGAAAGTTTATTCTGACTACAAGTTTCAAGCTGTCATCATGGCTCTAATGACTTAGTGGCTTCCTCAGGACAAAGCATCATTGTGAGGAACGGTGAGTGAAGGGCACTTCTCAACCCAGGAAGCAGAGAGAGAAATAAAGGACTTGGGTTCCAGCATCCTCTTTAAGGAACTGCTCCAAATGACCTAACATCTATACCTTTCTAACCTCTCTTTGAAAGATTTCAGTAACTCTTAGTTTCATCATCAGCTGGGGACCAAGTTTTATGCACATTTATGGGGGATATTTAAGACTCTTGGGAGTTGTTCATTCTGTTATACCTTCCCTTCACAAAAATTGGTTTGTAGCTCCCCATCTTCTGTAATTCATCCTAAGTACTCCCTTCACAGTAAAGACATTATCTAACAACTATGTTCAAATATAAACTCCACAATATTCTTTTTGTTGTTTGTACTATTCTTCTCAAGTCATAATTAACTTATTGTTTATTATCTTTCTGACTTTTTCTTTCTTTGCATGTTTTCTTTTTTATGAATAGAAAACTGAACAATATGACTCTACAGCTACAATAAAAACCAGAGTAGTTAATGAGCAAATCAGCTCAGAGACATATGTAGTATAATCACTTATCACACTCACACCCAGGATAGAAACTGTAGGAATGTCAAGGATATTTAATCAACTTATTTATATTGATGTGTACTCTCTTTCATCATAGGCCTTTCCTACTTTGATCACAGTATACAACATTTTCTTTGCTGAAAGTGAACATATGCATTAAGCTCTGTGGTACACTGTTAATTCCAAATCACATATCTGATAGGTTGTCATATGTATGTAGGGGAGGGAATATGGGTGCTTCTCTTTGCCCAGAACCTATAATTTTGATGTTTTCTAGGTCAGTGATTAAGAAAACAGATGTAATACTCAGAAGGCATTCACATTCATCAAGTTCTGCTTACCACTGGTACATTTTAACGCTCTTTATTTTTCCCCAGCTTGACATTTCACTCTGCAGTTTCCTCATGTATCTGGATCACATGCATCAACCTACGATTTATTCCTTCCAAACCATTTGGCTTTGATAGAGAATTCAAAAAGTTTAGGAGAAAATAGTTTTTTCATAGTTTTATTCCATTTCCTTTCAAGTCAACATACAACTATCTTCAAAAAGTTCTTATTAAATATGTAGATTCATAATACATGTAACATAATGTAATAGCTTTCTCTCATAGCAAAGCATTCTACTTAAAGAGCATATAGGTTCTAGGTTTTTATTGTCAGCAAGACTCTAACCAAAATTCTAATTATGCTTTTGATATTTCAAATTTCTTTCTTTCAAAAACAATTATCTTGGATCAGTTTTTCCTAAAAAGAAAAGTTAATAATTTCACAAATTAAAATTATAAAATAACATGAACTGCAAAGTAGCAAGTATTTTAGTTATTTTGCAATTTACATGCAAAATTGTAGAGATGATTTGCCGATGCATAAATAATCCCTAGTTGAAAAAACATTTTTTCAAGTTCTTCTTTCACTTTCTTTCTTTAATAGCTAGAGGTTCAGTTTTAAGTTTGGCACATTTTCATATTCATTTCTATATACAATAATTTCTGACAAACTAATCTACTAAAAGATCATCTTGTGTGGCAGCAAGGTGATTCACCAGGTTGTTGTGATATGATAAAAATGGCCACAGACACATCATGTAAAAATGAGAAATTACTAAGTGACCTCCTTAAACAAGACCGCCGGTGCCTATAACATTCTTAGGAAAGAAGAAAATTTTATCACCTACAGAAATGATACCTGGTTACTCTTAAAATGTTGAGTCTGTGGTTGCTAAGAACAGGATACATATTGTGTATTATATGTTGCTACAAACAACAGGATTTACATTGTTTACTATGTATAGCTGTAAATAACAGGATATGTGTTATGCCCTATATGTAGCTGAAAACAATAGACAACTACTGGTAATGGTTAAATTGGCTTCTGTGACACTGCTTGCTTGGTGCTTGGCCCCACATCTCTTACGTTACCTCACTCTTTATGTGAGAAACCTGCCAGACAGTCCACTGGAGTGTAATTGCTGCATTTAAAAGCTGCTTTCTCAGGCAACTCGAGGCCTCACACTTTTATCTTGACTTATTGGTGTGGGGACCTCTTCAGCTCCAATAAAGCCTCTCCATTTGTTAAAGCTCACTTGGTGTCAGACTGGTGAACTCCTGAGCGGCCAGACCCAAATTACACAAGTAACAGTGCTTTTACATAAACCTAGCAACCTGAGTTTGTCACTGGGGTTTTACTTGTAGAGAAAACCAACTTCTAAAAGCTATTCTGCAACCTCTGCATACATGTAATGACATTCACATGAATCACCTCACCATTTCAAATAAATGAATATCAATACATTTTCTTTATATTACCTGTGTATAGGCTAAGTTTTTGTAAGAATTCGGTGTCAGTCTGATAGTATTTACTTATCATTACTATTTGATAGTTGTTCTGCCAATTTCTTAACAAGTTATAATTGTGTCAATAATTTTTCCACCCTTAATTTCTTTAAAGTCTGCTACTTAAAAAATATAGCTGCTCTCATTTCTTGTGCATTCTTTTGCCCATATGCTCAAACAATTACATCTATATTGATATTTGTTGTTCAATGAATGTTGTTTTACAAGAAAAATCATCACATTTCTGGCGGCTTTAGTTCTGGTTGGTGACAATATGCAAAGCATGTTCTGATCTGGACTTTTTGGCCATCCAGGAGGTTCATTTGGAAGTCCAAATAATTCCAAGAATGAAAATTTAAAGTAAAAACTGCAAGGTTATTTGAAATACCACACACACATATATATAAATTAATATAATAACTTTGGTTTAACAGCAATAATGAGAAAGCTACTAAACTACTAAAACTCAAATATGACCCAAATTTTCATTTCTTTTTTGTTTGCCTTTCATTAATTTTTTTTGAAAGTAAGTTAGGTGAGGTTACCTCTGACTCTCAAAATGAATACATCATGTTTCCAAATAAAAAAAATATATCAGCCTTTGGAAAAAAACTGACCATAAATCATGATCTATAAAGTTTAAGGTACACTGTAGTTCTTGGGTTTATTCTTTTCAGCCATCATTTATCTAATACATACCATCAAGACTGGTTACAGCCATTGTGGATGGACTGGGTTGGGTACTGCACTAAGGAACCATCTACAATGCTTTAACATTGTAGAGCTCCTCCCTTTCAGCTGTTTCCAGGAGGCTTCTGAACACGCCCTCTGAGACACCTAGAGGAATCTTGCAAATACACTCTCTGCCTGTTAAAACAACATTCTACATGTAGCAATGGCAATTTTAATTTTAAAAAAATCTGTAGTAAAAGAACTTACTTTAGCAGGACAAAGCAGGTTTTCAAACTGAAAATTCATTAAGAAACCAATCTTCTCAGGTAAGACTAGATTAAGGTAGTATTTTTTTAAATAAATTTTTCTTTTTACTTATTTAATTGTGCATGTATGCATGTGTGCATGTGTGTGTTTGTATGTGTGCATGTGTAGAACCATGGACAAATTTGGGAACCACCATGGACAGCCTCCACCTCCTCCTTGTTTACTCTGCCCTGGGATTCATAGGCTCCACCCTACTAGGACCAGAAATGTAGGCCACCCTCGCTTCCGCCCAGTGTATATACATGGGGTCTAGGATCTGAACTCAGGACCTTCTGCCTGCAAGGCAGAGTCTTAACCCCTGAGCCAACTCTCCAGCCCCTAAAGTAGTTGTCATGGTTTGAAATGTGTCCCCCACAGTCTCATGTGTTTGGCAAGGTCATGGCACCTTGAGAGGTGGAGCCTTGCTGGAGAAAGGCAGTCGCAAGGGGTAGGCCTTGAGGTGGATTAGTCCCACCCTACCTCCAGGAGAAGTCTACTTTTGCTGTGAGCAGTTTGCAGCTCTCGGATTCCAAGATGTCTGCAGTGACTGAGCCTCCTCCAGCTTTGGGCAGCCAGCCATACCACCTCTGCTTTGAGAGACTGTACCTTCCCTCTGGAACTGTAAGCTGAATAAACCTCCCTTTCTCCCTTAAGTTGATTGACTTTGGGTGTTCTCTCACAGCAATGTTGAAAGTAACTGTTATAGAAATTGGTACCAGGTAATGGGGTATTCCTGTGAGATTAAGAACAGCTGGTACCACAATGTGAAGTTGTTTGTGAAGTTGGGAGAAGTTGGTACCCAGCAGTATGGCCAATGCTGTGATGTAGCTAGTGTGCCTTTGGAACTGATTGTTGGGAGAAATATGGAGAACTTTGGGACTTTGTGCCGGAAAAGTCTTTGCGTCTTGGCGGTTGGGCCAAAGGGGCCTTTCTCGTGAGAGCACCGAGGAAAGCAAAGCTGTGAGAGATGCAGGCAGTGGAAGCCTAGTTTGTGATGGTCCAGAAGGGAACAGAGACTCTGTTTGCAACCGGACGAATGACACATGGAGCCATGTGTTGGCCGAGAGTTAAGAGAAGTTTTGCCCTTGTCCTGAAAGCTTGCCGGAAGTTAAGCTGGAATGCTTGGTGGAGGAAATTTCAAAGCAATATAGTCTTGACAATATGATATGGCTACTTTTTAGTTGTCTTCAGAGTTATGAAAAAGAGCAAAGAATCAGGCAGGAAGAAGCAAAAACTGTAAGAACCAATGATGAAAAATACAATGGCAAACTTAAAGAGTTGAACCAGGAAGAAGCAGAGAACAAAATAGCTGTTGATGAGATTAGCTCCATTTGTAAATCAAAGCCTGCTCTTAATTTGAATAATAGGAGAAGCCCTAGCTTGAGGGCAAGATCCTCAGGGAAGGTTCCCACTCATAAGAATGCAAATCCTTTCAGAAGACTGGCGCTAAATATAGTTTCTCTTACCAAGCAATTGCCCAGAAGTGAAAGAGATGGTCAACATAAAGAAGCAGAATCAGCTGTGATTCAAGGGGGCCAGTCTTGGCAAAGTCATCCACGTGGTTCTGGTTTTAGAGGCATCAGTGAGGCAAGAGGGAGGAGATCATGGAGTCCTCCTCCAAAATTTCAAAAATTGGCAGAATCCAGCCATCATGAGGCAAGAAGCCTGCAGTTTAGAGGTCCAAGAAGGGCAGTTCGTGCTGCGAAGTTAAAGCCTGGTTTGCCATTGAGAAGTAAAGATGTTAGAGATTCCAGACACAATGTGGGACACCTGCCAAGGAGAGCTGTATACCCTCGGAGGAGTCCCCTCAAGAGACCAACGTATTCTATGGGCAGCTGCATTGGAGGGGTGGAACCAAAGCCCTTTGGAACTGAGATGATTCAGTAAGAGGCTCACCTGTTGGACTTGGAGCTACAAGATTTGGAGTTTGTCCTGCTGGTTTTCAGCCTTGTTATGGACTGATCTTTCCTGGATATGCCCCCATTCCTTTCTTTTGGAATGGGAATGTTTATTCTGTGTCATTGTAAGTTAGAAGTATGTAACTTGTATTTTGATTTTACAGGAGGCTTTGGACTTTGGACTTTTGGACTGTTGGGACTACCATTGTAATCTAGGAAGACTTTTAAAGTTGGACTGAGTATGGTTTGCATAATGAGATGGCAATGAGCCTGTGGGGGCTAGGGGTGGAATGTCATGGTTTGAAATGTGTCCCCCACAGTCTCATGTGTTTGGCAAGGTCATGATACCTTCAGAGGTGGAGCCTTGCTGGAGGAAGGCAGTCACAAGGTGTGGGGCCTTGAGGTGGATTAGTCCCACCCTACCTCCAGGAGAAGTCTGCTTTTGCTGCAAACAGTCTGCAGCTCTCGGCTTCCAAGATGTCTGTGGTGACTTAGCCTCCTCCAGCTTTGGCCAGCCAGCCATGCCTCCTCTGCTTTGAGAGACTCTACCTTCCTTCTGGAACCGTAAGCTGAATAAACCTCCCTTTCTCCCTTAAGTTGATTGAGTTTAAGTGTTCTCTCATAGCAATGTTAAGAGTAACTGTTACAGTAGTATTTTATACAAAAGTTTTTTTATATATAATGGATACAAACATCACCTGTTTTCTACAAGAAGTATTAAAGATAGCTCATGAATTTTCAACCTTCTGAATCTGTTTTTTGTTTTGTTTTGTTTTTTGCTTTTTATAAAATGACCACAAGTGTAAGTGTAATTTTTAAGTAGCAACAGAAAGCCCATCTTTGAATTATCTATTACATATTCTGGGTGCCAAGAAACCATTTACTGCCAAGAATTATCTATTAAATATCTGGGTGCCAAGAAATATTACAATGCTATAATATTAACCTTGATAGTTCCTTAAAAGTGCATTTGTTGAATTGTTGGTTTTGTTGTAAATATCACAATTTAAATTTTGACATTTAAGTTAAATAGTTTTCTATTTCAATATTACTTAAATATATTGATCCAATATAGAAAGTTAGATCAGTGGTGAAAGTGAAGATTCACAGTTTACCTTCCTAGACTTATTATTTCATTCACATTTCTGTCTTAAGCTTAGATTTGAATTCTTCACAGGTGAATTTAAATTTAACCATAATTCTACTAAGCAAAGAAGTAGACAGCTTTCCCAAGTTCTCAATGGTAATCTACTTATAGTATTCTCAGATTTCCTAACTTGAATCATTATAACATTTTGGACTCTAGCTCAGGGTTGCAGTGAAATGTTTCATTGAAGGGTTTATTGTCATTGCAACAATGCTATTTAGGTAAACTACAAAAATCCAACTTAATAAATTTCTGCCTAAATTTTGCTAGCTGCTAAAAGTGAAATGCTTATAGCCAAGATTCATAACTATGAGTAGATGTTTTAAATGCTGATAGTTAGTTTTGACCATAAGAAAGTAAATCATTAATATGAATTAAGAAATTTAAATGACTGGAATGAATATAGATGAATGACAAAATTTATATTTTTAGGTACATAATTGCTTTCTAATAGTTACCTGCTTTAGCAATGATATGTTAACTGTACGGTTGGGTAACCTAAACAGTTTGCATAAACCTACATTACTGTGTAAGTACATCACCCAAGTTCATAATGCTTTTGCTCATAAGATAAAAGATTCAAATGTGTTCATCTATAAGCTAAACTTTTGGTCCATGTCCTACTTAGGTTTCTGTAATTTTTAATAAGCTAGGGAAAATGATAAGCAAATTAAAAAAAAGAAGGATGTTAGTACTTAAAAAAATCATATTTGGAGGCTACTATTTCCTAAGCTAATTTAACAAATTTTTTAACATATTTAGAGGTTGGGTAACTCTTAAGAATGCTGTGCCTTGTGAATGCCTCCAATGGTACTAGCTCATGGATCACTAGTCATCCTTTCCTTTATTATTACAATTCCATAACTAATTTTGAAGATGATATTTCACTTCTTCAGTTATATAAGAAAATGATCACTCTGGAAACCTTTCTCAATTGCTGAATTTACCTATTTAAGAAACTGTTTCAAGAATTGTTGGAATTTTACTATAGAATATTCTATATTCTATAGTAACTGTGTCTCAATTGCTATGCAGTGCACCCAGACACAATCCATTTCAACTTCTGTACATTAAGTTTGGGACACTTGAATATGAGCTCTTGCCAGAAAGTCAAATCTCAGTCTTTTAGCTTGGAATGTTTTCTGAAGACATTCTACTCTTTGAGTTAACTCTATACACTTCAGTGCTTGGCTCCCCAATGCAAGGCCAGCACAGAAGGTTTTGCCTTGGAAAATATGATCCTGCAGTGTCATGCCTTATGTTGAGCTTCTAGTCTTTCAAAATTAAGGCTACTTTTACTTTCAGATGGCAGGTACTCTTGAGTGAATGAGTGAATAATGCAGTTGTAGAAATTGAAAGGCAATACCTTCTTTAACACAATCTTTTCCATTCTCATTGAGTCTGAAACAGTGAACCTGTACTGATTTGTTCTGATCAAGTCACTTGCCAGTAGGAAATTCCTTTCCTCTTCTATGAATTTCACAGCCAAATAAAAGCAGCTGAAACAAATACACCTAAGATGTTTTGGTAGTACCTTTATTTTTGACAGAAATCTGACCAGTAAATGCACAGGTAGAGAAAATGTGCTCCTGTCGAAATGGAAGAACCAAGACTGAGTTCTTTCACTTCAACGTCCCTGAGTCTTACAGTCATTCTGAGACCATTATCATGTGCAGATTCATTAAGTTTCAAGCTGCAGACCTTTGGTTGATATCTTGACTCCTGATCCAACAGGACATTCAGCTGGTACAGCTGTTTCTGAGAGTCAGCTGTTAGAACTTCAATCATCTTAGCAGTGGCTGCCTCTCTGCAGTGGCCTCTCCTAGGGTCTGCTTGCACATTGTCCCAGGATACTGGATGCCAGCAGCCGAGGGAGTGACCAGATGTGTTGACAAGCGTGGAGAGACCCAGGGAAGGCGAGAGGTTCTGAGCTGCAGGCCCCACAGTGCCCAGTCATCTGGAAGTCCCCAAATTTTCATTTCTTATGTGTATGGTATACATGCATTTTATATATGTGCATTCACATGTGTGTGAGTGCATGTTTCTATGTGTGTACAGGCATATGTGTGGTCTTACATTGGGTAATAAGAGGACAATGTTAAGTATCTTCTTCAATCCCTCCCTATTAGCTTGTCTAGTTTTAAGGTGGATACTGTGATCTGAATTCTGGTCCTTATATTTATATGTCAAGGGTTTCATCCATTTTTTTTCTTCCCTCCCTTTCTTTCCTCTTACTGCTTTATCCTCATCTTCATGTGCATATCTTTTCCTAATATTTGTCAGAACTTCTCCATCCATCCATTCCTATTGTTATTTAATTAGATTTAGCAGGCTAATTACAAAAAGATGATAGTAGTGGCACTAACTAAGCAAATGGTGACAATCACAAAATAATAAAATGGTCCTTAAATAAAATAAAGACTTTCCATGCAGTGATAATTCCAATATACAAAGGTATAATGAAAGGAAAGCAAATAAATAGAGAGTATCAAGAAAGGTGATTAAGCTTTACATTCAAAGAGCTGGTAGAATCAGGATGAAATCTGGTCATTTTTTGTTCATGCAAAGTGAGTTTTCAGAAATAATTATGCTGTCAGTTTAAGTGTCATCCTTTCAGTTTGATAGACACTGACATTTTTTAACTTTGTCCCCATACTATATACTTATATATTTTGACAGTGCAGCAATATAAACCTCACATTTTATGAGCTGATTTCATATGCCTAAGTTGCTATAACAATGGTGTGTTCCCAGGGTGAGTTATAAATATTATCAAAGTTTCTGGGTAAGTTGGCAGTTGAGCACCTGTGTCTGGGTGAACAGACGAGGAAATTTTAAGATTAACAAACTCTACCTCTCATTCGCATCAGAGAAGGGCCTAAAACTTAGACAAACCAACTGATAATGTCACCATGTAGGAGTTGGGTCACCACTAGGCAAATAGCTGTGGCTTCATCTGTGGTCATCAGCAAAGTGTAAACAGTGGTGGTTCCACAAAAGCTGAAGAAAGAAGGTCAATTCAGTAAAATAACAAGAAATATTCAGATAATGTATGCACAGAAAGCTGGCTGCAGGAGCAGAGCAAGTGCTTCAGTGAGTAGTAGAAGTGGGTCTCAGGAACATTCATCATACAAAATGCTACCCTTTCCATTGATATTCCTTTGGCGAGCTGCATGTATGTGATAACCAGAAATGTATGCCATGAAATTTAGTTCAGTATCATTACTGCACACAAACATTCTAAGCTGGGCATGCCTTACATACATGAGATTGTCAGTCATATAAAAAAATTAGGGAGAAAAATGGACTTTGACCACTGTTATGGTTAATATGTTATGATTACCTCTTGAAATTGAAAATCAAATCTCTAAGTACATCTATGTACCTTAGAAGTATTTAGGTGGAAAGACCCAGCCTAAATATGAATGGTACATTTCCACAACCCGGGGTTCCAGACTTAAAGAAAAGGATAAAATGAGCTAAACACAAGCATTATTCACTCTGCTTCTTGATTAGGGACACAGTAAAAGCAGTTGTCTCTTGCTCCTGCCAGGATATGTGCCATTCAAAGATGTTTGATATCACCAAACTGTGAGTTAAATAAGCCTTCCCTCCCTTAGTTTATGTTTTTTATATACATAATAAACAATAATGAGAAAAATAACTAAGATAGACTACTAATGCTTAGAGTGGGATCCTGCTGTGATAAAACTACATATGTGGCTTTTAGACCTTTGAAACATCTTCATAGAAAGTAGGAGAATATAAAATACATTTAATGATAAACAGAGCTTAGTGGGTCATTTTAGTGGAAGCTTGGAAGACTTGAATTCAGATAGATACTGAGAGATTTTAGGTCCTCCCTCAGGAGGGTACTAATGAGAGAAAAAGCTCTATTGTTAAATGGACTAGTTCTATTAATAGAATGTTCTGTCAAAAAAAAAAAAGGCTACTTTCTGCTTACATTCTGAGAAGTTCAGTGAAATTACTTTAAGGTAATTGTCAACTTTGTTAGTGGAAAAAAGATCAGGAAAGAATATTTATTAGTTTATGTCATGTTTTCTATTGTTTTCATCCATGTGATATACTGAGAGTTAAAAAACGGATGAAGACAAGAAGGAAATGAAGTTTGGCAAAAATATATTAGCAAGTTTCCAGCTCCAGATAAGGAAAGAGAAATGGGAACCTTTTGTAACTCTTAAGGAGAAACAATGAAAAACCAAATACTCTGTACTGGAATGGTAAACAAAGTACTCTAAGGTCAGGAGCTGCAGAACCAAAGATTCCCTCTTGTAATAAATGTAAATTATATTAAAATAAAGTAGGATTCCTGCTTAAAATCAACCACCTAAGAAAGTGTTCCTAATGATATGCCTAAGCTGCTATGCAGATGCCAGGAAATGTCCAGACAATGGAATGAACAGAGAAAGCCTGGAGTAATAGAAAGGCTGTGCATTCTATAGGAGGCAGAGTTGGGAGTGTTAGGCCAACCAAGTCCTTTGGAGGACAAATAATTTCATTGTGAGTCTTATGTGCTGAAAAACAGAGCTAAATGATTAGTATTTGACCTATTGTATTTCATTCTTTCTTTGCTGTGATTATTCCTTGCTGTGTAACTATTTTTCCTTTTGTAATTGTAATGTTTATTCTATGCTATTGTATATTCATAGGATGTAATTTGTCTTTTTTATTTTATAAGAAGTCACACAGAAAAAGTTACCTAGAGTTACACATGAGAGTTGGACCTTTGTCTTTTACTATTTAAAGACTTCTTTTAAATCAAACATTCTATTATAGAGTATATTAAAAACACAAAAGAATTTGAATTTTTAAAACCAGGAACATTGTGAAGTAAAATTCTAATCTGTTGCTATGAGTACTAAGTGTCTAGTCACCTCAGCTGAAACACAGTACAAACAAGGCCAAGGTCATAGTTATGATCCCTGTGCAGATTGCTAAGCATTATTTTGTTTCTCAAATTGAGATATGTCTTTCCAGTCCCAGTTAGCCACTTTCCAAAAATTTGCCTCTAATCTTCATCGGTATTGTACCGAAGACTATACTCAAAAAACAATCAAAGCTAATATGACTATTACTCAGAGGACTAATCCTCAAATAATATCACAATTATCACTGTCATCTAAGTTTAAAGAAAAGAAATCACCACACATCCTGGCCTGTCTGCAGTGAATTCATAGGAAGTGAAGCTCAGAAGAATTCTATAGTGACTCAGCTAAAGAGGAATAATAAAATTTAATACCATAAAGTTCCCATTACAAATTCTCAGAAATCAACTGGTATCTCAAGACAACTTGGCTCTTCAAGACTTCTCAGGCTACATCAGAATGAAACAATATAGTAACCAGAATTTAAAAAATTTTCTTATCCTCCCTATTTGTTCTCACAGGTCACTAGTATTCTCTCACAACTTACTGCTAGAGGTCCCAGACTACAGGAAGTAAAGTAATGAAAAGTAAGCTTGAAGTTTGTTGAAAAAAAAAACTGTGAGGTCATCATTTTATACTTAATATTTAGAAAGTCAGCAGTCTAAAAAAATCAGGTTCCAAAGAACAAGGTATTGAGAACTCTTCAAGCTTTAAATGTACTGTTATGTCAGATTTATTGCATAGTCATGATATGACATGATACTGAAAATATAAATGTAGTATTATTTTAGAAGGAAAAATTTAAAACTACATTTTATCTTAATTATTTTTGTGAAATACTATGTAGTAGATGCTTCTGAGAATCAGCCAGTTTTTGTAAACACTGCATTGTATAGATTTTCGTACTTTGATTCAAAAATTGAGAACATTAAATTTAGTTAAATTTGGTAGCCAAAAAGGGGATTGGGGAAGGAAAGAGTCCAGTTTGACCTCCTGAAACATATGGTACTCCTCCCATAAGAACAAAACAAAACAAAAACCTAGTCAAGGTCTTCTTTTTTTATAACAAAATAGCACTTGGTTTCAGGAGTCTTAACCAAATTACAGTCATTTTGGGTTCATTATTTTATGTACCACTGAGTTTAAACTTCAGTGCAGTATTGATAGAACATTGGATATAATTCGGATTCTGTGGTAAGGATTCTAATGAACCTATAAATCTAACATCAGAATGGGGAACATGATTCTGAACTATCACAGGGTGAAAACTTTGATTGAGAGTAAAATCTTACTCTTGACTTGAAATCTTCAAGTTCATTTTTGAATGCTTCAGAATAACCATCTTCCTTGATTGTGGATTTCTGGAAAAACAAACAAAAATACCCTCTTCTATCCATATTACAGTTTTTGGCCATTTCCATAATAAACTGCATTACAACAGCTTTATGCGCTATTTCCTTCATTCGGGCCTCTTTCTGTTCAGCTTTGAGGTGAAAACACCATAAAATAAGATACTTCTCCATTTCTTCGCAAACAATGTGTGGATGGTCAGACAAAAATCTGTCATCCCATTGATTTAACATGCCAAAATCTGATTGTTCGCTCATATTTTTGCATAAAAGATTCCGATTTATCTTCATCTTCTGTTTTTTTAAATCTTGATTAAGAAAACTTTTATTAAAAATATGCTTGCTAATGGCACCCTTGTTCCCAGACACATCTTCTCTCTTTGTACCAAAGCCCCTTCTTTCTGTTGCCATTCTTCTTCCCACTACCTCAGTTCTGATACTACTGTTTATACTTTGGCATGTCCCTGGTGCAAGAACTAAGACTTATGCATGCTCAACTACCAAGTTTCTGATGAACACCAGCAAGACTCCTCTTTGCAGGCCACAGAGCTCTTAAAGCCAATTGCATTCCGTGGCTATTTACCTGGTGGGCAGCAGGGAGACCCAGGGGTTAAGTCCAAGTCACTCTCGTCCTCAGTCTCCCTGTCCACCCTGTAGAAGCTCCAAGGACCCAGAGGTTTCCGAGGCTGCTCCACATCCCATGGGTTGTGGCCCAGCAACCGTCACTGCCCATGTTCTGAGCATGAATGGAACTGCTGGAATGATGAACCACGTAAACGGATTCAGGCGACTGCCCACTTGCGTTTTGCCCAGAATTATTTTTCTAGACATTTTTAATGTTTTTCTTTTGTGTGTGTGTGTAGGTATGCATCAGAGGGCACTGTGTGTCCCTGTGAAGGACAGAGGATGACTTCGGGAATTATCCTTGATCGCGTCTAGGTCATTTTTACTTTGCTCTGGGATTTCCAAGACTCCTCCAACCAGGGGCAGAAGTGCAGACTGCAGCTGTTTCTGCCTGGCATTTTCAAATGGGACCCAGGATCAGTATCCAGGACCTTCTGCTTGCAAGACAGAGTCTTAACTCCCAAGCCTTCTCTCCAGCCCCTTTATAGACATTTGATAAAGAATTTTTCATATACAAACAAAATGAGTTTATTTCCAGCTCATTCCCCTACCCATCCATCTCTCATAATCCTCCTCTGTCACCCTGCTCCCCCTTCACCAATCCAGGCTTGTACCTATTGCATAATTGTCCCGCTGCAAGTGTGGATCAAAGGGCTCTCATAAGGGATCAGACAACTGTGGTAGACTATGTGGCCCTTCAAGTGCCAGACTCACAGTGGAGGAAGCTCCCCTTCTTTTGTCTAGCTCTAGGCACAGAGACCATGAGGTAGGGATGTTGATATATAAATTATTCTGTAGTTCTGGTGGCAGTAGATCTTTATGTAGAAAGCTCTTTGATGCAGCGATCTTTTAAAAGGATGTTGAATTTTTTCAAAAGCTTTTTCTTCATTTATTGGGAGGGTCATGTGGTTTTGTCTTTGCATTTATTTATATGATGAATTACATTTATTGATTTGTGTATATTGAACCAACTGTATGTTTCTGGAATAATCTCAATTGTTTCATAAAGAATGATCTTTTTGATTTGTCTTTGAATTCTGTTTGCTAACATTTTTGCTGAGTATTTCTGTATCTGTTCAATGACATTGGCCTATAGTTTTCTTTTTTGTGCTGTCTATATTTGGTTTTTGGTACAGTGTGATATCGGCTTCATAAAAAAGTGTTTGGGAGTACTCCTTTCTTTCATGTTGTGAGGAACAATTTGAAGAATGGGGTATAAGTTCTTTAAATATATGGTAGAATTCTGTAGTAAATGTGTGTGACCCTGGGATCTTTTGATTTGAAATTACTGTTTTAGTTTCATCACTTGTAGGACTTATTAAATGGTTCATTTCATCCAGACAACTCTCTATGATTCATATGTTTAGAAATTCATTCATTTCTTTCATATTGTAAAATTTGGTGAAAGATAAATTTTTAAAGTATCTTCTTTTGATACTCTGAATTTCCTTGTTACTAGTTCTGATAGCTCCATTTTCATCCCCAATTTTGTTAATTTGGGTTTGTTCTCTTTTGGTTTTGATTAATTTGGCTAATAGTTTATGAATGTTGATTTTTTAAAAAGTATTAGCTCTCTGTTTTATAAGTTTTTTGCATTGCTTTTATTTCAATTTTAATTATGTGTTCCTGTGTTTATTAATCTCTGTGTATCTATATTTTTGGGATTTTTTTCTCTCTTTTTCTAAAATTTTAAGATACATTGTTAAGTATTTTTTATGATGTTTTTTTATTTTTTTTCATGTAGTCATTCAGTCCTGTAAACTGTCCTCTTAGGATTGCCTTCATCCAGTCCCACAGATTTAGGTATTTCTTTATTTTCATTAAATTCTAGAAATATTTAATTTCCATTCTGATTTCTTACTGGGACAACTTGTTGTGGCATATTTTCCAAGAGTTTGTTCACTTTCTGTTGTTTATATTGTTATGGATGTCAAGCTTTATTTCACAGTGATCAGATAGAGTACACAATGTAATTTCAATTTTCCCATATTTGTGGAGGCTTGCTCTGTAGTTAATTATATTGTCTTTTTTTTGGAAAAATTTCCATGGACTGCTGAGGAAAATGTGTATTCCTTGCTGTTAGGATGAAAAGTTTTGAAGTTCTCAGCCATGTCCATTTGCTTTATGGCTTGATTTAGTTTTGCTATTCAGTTTTTGGCTATTTGACATGTATATAAATGAGAGTGGGGTGTTGAAATCCCTATTACCATTGTTTCCTTGATTTCTTGTTTTATGCATTGTAATGTTTATTTAATGGATATAGATGAGCTTATATTTGTGTGTATATGTTTAGAATTATGAAATCTTCTTGATGGGTAGTCCTTTAGTGAGAAAGTCATATCTTTCTGTGTCTCCAATAGACCTGAAGTCTATTTCTTGAGATATTAGACTAGTTACTCTTGCTTGTCTCCTGTTTCATTTGCTAGTAGTATCTTTGACCTATCTTTCACCCTGAGAAAATTCCTATCTCTGATGGTGAGGTATGTTTGTTGAAGGCAACAAATTGATGGATTGTGATTTTTTTAATCTATGCTGTTAGCCTGCTGATTGGGGAGTTGAGCACATTTATATTTAAGGTGTAATTGAAATTTGTTTGTTGATGCCAGTAATCTGATTTTTATTTGCAATTCCTTGCTTAATAGTTGAGCAGCTATAATTTCCCCATACTAGCCTCACTATTGTGCTTACCATTTTCTTCTGTCTTGAGTGTTTATTTTTTTTTTAGTATTATCAATTGCAGACCTGGATTGGTGGTCATCCAAGCCTTTGGTTTATTTCTGTCATCTTCAATTGTGGCTAATAATTTAGCAACCTGGAATGGCATTTGTGATCATTTCATATTTGAAGTATGTCTCTGGCTTTCATAGTTTTCCTTGAAATCAGCTGTCATTCCAATAAGCTTGCCATGTGTCTTGGCTTTTTTTTCTTGTGACTCTCAATTTTTTTTTAATTTATTCTGTATCTGCAATGTTTTGACTATTGTTTATTTGCCATGAAGTGTTTCTATTTTGGTAATATTTGACTGGTTTGGAGTTTGCTTCTTGTACTTGGATGAGGACCTCTTTCTTTAGGTATGAAAAGTTATCTTTTATGATACTGTGGAAAATACTTTCTTATGGTTTTTTTGTGTTTAGTGTCTTGAAATTTCATGAGTGCTCAGGTGCAACTTCTTCCTTGTGTCCAACAGCTTTTGAATATTACTATCAATGTTTTTAACTTTTTAGATTCTTTCATTGAACAATTTTTCTGCTATCAGGTCTACTTGTTCTCATATCCTCCGCTTGATGAGTTATGTTGAGACTTTCTATGGAGGTTTTTATTGTACTAATTTTGGTTTTTATAGCAAATTAAACTTGAGCATGCAATTTTTCAATAGCTTTATGATTATTTTTGCTTCCTCTAGTGTCTTTTTCATTACATTTAGTTGTTTGTTAACTTTCCTTCTCATTTTTTATCATGTTCAGAATTCTTTTCATTTCTTTGGCAGTCTGTTTTGAATTCCCTTGATCATATTAATAACAGGCCTTTGGAATTCATTATCTTGATTATTTTTTGGCTAATATCCAATGATATTTTCTGGTAAGAACCTGTCATTACAGGATTGTGTTTTCTGTAGTAAACCAGCCAAAAAGCTATGAATGTCATTACACACCATCTATTGATGATAAGAGAGATATTCCACATTAATTTGCTATAAACTGCCTACCTCATATTTTCAATAGTGTATCTGAAAGACGTCTTGACTTATGGCTTTCTTTGTTCTGTTATCATAAAGTATCTCCTAGAAACTGCTGACAATGGAACATATGTAACCTTGAGCAACCTGAATCTATGTTTACAGACTATGTTCACTCATATTTGGTTCCCAAACAAACTGCCTCTTAACATTTTCAGGTGAAACCTGTGATTTTTCTATTTATATTAATTTTCATTGTATTTCAAATGTTTTCCTTAATTGTTCAATTATTAAATTTTCATTATAAAATGTTTTAAGAATGTTCTCAAAATTTTCTTTTTTTAAATTTTTTTATTTATTATTTATTCAATTGTGCATGTATGCATGTGTGTGCATGTGTGTATGTATGTGTGTGTATTATGTGTGTGTGTGTGTATGTGTGCGTGTAGAACCACGGACGAATTCGGGAACCACCATGGACCACTTCTACTTCCTCCTTGTTTACTCTGCCCTGGGATTCACAGGCTCTGCCCTACCAGGACCAGAAACACAGGCCGCACCTGCTTCCGCCTGGCGTCTATACGTGGGGTCTAGGATCTGAACTCAGGACTTTCCACCTGCAAGGCAGAGGCTTAACCTCTGAGCCACCTGTCCAGCCCCCTCAAAATTTTCTTAACTTTACTAGGTTACCTATTACTTCTCACAAGTCTAACCCAGATTCTCCTCCTTACTTTCATTGTATTCTCTACCATTTTTTAAGATTTTTTTATTCATTATTTAAATACTTATTACATATCTTGAAAACAATCCTCTAAACAATACTTTCCTAAACTAATATTATAGGACTTTATCATTGGATATTATTGAGCTCAAGAGTGAAGAACACAAATGATTCTTATTTAACATCAGGAATTCTGCATAACTATTACATATTGCTGTAATTGCCTTTCCACAAAATAACAATATGAATCATAGTTTTAATACAAGACAATTCTCCAGAAAAACTCATCCAAAAATAAAGAAGATGAAACAATTAGAAAAAGGGAGAAAACTTTCAAAGCTAACAAGAACATCAATAAAAGACATCCCTAGGCTCTGGGATTACAGCAGGCTCTAGCTGAGCAAAGGAGTGGGTCTCCAGTGGATCAGTGACCTTTCCCATTCAACCATCCTCCCACCTCTGCCTTCTCCCTCCTCCAGTCAACCTATAAAAAAAAACTTCCAGGAATTTAACAGAGTCCACAGACAACCACAAGCCAGTTACTAGTACACAAGCAACCTACAACGGAGGACCCCCATACATCTATTAAATAGAAGGGAATCTTCACATCGAACACTAAGTAACCCTTTCAGCCATTCTTTTAATCTCAATTGATACTCATCACTGTTTCAGACTTCTATATAGGACACCCAAAACCTCCCACACCCATCCTCAGAGTATGAACCATTCACTCACATACCTCTAAGGAAATAATAGCTGTCATATCACACTAATCTCTAATCCTTGGCTACTAAAGCCACCTTATTTCACAATATAAAGCTGATTGTTCTTATCCAAAAGGACACATAGCAACCTTGTCACCCAATCATAAACTTTCAGTCAAAGCTACATATAAACTGTATCAACTATGGAACCAGAATATGGGTTTTTTCTACTTTTTTTTTGGTAATAGAATTACTTTACCTATGAAATAACACCAAGGAACCCTAGTTAGACAACTTAAAAACATAGATAAACAGTAGCAATAACCATCCAAGTGAAGTAATTCTATCTCATGAATAACAATATAAACTCACACCAAAAAAGATTCTAGAGCTCAAAAACAAAATTCCCGAGTCAGAAGGTAAATCCATAAGAAACAAAATCATGGTAACAACTCTTGTACAAAAACCATTGAACCTATAATGATGGATCTTTACAAAAATAACCCCTCAGATATTAGTCAAAAATTTAATAACCAAGTCAAGGATTTTCAAAACCTGGTCTTTACTATGATCAAAACAATGAAAGAACAAATCCAAGAAGAGTTAAACAATCCCATAAGCCAATATAAATAGGACTATAACAGGCACCTGGTTGAGATGATAAAGACAGTTGAAGAAACAAAACCAGACATAGAGCAGTTGAAAGAGTCTCATGCAGAGATTGAACTCAAAATTAAAAGCAAGCTAACTGTAATCTAAAACTCAACAAAAAGTCTTAACAGCAGAACAAATAGAGTAGAAAATAGAATATCAGAACTAGAAGACAAAAGAGCAGAACAAATTGGTTCGATCAAAGAGATTGAAAAGCCAAATGAATATCTGAGAGGAATATTCAAGAGTTATTGGACTACTTGAAGATGCTAAACTGCAAATTCATGGAATACCAGAACAAGAAACCCATAAAGCCACAGAAGAAAATTTTCACACTATCATTAATGAAAATTTTCCACATCTAAGGAAAGGGATCCCAATCCAAGGACAAGAGGCATATTCCACACCAATCAGATATGACCAAAATAGAAACTCACTCCTATAAATTATAGTGAAAACGCTACACATAAGTGACAAAAAGAATATGCTGGGAGCATCAAGAGAGAAAAGTCAAACTTAAAGGTAAGCTTATCAAAACAACGACTGTTATTTTGATGTACTTTAAGTAAAGAACTAACACAAGTACCAACCCAGACTGATATACCTATAAAAACTATCATTCATGATTGAAAGTGAAAGAAAAATTGTCCACTATAATGACAAGCTGAAGGTTTTTGTGAACACCAAGCCAGGCATAGAAATGATGCTAGAAAAGATGCTGACACTCAGAGAAAAGGATAAACATATCTCAAAGGACAGAAGGACAAAATAATGTCAACATGACATCCTAGCAAAGAAATATACACAAAACCCCACAAAACACAAAAATGTCAGGAATCAATTAAAATTTCTCAATTAAACCCCAAAAGTTGAGAGTTAATGGAAATAACTCACCAATCAAAAGACAGACTACAAAAATGGATTAAAAACCAGAACCCATCAATCAGCTGCTTTCAGGAAACACAGCTCTATCCCAACATGAAGGAATACACATTATTTTCATCAGCCTATGGAACTTTCTCCAAAGTAGATCACAAATTGGGACACAAAGCAAGTCTCCACATATACAGGATGCTGAAATTATATTCTGTATCTTATCAGACCACCATGAAATAAAGTTTGTCATCCACAATAAAGCAAGCAACAGAAATACACAAATTCTTGGAAACTGAATATCATGATACTGAATGGGAAATAGGTTCAGGAAGAAGTCAAAAGGAGAATTCAGAACTTCCTAGAAGTGAATGATAATGAACATATAATGTACCAAAATCTCTCAGCTGCCTTTTCCCCACCCAGGATGTGCGCATTACAGCAAGGTGACACTGCGCCCCAGGTAAACTTCCCCTGCTCATCCCCAAGCCCCAGGTAAACCACTTGTCCCAGTTTCTCCCACTAGCCAGTTGGAGCAGGCACTGTTCCAGACCAGGGAGGAAGCCTGGGCCCCACTCCAGGTCCCCAGGTTAGTTGCATCCGCTGCCAGCACTCTGCCCTTTCCCCTCACAGAACACGCACACTCCAGTGAGGAGACACTGTGCCCCAGTCCAGGGCGGACACACTGCTCATCAGAATTCAACAGAGTACAAAGAACACCCAAGCAAAGCTCTAGGGGAGAAAGGCCACACATCTGAAATCCTTTAAATTCAACCTATCACATGGGAGAGATTCTCTACATCCAGCCCAAAGATAAGTAAACCCCCTTTTTACCATCTTGTTCCTTTCAATTATTAGTTATTGTAGAGTAACTTTTCCATATAGCCATCCACAAAACACACACCTTAGGGACTATACCACTCACCCTCACATATCACCAAGGTACTAAATCATAAAAGTGCACTATTATACTAACATTAAACCCTGTATACCCTCTGTACTAACTGTCTAATAGCCTCATTTAGGAAATAATAACAACAAGTGTAACCAACACCAAGGTAACTAGTAATAACTGCTCAAAAGTAGTGATACCAACTAATTCAGTTCAGTCAAAAACACGCAGAAATTGAAAGAAGGTCTTAAGAGATAAAATGACAATGCCCAAGTCAAAGTGCAAATCCACGAGAAACAAAACCCAAGAAAACAAATCTCCCACTGAAACAATTAACCCCATAATGATAGACTCCAACCAGAACAAATCCACAGAAAATAGCCAAGAAAGCCTGACCCAAGATAATGACTTTCAAAGCATAATCATTCCCATGATCAATACTATGAAAGAGGAAATCTGGGAGGAGTTAAACAACTGCATCAACCACTTTGAAGAGAAACACAACAGACACTTGGAGGTGTTGAGAAAAACAGTTCAAGAATAAGCATAGAGTAGTTAAGACAGACACAAGCGAGTTTAAAACTGAACTAAAAGACAAGTTATCCTCAACCCAGAACTCAACATAGAGTCTTATCAGCAGAACAAATGAAGCAGAAAATAGGATTTCAGAGCTTGAAGACAAAGTGGGAGTACTAACCAGCTCAATGGAAGAGGTTGTTAAGACCAAAATGATACTTGAGAGGAATATTTAAGAGTTATGGGACATCTTGAAGAAGCCTAACATCCGTATTCATGGAATACCAGAGCAAGAATCCCAAAATATCACACCTGAGAAAATTTTTCAAACAATCATCAAGGAAAACTTCCTTCATCTAAAGAATGAGAGGCCCATCCAAATACAAGAGGCTTTCTGTACCCCAAACAGATATGACCAAAATAGAAACTTGCCACAGCAAATAATAGTTAAAATACTCCACATTCAAGACACGCAAATGATGCTGAGAGCTTCAAGGGGAAAAAAAATTACTTTTAAAGATAAACCTATTAAAATAACAAATGACTTCTCAATGGAAACAGTAACAGCAAGAAGAGCTTGGAAAGACGAACTTCAAGTACTGAATGAGCAAAAATGTCAACCCAAGCTGGTATACCCCAGAAAACTATCTGTCATGATTAAGGAGGAAAGAAAAGGTTTCCAGCACAAAGACAACTTGAAGGCTTACATGTCTACCAAGCCAGGCCTTCAAAAATTGCTAGAAAAGATACTCAAGCTTGAAGATAAGAACAAGCACATCCAAGAGGACAGAAGGGAAGTATAATACCACCAAAACCTAAAAGCCAAATTATACACTTACAAAAACCACTAAACATAAAAACTATCTGGAATTAAAAGTAATTTCTCCATTATAACATTAAATGTCAATGGAATTAACTCACCAATCAACAGACACATTACAAACTTGGATTAAAAATCATAACCAATCAATCTGCTGCCTTCAGGAAATACATCTCATCCCCAAAAGACAGACATCCTAAAAATAAAAGTCTGGTTCAAAATTCTGCAAGCTAATAGAACCAGGAAACAGGTAGGAGTAGCTATTATGGTATCAGACAAAGTGGACTTTAAACCAAAAAAAAATCATAAGAGACATAGATGGATACTACATTTTAGTCACAGGTACAATTCATTGGGAAGACTTCACAATACTGAACCTATATGCACCTAATACGGACTCATCCACATTCATTAAGCAAACGCTACAGCGTCTAAAGCCCCCAAATGATAATTCTTGGGGATTTCAACACCGCCCTCTCAACATTAGAACTCAATCAAATTCTTACTGACATGGACCTAACAGATCTCTACCAAACTTTTCATCCATGCACCAAAGAATACACATTTTTCTCAGCAGCACATGGAACTTTCTCCAAAATAGACCACATATTGGGCCACAAAATGAATCTCCACATATACAGGAAAGTTGAAATACTAGCCTGTACCCTATCAGACTATCATGGTCTAAAGCTTGACATCCACAACACAACAAACAATAGAAAGTACACTAACTCCTGGAAACTAAACACTATGATGCTGAATGAGAATTTATCCAGGAAGAAATTACAAAGGAAATTCAAGATTTCCTGAAAGTGAATGATAATGAAAATACAACTTATCAAAATCTTTGGAACACAACGAAAGCTGTCCTAAGAAGAAAGTTCATAGCTCTCAATGCCTACATAAAAAAATAGAAAAATCATCGATTTCCTCATATGTTATAAGACTATTTAAATAATTTAAAACTTCCTGATTCAATTTAGGTGAGTTGCGCTTACTTAGGAATTCATCCATTTTTTTTTTGTTCTCAAATTTCACAGAGTATAAGTTTTTGAAATATGATGTTATAATTCTCTGAGTTTCTTGGGTATCAGGTAAGTTATGCTTACTTAGGAATTCATCCATTTTTTGTGTTGTCAAACTTCACAGAGTATAAGTTTTTGAAATATGGTGTTATAATTCTCTGAATTTGTTGGGTATCAGTAGCGATAACTCCATTTTCATTTCTAATTTTGTTATTTTGGGTTTTCTCTCTCTTGCTTTTGGTTAATTTAGCTAGGGATGTATCTATCTTATTGATTTTTTCAAAGAACCAGCTTTTTGACTGGTTGATTCTCTGTATTGTTTTCCTTATCTCAATTTCGGATATTTCTCCCCTGATTTTGCTAATCTCCTCTCTTCTACTGCTTTTGCGATCGGATTGCTCTGTTTCTCTAAAGCTTTGAGATACATTGTTATTTATGTGTGATTTTCACAGCAGCACTGTTTACAATAGCAAAGTCATGGAATCAACCCAAATGCCCAACAGTTGACCAGTGGATAAGGAAAATGTGGTACATTTAAAAATGGAATACAACTCAGCCATCAAAAATGATGAATTAATGAAATTTGCTGGGAAATGGATGGAGTTAGAAACAATTATATTGAGTGAAGTTTCCCAAACACAGAAAATTAAGTGCTGTATGTACTCCTTAATAGGTGGATCCTAGTACCAAACCCACTTAGAGACACACTCAAAGATAAATCTCTGTAATACCTACAGTAATTGCAAAGATTATAAACAGGAGGGAAGGGGAAGGAGGGCCCCACTAGAAACAAGGAGAAAGGGGATCATTTTACAGCAGAGAAAATAGGCCACCATCAAGGACTGCAAGTAAGTAATGAGACATCTCGTTAAGTTCACAGACTTTACTTCCTGATCATTTGCAACTAAGGGTGTATGATCTCACCAGTCAGGAAGGACATAGAGTCTGG